>BTPG01000003.1:195115253-195350253 GCA_036245525.1 Semisulcospira habei | reverse complement strand
TCTGCCAGCTAGATTTTTCCCTGCTACCGTAGTAATTTTGACACATTTCATTGGCCTTGTCTGTTGTAAAAATCTTATCATACCCCCAACATATTTGGTATCAGTGGAAAAAGCAATTCAAGATGAACTCGTAGACACTATGCTGAAGAAAATATTTTGTAATGTTAAGATTTTACAGGTGTATAAAGAAGATGGGGTAAGAAGCCAAAAATCAAAAACAGTTTCACACTGGGTTCTGAAACTGAACATGCTGTTAGTGTATTAGTTAGCCAGAGTGTCAAAATTACAACTCACCTAGCATTCCAGAGACATATTCTAGTGTGTCACCAGTAAATAATCCAGAAAGAAAGGCACAACAGAAAAGTGTCTTCACACATAAAAGTTTTTACACCAAAATCCGCCTTTTTTTTTTTTTTTTGCACATGGGGACGTTTTTGTATTAGAGCTTCTGGTACACAGTGCTGTTTCCGTATTGTACAGTCTCTTAGCCATAGTCAGTCCCAGGCATCCCCTAATATTTCAATCCCCTAAAAAACACTACTGCCCACCAGCTGCACATTTGCCATGCACAAAATAACAATGAAAACAGCACACTGACAGTCTCATTTCTTGGCTATGAACCCGATTCCTTACCAACCCCCACACCCAAGCACAGCTGAAATCAACGTGCCCCTCAAATCACTACGTCAACGGCAACTCAACATAGGCCCACAATTGTCCACTGGATAAGCTCAGGATGGTATGAATCACTGAAAGCACCAAACATGTCTCCTCTCATGTAACCAGAAATTTCCAGCAAATTCTAACATCCAGCCCTACTACAACATTTCAAACAAGGCAAAAATTATTTTTAAAAACACCGGTCTGCCTGAACTGGCCAAATTTGACTATGTAATGTGACCTGAAAGAAGATTCGTTGGTTTCAGCCCATACAAACAAGAAAAGTCACTCTACAAGTAAAGAAATGAGTGCTTGACATATTATAGTAGATTGCTTCCCTTAGACCATACTGCCGGTATTGGCAATGGGAAACTAGGCCAGCGCACATATGTGTGCGTCCCGTCGGCAACGGAGCTTTGCTTGGGGCACACATATGTGTGTTCCGTCGTCAAAAGGGCGTGAATCCGCGTAGAAGACAGGGTCGACGAGAGAATTAATCCTTTGGCTGTCGGTAGCGTTCTTTGTTCCTGCAGGAATCGCCTCGACAACAACAACAACAAAAAACCGCTACCGGCAGTCGATAAGGGGTTAACCCCTTTACTGCCGAGGCAAGGCGAACTGTACCCGGCTGCAAAAAGACATAAACCCTCATGAGCCCCCGCAGTCGCGGGGGCTCATGAGGATTTATGTCTCTTGTTAATTCCAAGTTCTGTATGCCTAATTTTGTTACATTTACATCTGTGTTCTTCGCACGAATGTCGGTCAGTGTGCAGTCGTTTCAGACGCGAATTTAGTGATCACTGGCAGCGGGAGGGGGGTTAATTGAGACAAGCCAGCCTTGAGTGCCCTATGTATCGCAAATCTTAGCAATCAAGGCCCGCCCTGGAGCAAACAGCTTGATATAGTCGACTTGGCTTGACTGATACGTCGGAGCAGGAGAGCGAGGGGAATCGCCGGGTCGTGGGTTCCAATCCCGTCCCGGCCCCTGTAGCTGGACTCACAATCCAGGGGGAAAAAACGGATTTGTTCAATAGCATGTCCGTTGAAAGGTCCTGGTAAATCAAAGTGGCACAGTTGGAGTGCGCCTGAGTTGATCAGTGTTCAGGTCGTACTCCATAGGCAATAGATTTCCCTGTCCCCCATAACCCGCCCGTCAGGGCCGTCCATGATCACCTCGGTGCTGTGGGCGTTAAACCCGAATTAACCAACCGACTGATACAACAATAGTCGACGTGTTTTTCATTCCTTACTTTGCGTGTAGAGGACCCGAGGCAATCGGCCAAGCGTTCCGCACTATATAAAAAATAAAGATAATTATCTTGTAGCAGAAGATGCTCGGGCCGAGGACAGCCCTGTGTGCGCACCGCTTAGCCGCGCACGGGCTACCTAAGGCTTACAACGGCACGAAGGACTATTGCTTATGTTTAATTTTGCAGGTTCTGCGGGTTGTCAAGACCAGACTAGTTCAAATTCAGCACAGCCGGCGACATCTAAGTAAGTTTGTTTGTTTGTTTGTTTTGTTTGCTTTATTTGTTTTGTTTGTTTGTTTGTTTGTTTCTTTGTTTATTTCTTTCTTTTGTTTCGTTTCAGTTATTTGTTTTGTTGTTGTTGTTTTTTCATGCGGAAACGTTTGATTCTTATTTCCTTTATGTCACTACAAAGATTTGTGGGCAGCCGCCCGTATAAGAGATCACCTGTAGCCACCTCGATGGTTGTCATTTCGCCCATCAAGACTTATTCTCTTTAGAGAACACCTGTCTTTTAACTCATTCGCGGCAAGCCGCATCCGGATGCGCGCATAACCAGATGCGGATAGCCGCGAATGAGTTAAGGCAGCCTTTTTCTTGCAAAACAGGATCTGCTGTACAAAATGTGATGCAAGTGTTTTGCCTTTTGGCATCTAGCATTTAGAAATGAATAGTTTACCTCATTCTACCCCAACACCGAAATCCCCACATTTTGCCGTTGTCCTCTGAAGACTGCATTGCACTGCAGGACACAGATCGACCATGATAATTCAAGGGTGATGCCAGAATAGCTTGGCGCCCATAGGCGCCAAGCTATTCTGGCATCACCCTTGAACTATCATGGTCGATCCTTATCTTTCTGTAGTGTGTCTGGGGTAGAATGAGTTAAAAAAATTAAAATTATTAGTTTCTCTCTTGATCATACATTTATAGTGACACTGAAAAGGAAAAATACAATCAACCTCGTTTAAAACTAGGTCGGACATAACAAAAGTAGGATATAACAATACTTGTTCAGAGGTCCTAACAACAGTTTTTTTCTGTAGAAATGAATTTGCCTATACCAAACTTCGGAACAACGAAAACATGTGGGGTCCCAAATGATTTGTTATAACCAAAGAGAAAAAAAAAATCATTGCAAACAATAAAGAACAAGGAGGTAGGGCCTACTAGGCGGTGCCGATTAAATTTCTTAACCCTTTGTCTGTCGGTCACGATTTTTGTCGCGACAAAAACCGTGACCGCAGACAAAGGGTTACATTTCAATTTGCATTTTTCTGCCCCGTGTACCATCAGCGATAACAACCCGGCCAAGTGGATACTGTATATACTGGGACTGTGGACTGTCCTGCTCCTGATCATAGCCGTTATACGTACCTGCAGCAACCGCAACAGACGGCAGAAGTTCCTCAACAGAACCGTCAACCCGGTACTGGTCAAAATGGGCATCAGAAAAAACACCGCGCCGAGTCCTAATGCTGAAGGAGGCTTAGCAATGTCGGTGAGTACGCGGCTGGCGGTAACTCCTCATTGTACCCAGCCGCGAAGTGGTCACTTACCAGAGGTAAGTTTCTGTTTACCGGCGGGTACCAGAATGGCCATTTCTCGTCTGTCATCTCTTTTATGACGGTAGTTTCGGTTAGTACGCTAGCGGTTACTCCTCATTCAGGTACCCCCCGCACCCCCCCACCACCACCACCACCCCCCCCCCCACCCAGCCCCCCACCCCCACCCCACCCCGGCAAATGGTAACGTACCTACCTACTTACAAGAGGTAAGTTACCGCTACCCCGGCGTGTACCATAATGGCGATTTCTCATCTCGTCTGTTTTCTCACGTCAGTTTCGGTGAGTACGCTAGCGGTCACTACTCCCCCCACCCACCACACTTACCCCTGTAGTATCAGAGGTAAGTCACCACTTGCAATTGCCCGCGGGTACCAGAATGTCGATTACTCATCCGAGTGATGGTGTCTCATGAATCCTGTCGGCCGAAATTAGAGGATTTTAACTCATTCATGACGCTCCGCATCAATAACGGCTGAAGTGTCGTAAAGCCTTGTCGTCGTTGCCGTCGAAATCAGAGGTTATCTCATTCAAGACGCCGCGCATCAATAGCTGCGGAAGTGTCGTATAGGGTCGCCGTCGAAATTAGAGGTTAACTCATTCAAGACGCCCCTTATCAATAGCTGCGAAAGTGTCGTATGAGGATCGGATACACAAAATACACAACTCTATTAATGTTATGGCAGTTTGCTTATTATGTGACTGAAATCTGTGTTAATTAAACGCCAAAGTTCCTCATCCGCCCAAAAAACACAGATGCAAACTCGAGTCGGTAAGAGGCATAACTGCGGGGCTTCATGAGGATCTATGTCTCTTGCGGTTGTCGTGTATTGCTTGCTGTGTTCCGACAGCGAAGTGGTTAATGAGCTCCAAATTCTTTTCCTCAGCGAGATCCAGGTATGAACATCTCACAGGATCCGTCTGGTCCGGTTGAGCTCCCACCCCGGCGCCCCGCCATGATTTCCCAGATATCACTCCCGGAGGGAGCCCTCGAGGAACTGCTCAACAGACGCCGGAACTCGCTGGCCCGCATGAGCAGTAACGGGCCGCTCGTGGACATTCTCTACATTGCCGGCTGCCCAGGGTCGCCGCAAATGACACCTTCATTCTTCTTGCCGCGTAAGTCTTCGTGATGGCATTATTTAAATATGCTCTTTTAGATGAAAAGAAAAGGTGAGACTACCAGAGCTAACAATTTAGGAAGACTACCAAGTACTGAAAGTAGGTAAAAGCACTCTCAGGGGAGAGAAGTGTGCATCAAGGGGCTGGAAATCCAGTGTATATGTGATACGCCCCCTTCGGGGAGCTTCCATATTCATTGCTTCCAATCTCTTACTTAGTGCTCCCCTCACTTTCCTATCTTTGTTTGTGCTTTAGCTCATTCAATCCCGACACGCCACAAGAAGACATGGATTGAGCATGACATTACAAGGGTGGTGTTAGAATAGCTTTGCGCTCATAGGCGCCAAACTATTCTGGCACCATGCTTAAACCATCATGCTAGATCTGTCTCTAAAATTGTAATACAGTCCTTCAGAGGGCAACTTTCAAATTTTGGGATTTCAGTCCTGGGGCAGAATGTGTTAACCAAACAAATATATGATCGTTGGCCATTATTGCACAGTTCTCTTCCCTGACAGTGCTTTTGCCAACCTTGCTTCATAGTCTTCTCTGCTCTTTTAGATGATAATACAGACACCAAACAGGTAACGGCCACGCGTGTAAAACGCGAAGTAATTCCCAACAATAAAAGAAACATGATGAGACTAACGATAAATACTAACTCATTCAACTCCGACACGCCACGACAAGACATGGATCGAGCGTGATAGTCCAAGGAGTGTGCCAGAATAGCTTGGCGCTCATACTGACGCCAAGATATTCTGGCACAACCCTTGAACTATCACGCTGGATATGTTTCCAGAAGTGTAATACAGTCTTCAGGTGACAACTTCAAAATTTGCGGATTTCGGTCTTGGAGCAGAATGTGTTAATTGCGGTCCATTTCTGTGGCGATAATTTTTTTTTTCTTCTAAATTTGTTAAAATATGTCGTGCTTGTCCTCTCCAAACGTGCTTTCTCCTTTGTTGGGAATTTCTTTCATCGAATGTCTATTACTATTAGAGTAAAAGACTTATACTTTTATATAATAGGCTTACAGGTTTCGTATATATCACATACATCAAGTCACTGTCTTTTACGTTATGAATTAACTCTTAGACAATTCGCCTTCGGCTGTTAGACTAGACCAACTGTTAATTTTAGATACAACAGAAGCTGTTTTGAGCGACCACCCTTGTGAGAGATCGCCTGCCAGTATAGCCCATCATTTATGTGGCTGTAGTCTTGAAGTGAAACATTTTGCTCTTCGTACCGCCGTACCTGTTCAAAGATACACTTCTGTAACAGATGGTTACGAAACCCTGTACACAGGTCTAGTTATGGTTCATTTAAACAGGAGAATCCAGTTCAGCACACATAGTCTATAGTCTGCGCATTGAGTTATATTATAAATATGAGAAATGCGCCATATAAATACCATGTAATAATAAATAATAATAATATATCAAATAACCTGACAATGACTCCAGTCCGTTCTATAAATACAGCGATATCAGTACGAGTAACAGCTAAAGTAATAGATTGACACGCTAACGGCAGCGCAGAATAAATAAGTGCGATGACGCGTGTGCTTGTACTGGGTGTCCAAACTGCTGTTAACGTTCATTACGTGTGTCGACAAGGCATAACACACACAAATGGTGCTGAAATGTGTCTTCAAATTTACGCGTAATGGTACTGTAAGACCATTCCTTCTCAAACATGTTTTACTTTATCAAATTTGTATTAGATGTATATGCTCATAGCACCAAGAGTGCACCAGATACATAGAACTCACTTCTGATAAAATTAAAATATTACGGGCACTAAGCAAATGTAACCATCCAAACAGTCGAAATATTATGACAACTACAATGTATAAACAAATCGAACTTCTGACAATTTTTTTTTTCCTTGTTATACTAACATCAACAATTGTATAAGCAATATTAACCCATCCAGCCCTGACGCCCTATAGCAGGAGATGGGTCGACCATTATAGTTCAAGGGTAGTGCCAGATTAGCTTGACGCCTATCGGCGCCAATCTAATCTGGCACTGCCCTTGAATTATTATGGTCGATCCATCTCCTGCAACTGTTGCATAGTCATTAGATGACGCCTCCGAAATTTGGTAAATACGGCCGTCGGGCTGAATGAGTTAATAATATTGGTAACTAGACGACAGAGCGTGTGTTTATATATTCAAACATTAACCATTTAAACTCCAAGGTTGCATTTCCCAAATTTTGCAGGTGTGACCTAACACCTATGCGCCAGTTGCCACAAATGAATCAAGCACGATGTTTCAAGGGTTGTGCCAGATTAGCTTGGCGCCGTCAGGCGCCAAGCTAATCTGGCTCTACCCTTGAATTATCATGGTCGATCCATCTCCTGCTGCAGTGCGTTGGGTCTGCATGGGTTAAGTGACTTGAGGATTGTTGTTTTTTTCATGTTGCAGTTCAATACATAGGTCCCTTTGGATACCCACCCCCATCTTACGAAACCGTGGTCGCAGGCGGCTTTGTGACAGTGTCTCAACGAGAACAATGTCCGGAGAGCAACCAGAATGCAGGACGTGATGACGAAAACGCAGCTTTACATGACGACATCACTCCTCGTGCACATCAACCAGTTCTCACGAGATACGCCAGTGAAACCGACTCGGCGAGAGGCGATTATGACACAGTTACTTTAGCGTAACTGAGCTATCGCAAAGATATACGGATGGGATGCTATATATTCAATCATTGTCTACTGAACTGTGCAGGCGAAAGATAATAAGTCCAGTGTGACTTTTATTGTAATACAATGAAAATCTCGCTTTTCACAAAAATGCACGTACTATCTTTTCCTTTCGCATGGCAGTTGTCTTGTAAATTTTAAAATAGACTTCTGATAGGTGAGGTCAAACACGATTTCAGTTAAAGTCGAAATCTTCAGACTTAAAAATTGTCGCATGTATTGGTGGTAAGAATAATCCCATCACTGCCGAGAAAAAAAATGAACGCCACTCAACTGCAAGAGGCATAGATCCTCATGAGCCCCCGCGGGGGCTCATGAGGATCTATGCCTCTTGCTGAAATTACCGTGTATCTATGTTCCTTCGACGGCTGGGGCTCTGTGGTGCTGAATGAACAAAGATTTCAGAAAGGCAGTCTCCGTCTACTGGCACGGGTGTGGATAAATAGTGCATTGGGACAGTACGACTGTGACCCATTTTCTGGTTGTTGCAACGAATGCTGCGTATGGACAGTCTGATGTTCCTTTGGTCCTGGTACGTGCGCTGCCTTTGACAATGTTTGTGGCAATGCTGAGCAGTGCGGTTGTATATTCAATGAGTGTGCAGTGCCAGAAAAGCAGAACCGTGCAGTCGGACGGGCACTGAAGTAGGTTCGACTGCCCATTTGCAGACATCTTCGACTGCGCAGTGTGGTGATGCAGCAGTTTTAAATACAATGACGAGCAAAACGAAACGCAACCCGATTTATTTAAACCATCGAAAACACTAAAGTGTCTCCGATGATTCATTAAACAAAATGTCGCATTTATTTCAGTTTTGGTCGTCAATATACATACATTTATGATTATTCTGATTACATGTACTTTCAGCGGTACAGTCATCTAATGACTGAAGACAATCCACAAACCTGAACACTATTTCCTTATGCATAATATATGATGCATTATAACTGCAAGCTGGCGTATGAATTGACAAATGAAGGATGAATTCATTGTATAGAAACCAAGGGTAAGGAGGCCAGAATATGTGCAATTTCAATACAGAAAATTAGTAAATCCTTACAGAGAACACAGCACAACGTAGCAATGAGCGCTGAGGCGTGACTGCTAATAATTGCTATGTTTTGCTCTGTTCTCCTTTTGTGTTTAAAGTACCATTACGCGGAAATCTGAAGACACATTTCAGCACCATTTGTGTTTGTTATGTCTTGTCGACACACCTAATGAACTTTAACAGCATTTGGGACACGCAGAAAAAGAGTACGCGTAATCGCACTTATTTATTTTGTTCCACCGTTAGCGTGTCAATCTATTTTTGCTGTTTCTCCTACTGAAAGCATCGTATTTATAAAACGGAGTAGAGTCATTGTCAAATTATTTGAAATGAAGACGACCTGTGCTGAACAGGATTGTCCTGTGTCTAAATGAATCATAACTAGACCTGTGTGTAGCGTTTCGTAATCATCGGTTACAGGGACTATTTGTACTAAAGAAGAAACACGCTTAGAAAAGACAGTTACAGCACAATTGTGTTGTAACTGTCTTTTCTAAGCGTGTTTCTTTCTTCGTTGGGCTCGTCTCTGCATTTTACAAGTTGTGCACTCACCTTTTGGGCCTGGAACTTACTGTGTATTGGTTTAAAGCGTTTGTTTGTTTGTTTGTTTGTTTGTTTGTTTGTTTGTTTGTTTGTTTGTTTGTTTGTTTGTTACTGCACTGAGGGTTATTTAGGCAGCTTCTTGTCTGTAACCATGGATGGTATTGTTCGCAAAGCGAATGTGGCGGTATGATTTCTGTGAAATCTGTTGTATTGTGCGACACTCTGTCCTCATTTGGCAAAAGACAGAAAGTCCATTTATGCGGTAAGAGTGATCTGTATTGTAATACAATGAAAACTCAGCATCATAAGACCCTTTGTGACAGAAAAGACCATTGCACAGCTTGTCTCTTCTCGCATCCTTTCTCGAATTGACTATTGCAATTTGCTTCTTGCAGGCATCACCGCAGATCAACTATCTCGCATAAAGCGCATTCAAAACAACGCAGCCAGACTAATTCTTCGCAAGAAACGCTCTGACCATGTTATTAACTCATTCTACCCCAACACCGAAATCCCTAAATTTTGCCGCTGTCCTCTGAAGACTGCATTGCAGTGCAGGACACAGATTGACCATGATAGTTCAAGGGTGATGCCAGAATAGCTTGGCGCCCATAGGCGCCAAGCTATTCTGGCATCACCCTTGAACTATCATGGTCGATCCTTATCTTGCTGTGGTGTGTCTGGGGTAGAATGAGTTAAAACAACACTGGCTTCCTGTCAAACAGAGAATCGAATATAAACTGGCTACCCTGGCATACAAGGACTTTGGACAACACACTCCCCCTGTGCCTCTGCTCCAGTCTCTGCTCTCATAACCCTTCCCGTAGCCTACGTTCTTGTACCCATATATTACTGGTCCAACCTAAAATTAACTTAAAGACTGCAAATGCTCGTTCTTTTCAGTACCAGGTCCCTCATGTGTGGAACTCACTACCTCCCCATGTCTGTCAATCCCCGACACTTTGAGTCTTCAAAACCAACCTGAAAACGTATCTTTTTAATTTGGCATATCAGTGTTCATTTTCCTTTGCTTCACATCATGTGATTTTTGGATGGTGTTACTGTAAACAGAATGTGTTCGTTGTGTGAAAGACTGTGGTTAGTATGCCTGAACTGTTCTTGTTGTAATTTGTAGTTTATTGCCGTTTATAATCATTTGTAAAGCGTTCCGAGCCTGTGTAACTAGAGAAGGACGCTATAATAAAAGCGCTGTATTATTATTATTATTATTATTATTATTATTATTATTATTATTATTATTATTATTATTATTATTATTATTAATATTAAATCTTTTATTTAAAAAATCTTGTTTCTTATCTGTGTACAGGGTGAGTCAAAATTTCAAAACCTCCAAACCTCAAGTAGCCACTGTCAGCAGACCTGATCAACTTTTCACGTGTGATAGAAATGTATCCTCCAGTCTTAACCCATTTAGCCCCAACGCCCTAAAGCAGGAGATGGATCGACCATGATAATTCAAGGGCAGTGCCAGATCAGCTTGGCGCCATCAGGCGCCAAGCTGATCTGGCACTACCCTTGGGTTATCATGGTCGATCCATCTCCTGTAACTGGTACATAGTCGTTAGGCGACACTTCCAAAATAGTGATATGTGGCGGTGGGGTTAAAAGGTTTAATGCATGCGAAGGTGAACCTTGAACATGAAAGGACAGCTCGGCGCTTGTAACAAAAGAAATCTGACTTTCCCGGAGCGTCAGTCAAGGTTAGAGGGTCTCAGGTTTTGAAATGCATGTACATCCCTTTCACAGCCGTAGTCAACCTCGGACGTTGTGTCGATCGTAGCCAGGGTAGTGCTTGATCAGCTTTGCGAGTTAGAAGCAGGAAATGGATCGACCTTGACATGTCAAGAGTAGTGTCTGATTAGGTTGCATGACGCCTGATCCCGACCAACTGTGACATTTCAAGGGTAGTGCCTGATTAAATTTGCGTACCTCATTTAACCCTGACACATCATAGCTATATATGGATCGACCATGATAGTTCAAAGGTGATGCCAGAATAGCGGCCTGGCGCCTATGGGTGCCAAGCTATTCTGGCACCACCCTTGAACTATCATGGTCGATCCGTCTCCATGATTGTAATGCAGTCCTCAGAGGACAACTCCCAAAATTGGGGAAGTCCGCCTTATGGTACAAATGGTTCAATAAGCGCCAAGAGTAATTAGGTACTACCTTGGTGCTGTGATCCATCTCCTTGACTTCTTCCATCTTGGTAGTGCTTCTTACAGGATTTGAAGACTGAAGTCGATTGGTACTGTAAGTCCGTGGTATGCCACGTGTATGCAGGCATGGGAAAATATCTGGAGCTACATTAGAGCTTAAGATAAGATAAGATAAACTTTATTGCCAGATGCATAAACATTAGGAATTTTTTGCGGCATAACTGACGAGCGTCCATATTAAGATCAACACATAAAAACATACATACATCACAATCAAACAGACTCTAAAATACCAAACCACACATATGTTTAGCGGTCATTCTACTAGGTATGCACACACATCTAAGTAAGTAAAATAAGATAAATCTATAGCACAATAATCATATAATGACAACAAAAACCGCTAAGTGAGCCGCAACGAAAACAGATTAGCTAAATTCATATGTATTTGTAAAACTGTTTAGTTTGGTATCTAAGAATAAAACGGTAGTCGGCACTAACTAATGCATGCTTTCAATAGTGATCGGCTATGTAACTCATATCATACTGAGGATAAAAGCTTCAAATGTGTACGCTGCTATATGCAAGCTATATTATAGTACTCACAGATAAGGATATAGACCAAATGCTTTAGTTCAAGGGTGGTGCCAGAATAGCTTGGCGCCTAGCTGGCGCTACCCTTGAACTATATAAATCAAACTTATTTCACACACTGGTGTATTCCGAATGATAAGGGTTAAAACTCTGATTTCTCTGACGATATCGCGCTGTGTTGGAGAAGCCTCGTTACCTCGTTACCTTCCACGTGGAGACTGAAGCACAGTTCACTATAGCAATAAAAAGTCAACTAATGCGTTCTACACTGGCAGTCTTTCGCTCAATTTATATAGTTGTTTCCATCCTTGATTTACATATCCTGCATAGGCTACAAGCTCATTTAAGATAATAAATATAAAATAGTATAAACTTGAAGGCCCACTACCGCCGTAACTGTTCAAAGATACATTTCTGTAATAAACGGTAATGAAACGCTACACACAGGTCTAATTATGGTTCATTTAGACACACTGCAATCCAGTTTAGCACAGGTCGTCTTAATATAAAGTAAAATGACAATGACTCCACTCCTTTCTATAAATACAGTGCTATCAGTACGAAAAACAGCTAAAAATAGTTTGAAACGCTAACGGCTGCACAGATTAAATAAGTGCGACTTTACGCATGTGCTGTTGCTACATGTCCAAACTGCTGTTAAAGTTCATTAGGCGTGTCGACAAGACATAACAAACACAAATGGTGCTGAAAAGTGTCTTCAGATTAAATCATAAATTTTATGCGTAATGGTACTTTAATGAGGGTGAAAGAAATGTACACCGAACATTTTAATGTACCATTATGCGTAAATCTGAAGACACATTTCAGCACCATTTGTGTTTGTTATGCCTTGTCGACACGCCTAATGAACTTTAACAGCAGTTTGGACACGCAGCAAAAGCACACGCGTAATCGCACTTATTTATTCTGCCCAGCCGTTAGGCTCAATATATTTTTAGCTATTTCTCTTACTGAAAGCATTGTATTTATAAAACGGAGTAGATTCATTGTCAACTTACTTCATATTAAGACGACCTGTGCTAAACAAGCGACAGCAGCAGCAACATTCACATCGGCCAGAAGCTAGTGAAGAGGTCAATAGCTTCAAGTACTTGGGAGCCACCCTGTCCAAAGACGGTAGTTGCATAGCAGAGATCCGTATCAGGATAGGTACAGCAACATCCGCAATGGCCAGGCTGGACAGGATATGGCGAAGTAACTCCATCAGCTTCACCATCAAGTACAGGCTTTACAAGTCCCTCGTAGTGTCTATTCTACTCTACGGCTGTGAGACTTGGACACTGCTTGCAGACTCAGAAAAGAAAATCCAGGCCTTTGAGAACAAGTGCCTGAGGAAGTTGCTCCGCATCTCGTACCGCGAGCACAAGACCAACGAATATGTACGGAGCATCGTCACTTCCCTGGTGGGCCCACATGAACCCCTTCTGGCAACCGTGAAACGGCGCAAGCTTGCTTGGTTTGGCCACGTGACCCGACACAACACCTTGTCCAAGACTATCCTCCAAGGCACTCTCGAAGGAAGTCGTCGGCGAGGTCGTCAGAGAAAGAGTTGGGTCGCAAACATAAAAGAATGGACCGAACTCGAGATGCCAGACTTGCTTGCCACCGCCCAAAATAGAACTCAGTGGAGAGCACTGTCTGTTGCTGCTGCCTTTCAGTCCCCCCAGCGCCCAGTTCGGGCAAGGGACTGATGATGATGATGTGCTAAACTGGATTGCAGTGTGTCTAAATGAACCATAATTAGACCTGTGTGTAGCGTTTCGTAACCATCTGTTACAGAAGTGTATCTGTGAACTGTTACGGCGGAAGTGGGCCTTTAAAGTACTGCGTTGCTCTGTAAAGAAATTCCCAACAAAGAAACAAACACGCCTTGAACGGACAAGTCAGTACAACACTGTGTATACAATTTTCAAGTTAGACAGATAGGATTTTGACGAGAATTTTTATATGGTGTCTTTGAAAGAAATTATATTTCTGTCTACTGCTATCGGGTTGATATTATTAAAGAGAGGTTACCGTGCACCCGTTTACACTAACTTTAGCACGGTGCTTTCCCTTGCACATCTAAACTTGTTCGCCCACAGGCCCAATACCGCTAAAAGGTTATTGTCAGTTTGCACAGTTTTATGTTAGCGTCTCCCAACGCCATACAACTATCAGCCAGAACTGATTTCTCAAAATAACTCCAGCCAGAGACCGTCCATAGAGCAAAATGTGCAGCGAATCGCCACAAATTCCAAATTTCAGTTTTTGTACAACTAATCCACACACAAAAACAATAACTACCTCCTCACTGCCCTGGCCTCTGCTCGCCCACTGACCCTGAGCACACGCCCCTTATAAGGTGCCCAGGAATACACCAAATTAAAACACTAGTCTACGTTTTCCACTTTTTTACACCACCTGGTAGGTAACTTGCTGCTGAAAGCTAAAGAAATGGGAAAATCACAGACCTTCACTCTCTAACATTTGTGGGAAAGGGGGTGGGGTGGGGGGGGGAGTTTTGTACTACTTTTCTCTGATTTACTACGTGCCCTGGAAGCAGTTTTGTCGCCCACGGAAGAAGTTTTACCGGTGCGTGACCACAAGGGGACGGACTCGTTTTGTGCCCCTTTCTTGCTAGAAGCCATTCAGGGTTACATAACTTGTCGCAGAAAATATCGATCCCTCACTTGTGGTTGAGTAGTGGCTGGTTAGCCGATAGAAAAGACTGTCAGGCGAACAATACTAGTTATTGGTAGCAGGGGTTTGCTATACGAACCCTTTTAGGCCTGAGGGAGGTCAAAGAACTAGAAACCATTGTACCCCGAAGGCCGAAGGCCTGATGGGTACAATGGTTCCTCATTGACCTCCCGAAGGCCTACAAGGGTCCGACAGCAAGACCCTGCCACCAGTAACGTATTTGTTTTCATTCCTCCAATGTTTTCGTAAAAGAAATCAAGAAGAAATCTTCCGACCTAGATCACGCCAGACATGACTGACGACAAAGAAATATACATTTATACATAATAGAATTATGACGGGATTTTTAATCTTTCATGACGTTGCCGTCTCCAGTACGGAATGTTGTTTTTAACAACAGTAAGTAACTTTGTACTTTAGACCGTTTTTGTGTTCTTTTATAGAACAAAACTGGCATACAAGACGAGTCAGAAAGAGGGCTACAAAAAGTCCGCCATTTGTCGCTACAAGGGTTTTTGTAGCTCGGTCACGTGGTACAGTTTGTGCTAAAGGGATTGGTCGTGTCAGTGACGTTGGGATGAAAACAATTGCATTCAGTGTTCGTACATCTTCCTATATAGTGGTCGCGCTGTTGTTTTCAGGTCTGCGTTCATGTACGCACAGAGCCAGTAATACAACACGACACAAACACAATTGTCCTTGATTACGTAACTGCCGGGCCTGGCGCTGACTGGACTAATATCCCATGGCCACCTGCGAGACATGTCGCCTTCTGGAGCTGGCACATGCATAAATGTATAGAAAGCCTTGCGAACAGAAGACCAAACAATCAAGATATAGCCCTATATCCTGAACACTAAACAAAACAGTGTCGACTCAAAACTGACCCATCGCGGTCAAAAGAGAGATAAAACAACCCAGCGGGAACCTCGGCTCACGGATGAATTTATGTCTGTTCCCTCAGACGACGAAAGGATCAAGGCCTCCTGTTGCATATACTGCACAGCCAGCCTCTCCTGCCTCTCCTCGTTGCAGCCTGACGCCGGACCTCAGACCACCATAGGCTCTGGCCTGCGGACAAGGCGAGCTTTCGCCGCCACGACGTGCCAGAGCGCACAACTGAAACATAATTATTATCAGTACCTAGACCACATGTCGGCCCACCCACCAGCAATCTTCAAATGACAATTAAAAGGGGAAACACTCGCAAGAGACTGCTATAACGCAGTTGAAAGAATTTGTAAAAACGAAAGTTGAACCTCACAAACATTAGGATACAACTCGATGCGAGAATCCTTCCGAAAGTGAGCCAACGACCTACTAACTCAAGTCAGTAGGAAAGCCCTAGAGCTATCAATCCTAATCCCCAACCAATACGGGGGATAGGATTAAACGGAGATCGAGATACGTGCAATAAAACGCTGCGCAATATAACTATCTCCACGGTTTGGTCCGCTGACGAAGAGGAGTACCGGCAAATTAAAGCAAAACCAATGAACCATACGAGTTCACCTCAGAACCAACGAACTTATAAAGAATTCCGAGGAGTGAAAACGGGGAATACACAACATAAGTTAACCTACCCCCTTACCCGGTTGACTCTGTTGGCACCCAAAACCAGGGACTGCAAACGCAATGAACCTATGAGTTCACCCTTAAAAACACGCACACCGATTAAATTCAACAAATCCACAGAAAACCTAAAAAAAAAAAAAAAAAAAAAAGAAGAAACGACAAACCAGCAAGAAATGGTAATCAAAACCGAGAGCCCGACTTGCAATAAAGAGAACACTCAGCACTGAATAAGAAAAATCTAAATGACACAACTTATAGAAACAGAGAGCTAAATTTTACGTGAAAAAACACTGAAAACTACAAGGCGACGGGATGCGCTATCTTACTAACAGGCAGGGTACCTCTATGCCACTATCCATGCATCGCGCTGCTACTTTCAAAAGTAGTAAAAGGGTGTTGGGAATGGTCCTTGATTACGTAACCGCCGGTTCTGGCGGTGACTGGACTAATACCCCACGGCCACCTGCGAGACATGTGGCATTCTGGAGTTCAGTTGGCACATGCATAAATGTATGGAAAGCCCTGTGAACAGAAGACCAAACAATCAAGATATAGCCCTACATCCCGAACACTTAAACAAAACAGTGTCGACTCAATAACTGACCCATCGCAGTCAAAAGCCCGAGAGATAAAACAACCCATCGGAAACTTCATCTAACGGATGAATTTATGTCTGTTCCCTCAGACGACGAAAGGATCAAGGCCTCCTGTTGCACATACTGCACAGCCAGCCTCTCCTCGTTACAGCCTGACGCCGGACCTCAGACCACCATAGGCTCTGGCCTGCGGACAAGGCGTCCTTTTGCCGCCACGACGTGCCAGAGTGCACAACTGAAACATATCAGTACCTACACGACCTGTCGGCCCACCCACCAGCAGTCCTCAAAGGACTAACTAAAAGGGAACACTCCGCATCGCAAGAGTCTGCTGTAACGCAGTTGAAAGAATTTGTAAAAACGAAAGTTGAACCTCACAAACACTAGGATACCACTCTATGCGAGCATCCTTTCCAAAGTGAGCCAACGACCTACTAACTCAAGTCAGTAGGAAAGCCCTAGAGCTATCGATCCTAATCCCCAGCCAATACGGGGGATAGTTTTAAACGGAGATCGAAATACGTGCAACAGAACGCTACACTAAATTTTAATCTCCACGGTTTGGTCCGCTGACGATGAGGAGTACCGGCAATTTAAAGCAAAACTTCCTCGAAACACACATGAACTAGACATAAAAATTCAGACTGACTTGTGTCGCTCGAGTGTGTACGGCCGGCCGATAAAAAACAGGCCATTTCATCGGATAGTGTGCGATGTGATACACTTTTTTACAAATATATATATATATATATATATATATATATATATATATATATATATATATATATATATATATATATATATATATATATACACACCACACACACGTAAGCAACAGCAAGGACTGATAGTAAAATATGTAAACACTGAAGTGGTCAGTTGACAGCTTACCTACGAGATAGTTGACGATGTCGATGTATGTTATCTCTGGCCATTTCATCCGGTTTCGGCTGAAATTCTGCAGTGGCATATCGTAGGGGCAAATGTCGATTGCTGATATTTTGATTTTATACCGCTCTTTGACGTCTTTATCTTGCAAAAACCAGCCACGTTCGCGATCGTTACAACTAGGCGACGCCATCTCTGCTGCACAAAATGGCGGATGTAGCAGACGAGCACACTTGTGTATCACGTGATCGCTTCGTCTTGCATTCAATCAATTCACAACACCTACTCCAACAAACGGTTACACGGTAACACACCATAGCATAATTTATGATGAGTGGGGTGAAAAATTACAAAAATGCATGGGCCCGATTCACTCAGATACAAAAAGAACTCTATAACTGAACACCTCGTGAAATAAACCTCACTGTGCCAGTACAGTCCCTGTACGTAATCAGTATAAAACTATTAACACAATCGTTACTAACAGTGACACTGCTACAGCAAGAGACGTTTTCAACCATGCTAGTTCAAGGGTGGTGCCAGAATAGCTTGGCGCCGACAGGCGCCAAGCTATTCTGGCATCATCCTTGAACTAGCATGAACGATCTGTCTTCGTTGTAGACTTCAAAGGACAACGTCTCCCAAATTTGGCTCTTTCGGACCTTAGTGTGGAATGTATTGAAGTAAATTAGCCAACGTTCTCTCTCTCTCTTGGCTGGACTTCGCGAACGAAGATTTTATAGGAGTTGCCCACGACGTCTGCAGGCTTGTTCGTGGCTGCGGAGGCCAATCCGGGACAGGCAGGTTCGACCGCAGTGGCTGCAGGGGAAGGTATGGCCAGAGTTCTGAGTTGCGGCATCTCTGTTCTTTCTCCTGAGCCGCTTGTCCTTAAGGCTAGCTCTGCGAGAGTCCTCAAAGGAGACAGCTGCCTTGTAAATAGTGGAGCGCCAGGTGTCACGGTCCACAGCAAGCGAAGACCACTGGTGGTGGTCGATTTGGCAGGCACTAAGTGACTTCTTGAGACAGTCTTTGTATCTCTTCTTTGGTGCCCCTCTGTCACGGTGTCCAGTAGCAAGCTCGCCGAACAGGGTGATCTTTGGTAGGCGATGATCCTCCATCCTAGAGACATGCCCCGCCCAGCGGAGCTGTGTCCGCAGCAGCTAAGCCTCGATGCTCACGGTTTTAGCCTGTTCAAGGACCTCGACATTGGTGACATAGTCACTCCAGTGAATGCCCAGGATGGTACGCAGGCAGCGCTGGTGGAAGCGTTCGAGGAGTCGTAGTTGGCTGCGGTAGAGGGCCCAGGACTCGGAACCATACAGCAGGGTGGTGAGGACCACAGCTCTGTACACGCTGATCTTGGTGCCTGTTTTCAGCTGTTGATTGTGCCACACCCGCTTGAAAAGTCGCCCGAAAGCGCTGTTCGCTTTTGCCAGCCTGCTGTCAAGCTCCTTGTCCAGCTTGGCGTCCGACGTGATAATGCAGCCAAGGTAAGTAAACTGGTGCACTGACTTTAGTTCAGACTCGCCGATGGTGATGTGAGGAGGGCGATACACTGTCTTGGGTGCCGGCTGATGGAGGACCTCTGTCTTTTTCAGACTGACCTCGAGTCCAAAGAGCTGGGCAGCGTCTGCGAAGCAGGACGTGATGCGCTGCAGGGCTCTCTCTGTGTGTGCAACGAGGGCAGCATCATCAGCAAAAAGCAGCTCACGGATCAGTTGGTCTAGGGTTTTCGTGTGGGCCTGCAGTCGTCTGAGGTTGAACAGGCTGCCATCGAGACGATACCTGATGTACACTGCATCGTCATCATCGAGGTCCACTGTGGCCTGCTTCAACATCATGCTAAAAAAGATGGTGAAGAGGGTCGGTGCCAGCACGCAGCCCTGCTTTACGCCGTTGAGAATGGGGAATGGTTCTGAGAGGTCATTGTTGAGTCTGACCTGACCTTGCTGGTCCTCGTGTAGCTGGACAATCATGTTGAGGAACTTTGGGGGACAGCCAAGTCGCTCCAGGATCTGCCACATGCCTTGCCTGCTCACAGTGTCGAACGCTTTTGTTAGGTCGACAAACGTTACGTACAGCCCTTTGTTCTGCTCGCGGCACTTCTCCTGTAGCTGTCTCAGCACAAAGACCATATCGGTGGTGCTCCTGTTTGCTCTGAAGCCACACTGGCCCTCTGGGAGTTGGTCTTCAGCGATGGCAGGTACCAGCCGATTCAGGAGCAGCCTTGCAAGGATTTTTCCAGCAATGGACAGCAGTGTAATTCCCCGATAGTTGGAACAGTCAGACTTCTCACCTTTGTTCTTGTACAGGGTGATAACGACTGCATCACGGAGATCCTTTGGTAGTGTTCCTTCCTCCCAGCAGCAGAGAAAGAGGTCATGGAGCTTGTTGTGCAGTGCTGTGCCTCCATGTTTCCAGATCTCTGGCGGTATTCCATCAATGCCTGCTGCTTTGCCACTCTTGAGCTGGTGGATGGCTGTGAGGGTCTCTTCAGCGGTGGGCGGTTCGTCCAATTCAACTTTTACTGGGAGCTGTGGGATTTGTAGGACGACTGCTTCTTGAACAGTGCGCTCAGCGCTGAAGAGGCTCTGAAAGTATTCCGACCAGCGGTTTTCAACCATGCTAGTTCAAGGGTGGTGCCAGAATAGCTTGGCGCCGACAGGCGCCAAGCTATTCTGGCATCATCCTTGAACTAGCATGAACGATCTGTCTTCGTTGTAGACTTCAAAGGACAACGTCTCCCAAATTTGGCTCTTTCGGACCTTAGTGTGGAATGTATTGAAGTAAATTAGCCAACGTTATGCTCTTCATAAACCTATATACCCACCTAATCAGATACGGTGGAAAATGGGCCCACGAAAGACAGATCCTCGGTCATGTGCCCCCCGCATTTGCAACATTGACAACAAATCAAAATAAACTGCAACATCGACCACAAGTCCAAATAAAACAACATCGACAACAAGTCAAAATAAACAGCAACATCGACGAGTTGAAATGAACAACAACGTCCTCAACAAGTCAATATTAACAATAATATCGACTACCGGACAAAAGAATCAACATCGACAACAGGTCAAAATAAACAATAACATCCACAACAAGTCAAAATAAACAAAAAATGTGTGCATAGTGTTAACACTTTGTAGACGAAACTGGAGCTGTGCAGGGTGGGGGTGATATTATAGCCTTACAGTTATTGTGCTCCTATCAACAACAAAATAATAACTGTTTTGTACGTAACCCTCTCCCTGCCTCTGGACGCATAGTTTGTGTCTGAAATCCGTGCCCATTCAATGACCAAAAGCTACAACCGGCCAAGAACTTACTTACTTACTTACGCCTGTCACCCCTACCCGGGTATAGGCCGTCGACGAGAGACCTCCAGCAACTCCTGTCCTGTGCTTCTCCTTCGATTCTACTCCAGGTGGTTCCCAGTCTCTTGATGTCTGCTTGGAGGTCTCGACGCCAGGAGTTTCTCGGCCTACCTCTTTTCCTCTTTCCCTGGGGGTTCCATGACAATGCCTGCCTAGTGATACTGGACCGGCCAACAAACTTGAGCACAAATTAGGCTCACAAGAGGCATAGATCCTCATGAGCCCGCGCAGTCGCAGGGGCTCATGATGATCTAAGCCCCTTGCAGATGAATCGCGTTTAGTTTTTCTCGGCAGGGAAGGGGTTATCTGAATCAGCCGGACGGCCGTGTTTCCTAAATTTTGGAGGCCTCATCTAATGACTATGCACCATTTGCAGGAGATGGATCGACCATGATAATTCAAGGGCAGTGCCATATTAGCTTGGCGCCGACAGGCGCCAAGCTAATCTGGCACTACCCTTGAATTATCATGGTTGACCCATCTCCTGCTGTAGTGCGTCAGGGCTGAATGGGTTAACCACAAACACACCCTATTATGCTCCCACTGCACCACCACCCACTCCCCCAACCCCAACAAACTGTCAATTGATTGCAACTAACTTTCTTTTCCTGTTAGCTCCTTTTTGTTGCACATTGTCCTGAAGCACAATGTGCGTGTAACCTCGAGGCATAGATTCACATGAACCCTTGCACATGTCTCAAGTATTCACGGGGCGGTCCGTGGCGCAGTGGTTAAGGCGCCTGCCACCAATGGCAAAGGTGCAAGGTTCGATACCGGTTCGTCCGACTTTTCTCCTCTGGTAAGTGTCACCGTTAATTCGGGCGGACCGTCGGGGGTTCTTTCTCCGGGTACTCCGGTTCTTCCACCCCCACCTACCCCCCCCCTCCCCACACACACACACACACTTTGGTACCGGTTTCAGGCCACTTTACAAATTTCAAATACAAGAGGTCAAAAATCTCTGTAACTTCAGTAGCTGAACTGACCCTTCGTCTGTCTTGTACTGTCTTTGTCTTAAATGGCGTAAATCCGTGTCTGTTACGTGAGTGTGCGTGTTGGGTTTCAGTTCGCGGCGCTTTAAGTCGATTCGCCCCAAAATTGAGAAAAAGCGCCTATATAATAACGGTATTATTATTATTATTATTATTACTACAGTCCTATTTGCATCTTCAAAATGAGAGATCACCGGTCTCCTGCTACATGCGTCGGTCAAAAGGCATTCTGCTCCAGGACCGAAATCCGCTAACATTGAAGTTGCTCCCTGAAGACTGTGTTACACTTCTGGAAACAGATCGAGCGTGATAGTTCAACGGTTGTGCCAGAATACCCGCCTTGGCGCCAAGATATTCTGGCACTACCCTTGAGCTATCACGCTGGTTCCATGTCTTGCCATGGCGTGTTGGAGTTGAATAAGTTAATCGGTTCGCGCAACTGTCGAAGGGTTAACTTAAGTTCCTAGTGTTTCATCGTGTGTTTATGGTCAAAACAAGCGTAGCTGGCGGGACCAAGAGTTGGGGGGGGGGGGGGGGAGGGATAGGTCCGTGAGGGAACTCTCTTTGTGTAGACCTGTGTGTAATAGGGGAGGGGGGATGGGAGGTCAGGGGGGAGCGAGAGAGAGAGAGGGTTAAGCCAACACCCACCGCACTTCCAGAACCGGCGTGCGCAGGCCAACATCGGCCCGATTGCCTTTGTGCACTGGGAAGTCCTAATCCCTTAGTCGATGTACTGTAAAGAGATGAGTTAGTTAGTTATTTGGGTTTAACGCCGAGCATGCGACTAAGGCCATCTCACGGCGGGTAAAGAGATGAGGTGATCGTACTTTCAAGTAGTATCAGAGTAGTACCTGATTAGCTTGGCGCCTTTCAGAGGCTCCAAGCTAATCAGGCACTGCCGCCCTGGTCCTGTCACAATCAGTCCCTTGTTCCCGAAAACTGTCGGGCCACTTTTATTGGAGATCACAAATCTGTCGTTTGGTTTGAAACCGGCAACGGCGAAGGTTTTGCCCGCCCAGGGCGTAACTCCACCTCTTATTACGCAGAGGGCGCTGGCCAATGGAGGCATCCAATAAAGCACGCAGTCAACCGAGACTTGCATGGTTGCGGACAATGCTGACCAGGAGCCAGTTGCATGAGCGAGCTGATCCAATGTGATTTTCAAAGTAATGACAAACCACGCGTAAACCATAGAGGTAAACGTTATTTAGTAATAACGTCACTAAGATATTCCTCTGTGAACCTCAGTGTAGCGAGATAGGGGTTGGGGGTTGGGGAGGAGATTGGAGGGGGGGGGTGCAGGGAGATCACTAGACCGTTACTAACTGGTGAAACCCATGTACAGCAAGTGACGTATTAATGAACACAGATGTAAATATTGCTAGAAAACAACGATATTTGTCATGAAGCTATGTCGATTTGCCCCTGCATTGCGGAACACATGATTGTCATTCTTATCTTGGTCAGTGTTGACTGCAATGTACACTTCAGTGAGTGAAATGTCCTCGTGCCGACGTACGCGGGTCCGCAACGTACGGCCGACTTCGGCACCTGGACATTTCGCTCACTGGGACTACAAGTACAAGAATAATGTGTGCGAAAGGTTGGCCTGGACGAAATCAGCGATAGCTGGAAGTCCCGATCCCTTTTTAAAATCGCAATCGCAGGTTGGCCTGTCGGTAAACTGGGCAGTACACAAACAGGTTCGATTCTCGTTGGAGCAGTGCTTGAGCGGTAAACTGAACAAACTGCCGGTGTATACGAGTATCTGGCGTGGACAATTTGCTGAACATCGGATTTTCTTTGTCTTCTTGTGTATAGCATTATCAAATCGAATACACCAACATGTGCGGAGGGAGGTTTGGTAAGTTCCCTTTTTGTGTTATTGTAGATTTCGTTATTGCTTTGTTGCTGCCAACATTCCATTGTGTGCAGTTGTGTGTGCGGTGACGCTTCGCTGTCTAGCATTTTCAAATCGAATACACCAACATGTGCGGAGGGAGGTTTGGTAAGTTCCCTTTTTGTGTTATTGTAGATTTCGTTATTGCTTTGTTGCTGCCAACATTCCATTGTGTGCAGTTGTGTGTGAGGTGACGCTGTTTAGCATTGAAACACTAAAATCACGCCTTTCACCTGACTTCCGTGGAAAATACGGTTCGGGAAGTTCCCCGCGTTCCCTAGGAGCGTCGGCGCGTGAGCCGCCATCTTAAGAGGCAACCATAATCTTCAGATAGCAGCGTAGTAGTGCTTCAACACGTTCTTCTTCACGTTTCTTCCTCTTTGGAAACAAACAAAAACAGATTCTGGTTAGCGGTTTTCTCAAGATGGCCGCCACGACGTCAGCTTCCCGAGCCCTATTAAGGAGCACCACCCAACTCAGCAAGAGGTATAGATCCTCATGAGCTCCCGCAATTGCGGGGGCTCATGACGATCCCTACTCCTCTTGCTGAAACCACTTTGTATCCGGCAGCTATGTTCCTTTGGTGCCTATGTTCCTTTGGCGGCTTCTTCTTCTTCTTCTTCTTATTTCATTTTAACGTCCCACTGGCACGACTGTGATCGGGGACTCTTAGCGTTATATGCTTGGCCTCCGGTTTGGGGAGGGAGAGATACCAGTTCTACGTTTTGCATCGAAATTTAGTCAATCTATTAAAAATTCACCCTGGGTTACCAACAACAACGGTCCGTTACGATTCATTTATTTACATTGTTAAAGCTAGGTTAAAATTCAGGACCACAAAGTAAAATTCGTGTTTATTTAACTCAATTAGTTAAAAAAAAAATATTGATTAAAAGGAGTCTTACTATTAACGCGTAAAGAGAAGAATAAGCGAGCGAGAGCCAGCAGCCATATTTAATTACCTAAAATTCAGCCATATCAGAGTCAAGTTTAGCACATGGCTAGGGATCTTTGCCGGCCGCTGAATTTATACCTTGATTTCAAAAACACATTCTGCGTCCACGAGCAGTGAAGGGAGTAAGGTACTACTGAAACCAGAACAACAGCAGCACGATTTCGAAGTGAACACTGCGAGGACATCTGGTGGGTGGGATGCAGCGAGTATGGGGCCGCTTTTCGAGATCATGCCGAGTCCGAAATAGCTCAGGCGATTTGCCCATTTAGCCCCAACTCCGACAGCAGGAGATGAAATTACCATGATAATTCAAGGGTAATGGCGCCAAGCTAATCTGGCACTGCCCTTGAATTATCATGGAAAATTCATTTCCTTCAGCAAGTCCATAGTCGGCGTTAAGTAACACTTCCAAAATTTGGGAAAGGCACCCGTGAGGATATAGGGGTTAAAATTGAGGCTCCGTCTTTTTGTTCCGTCCCGCCAAGTGTTTTGAAATGTGCAGCTAGGGCCCTGAGCTCACAAACTGAGTTTGCGGAGTTTGAACTCCATCAGCCAGGGACCTTTATTGGGCACGCATCAGCTTAGGATTCCAGTTTAACCATCTTTTAAACTGTATATAAGGTCCTTTTAACCCCATTTTAAATAAATATTTCGAAATAAATTAATGTTTTAACTAAAGAAAAGGACTGTTGTTGTTGGGTGGGCTTTGGTGCCTCCAACTACACCTATCAGCATACCCAGACCGTCACGCGGCCTTGGCGCTGCTGGCCTTCTATAGCCTACCTTACCCCCCCCCCCACCCCCACCCCTGCCCCCCTTTTTCTTTTTTCTCCCCAACCCCGGCCAATACCAAGCTTCACCAGCTAGTCCCCCATACAAAGCAATGGCGTGGGGACAGTAAACCGGTCTTAAGTCAGTGGAGTCCAGTTCAGTGCACCCCGTGGAACAGCATGAGATACACTTAAGTCCGTCAGCTTTACCTGTTGCCACATTCCTTCTGCCAATGAAGATAAGTAGCGGCTAATCTCTCTGTTTGTTTGTTTGTTTGTCTATTTTGACAAAGGGTATTTACCCGAAATATTAATAAATTGTGTTGTACCCGTCTTTTCTAAGCGTGTTTCTTTCTCCGTTGGGTACTTCTTTGGGGTAGAATGAGTTAAAGCCCAAACTAACCCACCAACCTCTACGAGAGCAGAGATCCCGTCAGACTCAGTGACCAAACTAAACTCAACTGATATTCATTTTTTTCTTGAAAATGCCTTGTTGCTAGCGCGGCTTTGTTGTGGTTGTTGATGATGATGATGTTCAAGCTGTTGCGGTTTTTGTTGTTTTTGTTGTTGTTTTGTTGGGTTTTGTTTTTGTGTGTGTTTGTGAGTTGTTGTTTTTTTAAACAAATATACGCTACTCTGTTGTTTTTACTTCTTCTTATAATTATTATTTGTATTCTGGTTTGTGATTCTGAACCCAACGGAGTACAGCCGTGAGGTCCAAAATCACAGTCTAACACAGCTGCGTTGTTTTCTAGGTTTCGCCTGTGATGAATTAGTTTCCACACCGAAAATAGCTCCTCCACCCGAAGTCTCGGATTTTCGGTAAGATATGCCGTTCACTCTAATTCAACTTTATTAAACCTTTCATTGCACAGAATTTAAACAAAAAAAATAACACCACCCAACTGCAAGAGGTATAGATCCTCATGAGCCCCCGCTATTGCCTCTTGCTGAAACGTCTTTGCGTTCATGTTCCTTTGAAGGCTGGGATCGTTCACTTTGAATTTTACAATGATTTCAGACACACTCTGCGTCCTCTGGCAGTGGACAAGTTGGTAACCCTCGTACTCCCAGAACTAAATACTTCCATTCTATAGAATGGTAAGGCGTTTAGTTCTGGGAATCAAGGGATTAGCGTTTTTAGGCTGACGGTCGACTTTAACTTATTTGGGAGTTGTCCTCTGAAGACTGCATTGCAGTTCAGAAAACTGAACAGAACAATAATAATAAAAAATAAATAATAATAATAATAATACCGATCATTGCATAGGCGCTTTCACTGCCTAGGGAAAAAAAAAGAGCACCCCACATGATCGCATGTATTTGAAATTTATAAAGTGGTCTGACACCGGTACCAAAATGGATACCAGAAATTAAGAGCGGTGCCAGAAGACTTTCGCCAGCGCCTCTTTGAAAGCTGGTGCCAGATTATGAGAGTTCAAAGGTGTTGCCGGAGTAGCTTGGCGGCTTACGGCGCCGGGCCAAGCTACTCTGGCAACACCTTTAAACTCTCATAGTCGACTGCTTATATTGTGTCAGGCTGAATGGTTAACCCTCTCAGCCTGGAGGTGCACTCCATTAATGTTTAAAGGTAGTCCCAAATTATATATTTGCATGGCGTCGCTTAGACTTCTATCGATGCCTGTCAGACCACATGAAATAAACGTCCCAGTTTTAATCGTTTCGGATTTTCAACGCCAAAAAAAAAAAAAAAATATGTGCAAGCGAGTGCTTTCCTTTACAAAGGCATAATAATAATCATCATAATTATTGCCATCATCTTCTCACATTATGGCGTCGAGTTATTGTTCATTGTTGTTATATTATTATTATTGTTGTTATTTTCTTAAATTATTATTACAGTTTATTATTATTATTATTATTATTATTATTATTATTACAGTGAAAGTGCAGCCACGTGGGTAGTGTTGGCTGTAGCCATTAGCGCGGTCCTCAGTTTCTTTATCTGGTGCCTGCGCGTGCTCATCGCCTCACGTGCTTCTCGCGCGCAAGTGGGAGACAACTTCCTGGCGCGCGAGGCACCCATGGTCAGCTTCATCTTTACGTCACCAGCGCTTCAACAACCGCCGCCGTCCTATGACTTTGGTGAGTGAAGCAACCTTTCGCGCGTGTAGTGTTGTTTATGTCATCGGTGGCACACTTGTCTCTCTCGATTCAGCTCTGAACGGCGGTAGCTAATCGACGAAGACAACCGGTGTGCGCCGTCGGTTGCATGCACGAGCCGGGGGTCAGTTTTGGTATCAGTTTCAGTCCACTTAATCAAATTTCAAATACAAACGATTTTGAATTTCCAAAAACTACAGTAGCTCGCTTGAGCTTGCCCTTAGCACCACGTGAAAGTTCTGTGTTTACGTTCAGTGTGTGAGTGAATGCGCGTGATTCACGTGAGCGTGCTTGTTGGGTTCAGTTCGCGGCGGCGCTTTGAGCCGATTTTCAATTGGGATAAAGCGCCTATTTAATGCGCTTATTATTATTATAAAGAGCACTTGGCTCGCCACTGTAGCTGAGCACCTTGCTTAGTGGCTGGCGCAGGAATGAGCTCTCTCATGCAACTCGTCTGAGTCCTGGACCAGGAAACTTTAACGAGTTGTCACCTAACTGTGGCTCGCTCCTACCAAAGAGCAGTTACCTTAAAAGTTCAGCCGCCCGTTGGCGGTATTTCCCAAATTTTGGAGGCGTCATCTAATAACTATGCACCCGTTGCAGGAGATGGAGTGTAACGCACGCAGACTTGCCCACAGTCGTACGCACAGACTCTCACGCAACAGACGCATACACCGCCACTGACTCAGACGGGCGCATTCATGCGGTAAAACACAACACACGGGCTCCCTTTCTAAAGTAACCTTTATACACTATAAATGAAAAAAAAAAAACGACTTAAATGATTATCAACTATGTACACTGTTCTATTATCACACACACACGTATCACAATATCTTTGCCAGGCTAGGTCTTAGTCTCACATTGCCTCCAACCTGTTTGATGTTGTTGCCTGGTTACGTTGGTCCTTCTCACGTCTAGGCGTGAAAGTCCTTCGTCGTACGCTTATTGCCGTCCTGTCTCTTTGGCACGGACGTCCTCGTTCTCGTACGGTACTCAGTTCTCGTTTTGACTTGGGTGTCTTGGTCCCAGTCAGACTCACTCTCAGAAGAGCTGGAGGGATGACCTCACGTAGGTCCCACCTGTGACTCGGCGTCCGTCTTTTCCACTCTTTACAAGAACTCTGAATAGACAACAAAAGTCCCAACGTAACACTTGCTAAACACACAACATATTGGATCAATGAGAAACGTCACGTAACCTGGCTGATACAAATAACTCACACGTTCATTCACACACACACACGTGCTACATAAACTATTTTCGTATCACCCCCATATCTCTGTCACTATCTTGAAACAGACTATAGCCTAACTGACACTCTTGCTATACCTTACTCTATACCCTGGAAAAGACTATGCTTACCCAACCACGTACTATCTTCATAGCGGCTTAGACATACACACTTCATATTCCTTTAGTCATCTAACTCGGTAAACAACTGTATACAAAAACACCGGTTACTTCACCGAATTCTAAACATACTATAACTAAACCAAACCGGAACACCGCTATACAACCACATTACTCTTACCAACGCATACTGTCTTTAACTAAACAACTATCAATACTACATTTATAGAAACATACCTGAAATCTAGGCTTCAGAGTCTTGGAATGCGGGCTAGGTAACTCAAACACAACCGTTCCATACGACAAGACAGCCCGCACTACCGATCTAGACCTCTGACAGTCACAGCTTCCGCCTAGAACTCACTAAACAGAACTCACTAAAAATCCCGTGCTAACCATGTCTTACAGATTTCCACGTGCGTCTAGTGCCACACGGACTATCGGCACAAACAAACCGTCAACAGAAACCGTACCGTACTAATCCTACTGTGCGAGCACTATGCACAAGCATAGAGCTTCATCACATGGAGCGACCATGATAATTCAAAGGCAGTGCCAGATTAGTTTGGCGCCAAGCTAATCTGGCACTACCCTTGAATTATCATGGTCGATCCATCTCCTGCTGTAGGGTGTCAGGGCTGAATGGGTTAAAAGATGATCCAGCTTTAAAAAAAAAAAATACGAGGACGTGATGTATTGTTGCGTCCCTGTTTTCCACTTGACGGCCCAATTTATGACGTCAAACGGACTCAAAGTGTAGCAGGATAAATAAAAAGTCGAATGCGTCCTGTTGCGCGGGGCCTAGGAATCTTTCGTGGACGAAGGATTTCCAGGCCCTGCGCAACAGGATTAGACGAACGCAGAAGAAGAAGTCCCTTTTTCTCAACATGAAAACATAACAGTTCTGTCCGTTTCATTTGGCACAAACCAGCATGTCCATTGTTGTGAACAGCAAGACTTTCATGGAATACTGAACAATACCAAAAGAAAAAAAAAAATCTTCTCAAAATGACAATGACGGCAGAGTTAGCACATATGCCAGAATTCTGCCGTTATTTGACAAAAGCTATGATGCCCATTTCAAAAGATGCCCATGTCTTATTGTCTAACAACTGAAATCTCGCTTTTCACAAGAATGCACTTACTAGCTTGTGTGTTATAAGGGCAGAGTCGTACTTCCGACATTTCCGACGTAAGAGCCGTGGTCAAGGAGATGATACAAGATTCTGTCTCTCTGCTACAAATCCCTGAACAACTACGCTCCTGCGTATCTCTCCAACTTACTTCACCCCTACACTCCTCCCCGCTCCCTCCGCTCCGCCTCTGACCCTCTCCGCCTCCTCATCCCCCGCACCAAACTCAGCACTTTCGGCCCCCGCTCTTTCTCAGTATACGGTCCAACCACCTGGAACACTCTCCCACTCTCTCTCCGTCAGAAACACTCGCTCTCCTCCTTCCAGTCTGCCCTCAAAACTCATCTCTTTCAACAGTTCTAGCACTATATCACCACACTCCCCAGCCCAAGCTGACCGTCCTAATGTATCTTCACTATTTGTGTTACGTGAGTCATTGTCTAAAGCGTGCGCATGCGTGTGCGAGTTGTGAGTGCGCGCTTAGAGTTATAATTATTATAAGATAAGCGCATTATAAATACCGTAATTATTATTATTATTATTATAACTTCTTCAGGTTTTGAAAGTCCGGTGATTGCATCTGTCACGTTTGAAATAACATGCTTAGATTAACCTCATCACTGCCGAGGAAACAAAAAAACCGACACGATCCCACTGCAAGAGGCATAGATCCTCATGAGCCCCCGCAACCGCGGGGGCTCATGAGGATCTATGCCTCTTGCTGATACCATTTTGTATCCGTGTTTCATAGACGTAAGAGCCGTGGTCGAACGGTACTCGGACCTATGTCAGCCTGATTTTGGCCGGCTCATCTCCGCCCTATGATCTTTTTCTCACAGCGTGAACAAAGAAAAAAAAAAAGCGACTGCACTGAAATAGCTGTTTCTTGTCTTGTCTTTCAGTGAGACAGACGCACCCGTCCTGCACATCCTTGCCGAGCTACAGTGAAGTGATGCTCAATCCCAGAAAATGGCACCTAGTCACGCGTACTTCCGGATATCCCTCGCCGCCAGCAGCGCCAGCGGTGGATGTGGTTACCATGGAAACCGCGTTGACACGGGAAGCCTGCGGCGGGTTGAGTCCTTGCAACGAGATAGTCTTGAGGTCATACAGCACGCTGAGTAGTTCAAGGCAATGGCGGGATCATGACAGAACGAATGTGGAAGTCAACAGCGAAACCGGAGAGAGCGAAACATCCGCGACCAGTGCAGAAGGGACCGCGCTTAACCCCCTTCAGCACGCAGCCATCGGTACTTTAATCAGTACCGGTGGCTGCGTGAGCACGAGGGCTGATGAAACCTCTGCCCAGGATCACACGCTCAACCCAAGCGGCGCTGTCGCAGTTTTGGAAAGCGTTGAAATGGTTAAGTGTACCATGGCGACATACTTTGACAACGGTTCGAGTAGCGGTTCAAGGCAATGGCGGGACCATGACAGAACGAATGTGAAAGTCAACAGCGAAACCGGAGAGAGCGAAACATCCGCGACCAGTGCAGAAGGGACCGCGCTTAACCCCCTTGAGCACGCAGCCATCGGTACTTTAATCAGTACCGGTGGCTGCGTGAGCACGAGGGCTGATGAAACCTCTGCCCAGGATCACACGCTCAACCCAAGCGGCGCTGTCGCAGTTTTGGAAAGCGTTGAAATGGTTAAGTGTACTATGGCGACATACTTTGACAACGATTCCGCCGCGAGCTCCAGCCTTTCTGTGCAAAATGATATTGTTACTATGGCAACAGAAAACTCGGCTGTCCCAAATGGCGGTGTACAGATGCCACAAAGATGTGACGAAAGTGGGTCAGTTGTCAAGACAAACAAGGACACATCTGCCGGCGATCGCGGCACTATAATGAGATCGCATAATCAATCTCACACTCCAAGAAAAGAACTATGCCCACATCCGCAAAGACATTGCGAGAACGTACATAGAGATTTTCGGTTGCTTTGTGAAAGAGCAACCGAAAATCTCCATGCACGTTCTCACAATGTATGTCAGAGATCTCAAAATGTTAACGGTGCAGTGCAGGCATCCATGGGTGCTGTTTACTCTCCCAGTGGCTGCACGCACCTGGGGCCGGTTAACGCCAGAGATGAAAGAGGAACTGTTGCCATGGCAACGGACACTTCTCCTCCAAGGTCAGTGACGTGGTACCTTGGTAACGGTGCTGATGAACAAAAACGCGATGTGACTGACGTTGTTCCCGTAGAAACAGATAATCACTCTGCATGTGAAAGAACGCCAGTGTGGTCATGCAATGATGTCGGTGCATTAACCCCCTTCTGCTCGCAGCCACCAGCACAGGTGGCTGCGTGCTCAAGAGCGTTAATGGTGCAAACCAGTGTAGGTGCAGGCAATACAAAAGACGACGATTTCGTTGACAGTGAAACGTGTGTTGAATGCGAAAGTGTTGCAACACACCTATTAAATTTAAGTGATGAAGATTGCCCTCACCCTATCACTGCCAAGAAAGATTAACAAGATCCATCTGTAAGAGACATAGGTTTTCATATTTCCCCTACACGGACCTGCAGGGAGGTTTACGAGCATGTATGCCTCTTGCTCGTTCCATTTTGTATCAATGTTCTTTAACAAATTCTGTCCCAGGATCGAAATCCCCAAATTTTGAAGTTGCCCTCTGAAGGACTGTATTACAATTCTAGAGACAGATAGAGCATGATAGTTCAAGGGTGGTGCCAGAATAGCTTGGCGCCTACAGGCGCCAAGCTATTCTGGCACCATCCTAGAACTCTCATGCTCGATCCATGTCTTGCTGAGGTCTATCGGGGCTGAACGAGTTAAACGGGTTGTTGGCGTTCCTTGGCACTGAATCAACCAAGATTTGAAACGTGCAATCTGCGTCCGCTTAAAGTGGAGGGGTTAAATTAGAGCGTAGCGTACATGTTTCTGGCCTGCAGTTTTGCCCTACTGGTCAGTGATTTTGGACCTCGTGGCTATACGCCGACAGGTCCAAAATCACAGTTTAGATCAGCACACACATTTACAAGCATATGACCGGCTCCACAACATCGCAAGCGCAGCCCCTCGACAATTGCATACCCGTCGCTAATTCGCTAAAGGTAGATAGACGATGATAGTTCAAGGGTATTGCCAGATGAGCTTGGCGCCTATCATCATCCTTCCATCTCCCACTGGAGAGTTTCTGGGTGAGACTCTTCAGAGCCATGCTAATCTAACATGTCCCTTTGATTAATTTCAGCCCGTTTCCAACGCAGTGTTTCAGCTTTAATTAGAATCGCGTGCTGTCCGGCCTCTGATTTAGGACCTTGCGGTTCCCGAGCAGCAAAGAGCACGATCACAGACCAGCACGCAAATGAGCTGTAGTGAGTTCATGTATAACGTTTGCTTGGAGCAGTAAGGTCTAACATTAGAGACCCGCAAACAAATGAGCTTCAGTGATACGATATGAAATTAAAATCTTTGGTCAAAGCTGATGCAGCTTTCAGGGACATGTACGTCTTGCCGGTGCTAATCAACCAGTTCTATGTCGAGAAAAAAAATTGAAAACAACCCAGCTGCAAGAGGTATAGATCCTCATGAGCCCCCGCAGTCGCGGGGGCTCATGAGGATCTATACCTCTTGCTCCGCCGTCAGATGGCCTTCACTGAAACAACTAACTATACCTCTTGCTGAAACGAATCTTCCAAGTTCCATGTAAGGGCTGGGGCTCTGTATATATGCGTTGATTAACGAAGTTTTCGAAAACAAAACCTGCAGTCCACTGGCAGTGAAGGGGTTAAGGACGCAGGCAGAATCTGACGCGAGGATGAATTGAAAGTGAACTCCCGCCCACGTAATACTACCCTATCTCAATTCACATGTGAGATAAAGCTTGTGTTGCTTGCGAAGATAGGCGCTCTTGTAAACACTGACGGGCAGAAGAGAAAAGACGGGGGGGGGGGGGGGGGGGGGGGGGGGTGAGGTGTGTTAAAAGAATGTGACGTATCTAAAGTATGAAATTTTCATTACGAACTCTTATTTTCTCTTCTCCTTATTTCCCGAGAGCCCGGGTTGGATGAGGGAGGGCGGGGGGGGGGGGGGGGGGGGGGGGGGGTACGGAACTCCAACATGTCACAATCTTGCAGTTTCATTTGTGCTCTCTCTGGGCACAGAAGGGCTTAACCCATTTTGCCCCGACACTCAGCAGCAGGAGGTGCATTGACCATGATAATTCAAGGGTAGTGCCAGATTAGCTTGGCGAAGGCGCCAAGCTAATCTGGCACTATCCTTGAATTATGGTCAGTTCTTCTCCTGCATGCGGTACATAGTCGATGGGTAACACCTGCACAATTTGAGAAACCGTAGGGTTAAATGGGTTAACCATATGTCGCAGTACGGAGACTAATTGTAAGAAATCACGATTAAAAAATAAATTTAAAAAAACCCACCTTCAGATGCTTCATCGTAATAATTGTCCTTTTGAAATGTTTTCACAAAGTGTTAATAAGAGAGGGGAAAGAAATGGTGAAAGGAGCGTTTCAAGCCTCGTTAACTGGCCAAGTATTCCCTGCGTCGGGGAGATGATTCTGTATTCAGGTCATGAAGAGGAGAATGCCCCCCATACAGAAGGAGTAGCACTCATGCTGTCACCAGTGGCACAGAGAGCGCTGATGGGCTGGGAACCTCTTGGGCCAAGAATTATAACAGCAGCCTTTAGAACCAAGAAAAAGCTCAAGCTGAACGTCATCCAGTGTTATGCGCCCACCAATGACAGTGATGAGGAAGAGAAACAAGAGTTCTACAACCGACTCCAGAGTGCCGTGGACAAATGTGCGGAGCGAGACATCACCATCGTCATGGGCGATTTTAATGCCAAAATAGGGGAGGACAACACCGGATACGAAGAGGTGATGGGGAGACAGGGACTAGGCTCGGAGATGAGTGAGAACGGGGAGAGGTTTGTAGACTTTTGTGCTCTAAACCGACTTGTCATTGGAGGCAGCATCTTCCCACACAGAAGAATACACAAAGCAACTTGGGTCTCACCTGACCATACAACAGAGAACCAAATAGACCATATCTGCATTAGCAAGAAATTTAGAAGATCCCTTCAAGATGTTCGAGTGAGGAGGGGAGCAGATGTCGCCTCAGACCACCATCTGCTTACCTTAAGAATGAAGCTCAAGTTAAAGAAAAGCCGCACAGAGACAACAAGAAGACAGCGCTATAATGTAGGCCTCCTGAGAGAAACTGGAGTTAGAGAAGAGTTCAAACTGGTGCTGTCCAACCGTTTTCAAGCACTACAGGAGCTAGTAAATGAAGAGGAGGTGGTCACCACAGAGCAGCAGTGGAAGGCAGTTAGAGAGGCGCTGAACTCAACCTGCAAAGACACTGTAGGGTTCAGGAAACACCACCACAAGGACTGGCTGTCGGCACAGACCTTGAAGAAGATAGAAGCGAGGAAGCAGAAGAAAGCAGCGGTCAACAACGGTCGCACGAGAGCAGCCAAAGTAAGGGCACAGGGGGAATACTCGGAAGCCAACCGCGAGGTGAAGAGGAGTATCAGGGCAGACAAGAGGGCCTACACAGACAGCCTGGCAGCAGAGGCAGAAAAGGCAGCAGGCAGCGGCAACATGAAACAGCTCTACGACATTACCAGAAGATTGTCGGGTAAGTATGGCCATACAGAAAGACCAGTAAAAGACAAAGAAGGCAAGCCTATTGCAGACAGAGCAGACCAACTCGACAGATGGGCCGAGTATTTTGAAGAGTTACTGAACAGACCTAGCCCACCCGACCCCCCCGACATCCAGCCGGCAGAGACCGACCTACCCATCAGCTGTGACAGACCCAGCCGAGAAGAGATCAGAAAAGCAGTGGCATTTTTGAAGAATGGCAAAGCAGCAGGGCCAGATGGCATCCCAGCGGAGTCTCTGAAAGCAGACCAAGAGACAACAGTGGAGATGCTGTACCCACTGTTTGGAAAGATCTGGGAAGAGGAGGTGATGCCAGCTGACTGGAAGGAGGGGTACCTAATCAAGCTTTCCAAGAAAGGCGACCTCAGCAAGTGTTCCAACTACAGAGGAATCACCTTGCTGTCAGTACCAGGAAAGGTCTTCAACAGGATCATCCTAGAGAGAATGAAGAGCTCCGTTGACCCCCAGCTGAGAGACCAGCAAGCAGGATTCAGGAAGAACCGATCATGTACAGACCAGATCGCCACTCTCCGCATCATCGTGGAACAGTCTCTGGAGTGGAGCTCCCCGCTGTACGTCAACTTTGTGGATTATGAGAAAGCATTTGACAGCGTGGACCGAGAGACTCTGTGGAAACTCCTACGACACTACGGTGTACCCACAAAGCTCGTCCGCCTGATCAAGAGCAGCTATGATGGCATGACATGTCGCGTGATCCACGAAGGGCAGTTCACCAGAGAGCTCCAGGTCAGAACTGGTGTCAGGCAGGGGTGTCTGCTGTCTCCGTTCCTCTTCCTACTGGCCATAGACTGGGTCATGAAGATGACCACAGAGCACAGACGAAGTGGAATACAGTGGACACTGTGGACACAGCTTGACGACCTCGATTTTGCAGACGACTTGGCATTACTGTCCCACACTCATCAACAAATGCAGGACAAGACCACGAGGCTTGCTGACATCTCGTCCCAAGTGGGCCTCACCATTCACAAACAGAAAACAAAGACAATGAGGCTGAACGCAACCAGGGAAGAACCAGTCTTGCTTGCTGGCACCCCGTTGGAGGAGGTGGAGTCCTTCACCTATCTCGGGAGCATCATAGACAAAAAAGGCGGCACTGATGCAGATGTCAGAGCACGAATCGGTAAAGCCAGAGCAGCCTTTCTCCAGTTGAAAAAAGTGTGGAGTTCCAGAGAGCTGTCACAACACACCAAAGTCCGGATTTTCAACTCCAATGTAAAAGCAGTTCTCCTATATGGAGCAGAGACATGGAGATTGACAAAAACCACAGTCAACAGAGTACAGACCTTCATGAACAGTTGCCTTAGAAGAATTTTGAAAATCCACTGGCCAGAGAAGATCAGCAACGTCAGACTCTGGGAAAGAACAGAGCAGATAACAGCAGAGAATGAAATTGGGCGAAGAAGATGGGGATGGATCGGTCACAGTCTGAGAAAGCCAGCTTCCAGTATCACTAGGCAGGCATTGTCATGGAACCCCCAGGGAAAGAGGAAAAGAGGTAGGCCGAGAAACTCCTGGCGTCGAGACCTCCAAGCAGACATCAAGAGACTGGGAACCACCTGGAGTAGAATCGAAGGAGAAGCACAGGACAGGAGTTGCTGGAGGTCTCTCGTCGACGGCCTATACCCGGGTAGGGGTGACAGGCATAAGTAAGTAAGTAAGTATTCCCTGCGTCCAAAAAAATAGGGTGGTCACGTTTTCTCATTTGGTAATACAGCAACGGAAGAAAACGTGACCTTTTTATAATATCGGTATGTTGCATATACAATGTACAACAATGTAAAACTTGTTTGTTGGCGCGTGATAGAGGCAGGCAGACAGCAGGGCGTAAACGTTTGAGTGTGCTTGCGGGGATTCGTGTGTTTTGTGTGTCTTTTTGGATTTCCTCCGAATATTGTTCGGTGTGTTAACCCTTTGGATGTCTGTAGCGCGTTTTGGCGAGGTGATTCCTGCCAAAAGCGCTACCGACAACTAATGAGTTAATAGAAAAAATATTAACATGCATGCTGTATTTTTGTCTTTACTGTGCATTACACTGATGTCTAACTCAACATTGATTTCAAATGGAAATACAATATTTCTCGCCATATTTTTGTGTGTACTTCACTCTGTGTGTGTGTGTGTGTGGTGATGGAGGAGGGGTTGGGTCGGGGGTGCGCGTGTGGGTGCGTTTGTGTGTGTGTGTGTGTGTGTGTGTGTGTGTGTGTGTGTGTGATTTAATGTTCATAAGAAACCCATGACGTCTATTTCAAATTATTCATTTTTTTTATTACGTACATATTACACATATATGCCAAAAGACAGCACAACAATAATGAGTATGGTGGGGGTTGGAAGAGAAGACAATAATTAATAAATCTTTGTCCTACTGCAATATCAAAAGTGCGTGTGTGTATACAGATTTGACTACGGAAACAGTAACAAAATTACCAACCTGCGCCCACTAACCCTTTGGCTGTCGGTAGCGCTTTTTGTCTAGATGATTCCTGCAGGAATCACTTCGACAAAAAGAGCTACTGACAACCAAAGGGTTAAATACATAGGGACGTATAAAATATACGTTTGCTTGTTTGCGATTTGGAACTTAAGCCGTAAAGCGATGGTGCCGGTTCATGATTTTGAACCTTGTAGCCTAAGGAGGGGAGGTCCATCATCACAGCCCACCACACATACTGCAATTTGTATAGCCTATCCTGTCCAAAGGTAACATATATAGTGAGGTTTCGTTTGAAATGAACGACTTGATGAATGAACAAGAGCGAAATCATGGCGGCTAAACAGCGTGTACAATAAGCATGTGGTACTCCAAAAAGCTCCAAGCGGCATAGATCCTCATGAGCGCGGAGGGCTTAAAGGACCTATGCCTTTTGTAAATGTTTGGAGTGTTTTCAGTGCTTCTAGGAGATGCCTTGGTGTGTGCCTCAAGATTCAAATGAGAAATTAAACTGTTTCTTTTCTCAGTATGAAAATATACTGACGAGCAAAAGAAATCCGCATGAGTCGGGATTTCATCGTGTGTATAAGGAAATGCAGTTTTGACCATTGTTTTACGCCGATAGGCGTTCTTTGTTTGGGCGATAACTCATCTGGGAGAGAGACCGAGCAAGACAGAAAATAACATAAGGAAATAACATCACCTATCAATCAGTCAGTCAGTCAGTCCTTTCCACCAATCAACCAGCCAACCAATTCATCTGTCTCAAAATCAACAACGCAGCTAATCAGCCAACATCGCGGAGTGGCGCCCTTTTATACCCATCTTCATGCCACCAGCACTGCGCGGTTCGAATGCATGCAGCTTCCTGTTTACAGTGCCGGTGGCTACTCGCACAAAAGGGTTAACCCTATACCGCCAGCGCCCAGATAGAAGCTTAACCCATTTCACCCTGCTACACCCATTGCTTGAAATAAATTTGACCATGTTAGTTCAAGGGTGGTGCCAGAATAGCTTGGCGCCTCAGGCGCCAAGCTATTCTGGCACCACCCTTGAACTAAAACGGTTGACGGATCTCCTATACTGTAAGGTAGCCTTCACAGGACAATAGACTTATTTTTACAAAATCAGCCTAGGGGTGTAATGGGTTAAAAAAACAACATCTCGTTCACACAAAGACAAGAAAATAAAAATAAAATAAGACTAAAAACTGATGTCTTCTATTTTGAGGACAACATACTGTATACGACCCTGCCTGCTTGTGCGACCCCGCGATCGGTTTTTTAAACCGGCGCAGATGTTTCTGCCTACAGTTGTCGAACAGTGCAAGCACACGATCTGTCGCCTTTACATCCTCTTTATTACATCAACATTATAATCATCATCATCATCACCATCATTGTTGTTATTATTATTATTATTATTATTTTAAAACATAATCACAAGCACGCTAAAATAAAAACTTAAGAAATTTTTAAAAAATAATAAAAGAAAGTATACGTGTCACGGAAAACGCTGCACGAATCAGACACGCGGCTGTGGTTTATTTCACTCAGTCTTCCAACCCTGCAGCCTTTAGGGGCTCCTGAGAAACTGTGCCTAGTGTTGATGATTTGGACCAGCTGAGTGACTTAAAACCCCCACGTCAGACAATGAAAGGGTTAACTCCACTTCATATTACTGCCTAACGCAGAACCCATTTGCAGTAATAGGCATATCGCATGTAAGCCTTTACTCAAATGCAATCTCACCTTAAGCTCTTTACTACCGGAAAAATGCTTACACCGCACAACTGCAAGAGGCAAAGGACTTGTTGGCCCTATTCATATCCGTGGCCCTTGAGTTGGTGGGATTATTCGCTCTTGAACATGCCCAGCTTTCATCAACACAAAGTGTGCGTCCACTTACCGCTAAAATGTCGTGTAGCACTCCACAAGAAATATCTGAAGCAGATATCGTTCGTCAAGAAACGGGAGATTCTTTTGAGGACCTGCAACTGCAGGGACTTCTGTGAATCCGTGTCTCTTGAAAATGGAGAAATGACGAGTGATGAACTTTCAGAAATAAAAATCAGCGAGAGCGCTAGTTAGGTACCTCCGTATATTTATAAAGTCAGATTGTGTGTGGGTGTCTTAATTTCTTCTGTATTGTTCAGAAAGTTAGTCCAGGAAGAAATTGTCCCACTTCGAATAAGTAAGCTGACTAAGAGTAATGCATTGCCACTCCTTGAACCAACGGACTGATGAGTTCTCGCCCTCCCCCCCCCCCCCATCCACCACCCGCACACCCCGCCCCCCCCCCCCTCCCCAATCCCCCACCCCCATCCACACCCCAAGCGTGGCGCCATCCGGTTTCGAACGAAAATGACGCAATTATTTAAGGAAAACTGCATCATCGCATCGGGTTCGGATCGAGTATTCGTATCGGATTCGTGCTTATGGAAACGTAGCTTTAATCTTTAAAACTATGGAATATTAACCCGCCGTGTCATGTGTCATGTTATAAGTTTCGTCTTTTGTGTCAGGGTTTGTAGTGTGTTTGGGACAAATGAGTTAAACGACGTAATATTATGAACTGTGATGTTTTTACAACATTTTTGTGATCACCAGGCGCACACTCACGCGCGTGTATGCACGCAGACACACACTCCAAGCCGACAATGACAATACACATTCAGTCTTGATCTTGAGTTACGTCAAAGTTTCTGCTGATATTTCCTTTATGTCCCTTTCATGACGTCGTTGGTATGTGGAGACCTTTTTTTCTCGGGGAAGCTTGGCGTAGTGAAGATGACGATTTTTTAAAATCAGATTACGTAATTACTGCAAGTTCTGTAATGCCATTTTTCTAAATTATTGTTCCTGCTTGTTTGGTGCTATTACACAGTATGTTTTGTATTTACTGAAGAAAATCGTGTTTCACAAGTTCCGATTAGAAAAATAAGGTTGTTTTCCGATGTTGTCCCTGCATTTCATTGCTGTTATCTTCTGCAGTTTGCGGCATGTCGATGTGTCACCTCTGGTACCAACACTGAAAATGGCGACTGGAGGTGACAAGTCCGTGGACAATCGTGGAGTGGTGTGCAGCGTGTGTCTGGAGCCGTACAGGGGACGTCAACCCAAACTTTTACCATGTTATCACACTTTTTGTCTGCCCTGTCTCTTGAAGCTCGCTCACACACAGCCACAGGTAAATCGGCAGCTATTGCGGTTCAAAATCGTCAACGGCCTAGACTCCCTCTTTTGTATCAAAGCAAACTTTATTAGCTCGCTCTGTAAGTAAAGAACGTCAGTAACCAAGCTTGCAGTCAAAGACTCACTATCAAGCCAGAAAGACATGCTGCAAAGTCACAACCTTTCGTTGATCACCGTCCAAAAAGACGGGTCTCAAAGAAAGACAGTGACTGTGGCCCAAATGTCGAAGATTCACACAATACCACAGGCTTTACATGGGAAAGGCCCGGCATCTCTTTCCTTGCTGCCCCAGTAGCAAAACATCCTCGGACCCACGACGGCCGCAGTGGACCCACTGCGGCCGTCGTGGGCCCGAGGACCTTGGATAGCTACCAAAGGAAGTGGCAGAATCGTGTAACTACAGAGCGTAGCTTGACCGATTTGCTGCCAGCGGAATTAAAATTTGTAAAATAAAGTTTCTCTTCCTTGCATTATGTTTCGTTGTAGGTACCAGATGGCGCCAGTCATGCAACAGGTGAAGGCGGCCCTAAGACAGGTACCACCTCTATAACCATCACCTGCCCCACCTGTCGTAACAACATATTTGTACCGCCTGGAGGCGTGCAAGATTTTCAGGTAAAACCTTACTTATTCGTGGCAGTCAGATCGGGTGATAATCAGGTTGGTAAGTGACTAAGATGATGGAATGGTTTTGTAAACATTTGAATCGTGTGGGAAGTGAAGTTGTTTTAGTAAATGGTGAGGTTTCCTTTGCGACGAACGACTCCGAACAACGAACGAGAGAGAAATCAAGGCGAGTACCCACCGTGTGCACCATCCCACAGAAAGCACGCCAAACATCTTCAAGTTAGTGGCATAGATCCTTATAAGCCCGAAATGCTCATGATGATCTTTGCCTTTTAAAGATGTTCGAAGTGTTTCAATGCTTTTGGTACAAGTTGGTTATCCGTCGTCTCGTTTGTTGTTGCCGGCTCGGCGTTACCACACTTAGCCCTGACGCACTACAGCAGGAGATGGCCGGTCGACCATGATAATTCAAGGGTAGTGCATAGTCGTTAGATGACGCCTCCAAAATTTGGGAAATACGTGCTTCGGGTTAAATGAGTTAAACCCAACTAACTAACTAACTAACTAACTAACTAACTAACTAACTAACTAATTAACTCGTTTTTGTTGGGAGCCGTTAGTTCCAAACGGAACCTCACTAATCTTCAGTTACTTGACGGGTCTAGCCCGTGAAATCCAAAATCACAGACAAGCGCTGTCGTTATTTGGCAATAAACGGCAGGGATGAGAGGGATGAGAGAGATGAGAAAGGTGAAGAGTCAGTTATTTGGGTTTAACGCCGAGCGGGCGACTATGGCCATCTCACGGGGGCGGGGGTGGGGGGTGGGGGGAAGGCAAAGGGCATGGAGTGGAACAGCACAAGTTAAAGCTACGTTCCCATTATGTCCAATGCGCAAAAGGCCATCGGGCCGACGTTGACTGGGTGGTGGTCTGTGCTGGAGAGAGTGTGTACGCATTCAGGCGCCAACCTAATCGGCACTACCCTTGAAGTATCATGGTCAAGCCATCTCCTGCAACTGGTATTTTGTCGGTAGGTAACACATCCACATGCGGTCGTGGAGCTAAAAGTGTTAAGGCTGGTAAAGTCGACCTACTCCCAATAATTATGGTGTTGGATGTTTTTTTGGGTCTGGGTTTGGGTTTGTTTCCCCAACAGTCCAACTTTTACGTGGATGGCGACGGTGATACAACTTCCCTTGCCTTGGCAAAAATGCAGAGCGACAACGGTGACCCTAACCTTAAAGAGCAGATAAAGAATCATCTGAAGGTCATGGAAGCGGTGCTGGCACGACTGGATGAGGACGAAGGGGAGATCAGCCGACACAGGCGAGCCCTGGATGATGACATCCAGACGAGATACGCTACAGGTAAGCATCCATATTGTTTCTGTCATTGTGTAATAGGACGGATACCTTCTGTCTTGTGAAGGCAAAAGAGAAAGAGCAAGTTTTGTTTTATAAAAAGCAATACAAGACAAGACAAGCATCACACTTTAAATCTGACTTCTCACAATAAATTTTGCATTTGTACGGCAGTCTCGCGGAATCTGTTGTAGGGCTTTCACGAGCAAATTATTTAAGGTATCTATCTCAAAAGGTGTAATAAAGTGTTTAAAAAAGTATAACGTCTGTAGTAGAACGAACACTAGTTAGATGATGGTTATGTAGTGAATCATTTGAAAGTCGTGTGGAGCAGGTGGTGGGTGCCCAGCCTGCATATTACGAAGTTCTTCAGCAAATGATGTGGTCGCCGTTTAGCAGAGCGTCGTGTTTGGCAAAGCGGATATACCACTGCCTATCGTGAATAGCGACGTGCTAGTTTTGGGAAATGATCGACCATCCCAGTGATCAAACGCTCCTTGGGTCGAGGTCGGCCGCAGGTGTAGAGCTGTGTACGACTCATCTATTTCGATGGACGCAAAGTTTTCTTGTATTCTTCTCCTTCTTCTTTTTTGCGGTCACATCTATATCCGCAGACCCGTAGCCGAGATTTCTGTGCGAAGTTCCTTCCTATAGCCATGTAGCTTTTCTGGGAGTGTGGTGGGTGGTGTCCGGGTCTGTCTTCAGCTGCTGAGAAAAGCGGCAGTCTTGGAGGATGTGGTCAACAGTGTGCTCGCTTTCGCCACAATCCTCAGCTTGCTGCTCGTGTGATACCCAATGCGCAAAGACCATTGGGCCGACGTCTGCCGCCGTTGGCCCGCGCACGGCCGTGCGCGGGCCAATGCCGGCCGACGTCGGCCAGATGACCTTTTGCGCATTGGGTAGTTAAGCCTGTTGTGTTCCGTTCTAAGGCCTGCCGATTGTGACCTGGTCTTTCCGATTCAGCAGTTGGACGTTATCCGTTTGGCCCCCGGGCACCATTATGGACTTGACGATGATCTTCTGATGATGGTTTTCTTTCTTTGTCCAGTTGATGAAAAGTCCATGAACCGACATCGGCTGCAGTTGGTCCGCGCACAGCCGTGCGTGGGCCGCCGACATCGGACAGATGACCCTTTTTTGCTTACTAAGTTGCCTGTTGTGTACAGGGTTGTGTTATCTATCTGACGCACGCGACCAGAGTCTGATCAGCTTGAGGGACGCTGCCCAGGCGGCGCACGACAAACTGGAGGCGGACAAGATGTTCGCTAAAATGCTGCTAACCAACCTAACACAGCTGGCATCCCAGGAAAGATCTGCGAAGTGGGCGTCCAACTGTGGTCTGCTGAACGACTCAATGCTTCGTCACTTCAGTCAGCTGGCTTCTAGGGTTGAAAACAATCCTTTCTTCACATACAGCACCACGGACAACTATTCCTCACTTTTGAGTTCCCTCCGGGAGTTTATGGGCAACGTTTCGCTGTTTGGTCACGTTTCTGAACCACCTCTGCCAACTGCCGTGCCTACTGCAGAGCTTCGCACAGAAAACACGCAGCAGGGGACCAACTCGAACAGTGCAGAAATGCTCAAAATTCGCAATGAATTAGCAGCACTACAATCGCAAAATTCTCAGCTTCGCCAGGACCTGAATGTGGTCATGAGTGATAGCACGCACATGTCCAAAGATTTCCGGATGCTACAGGATGATGTCGGTGATCTTCTCAAAAGTGTGGCCGATGTTCGGACTGACAACACTAGGCTTAGCACAGATGTCGACACGGTGAAAAGAGATGTCACGGCTAGCATGACAGACACCACCAATCTTACTGCTGAAATCGACAATGTGCGGAAAGATGTTGCTAAACTTCAGCTCGATGTGGTCTTGTACAAATCAGAAAGCACCAAGCTGAGCACAGACGTCTCCACGATGCAGACCGATGTTGCCAGGCTACAAGACCATGTCGATGCAGTTAACACGGACAACTGCAAGCTGAGTACCGAAGTCAGCACCATGCAAACAAATCTTGGCACGGTACAGCATGATGTTGCAGAGGTCAAGACAGACACCGTCAAACTGAGTACTGCAGTCACCACGGCTCTGGTGGACATTGCTAAACTGCAGCAGGACACTGAAGCATCAGAAACGGTCACCGCAAAGCTGAGAGCCGAAATGAAATCAGTGCAGAACGATGTTTCTAGACTTCAGGGAGATGTAGCTATAGCCTTGGATGACAGCGCCAGGCTTAGTACAAATGTCAGTACAATGCAGAACGAATTATTTGCTGAAATTCAGTGTCATGTTGCAGCAGCCAGTATAGGCAATGCATCACTGAATGCAGGCGTCGGCGCGAAGCAGAGTGATGATACAAAACCCCAGCATGGTATCACCACGACAGACATTCCCAAAGATAGCATTCAGCTGGTGACCAATGCCAACAGCGCAGAGATCATTAGACTGCGTCACGAGCTTACTTCTCTTCAAACACAAAACTCTTGCCTGCGCCGCGATCTAAACACAATTCAGGACGACACTTCTCAGCTGAACATGCATGTCGGGACGCTTCAGAAAGACGTGGTCAACATTCACCAGGTTATGACCTTCGTACAGGCGGAAAACAGCCGGCTGTCAGCGGACTGCGTTACCTGGGAAAAGAGGGTCGAGTCTGTGGAGTCGGAGACTCAGAGGCTCCTCCAGGACCTGGATAAACTGCAAAAGGACAATGGTGAGATTCACCAGAGCGTGGACAATCTTCAGATGGATAGCACCAAGCTGAACAACGATGTCGACACAGTACAGAAGGACGTCGGCAAGCTTCAGCAGGATGTTGCAGCCTCGAAATCGGACCACGCCAAGCTGGCGTCCTGCGTGAGCACATCACAGAAAGACGTGTCCAAGCTGCAGGTGGACGTCAGATACCTGAAGCAGGACGTGACGGCGTTGCGCACGGAGACGGACAATATCGCTGCGTGGGGGGACGGTCCGGCAATACAGAAAGACCTGCAGGTCTATCGGGGAGAGATCAAATCAGTCCAGGTGACAGTTAACGGTCTGCAGGACGCACTGGGTAAGATACACGCAGCATAACCAGTTGGCTGTCGATCGCGATGATTCCTGCAGGAATAATCGCGAGAAAAACCGCTACCGACAGCCACAGGGTTAACATGACATCACAGCATTATATATGGACAAAAGAAAATACTATGCAGAGCCTGCAAGACACCTTCAGCATATTAACTCATTTTGCCCGAGGTACGAAATATCCACATTTTGGTGTTATCCTCTGAGGACTCCATTACAATTCTGGAGACACCACCCTTGAACTATCATGGTCGAGCCATATCTTGCTGTGGTGTGTCGCGGGCAGAATGAACTAATGTCACCAGTAGACAAAGGTACAGATTTTCACGAGTCGCGGCGGCCGCAGCTGGCACAGACAGGCTCTGTTGGTGCCTCAGATTGTGGTCGGAAATTATCGAAGCCGGATTGCAGTGTAAATATATACATTTAGATCGCATGCTTTCTATTAGCATTAATGCTTCGATAATGCATCCTATAGCTCCCCATCACTGCCCCCTCCCCCAGCCTTCCATTTAAAGCATTTCCCAAAATATGGAGGTGCCACTTAACGCCCATGTACCAGCTGCTGGAGATGGGTTGCCCATGGTAATTCAAATGTAGTGCCAGATTAGCTTGGCGCCATCAGGCGCCAAGCTAATCGGGCATTATCCTTGAATTATCATGGTCGATCCACCTCCTGCTGTAGTGCGTTATTTCGTGATTTTGGGGTAACCCTTTGTTGTGCATGCAGCCAAAAGGTACGCAGCTGCAAATAGTACCGGTGGCTGCATGCGCAAGAGGCTTACATCCTCTTTTCTGGTTTCCTCAGTAAAGTGCTCCCGAGTGGTCGCCTTCCACGCCAAGCTGCCCAGCTTCATCATTACCCAGAAGCCCCAGACCCTCGTGCTGCGTGACGTCATCACCAACCTGGGCGGGGGCTATGACGCTCAGACCGGCGTCTTCACGGCGCCTGTGTCCGGCACGTACATCTTCATGGCCACTACCAGCCCCAACATCTGGGGAAACAACAACAAGACCCGCTTCGCCATCATGGTGGATGATAAGGAGCAAGGGAGAGCGTGGGCCCAGGGAGACAACTCCAGCACCGGTCACGTGGTTGTGGAGGTGACTGCGGGTCAGCGAGTGTGGATGCAGAGCAAAGGGAACGATTATTACTTCGCTGGGTCCGGGCTGACGTACTTCTGCGGCGTGCTCGTGCGGAGCAGGCTGAGCTGAGGTGATCTCCGACGCAGCAAACAAACCCCGATGTCTTTCATCCAGATCCTGCGAGCTTCAAGAAACTTAGATTTACTGGGCTGATCTCCGCCGCGTCGAGTAAACTGCGGCAGTCTGTCATCCAGCTTCGTCAAGGTGCAAAAGACATAGATTCAAACGAGCCCCTGTCTTTTGCTGAGCAATTCACGTCACTACCTTCATGAACATCACAACCCACGGCTTGCCTCAAAAGAAAAAATTGCAAACTCTGCAAAATGCTAACAGTTGGTGTTTTCGTCCATCAAAACTTCCAGGTACCGCTTGGTGCTGTTAAAAGCATCAGTCTTACTTGTTTATACCAATGTATGTTTGTATGCCTGTGTGCCAGCCATTCAGGTCTGTTTGCCCTATTGCAACAAGCTGAAACAAAATGATTTGCGCAAGAAGAATAAACATAAAAATCCCCAATGGCGGAAACTTTTTGCCGGAGTTTACATTGTCCCTTAAAGTTTGTTTGTTTGTTCACTGATGCGGCTTGATGATTAATCGATCTGTGTTTATGTACTGAGACGTACATTCGTGCCAACACACACACACACACACACACACACACACACACACACACACACACACACACACACACACACAACACACACACACACACAACACACACACACACACACACACACACACACACACACACACACCTCATCAGATGTTTATTAATTTTTAATTCCACTTTAGAAAACGCACGGCATGCAAACAGATTGAACAAATCAGTCTGCAAAGAACCTGCTACACTATTTTTAGATGTTCAAGGACACCGTGACTCAGGAGAAATAACTATGTCACAACTTGTACAATTATCAAACCTGCCCTTATTTGGCAAAAGCCAGCAAGTCCATTTTTGAGAAAAGCGAGATTTTTACTGTTCTACAATGAAAATCTCGCTTTTCTAAAAAGAAATTGCATACTGGCTTTTTACCAAATTACGGCAGAAATATAATCATACGCGATTCTTTGTCAGTAGTGATGTGGGTGTCCTTTCAGTGTCAGCTTTACTTGAATAAACCCGTAATTACTTGAAAATGTAAGGGATAAGCCACAGGCGCCTGAAAGCCCATGGCTTTCCTGTGTGTAATACCTCGTGTGCCACTTCTCTACGCAAGCCAACCCTACGAGTGTCGGTAGCGGTTTTAGTCGCGATGATTCCTGCAGGAATCATCGCAACTAAACCCGCTACCGTCACCCAAAGCGTTAAGGGCTTGCAGTCGAGCGCCTGTGGGCTAAACGCACACTAATATTGCACACAAGAATGCATTGAACACAGGGAACTATGTGCTTCAGACCGGGCATCATCTTCCTGTTTGTACGCAGAAATACGCGACGAATTCTATTCTAGGGGTAGTGCTGGATGTTGCAGTTGTTGCTGCTGCAACAGCATTAGACGCATAGCCCACAACGCACTACCATTTAGAAAATTCAAGTCGCATGCCATCCTATATATCACAGTACAAGTTGAGAATTAAGAAGCATATGTTCACAAACTTTCAAAGTGGCTAAGACCCTTGGCCGATTTTCTTCTTCTTTCAAAACATCAAAACAAACAGACCTGATAACAAGTTTAGCTATGATAATACAAGTTATGAGGATTGAAGCCAAACTGCAGTAGTCAATTATCTATTCAGGAATCGCCGCCTCGACAAAACGCGCCAGGCTACCGACAGCCAAAAGATTCATAACGTAGTCCATGTAGGTCCGGACGCTGCAAGTTACTGTTCGATAATGATAGTTCCAAGGTGATGCCGCAGAACTGCTTAGCTGCTCTTAACTGAAGGCGATATGTCACCTTAACCCTTTGGCTGTCTTTACTGAGCGCATTTTGTCGCGATAAGTCCTGAATGAATCATAGCGACAAAATGCACTACCGGGACAGCCAAAGGGTTCAACTGCGATGCAGTGGACAATTACCAAATGTCGTAACTTGGACCCGATGGCACCCGTGTTAAAATGGTGACCTTACTACCCCATGGTAAATACTTCCAGCATGGGGAGGGAGGGGGTCAGGCGGATTTTTGTGCGCCGACTGGAGCGGTTTGGTGCCCTTTACTGACTGCGCCGTACTACAAGTCTATTAAGGCACAAGGGGAGAAAACCGAAATTATGGCAAGAGTTGTTCCCCTGCCTCGGAGCGTCAATAGAGTCCTTACATGCTCCGTGTCAGGGGCACAACTATTGCGGGCCATAACTTCGGTTTCCGCCCCCAGTGTGGTTGACGTACATAGCCCATTTCCGGCAGGGGACATAACTCGGCTTTCAAATGCCTGTGCTTCGAGCAAATAAATCGGGCCGGACAGGGCACAAAATTTGTACATACGGTTTTCGGACACAGTGTAAACAGAGATAGAAATTAGTACACGCGTGTCAAAGCGACCGGCCGACAGTACCCCTCCTTAGTCTTGTAAATCACAGAATCACATAACAACCATCTCTCTTCTGCACTAAACGATTATGAATATGAGAGTTATTATGTGTTTATCAGGGGCGGATCATTTATCTTCGGGGGTGGGGTCGGGGAGGGGGGAGGGGGGTGTCCAACTTTTTGTTTCGGACCTTTCGTATGTGACAACCTCTTGCACCTTCTCAGCAACCGCCGTATATTAAAAAAAAAAAATTTAAATCGGAGGGGGGGGGGGCGGGGAAGTGGGGGGGGGGGAGGAGGATTCCAAGCTCCAACAAAGTACTTTGATATACCATTTTTAAGAAATTGTAACATTTGAGGAGAAGGGGGGCTGGGGTTCGGAACTCGTGGCCTGGAACCCTCCCCCCTTCCGCCGCTGCTTATGGACCTGTGAACTTAGTCCTACGCCAGCCACTAAGCAAGGTGCACCTTGCTTAGTGGCTGGCGCAGGACTAAGATCACTCATGCAACTGGATCTGCGGCCTGGAACCGAAAAGTCTAAAATCCCAGACCGCGCATATTCCGTCTCAAAAATAATTTTACCATAGCACTGTCTAATGCCTATTGTCTAGAAAAATACTATATCTTAACTTTTCTGTCTGTTCTTATTTTAAAGCGCGCCAAATGTACGACGAATTTTACCCGGGAAAACTGACCTCTAAAATGATCCCAACTCTTCCCTTTTTGCGAAGGGGACAAAATTCATCATTGCAAACGTCTACAAATTATTTGGTTGCCGCAGCGGTTCTTGCTTAACCCTTTTCATCCTGATGGACTAACGGCTTGAAATAAATGTGAGTATGATAGTTCAAGGGTGGTGCCAGAATAGCTTGGTGCCTGAGGCGCCAAGCTATTCTGGCGCCACCCTTGAACTAAAATGCTTGAGTTGATCTATCCTGTAATCTGTAAAGTAGACTTCGTGGGACAATAAGTAATTTTTAATTTAAAGTACCATTACGCATAAATCCGAAGACACGTTTCTGCACCATGTGTCTTTGTTACGTCTTGTCGACACACCTAATGAACTTTAACAGCAGTTTGGACAGGCAGCAACAGCACATGCGTAATCGCACTTATTTATTCTGTTCAGCCGTTAGCGTTTCAAACTATTTTTAGCTGTTTCTCGTACTGATAGCACTATATTTATAGAAAGGAGTGGAGTCATTGTCAGGTTACTTAATATTAAGACGACGTGTGCTGAACTGGATTCTCCTGTGCCCAAATGAACCATAACTAGACCTGTGTGTAGCGTTTCGTAACAGTGTGTTACAGAAGTGTATCCTTAAACAGTTACGGAGTTGGCCTCTGGGCCTTCAAAAAAACAGCCTCAGGACATAATGGGTTATACATGCGGCGGAAAACGGGGAGGGTTGGAGGTCTTTAAAGGTTCGGGTTTTTTTCGGGTACAATTTGTAGTATGTTCGGCGCGCTTTAAGCCCTTCATTGTCAAGAAAGAAAAAAAAGAAGAACAGCAACAACAAACACTACGATCCAATCTTGAGACATGCGGGGGCGCTAGAATATCTATGCCTTTAGCTAACACCACTTTGTATCCATTTTACTCGGATTTCTTTTAGCATTCAGTTTTTAAAAAATTTAAAAAAAGGTTTCAGACACACAATCCGCGACCATTGAAGGAGTTAAAACATTTCTGACCTATCTTGAAAATGATAGTCGCGAACGGAGTACAATTACATTTTCATGTCACTCTTATCCCATTCAGACCTGACGCACTACAGCAGGAGATGGGTCGACCATGATAATTCATGGGTAGTGCCAGATTAGCGTGGCGCCTGTCGGCGCCACGCTAATCTGGCACTACCCTTGAATTATCATGGTCGATCTACCTCCTGCAACAGGTGCATAGTCGTTGGATGACGCCTCCAAAATTTGGGAAATACGTGCGTCGGGCTGCATGAGTTATAAGTTGTTTGACATAGAGGAGAGCGCACAATGTTTTTCCCAGATATCTCCACAAAGAAACACGTCTGTACCACTTTAAGGACAAAATGTCATTTAGTGCAGATTGACCCAATATGGAATAGTATTACTGAACTCCTATGATTTGTCGATTTTTATGTACGGCCGTAAACATTTGGTGAAAGGACTCAAAAACAAGCCGTTTTCAATACCCTCAAAAGAGCCCCCCAGCAGATTTCAATATCGAGGTCAAGCATGTAGACTTCATGTATGCCTGCGCTGTTTCAGTTTTAAAAACTTGGCCAATTCGTGTGAAAATGGATCTTTCTTATGCTGAGATTGACTATATCTGGGGCACATTTTGGGATGTAAAATCAGCCCTTGAATGAAAAAAAAAAATCCGAATTTCGCGAATGTACCGCAGCAAAACTGACACATTGTTCGATTTTCTTAAAAGTAAATCGTATTAGGTTAACTGTCACTGAATGATATTTGTTTAAGATTGAGATAGAAAAGTGGTTCCTTGTGGAGATATTTGCGGGGGGGGGGGGGGGGGGGGAAGTTGTGCGCCCCGATGTCAAACGACCTATACGTACAGTGTGCTCAACCCAAATGATAACTCAACAGACAGACGTTCGTTTGATTCAAGGTCCGCACTTATAGCGAAAAGCATCCAAAAGAGTCGCCAAAAATAATTCAGAGACCAGCTTCTGCAATAGCACGGTAGACTCTGCTCAAGTTACACAGTCGCAAATTACTATTAGTCTGAAACCTAACAAAACCGTGCCTATTGCGTACTTCTCTTTCTGTTGACGCCCTGTTCCTCTTGGCACTTTCGAATGCTTTTTGTTTTTAATTGCGAACCTTTAGCTCATTCAGTCTCGACACACCACAGCCAGATATGGCTCGACCATGATAGTTCAAGGGTGGTGCCAGAATAGCTTGGCGCCTAAGGCGCCAAGCTATTCTGGCTCCACCCTTGAACTATCATGGTCGATCTGTCTCCTGAATTGCAATGCAGTCCTCATAGGACAACTCCAGAATGTGGTTTCGTACCTGGGACACAATGAGTTAAAGAATTACACAGAAGAAAAAAAATCTTTGAAGTGATATTTTGAAAGTGTACACACAAAGCTTTTGCCATTCCGATAGAGGTTACCCTCAGATCAGAGGTAGGTCAAACCAGTCTGGTCTTACACGGACTTCAAACATTTCGTGGATTCATCCATGCCGCTTCATCTGCAAGAGGGGTAAATTCTCATGAGTGCACACATTCGCAGGGGCTAATGAGAATATCACATGCCTCTTGCTCGCAAGGAGGTGCTTCATTGACTTCCACACCTTGAGGTACGTACCCGGTATGAACAGCACGATTGCTACGAGTGCGAATACCGCAGTGGTCGGGGCGATCCGTCGAAGCGATCCTTTGAGCAATTACTATAAAGGAGCGCAACCTAAGTCTTTCCTTTCTGTAAAGGGGTTCAGCCTACTGTCTTTGATCTGATTCTGGCTGAGAAATAACTCTTGCTATATTTACTAGGGCAAACGAAATCACTCTGATTAAAAACGTGAATGCACTTCTGATCAGCCAAACTTCATTGACATGAAATCACTCTCCGTTAGCCCAGGTATGTAATAACTGTAGAAAAACAAACAAAACAAAAAAGAAACAAAACTCTTCATTTCAAGTTGTCGGGCAAGTGCAGATTAGACTTTTATAACATGTAAAACGAGAGACTATCAACACAGCGAGCACTAGCACGAGGGCCTTGTGCCTGCTGGCAAAACGCCGCTGAGAACGTGTGTACGCGAAGTACATTACAATCCTCAAGGCTCTATTGGGGTCAGGCCACAGGCGCCAGTTGAGTGCGTGTCCGGTGGTATACGAAACACGGGTTCTACGAGTCCGACAACCCCCTAGCGCATGGCACACATACTTAACCCCTTCATTGCCGAGAAAAGTTGAACCCGATCCAGCTGCAATAGGCATAGATCCTCATGGGCCCCGCGATTGCGGGGGCTCATGAGGATCTATGCCTATTGCTGACATCACTCTGCATCTATGCTCCTTGGACGGCTGGAGCTGGGGTTAATTTAAGAAACAAAATTATCCTCCTCTGGCAGTGTGATGGGGTTGATAGTGCAACCGATTTGGTATGTATACTTTCGGCCCCCCGCTCCATCTCAGTATACTGTCCATCCACCTGGAACACTCTCCCACTCAGTCTCTCTCCGTCAGAAACTCTCTCCTCCTTCCAGTCCGCCCTCAAAACTCACCTCTTTCAACAGTTCTAGCACTATATCACCACACTCCCCACCCCAAGCAGACTGTCGTAATGTATTTCACTATCTGTGGTACGTGAGTCGTTGTCTAAAGCGTGCGCATGCGTGCGCGAGTTGTGAGTGCGCGCTTAGAGTTATAATTATTATAAGATAAGCGCATTATAAATACCGTAAATATTATTATTATTATTATACCGTACTCCCGCGCAAGGGTGCTGGCCGTAGTCGCGGAAACCGTAGTATTTATTATATCAGCAGGCACCCATCAGGCGCCTGTGGGCCAGGTGCACTTAGTCTATTCGAAGGAGCAGTTTGTTGTCATCACACCAGGCACCATCTGCGGAAGATGGATCGACCGTGACAACTCATGGGTAGTACAACACATAGGACAACTTAACTCATTCAGCCCCACGCCCTTATGTCCCAAATTTTGGAGGCGTCATATAGTTGTCGATGCGTCATCTAGGCGTTACCCCAGCACCAGTTGCAGGAGATGGATCGACCATGATAATTCAAGGGCAGTGCCAGATTAGCTTGAATTATCATGGTCGACCCATCTCCTGCTGTAGTGCGTCAGGGCTGAATGAGTTAAAATCTTCTGAACAGGAACATGTGTAATAACAGTTTTGAGTCGGTTTGGCAAGGGACTGAATCAGATACTAGTGCAACGTGGCTGTCCAGATTATGACGAGCAAAAGAAATGCGACTGTTTCCGATGATTCCAAAATTGTCGCAAAAGAAATACTACAGTTTTGAAATCATCGGAAACACTAAAGTAATCCCGATAATTTCAAAATTGTCGCTTTTTTTTTTTTTTTTTGCTCGTCAGTATATTATTATTATGCAGTTCATTCGCCGCTTGTGTGCGCGCATCTCCCTATATACACGCTTAGCAAACGCAAAACAAATATTGGGGTAATTTACCTATGCATGATGAACCGGAAGTCAAAGCAAAGTTGTCTTTTCGCAAACATGCGGATTTAGAGTGCAGATGATGTAGCAATCTCTATCAGATGAGTCTATGTGATTCAAAATGGAGCGCCATGCAAAGCCTGATGATGCCCGTGATCAACGCATCGGGGTCAGGAACAATTGACTTTGTTGCGTGCATGTCCTGTAAGCAAATGTATCGACGAAGAACCATACAGCCAGCCCCTGTTAAACAATCTGTTATACTAGGAGGGCAAAGGACACTTAACCCTCTGGGTGTCGGTAGCTGGTTTGGTCGCGATGATTCCTACAGGAATCATCGCGACTAAAAACGCCGGCTACCGACACCCAACGGGTTAACACCATTTTGTGAAAAGGGACATATTCTTGTATTACAATGAAAATCTGGCTGTTCAGTATGGACTCTATGTTTGTTGTTTTTTTGCCTTGACTGTGCAGCGATGACAAAGGAGAAAAAAGTGCTAATGCACCAATTATGCTTCAATGTTGCAAGTGAAGTGTACTGATAACAGCCTCCCTCTCTCATTTTGAGGGAGTGACGCTCTCAGTCGTTCCGGCCAGTCCATTAAGATAAGGAGATTGTGAGGTCACTTAGGGTCAGTGTAATGCATTTCTGGTTCATGTTTATACTGATGACTGATGCTTATCGGTCTTTAGCAGTAAGTGCACAAACGAAGACATGTGTTACTGTTTCGGTTCATGAGCACCAATCAGTTGCTCTGGCAACTAGTGCAGCTGTCCGTATCGGAAGAATCGAGAATGGCAAGGAAGGCTTGAAGCAGTTCCGGTGCGCGTGTACCGAGCTTCTGCAGGAGGTAGTTGGCTTGCCCTTGTAGCGAGCGGCACTCGTCTTCAGATCGTAACGCCTCCAGCAAGAGCTGTCAACACACATTTTATCATGCAGATACGCGGTTAGGCACACATATTCACCATTTTTTTAAATAAAAAAAAAATCTGTTATGGAAACATTGTTTTTTTTTGTTTTTTTGGTGCTGAATTAACTCATTCGCGGCCAGCCGCATCCGGATGAGCGGCATACGCCGCGCATGAGTTAACGAAGATTGCAGATGCTCTGCATCATCTGGCACTGAACCCATTGTGCTCGAGGTACGAAATACCCACATTTTGGAGTTCTCCTCTGAGGACTGCATAACAATTCAGGAGACAGATCGACCATGATAGTTCAAGGGTGCTGGCAGAATAGCTTGGCGCCTATTGGCGCCAAGCTATTCTGCCACCACCCTTGAACTATCATGGTCGAGCCATATCTTGCTGTGGTGTGTCGCGGGCAGAATAAGTTAAAAATATTAAAGCAGCCTTCTCCATGCAAGGAGTTAACAGTTGACAGCAGCTCCTTCGTAAAAGTTTTTACACGCTAAATTAATCTACGTTTAATTTTGAAGTTTGCTTGTCGCAAAATGAGCTACATTTTTTTTCTGTTTTCCCTCTATTGCTTGTGGTTCCATCTTCCACGGACGAAAGAACAGTGACGATACCATGGCTTGTGAAAAGAAGGGTGGAAATGTCTTAGTTGAGGCAAGACAAACATTGGGAAGTTCTCACCTGCTCCAAAGAAAGTGACCGCAGATTAGAGAAGTCAATAGGCGGTCCGAGCACAGGGGCAGTAACTCCTTCCAGAAGCGAGGGGTCCGTGTCGTTGCAGACGGTTTCCAGTTTGTCCACCAGGGTGCGCAGTCGCTTCTTGCTGTGCTCCAGCTTCCGGATGACACGCACCACCTGTTATCACGCACCAGGGAACTTGCTTAGGACTAGTCAGATTACAACGTACACCTTGGTTGATCGTATTAGTTAAAGGGTGGTGCCAGAATAGCTTGGTGCCATTTAGTGGGTTTCAACCCCCCACCCCCCAACCCCCCAAAATAAAAATAAAAAATAAACAATAATAATAAAAAAAAATTAACAACCAAGTTTTACACCCCCACCCACCTAAGACCTTCTCTTCACAAATGTTTGTATTCAGGCGTAGGTGTCACAAGTCTTGCTTCATTTGTTGTTGGTAGCTTTGTATAGTTTTTGTCTGTTTTTGTTTGGGGCAGGGGCCAGTTGCATGAGTGAGCTTAGTCCTGTGCCAGCCACTAAATAAAGTGCTCTGCTATAGCGGAACACCTTGCTTAGTGGCTGGTGCAGGACTAAGCTTACTCATGCAACCCACTGCAGGTTGTTTGTTGTTTTTTGTTTTTTTTCGCTTGCTTAGTGTTAGTTTTCCTCGCGCTGGGACCATATGGCGTTGAGGCGCGTCCCCTGGGTGGTGGATAGGGGGTCCCTCGCGAGAGGGGTGCACCGAATGAAATAAGGTGCCGTGAACCAACATGGTCTAAGGGAAGGTGACCCCGACAGAAAACCCCTGGTCCTCCTAGTAAGGGGGTTGGGCGTGGGGGCAGCTTCCCCACCCTGCAAAAAAAGGAAATAGCTACAAAAACGCCGACGAAAAGACAAACAGTAATTCCTTTCCTGGAGGAGGAAGGTTCTTCTACCAGAAGATTTATGACGTCCTGTGGTGAAAGCCGGAAGTCTTCGGAAGCCACAGGACCGAGCCGCCTCTCTCTATCCAGGGACACAACCATGGGCACATGGAATGTCAAGACCATGCACCAGAGCGGCAAGGCCGCCCAGATAGCAGCGGAAATGCAAAAGTACAACCTTTCCCTGCTAGGTATCAGTGAAGCCAGATGGACGCAGTCTGGCCAGAAAAGGCTGTTAAGTGGGGAGATGATTCTGTATTCAGGTCATGAAGAGGAGAATGCCCCCCATACAGAAGGAGTAGCATTCATGCTGTCACCAGTGGCACAGAGAGCGCTGATGGGCTGGGAACCTCTTGGGCCAAGAATTATCACAGCAGCCTTTAGAACAAAGAAAAAGCTCAAGCTGAACGTCATCCAGTGTTATGCGCCCACTAATGACAGTGACGAGGAAGAGAAACAAGAGTTCTACGACCGACTCCAGAGTGCCGTGGACAAATGTGAGGAGCGAGACATTACCATCGTCATGGGCGATTTTAATGCCAAAATAGGGGAGGACAACACCGGATACGAAGAGGTGATGGGGAGACAGGGACTAGGGGAGATGAGTGAGAACGGGGAGAGGTTTGTAGACTTTTGTGCTCTAAACAGACTTGTCATTGGAGGCAGCATCTTCCCACACAGAAGAATACACAAAGCAACTTGGGTCTCGCCTGACCATACTACAGAGAACCAAATAGACCATATCCGCATTAGCAAGAAATTCAGAAGATCCCTTCAAGATGTTCGAGTGAGGAGGGGAGCAGATGTCGCCTCAGACCACCATCTGCTTACCTTAAGAATGAAGCTCAAGCTAAAGAAAAGCCGCACAGAGACAACAAGAAGACAGCGCTATAATGTAGGCCTCCTGAGAGAGACTGGAGTGAGAGAAGAGTTCAAACTGGTGCTGTCCAACCGGTTTCAAGCGCTACAGGAGCTAGTAAATGAAGAGGAGGCGGTCACCACAGAGCAGCAGTGGAAAGCAGTTAGAGAGGCGCTGAACTCAACCTGCAAAGACACTGTAGGGTTCAGGAAACACCATCACAAGGACTGGCTGTCGGCACAGACCTTGAAGAAGGTAGAAGTGAGGAAGCAGAAGAAAGCAGTTGTCAACAACAGTCGCACGAGAGCAGCCAAAGCAAGGGCACAGGAGGAATACTCGGAAGCCAACCGCGAGGTGAAGCGGAGTATCAGGGCAGACAAGAGGGCCTACACAGACAGCCTGGCAGCAGAGGCAGAAAAGGCAGCAGGCAGCGGCAACATGAAACAGCTCTACGACATTACCAGAAGATTGTCGGGTAAGTATGGCCATACAGAAAGACCAGTAAAAGACAAAGAAGGCAAGCCTATTGCAGACAGAGCAGACCAACTTGACAGATGGGCCGAGTATTTTGAAGAGTTACTGAACAGACCCAGCCCACCCGACCCCCCAGACATCCAGCCAGCAGAGACCGACCTACCCATCAGCTGTGACAGACCCAGCCGGGAAGAGATCAGAAGAGCAGTGGCATTTTTGAAGAACGGCAAAGCAGCAGGGCCAGATGGCATCCCAGCGGAGTCTCTGAAAGCAGACCTAGAGACAACAGTGGAGATGCTGTACCCACTGTTTGGAAAGATCTGGGAAGAGGAGGTGATGCCGGCTGACTGGAAGAGGGGTACCTAATCAAGCTTCCCAAGAAAGGCAAGTGTTCTAACTACAGAGGAATCACCTTGCTGTCAGTACCAGGAAAGGTCTTCAACAGGATCATCCTGGAGAGAATGAAGAGCTCCGTTGACCCCCAGCTGAGAGACCAGCAAGCAGGATTCAGAAAAAACCGATCATGTACAGACCAGATCGCCACTCTCCGCATCATCGTGGAACAGTCTCTGGAGTGGAGCTCCCCGCTGTACGTCAACTTTGTGGATTACGAGAAAGCATTTGACAGCGTGGACCGAGAGACTCTGTGGAAACTCCTACGACACTACGGTGTACCCACAAAGCTCGTCCGCCTGATCAAGAGCAGCTACGATGGCGTGACATGTCGCGTGATCCACGAAGGGCAGTTCACCAGGGAGCTCCAGGTCAGAACTGGTGTCAGGCAGGGGTGTCTGCTGTCTCCGTTCCTCTTCCTACTGGCCATAGACTGGGTCATGAAGATGACCACAGAGCACAGACAAAGTGGAATACAGTGGACACTGTGGACACAGCTTGACGACCTCGATTTTGCAGATGACTTGGCATTACTGTCCCACACTCATCAACAAATGCAGGACAAGACCACGAGGCTTGCTGACATCTCGTCCCAAGTGGACCTCACCATTCACAAACAGAAAACAAAGACAATGAGGCTGAACACAACCAGGGAAGAACCAGTCTTGCTTGCTGGCACCCCGTTGCAGGAGGTGGAGTCCTTCACCTATCTCGGGAGCATCATAGACAAAAAAGGCGGCACTGATGCAGACGTTAGAGCACGAATCGGTAAAGCCAGAGCAGCCTTTCTACAGTTGAAAAAAGTGTGGAGTTCCAGAGAGCTGTCACAACACACCAAAGTCCGGATTTTCAACTCCAACGTAAAAGCAGTTCTCCTATATGGAGCAGAGACTTGGAGATTGACAAAAACCACAGTCAACAGAGTACAGATCTTCATAAACAGTTGCCTTAGAAGAATTTTGAAAATCCACTGGCCAGAGAAGATCAGCAACGTCAGACTCTGGGAGAGAACAGAGCAGATGACAGCAGAGAATGAAATTGGGCGAAGAAGATGGGGATGGATTGGTCACAGTCTGAGAAAGCCAGCTTCCAGTATCACTAGGCAGGCATTGTCATGGAACCCCCAGGGAAAGAGGAAAAGAGGTAGGCCGAGAAACTCCTGGCGTCGAGGCCTCCAAGCAGATATCAAGAGACTGGGAACCACCTGGAGTAAAATAGAAGGAGAAGCACAGGACAGGAGTCGCTGGAGGTCTCTCGTCGACGGCCTATACCCGGGTAGGGGTGACAGGCGTAAGTAAAGTAAGTAAGTAGTGTTAGTTTTATCCGTTCAATGTTGTTTTCTTTAACAATTTTGCCCCCCCAAAAAAAACTGGCTGGTCCTGTGTTTCCCAATTCAAGAGGCATCTTGGAGGGGGTAGATATGACCAGGATAGTTTAACTCATTCAACTCCGATACGCCACGGCAAGAAATGGATCGAGCTTGATAGTTCAATGGTTGTACCAGAATAGCTTGGCGCCTATAGGCCTATAGGCGCCAAGCTATTCTGGTACAACCCTTGAACTATCACGCTCGATCTGTTTCCAGAAGTGTAATACAGTGTTCAGGGGGCAACTTGAAAATTTGCGGATTTTCGTCCTGGAGCAGAATGTGTTAAGGGTAGCATTATGTAGGATTTTCTGGTTTTTCAGTCGTGAATAAGTAACTCGTTTGACTTCCAGCACCTTCTGCGGAATCTGTCCGACCAGCCGTGACAGCTCTTAAGGCGTGACTACAGTTATTCAATTCAGTTCAATTTAATGAAATCAATTTTATTCATCCTGCAAGGGGCAATTAAAGTGGTTCAACAGGCTCAGTGACTCAAAAGTCTGAGTGTATCGCAGAACCCAAGAGCCTTAAAGTCAGGCATAGGCACATCTGGGGAGGGAATTACAGGGTCCCCCCCCCCCCCAACCGCCCCACCCGGCCTAAAAACACTTTAGAATGCTACCCCAGTAGCAAAACACCTTTGGCCCCACGACGGCCGCATTGGGCCCGCGCACAGTCGTGCGCGGGCCCACTGCGACTGTCGTGGGCCCGAGGACCTTTTGCTTACTTGCTTATATCAAAGACCCTTTTGTCGGAGTTTTGGACTCCCCATCCCCTTCAGCATGTTTTTATTTTTCGGCTTTTTGTCTAAGGTTGAAAGGGTTAACTGATCAGCCCCATTTCAGATCGCGTTATTCGCGATGGCGGTTATTGTAGTGCTGCATTTACACATATTTGTGCAGACACAAACCACTCGGTAAGCAAAAGATCCTCGGGCAGACGTCGGCCTTACTGGCCCGTGAACCTTTAGCTCATCGGGCAGAACCCCTCCCCCCCGCCTCTTTTCTCCCCCACCACTCCGCACCTTTTCTCTTCCACCCCCCCCCCCCCACCCCCGTACCTTTCCTCCTCACCCCCCCCCCCTCCCCTTCCCCTATGCAAAGTGCATAGACCAGTGCGCGTTACATCCGATACCAGAGTGAACTGGAACGCGTAATACAGACGGTGGCCTGTAATTGGCTTTGTGCACAGAGATGTGACGTGCAAATCGGTCCAATTATCATTGTTCCGTCCAAATCAGGATTCCTCTGTAATGATTTGCAGAAAGTACTTTGAAAATGAATATTAAAACGGTGAACAATTTATGGATCTGGAGTTAAAAAGGTAGTTAGTGGGCTGTGGTTTGTTTTTACTTTGCACAACATCAAGATGAGTTTTAAAATTTAAAAAAAAATAATAATAATAAAAAAAGCTTTACTAACACAAACATGCAAAGAAAAAAGATAACCTTGAAAAGATTACACTTCCACTTTAACTGAAAACATAAATAGCAGAAAGAAAAGAAGAAGAAGAAAAAAATAACTGTTGTAGAGGGAGAAATGCTAGGGGTGCTGTCTCTATGACTTCCTTAACCCATTCAGCCCTGACGCACTACAGCAGGAGATGGGTCGACCATGATAATTCAAGGGTAGTGCCAGATTAGCTTGGCGCCTGTGGGCACCAAGCTAATCTGGCACTGCCCTTGAATTATCATGGTCGATCCATCTCCTGCAACTAGTGCATAGTCATTAGATGACGCCTCCAAAATTTGGAAAAATATGGCCATCACACTGAATGAATTAAACAGAAAGGCAGGAGCTTAACCTCCCAGTGGATGTAGCCGCCATTACTGTTTGCAGTACCAGTGGCTGCATGCATGAGAGTTTTGCGGCACGTCTCATTCGAGAGATGCCGCGTATCCAAATGCAACATATCTCGAACGTGTTAACTGGCACTGACCCAAACGCTGTGAAACGTCATAATTTGAGGTGAGATTAAGTGCCCTGAAAACACTAAATGTGACGCAGTATTATGATGCATCATTAACGCCTGCGTCCAACAAGATGCAAATAGACGATTAGATATAGGGGGTAAACACCTGTGCATCTTTTGGTGCAAACAATGGATTAAAAGCCCAGACAAACATGCAATATCTCATTTTTGTCAGGGCTTTAAACCCAGTTTTCATTGAAACGTGCAATTTTAACCTATTTCTCATTTCCAAAAGTTTGTTAAAAGCCTGCATAACACTGTACCACATGAAACTTAGTTTTCATTTACATCTTGCTAACATGTTTTTCTCCTGAATTCTTTACAAATTATACTCCATTTGAAGCTTTAGGTGTATATGTTTTGTACACACATTGGGAATTCGGGTTAATACCACTTTGTTGTGTCCCACTGAGTGTGTGCCTAGATGTCATGTTTAATTTGGCTCAATTTGACAAGATTTCAAAGATCCATGATGTGACTGACATGTCTCTTAAATACACAGTTTGACTGAAATGTCTGTTATTTGTGCATGAAATTTTTTTAAAGCTGTATTGTGGGAAAAGCATTTTTGTTAACAAATAACAGAACTTCTAAAAATGGTGGTTGCACTTTATTTCTGAACTCTCAAATGATGCATGAAATTTCAGAATGCACATAATGTCATGTGGTACGTATACAAGTACATGTATTTATACTTTCTTTCTGTTGTACACATCAATAATTTTACAGAAACATGTAACACTCACAAACTACAACTGGCCTACATCTCGGGACACAAACATTCAAACAGATCCATCAATTATGCAAACAAAATTACACGTATGATAAACGTGTGCTGAGCTATGATTTTGGACATCATGGTTCTTACCATAAGCTCCAAAATTACAAACCAGCACATAAATAAACACATCTACACAATGTAGTACATTGAGAAAAAAAACTGAGAAAAAGATGCATCTACATCTCTGGCCAAGGCAAAACAAATCAAGTACATGTGGTAACCCCTCAAACAGAGGATTTCGGAAATCAGAAATAGATTTTTAAAAACGTGGCGTCTGATGCAAACAGTGAATTAAAATCCCATACAAACGTGCGATATCGCACGTTTGTCCTGGCTTTTAATTCACTGTTTGCATCAGACACTATTTTGGATTTACTTTTGAATTCCGAAATCGTCTACTAGACTGAGCCAGCATACGCACAGCAAATGGGACTGTCTTGGCGTTATGTCAGGTGCTCCAATTGGAGCACGGTAGGCCCCAGATGATGACAAGATAGACCCTTTATCCTGCGCTGCATTGGGCCCACACAGGATTGCCATAGACCCTCATTTCCATTTGACTTGATTACCAGTCAGGTAATGCTAAACTGGAACTATTTTCTATAGTACATATTGACTCTATGGAGATAGTGTAATTTAAGTCTTTGGTAACATGGCTGTGGCAAGAACACTTTGGCAAAACGGTAGGAAAGCGGTAAGATGTGGATTAAGACGATGGGCAAAAGGTTTGTTTCATGAAAATCATTTGTGTGCTTATCTGTGATTTTGGACTGTAAAAATCACAGACATGCACACCTTTGTTCGTCCCATATCAATCACAGATAGGTGGTTAAGTTGAAGTGTATTTATTTGACTGCAGGTACTCTGTACACACCACCTGCAGCATATATTTACAAGGTAAAATCACTTTGCATATGACCGGCTGAAGGTCAAATCACTTTGCATACATCCTGCTAAACAACCTCGTGTGCGCAGCCACCAGTACGGTAGAACGTGATTTGAGCAACCTCCTTTAATCCTTTTCATCCCGACATGTCCATTAACTGAAATAAATTTGACCATGATAGTTCAAGGGTGATGCCAGAATAGCTTGGCGCCCCAGGCGCCAAGCTATTCTGGCACCACTCTTGAAGTAAAATGGTTGATCAATCTATTAATCTGTAATGTAGCCTTCATAGGACAATAAGCAAAGTTTTGAAAAATCAGCCTCCGGATGAAAAGGGTTAATGCAAGAAAATTGGCCTTAAAAAACAGGTGCTCTCCCAGGAGAAGTCTTGAGGGGTTAAAAAGTGTCACTTGTCATTAAAGACAATCATTTCAGGTACAACAGCGATAATGCTTACGAGAGATCACCTGTCATTAAAAGACCATCATTTAGGTGGCTAAAGGTGTTGTACTACTGGTGGGCGGTGGAGCAAGGTGGTTAAGGACATAGCGGCACACACACTTTATTAACGAGTATTCTCCAGCTACAATCATTTCAAGGGCCTCACATTAAATTTGTTGCCTTTAGACGCCTTTTCAATCAAATCAGGGATCTAAAAATCTCGAGAATGAGAAAGATACTGGAACGTGTAATTGTGCAATGTGCAGTTTTTCCTCACATGAAAACAATGCAGTACAAACAGAAATGGCAAACGAATTGAAGTTATATCCCTGTCACGTACTGTACTTGGACAAAGTGTCACACAAAAAGAAGAACACCAGAAGACACTGCTTTGTACACTGAAAAGGTCACACAGAAATTGAGACTGAACATGCACACACGTGTAATAGTTTGATATACACAGACAGCAGAACCTGTTTTGAGGGACCACCCTTACATGAGATCACTCGTCATTAAAGACCCATCATTTAGGCGGATGTCATGCAGCCAGCAAAGCAATGGTCTTTGATGGCATGTGACAGAGCATCTGGCTTTCAAAACCACCAAAATGATGATCTTCAACTCTTAAACTCCCAGAACTGAATGACTTCCATCTCTTAACCCTTTTCATTCTGATACACTGTTGCCTGAAACTGATTTGACTGATAGTTCAAGGGTGGTGCCAGAATAGCTTGGCGCCTGAGGCGCCAAGCTATTCTGGCACCACCCTTGAACTACAATGATTGATCTATCTCCTAATCTGTAATGTAGCCATCATAGGACACTAAGCAAATTGTAAAAAATCAGCCTCAGGATGTAATTGGTTAAAATCTCAGATCAAACTGACTTCCATGCTATCGAACGTAAGTCATTCAGTTCTGGCAGTTCAAGAGTTAACAACAGATGACACTCTTTGCCCAGGCAGACTTCGCTTGAGAGAGCACGTTTTTCAGGACCATTAACTCGCAAGAAAAAGGTAGCTGCTCAAAACGGGTTCTACTGCACCTTGTATATAATTGCAATATACAAATGAGTGCAGGTCTGTGTTTTTGGACCTTACTGCCTGTGGCCAAAAGGTCCAATAACACAGACCAGCACACATATATGTGGACATACTAGTACAGTGGAGTCCGCTTAACACGAATTTCTCGGGACACGGAAAATCACTTCGTGTTAACCGTATTTTGTGTTAACCAATATGGCCTCAAAATTGATCACGGCCCTCAAGGAGAAAGTGTGTAAGACGTGTGCGTGAATGAGTACCAGGTTAAAAGTGCACATTATCGTACTTTCTATGCATACCTTCAGCTCGCTAGGAAAACACAAGGAAACGTGTACAGCTCGAATATTTAATGTAAATCCATCAGGTAAAATCCATACTAAGTTACAATCCTCAGGTAAAAGCAACACATGTTGAAGTACAATCCTGCATCGGTAAAAGGGTTGTGTTGGTACACGAATGATACAACATGAATACAGTACAGAAATGCTAGCCAATGAGAAGACAGATTACAACAGCCGAAGGCTATTCAGCCAATCACAGACTAGAGTTCGCTCTGATCTGTCATGTGTACTTCCACAGCGCGAGAGCGACACGTGAATTGGTTTTCTGTGAATGGAATCTGTGTTCGTGTTAAACAGGTGAATAATAGTGAAATTGCCCTGGTTGGGAACCGAAACCAGCTTCGTGTAAAGCGAAATTTCGTGTTAAGCATTTCGTGTTATCAGTGAAATTTTAATACAGAATAAGAAGGCCGTCGGCCGGGAATGCAAAAACGGTTCGTGTTAACCGGAATTTTGTGTAAAGCGAGTTCGTGTTAACTGGACTCCACTGTATGTGTTCAGTGCCCGACGTAATTAGCAAATTAACGTGCATAAAAACGAGTACAATACAGAAAAAAAGATGGATTTAAACCAAAAAAGTCTCACATAAGTAGTTAACCCATTCAGCCCTGACGCACTACAGGAGATGGGTCGACCATGATAATTCAAGGGTACTGCCAAATTAGCTTGAATTGGCGCCTGTCGGCGCAAAGCTAATCTGGCACTGCTCTTGAATTATCATGGTCGATCCATCTCATGCAACAAGTGTAGTCATTAGATGACACCTCCAAAATTTGAGAAATATGTGTGCCAGGCTGAGTGAGTTAAGATATAATGAATATCAAACACAAAACACAGCCCTCTCACTTGCTATAGCGATTTTGGATCTTACCGATGTATGCAGTAAGGTCACAATTCAAATCAGCACATATTATATCTATATTGCAACTTCACAAGAGCTTCCAACCACTGCACACAAAATACTTTTGATCTACACTCAAACTAAAACAGAAAAAAAAAAATCTTGTGAATCTAATTATCAATCAAAATTGTTCAAAACACCTTTTTCAACTACGGGATTTAAAACAACAGCTATTATTGCTTCTAATCAATCCTGGTACAGCTGTTTTGCAACTAACTTCCCGGTAATCATGCGACTCATACATCATGATGGGTCCATCAGAAAAAAGGCACAGAAAATAGGTAAACACAAACATAATATCAAAGTAGTCTGAACACGAACTATATGTGGTCATATGTTCAAACAAAAAAGTACTACAGTGGTAAGAGCACACAAATGAACACTGGGAAGGCACCAAGCCCCGGGGCCCATGAGCATCTATGCCTTTCGAAGCAACGGGTTGGCCCTAAGTGCTATGCTAATGTACATCCTTAGATTTAAGCCATCTGGGTTTAACCTCACTATGCCTGCAACAACTGGTACTGTTTACACAGTACCAGTGGCTGCATGGACAAGGGGGTTAATAAACAGTACCAGTGGTTGCAGGCTTAAGGGGGTTTAACTCTTCATTGCCCGTGGTCGTATATTGTATTTCTGAATTTTTTTCTTCTTTCAAACCAAAGAATCCAATCCGTCCAAGAAATGTGGACACAACAAGGCGTTAGCAAGAGGCATAGATCCTCATGAGCCTCCGCAACTGCGGGGGCTCATGAGAATCTATGTCTCTTGCAGTTGGATCGTGTTCAATTTTTCTCAGCAGCGAAGAGGTAAAACCTGGTGGGAAAATGTCTGGGAACCCTTGAAAATATAGGTACAAAAACGCTTAATGACTGTATACAAACCAAGGGGAATCACAGCGCTAGACAGACAAACAGTTAGATCCCCTGCCCCCGCCTATCAGGCACCCAATCGCCAGCCCACAGAGAAATACGCGTATTTCTCTGTGGGCTGGCGATTGGGTGCCTGATAGGCGGGGGCAGGGGATCTAACTGTTTGTCTGTCCAGCGCTGTGATTCCCCTTGGTTTGTATACAATTCTGCCAGCGCTAGCCTCACCTATCTGGTTTGTGAGCTTAATGACTGAAATACCTCTCTTCAACAAAATGAATGAATGATGCAGCACCATTGATCAACAGAATGATATAGAGCAACAGAGCAATCGGAAAAATCCAAATTGTGCTGGCCTGTAATTTCAGACCTTGCAGCTCTAGGCTGTGAGTCCAACATCCTAGACCAGCACACAACTGTACAACAGCTTCCAACAACAAAATACAGTAAAACCTGTTCTGAGCCAACCACCTTACCTGCAGGAAAAAAGTGGTCATAAAGACAGGTGAAGTCTTGCAGGGGCAAAAAGTGTCGCCTGTCACCAACCCTTTTCATCCTGACACACTATTGCTTGAAATAAACTTGACTATGATAGTTCAAGGGTGGTGCCAGAATAGCTTGGCACCTTAGGTGCCAAGCTATTCTGGCACCACCCTTGAAATATAATGTTTGATCGATCCTGAAATCTGTCCTGTAGCCTTCACAGGACAAGCAAATTTAAAAACAAACAAACAAACAAACAAAAAAACAACCACCCAGCCTCAGGATGTAATACTTAATAGGTTAAAGACCATCAACTAGGTGACTACATGTTGGTCTTTAATCACAGGTAATCTCTCATAAGGTGGTCGCTCAAAACAGGTTGTGCTGTAAATAAACAACAAACATTTGTGCTGGTCTGTGAGTTTGATCTTTACAGCCTAGTGCATAAAGTCCAACCACACTCAGAGCAGCGTGCACATGTAACAAATCGGAAACAAAACTTTAAAATTAATGTAGTCTCCAACAAATCTTTTACAAATTCTAACTCGTTCAAGGCACCCCACTTCAACAGATGCTTTAGTGTTGCATAGCGTTGCTGCCAGCAATGCTGTATGACACTAAAGCAGCTATTGATGTGGGGTTCCTTGAATGAGTTAATGACAATGAGGGAAAGGGGTAAATCAACTTTTAACCCCTTCACTGCCAATGGACACAGACTGTGTCAATTTAACACCAAGAGTCCTAGCCGTCCAAACAACACGGATACAAAGTGGTGTCAGCAAGATGTCACAGATCCTGCGGCGGCTCATGAAAATCTGCGTTTTTCACAGATGAATCGTGTTCACTTTTATGGCAGTGAAGGGGTTAAATTCAAGTAAACAGACTAAAACTGGAATCAGTTTCTAAAAAATACACAAAAATTAAGTACACACATCTGACTAGTTTCCTAAGACTAAGTTGTAAACATACTCAAGTCCACAGCACTACCAATGAAACTGTTATATATCTGAAGGGTTACTGATGATTAAAGAACAGGTATGAAAATGCTTGAGGAATATGAAAGATGCAGCACAGACTGCATTATTACTATCACAAATACACTTTGAACACGTAAATGCACATCTGGTATTCAGTGAAAAATTACAAACTTGTTGAATGCTCGCTACTATGAATAACTCTCTTTCACTCTCTCTTTCGAGCCTTTTATGCACGCTCTTCTTTGACTAAAAACAAAAAGTGTCTTTTTATACCCTGAATGACTGTGTACTTCCACACACACAAAAAAACAACAAACTCATGCAGTGATAAAACAAAGGTTTTAAAAGTAATTACAATTAACCCATTTCATCCTGAGTCTGATTTTGTAAAATTTGCTTATCGTCCTATGAAGGCTGCATTACTGATTAGGAGATAGATCGACTGTTTTAGTTCAAGGATGGTGCCAGCATAGCTTGGCGTCTCAGGCACTAAGCTATGCTGGCACCACCCTTGAACTACCAGTCAAATTTATTTCAAGCAATGGGTGTATCAGGATGAAAAGGGTTAAACAAAGAGGAGAGAACAACAACCAAATAATACATCTGCATATCTTTCTAGTTAAGCTGTATGTTGTTAACCCTTTGGCTGTTTGTAGCGGTTTTTGTCGAGATGATTCCTGCAGGAATCATCGCGACAAAAACCGCTACAAACAGCTAAAGGGTTCAAGGGAAAAGGTTCGAAACACGAAATACAACACAGCTTACAAAGCAAGACATCCAAACATGAGTTGTCCTTGTCTGATTTCAATTTGTACAAAATACTTTCAAATGTGTACACTGATTTGCAAATTTGGACCTTGTGGCTCATACATATTAACTCATTCAGCCTGAAGGCCGTATTTCCCAAATTTTGGAGGCGTCATCTAATGACTATGCACCAGTTGCAGGAGATGGATCGACCATGATTATTCAAGGGCAGTGCCAGATTAGCTTGACGCCGACAGTGCATCAGGGCTGAATGGGTTAACATTTTCTCATATCCCACTTTCTATTTTTCCCTGGCACATATTTCGATAAAATTCCTTCCTTTCCAGTGTTATTTCCTTTCGAACTGGCCTCCATGAAAACTAATCTGTAGTGTGTACATGAGTATTTACAATAGACTGATGTACCTATCACTTAAGGCAGCAATCGTTATGGCTTTTAGCTGGGAATAACTTTACCATCTTTTACACACTTCCATCACACACATCCATCTACCATCTCAGGGCATTCATCTAATGGAGGGATATCTTTCAGAAACATTAACCCATTCAGGGCTGACGCACTACAGCAGGAGATGGGTCAACCATGATAATTCAAGGGTAGCTAATCTGGCACTGCCCTTGAATTATCATGGTCAGTCTATCTTCTGCAACTGGTGCATAGTGATCAGATGACACCTCCAAAATTTGGGAAATGCGGCCGTCGGGCTGAATGAGTTAAAGAGAAATGGGGTTAACTCATTCAAGATGTGCTGCATCTGGATACACAGCTCTATACTGCATATCTGAATTCATCACCTGTTGAATACGTTAACCCTTTGCGTGTCAGTAACAGTTTTTGTCACGATGATTCCTGTAGGAATCATCGTGACAAACAAAGCTACTGACACACAAAGGGTTAAGCTTTTAATTCCACACTTTTCACAACATGAAAGCACTGACACAGTGGCACTGGGGTGAGAAATACTGACACATAAACTTTGAACGATATTCTTCCTTCCGCTTTCACTACAAACTACTGTTGATGCTACAACGTTCATCGCACACTGTCTCTCTTGACTGGCCACCACTTCTGCGGTACTGAATCCAGGGAGACAACCCGAATGCATTTACCACTGACATTATGCTTTAGCGGTCGCTAATGTTACCACATCCTGAGACACTTACGGTACAATACTGCATCAGCCACAAAGGCTTTTTTTTTTTAAAAATCCTAAAATTTCTACCATACATACTGTTGCTACGACTGTGCACTGGTCTGTGTTTTTGGACCTTACGGCTACAAGCCATAAGGTCCAAAATCACAGACAAGTAAACAAATAATGACAATGACAGGTCTGCAATGCCAGCCTTTGGCTATACTGCTAGAAAAACTTCTGCGTCGAAAACAAAAAGCAAAACAATTGATGAGGTCAAACCAAGGAACTAAACAACTGTTTACGATTACAAATAAGAGGGGATAATCTGTAGAAAGTAACAACAACTCTACCGCTATCCCAGCCATATATTTGCCTATACAAGTAAAATGACTACCATGCTATGTCTAAAAAAAACATCCTGACAGGTCTAAACACAGATTTAACCACTGCTAAGAGTCCATGAGTGAGGGGTCGTGTGCGGTAATGACATATGGGTCTACCTGCTCAGGTGGGGCGTTGCGAAGGCGCTGTGCCACCGTTTTCTTGCCCTTGCCATGACTATGGCCGCTGGGGCTCCCGCCAGTACCAGTGCTGCCTGTAGATATTGAAGTAGTCGTACTGCCTCCACTGCCCTCTTTAGCTTGTTCTCTCAGTTTCATTAGGTTCTGTGTCTGGGACATAAATTTGATGCAGAATATTTAGGTCTTAGTACTTTTAAAATGCAGCCATGTAAATACAGCAGAACCTTTTCATCAATGAGAAGCCTTTGAGGGCAAAAAGTGTTAACTGTCATTAACCCATTTAGCCCTGACATTCTATTGCAGGAGAGAGATGGGATAGGATAATTCAAGGGTAGTGCCAGATTAGCCTGGCGCCTTCAGGCGCCAGGCTAATCTGGCACTACCCTTGAATCATCATGGCCCATCCATCTTCTACAACTGGTGCAGGGTCGTTAGTTGACAACTCTAAAACTTGGGAAATGTGCCCGTGGCATTAAATGGGTTAAAGACTATCATTTAGGTGGCTACATCCGGCAGCACTGCTATACAACGCTTCCTCTGCTACTGAATCAGGGCACCTTGAATGAATTAACTCATTACATCCTGAAGATGAATTTTTGTAAATTTGCTTATTGTCCTATGAAAGGTACATTACAGATTAGGAGATAAGATTAACCATTTTAGTTCAAGGGTGATACCAGAATAGCTTGGCGCCTGAGGCGCCAAGCTATTCTGGCACCACCCTTGAACTCATTGGTGCCACTCTCGAACCACCTCTTGAACTATTAATATTACAGTCAAATTCATTTATTGCAAGAGTGTATCAGGATGAAAAGGGTTAAAAGGGTAGTGCCAAATAACACGTAAAAAAACAAACAAGACAATTACAGTAAACTTTGTTGCAGATACAACAAATTCTCATGTAACAGCACTTTTCAGAGATCAGAGATCGTGTCTAACAAATTTGAATGTATAACAACAAGGAAGTCTAGGTCTCTTGACATTTTGTAACATCTGAATTTGACTTATACCGTATTTTGACAACATTTGCAAAGATACTCACCACTTCACGCAAGTTTGCTTGCAGTTTGTGTTTTTCGTGAGTAAGTCGCTCAATATCTTCTAGGTTTCTCTGTTTTTTTGTGCTGGTCATCTCCAGGAGAGCTATCGTGGCATCCTTCTCGCTAATGGCTGCCTGAACTGCCTCTTGTCTAAAAATACACGCAATGTTAATAATATATTGTACAATTGTACAATAGTATTTTAGCAACTATGGAAAATATACATATTAACTCTTTCCGTTTTCCATTTTACTATGGTATCAAAATTACAGCTGCCTTCACTCGTAAGTTGTACGTTAAATTGAATGAAATCCCGACATAAACACTTTTTTAAGAGGTCCCGACTAAATGTCACTATTTCTATTAACACATTCTACCCCAGGACCAAAATCCCCAAATTTGGAAGTTGCCCTCTGAAGGACTGTATTACAATTCTAGAGATACATTGGGCATTATAGTTCAAGGGTGGTGCCAGAATAGCTTGACACCCATGCTTGATCCATGTCTTGTTGTGGTGTGTCAGGGCTAAGTGAGTTAAAATTAACCTTGATTATTACAAACATAAAATACAGCAACTAAAGTCCCTAGGCATTTGTTACATATCAAAAGTTTACTGTCTTGTTATTATTACTATCCGTGTTATTATCATCATAATTACTGCAGCTGTCATTGTAATCAAATCTCAATGTTAGAAAAAGTAATGAAATATTGTTGTCCGCTCACTTCATCTCAAAAACTTCCTCCAAGTGCTTTTGTCGCTCGGTGTTCATGCGGCGTAGCTTGCCATCGCGGTCCTCTAGCTGTCGTGTTAATGTGGCCAGTTTGCTGCTGTAGTCGCGGGATGATGCCTGCATAGCCTCCACCTCCTTCCGCATTTCTTCCATCTGGCGCAGATGTAAAACACACAAGATTCTAGCTTTCGGGTGTGCATAAATGGGAATAAATGCAAAAAATGTTAACCTCTGCCCTGCAAAATTATTTTAATCTTTTCTCAGTTTCTGTGCAGTGGATACAATATAATTTATAAGTGCTGGTCTGTGTATGGGGACCTTGTGGCTGTAAGATGTAAGATCCCAAAACACAGACCAGCACACTGCTGTAAGCCTTAAAAGTCCCAAAACACAGACCAGCACATGGCTTGAAGCTGTAGTGTAAGGTCTCAAAACACAGACCAGCAGATGGAGTGAAGTCGCAAGGTCCCAAAACATATACCAGCACACAATCTAAAGCCATAAGGTCCCACAACACAGACCAGCACATGGCTTAAAGCGGTAAGGTCCCCAAGCACAGACCAGCACGCACAAATATCTGCCAGATCGGTCGGTGTGTTCTGTCAGTCAAATGTATTTATTTGTTTTATGTTCACATTTGTTGTTTTTACATGTTTTTAAAAAGCTGCTGCAAACAAATTTCCCCATTTTGGGACAATAACGGTATTCGTATTCATATTCATACATGGAAGGTGGAAATAAATCTTACAGCGGTTTTGGATGCATCAATTTGTGCCTGAAGCTCAGCCATGTCCATCTCTCTCTGGGCTGTGATCCTCACACTTTCTCTCAATGCTTCCTCTAGTTCCTCTATCCTCTCATTCTTCAGTTGTATCACAGTCTGTAAACAGAATTTAAAATAAATAAATAAATAGATTTATAAATAAACAAATAACATACATGTCATCCCATTTAGCCCCAGGACCCTGCAGCAGGAGATGGATTAATCATGATAATTCAAGGGTAGTGCCAGATGAGCTTGGCGCCTTCAGGCGCCAAGCTCCAAGCTCATCTGGCACTATCCTTGAATTATCATGATCAATCCACCTCCTGGAACTATAATAATAATAATAATTACGGTATTTATAATGCGCTTACCTTATAATAATTATAACTCTAAGCGCGCACTCACAACTCGCACACGCATGCGCACGCTTTAGACAATGACTCACGTACAACAAATAGTGAAAATACATTGCGACGGTCAGCTTGGGGTGGGGAGTGTAGTGATATAGTGCTAGATCTGTTGAAAGAGGTGAGTTTTGAGGGTGGACTGGAAGGAGGAGAGAGAGAGTGTTTCTGACGGAGAGAGAGTGGGAGGGTGTTCCAAGTGGATGGACTGTAGACGGAGAAGGAGCGGGGGCCGAAAGTGCTGAGTTTGGTGCGGGGGATGAGGAGGCGGAGAGGGTCGGAGGCGTAGCGGAGGGAGCGGGAAGGAGTGTAGGGGTGAAGTAAGTTGGAGATATAGGTAGGAGCGTAGTTGTTCAGGGATTTGTAGCAGAGAGACAGAATCTTGTATTGGATGCGTTGGGGGATGGGGAGCCAGTGAAGGAGCTTGAGCAGGGGAGTGATGTGGTCGGATTTTTTCTTTCTGAGGACGAGGCGGGCAGCATTGTTCTGGACGCGCTGGAGAGTGAGAGTGGTAGAGTGAGGAAGGCCGGAAAGGAGAGAGTTGCAGTAGTCGATGCGAGATAAGATGAGAGAGACAGCGAGTTTGGTGGCAGCTTCGGCAGTGAGGTATTTTCTGATCTGACTATGCGGCGGAGGTGGAAATAACATGCCTGGGCCGTGGCGGAGACGAAGCTGGTCATGGAAAGAGAGGAATCGGGGATAACGCCGAGGTTCTTGACCGAGTCAGAGAGGGAGATGGGGGTGCTGTCGAGATGAAGGTGGAGAGAAGGGGGGAGCTGGGAAAGTTTCTGGCGAGTGCCTACCAGCATGGCTTCCGTTTTGTCGTCGTTCAGTTTGAGCTTGTTTGCTGGTACATCTCTTTCAGTAACACTTTCAAAATTTGGGAAATTGCACCCGTGGGGCTAAAAGGGTTAACACAGGTGGCGACACACACATCTGAAGAACTCAGTTTGGTTGAATTGCTGGCTGACTGACCGCAGCTGATGAGGGATAATTTGACATTAACTGTGAGCTTTCACACACAACCCAAACAAAACACAATGGTGCCTAATTAGAAAGCAACTCTGAGCTATCAAGGTCAGTCCAACTTGTGCGACCTGTCTGCGCTGTGAGCCATTTCAGTTGCACTCAAGTTACAAATAACAATGCATTAACCCATCTAACCCCACGGCCGCATTTCCAAATTTTGTAGGCGTCGCCTAAAGACTTTGTACCAACTGCAGGAGATGGATCGACCATGATAATTCAAGGTTTGTGCCAGATGAGCTTGGCGCCTTCAGGTCAATCCTTGGTCAATCCATCTCATGCAGTAGGGCGTTGGGGCTAAATACAAAACTAGGATACAGCAACTCACCGAGAGCTGTGAGGCGTCGTCCGTAAAACTGTCCTCCCGTTTGCGCGCCTCCTCCAAAAGTTGCGCGTTTTTCTTCTTTTCCGTCTGTTGGTTCCGCTTGAGTGTGCCCATTTTCTGTCGATACTCCTTGATGACACTGCAATGGACACTACACTTCATCATCACTATTAACCCCACCACCGCTGAGAAAAACTGAATACTGCCCGAGTGCAAGAGGTATAGATCTTCATGAGCCCCCGCAGTTGCGGGGGCTCATGAAGATCTATGCCTCTTGCTCAAACCACTTTGTACCCACGCTCCGTTGATGGCCTGGGATGTTGAATTAACAAAGATTTCAGATCCACACTCTGTCTCCACTGGGGTTAATACCAACACATTAACTGGTGCACTGCCAGCCGCTAGAAAGGTTTACTACCAAGGCAGATTCATTTTTGTTAACACTGTCGACCCACAGCACACAAATATTTAAACAAAGCATGCAAGAGGCATAGATCCTCATAAGCCCCTACCATATGGGGGAGGGGGGGGGCTTATGAGGATCTTTTAGTGTTCCAGCATTGAACAGAATAATAGAATTGTAAACAAGTTCTAACAGTACTGCAAACATACATTCCAATAGTACTACAGACATGCCCTTATACATTCTACAAACATATTTTAATAGTATTACAAGAACCTTTATCAATTCACTACAATCCTAGCACTGTAACCCTTTTCATCCTCATACACCCTTTGCTTGACATAAATTCGATGATGATAGTTCAAGGGTAGTGCCAGAATAGCTTGGCGCCAGAAGCGCCAAACTATTCTGGCACCACCCTTGAACAAAAACAGTTGCTCTATCTTCTCAACTGTAATGTAGCCTTCATAGGACAACAAGCATTTTTTTTTTAAAAATCAGCCTCAGGATGTAATGGCTTAAAAACTCTGGACACTACATAACGAAGTCGCTTTGTTAAAATATAAAAAATTTACATCGTTACATACTCTTGCATTTCTGCCATCTGGCTCTCCTTCTCCTTTCTGTCTTGTTCCAACTCTGCCACTTTCTTTTGTAGTCCCTCCATGGTGGTCAAGTCCTCTGCTGTCCCCTCCATGTCTCCCTTGTCTGTCAGTTCAACGGCCACGGGGGCTGAGGGCTCCGACTTTTGTGACATTTCGGTTGGCGCTTCATCGGTCTGCATCTCCACAGATACCGTCTCCTTTGCCTGAAAAATCTGAATACAAAATTCACAGCAAAGTTTAGCTTTATTTTATAAAAAAGGATTTATAAGGTCTCAAACAACATGTTACTCTGATTAACCCCATCACCTGCAATTGCAGGGCTTCATGAGGATCTATATCTCTTGCAGCAGTAGTGTGGCATTTTTTTTCTCTTGACAGTGAAGGAGTTAAAAATACAGCCTACCAAGTGATACAGACTACCAATAATGTTTTATGCTTATGTTAAAGTTAGCTCATGGCTTGAGCAATTATGTTTTTTGCTTAAAACTCTCTGGTAGGTGTGTAGAGCAATAATCTTGACCACAAAGTTCTCTCCCAGATTGGCGCCTGTTCCTACCCAATACAGACATTACCATTCATATAATTTTAGTACGGTTAGAATAAACATCTGAACCTAATGACAACATGCCAGTAACTGACTGATACTGACTGCACCAGTAAGCAAAACATCCTTTGGCGAATGTCAGCCGGAGTTGACTGTGTACGTTTCAACTTCGGCTGATGCTGGCAGAAAGGCAAGCCATTATGGCTCATGTGTATGACCTACTTACATATGTGTGACCTTTGTGACAATAAGTAAAGGGCTGGCTATTGCACCAGCAAAATCCATGTTTTCTGAAAATGTAAGCATTTTTCACTTATCTGTCAACCCCCTCCCCTCCCCCCGACCCTTGACCTTTGCGATGAGTCGACTAAATTAGTATGCATGGGAAGGTCTTATCATCAGCTACCTTTGTGCAAAATTTGATTGAAAAATTTGCAAAAATGTTGACAATACCTACAATTTCATGAAAAATTTGCATTTTACACACATTTGCGGGCCTCTTGTGACCCTTGACTTTTCCGAGGGGTCATCCAAATTAGTGTGCTTAGATAGCTCTTATCATCAGGTATCTCTGTACCAAATTTGGGTTTGAAGTTGTGAATAGTATTTGAGAACATCTTTTGTCAAAATATGGCTATTTTGGACCTATTTCCTGAGCTCTTGTGACCCTTGACCTTTCAGAGGGATCAACCAAATTAGTATGCACAGAAAGGTCTTCCCATCAGGTATCTCTGTAGCAATTTTGGGTTTGAAGTTGTGAATAGTATTAGAGAAAAATAAATCTTGTCAAAATATGGCCATTTTGGACCTATTTCCTGAGCTCTTGTGACCATTGACCTTTCCGAGGGGTCATCCAAATTAGTATGCATAGATAGGTATCTCTGTACCAAATTTGGGTTTGAAATTGTGAATAGTATTTGAGAAAAAAAATCTTTTGTAAAAAATATGGCTATTTTGGACCTATTTCCTGAGCTCTTGTGACCCTTGACCTTTCCGAGGGATCAACCAAATTAATATGCAGAGAAAGGTCTTACCATCAGGTATCTTTGTACCAAGTTTGGTTTCGAAGTTGTGAATAGTATTTGAGAAAAAATAAATGATGTCAAAATATAGCTATTTTGGGCCTATTTCCTCATCCCCCGTGACCTTGACCTTTGTGAGAGGTCACTGAAATTGGTATGTTTAGAAAGGTATCCTTGGGCCAAGTTTGAAGACTGTGGATTGAATAGTCTCCGAGAAAATGCCAACGTTAATGTTTACCACGGACGACTGCGGACAGACGACGACTGGCCATAGATTCACTTCTGCTTCGCACATGAGCCAACAAAAGCAATACCTCACCAGTTTGTTTTTCTGCTCAAGAGCGGAGGCTTCCAGTTGTCTCATCTTGGTGTCTGCCTTGAACTTGTGCGCTCGCAGTTCTGCAGCCTCCTCTCGTAACTCACAAAGCTCTGTCTGCAAACGCAAAAAAGGAAATACAGGCTGAATGAGAGTGTAATCTGTTCTTGTTTGTCATTTTGGAACTTTCACTTCTCTGCCAGCAAGGGGCCTAAAGTCTCATGAGCCACAGCAGCTGCAGGGTCTCATGAGAATATATGCCTTCCAAAACTGTTACACTATTGTGCTGTGGTGTATGATTTTGGGATTGATGACATGACAGTACCCAAAAATACTGACAGTCCTAACCAGTACAATCTACTGGCTGACACATTTTTTTCCAGTATATTCACTTAACCCAGATCATACTGATGCTAAAATCTTCAAATTTGTACACTGCCATATATGCAAGCTACCTTATAGTACTTACAGATAAGCATATAGACCAGTGGCTTTAGTTCAAGGGTGGTGTCAGTATAGCTTGGTGCCTAGAGGCGCCAAGCTATTCTGGCACTACCCTTGAACTATTTTATTCAAACTTATTTCACACACTGGTGTATTCCGAATTATAAGGGTTAAAATCCTGCATTTACAAAAACAATGACCAGACACTTAACCCTCTAACCCTTTGTGTGTTGGTAGTGGTTTTTGTCACAATGATTCCTACAGGAATCATTGTGACAAAAAAACACTACAGACAAGCAAAGGGCTCATGCAAAGATTGTATTCATTACCAGTAGCATTAACCCTCTTCATCCTGATACACTTACACTTACACTATTGCTTGAAATAAACTTGACTATGATAGTTCAAGGGTGGTGCCCGAATAGCTTGGCGCCTCAACTAAAATGGTTGATCTATCTTGTGATCTGTAATGTAGCCTTCATATGACAATAAGCAATTAAAAAAAAAAATTCATTTTTCTCTAAAAGGTATTTTTTCGAAAAATACTTACCGATGACATGACTCGGATGACCCTCCCTCCTGCCCCGCTTGCCGCTTTCGAGCAAAGTATCAGACTGAATGGTCTCGTGACCGGATCTGGTAAGGCAGGTATGGGGAGATAACTCTCGGCCCCTCTGGGGGGGTTCCCCGAGTGCCTCTCGGGTTGTGTGGGCACACAACGGGCAAGTAGGCTAAAATTGAGCCTAGAAGTAGACATTCCATGTAGTCATGTCATCGGTAAGTATTTTTCGAAAAAATACCTTTTAGAGAAAAATGAATTTGTTTCTTCAAAAACATTACCGATGACATGACTACATGGGAGAATTGCGATGAGGAGGAGGGTGCCGCCCAAAACTCCCCAACAGAACAGCGCCGTTCTCCCCGTCGCACACTCCCGACAATTTTAGCGAAGTGCATACCACGGTGCCGGTGGCGCCGGGAGGGAGTGTTGCGCCGCGGCGATGTCCCCCACCAGTGCGAGATTCTCTCGCTGGCTGGCCAGGTCCCGGAGGTAGAAACGGGCAAAGACCGACTCGGTCTTCCAGCCCACGGCCGCCACGATGTCCTTGACAGCGCAGTTTCGATCAAACGCGACGCTCGTGGCCATAGCTCGTACCTCGTGTGCGTGAATGTGCAGCCTCTTCGCTCCCTGAGGGGAGATCTCCTGATAAGCGGAGCGTATGACCCAGCGGAGCCCGGAAGAGATTGTCTGGGCTGTAATGTCACGCCGGTTGGGTCTTAGAGGTAGGAAGAGGCGCGACCATCCCCTGCGGACGGGCCTAGATTGCCGCAGATAGATTTTAAGGGCGCGCACGGGATCCTGTAGCCTGGTCTCCTGGGACCGGGGTCGGTCTCTCAGCGGCCTAATGGTGAACACCTGAGGCGGAGTTAAGGAGACCTGTTCTTCACCAGATAGGCCGGGTCCGTGAGAAGCTGGACGGAGCTGTCTGTTCGGAACTGCAGACAGGAAGGGCGTGCCAAAAGCGCATGTAGCTCGCTCGCACGCGAAGCGGTAGCAAGAGCCCGCAGGAAACAAGTCTTGCGTGTCAAGTCCGCGAACTGGGTCAAAGGTAAAGGTTCGAAGCGGGCGGAGTTCAACCACGTAAGCACCCAGGGTAGGTCCCAGCAAGGAATGAGCGAGCGGAGTGTCGGGCGCTGTATGCCGAAGTGTCCCATAAGGTCGGCTAGGTCCTTGCAGGCGCACGGATCGGGTCGTCCCCGGTGACGATAGGTGTCCGCACTCATGGACAGGTAACCGCGTCCCGTGATGGGGGCTAGGCCTTGGTCTCGGAAGCCAGAGAAAGAAGTCCGCCAGCTGAGGATGAGTCAGATCCGTGGGCGTAAGGCCGTGATCGGTGCACCAGGAACAGAGGACTCGCCACTTTCCCTCGTAGACTCGAAGGGACGAAGGTCTACGGGCCGCAGCGATCGCCTCCATTGCTGCACCCGAGTAGCCTCTAGCTACGAGGGCTTGCCGCACCACCTCCAGGCGTGAAGGAGGAGTCGCTCCGGGCAGGGGTGGAACAGCGGCTGGCGCGGTTGCTTGAGCATGGTCCGCGGGGTGGGCAGCAGCAGGGGCGGGTCCGTGGCGAGGCTGAGCAGGTCGGTGGTCCAGGAGCGGTTCCAGGCGAACGGCGCGACCAACAGGAGGATCGCCGAACAGCCCTGCAGTTTGAGGAGGACTTTGGGAACGAGGACAGTAGGGGGGTAGGCATAGGCCACAAGGCCGTCCCAGGGAATGGAGAGCGCATCGACAGCCCAGGCAAGGGGGTCGGGAATCGGGGAGACGAAGAGGGGAAGTTGGTGGTTCCACCTCGTGGCGAACAAGTCGACCTGGGGGGTCTCCCAGCGGGCGCAGATCATCCGAAAGATGCCCTGTCGCAGGGCCCATTCCGTGTGTAGGAGCTGGCCGCGGCGAGACAGAGAGTCGGCCCAGACATTCAGGTGTCCGGGAACGTGCCGGGCTCAAAGGATAATGCCCCGGTCCTCGCACCAACGCATCATCCTGTAGAGGCGCATACACAGGTCGGGGGAGTGTGTGCCCCCTTGCTTCTGGATGTAAGCGACCACCGTCGTGTTGTCCGAAAGCACGAGAAGCTCCTGGTGTCGGAGGAGGTCCTCCCAGACCTGAAGGGCTTGCCAGACGGCCTGCATCTCCAGCCAGTTGATGTGGGTGTGCGCCAAGTCTGAGGGCCAGGGGCCCGAGGTCGCGAGGAACCGCAGAAGGCGATGGGCCCCCCACCCAGAAAGGCTGGCATCGACGCAAAGAGAGATCTGTGGAGGGGGAGAGGCCAGGGGAACTCCCGACGCTAGCCACGTAGGGTCGGTCCACCGACGAAGGTGCGGATGGAGCATCTGGGACACTGGGACCGCGGTCGTCAAGTCTCCGGAAGACGGGCGCCAATGGAGAAGAAGATGCAGTTGAATCGGCCGGGAGTAGAGACGCCCTAGTGGGATAAGATCCGCTGCGGCATTCATCAAACCCAGCAACTGAAGCCAGACTCTGGCGGGGGGCTGCACCCTCCCGAGCTAACTGGTCGGCTAGATCCGCAATCTTCTTGATCCGGGGCGCCGGAAGGCGAACCGAGTTGAGGTCGGTAGCAAATTCCATACCCAGGTGCACAAACCGGCGGGAGGGAGAGAGATCCGACTTGCCGTCGTTTACTAGGAAGCCCAGGTGTGCCAGGAGGTGCAGCAGAGCATCTCTGTCCGTGGCTAGCGCGGTCTCCGATGGTTGCGCAAAAGGAGGTCGTCCAGGTAGTTCGATGTCGGACTGGAGGAGGACTGTCGGGCTAAGGCGACTACGGCGTCCATCAGCCGAGTGAAGACCCAGGGGCTGAGGTTGAGTCCGAAAGGCAGCGCCCGGAACTGGTAAACGACGCCGTCGATCGCAAACCTGAGAAACTTCCTGGAGGCCTGGTGCATCGGGACACGCAGGTACGCATCGGAGAGGTCCAGACTGACTGCGAAGTCGAGAGGCTGGACCGCGGCTTTCAGGGCTCTGGCAGTCTCCATCCGGAAGGAGGAGACCGAAATGAACTTGTTCAGCGCCGCAAGATCGATGACCGGACGCCATCTCCCTCCAGGCTTCGGCACGACGAAAAGGCGGCTGTAGAAGGCCGGTGAGTCGGGGACCTTGACAACCTCTGTGGCGGCTTTCCTCAGCAGGGAGGCTACCTCTTCTCTCAAGGCGGCGGCCCTCAGCGGGTCGCTGGGAATCTCGGTCCAGAGAGGGGCACGACGTAAGGGCTGCGGGCTTCGGAAGACGATCCGCAGACCCGTAGAGACGGTGCCGCAATCCAGGGGTCGTCGCCAAAGAGCGTGAGCCAATTTCCGCGGGAATCGGCTAGCCGCCCGCCGACCGGAGACCCCGAGGCTCTCACAGCGGACCAGGTGTCGCCGAACAGCAAGGGCCCACCCAAGGGGGCACGGCGAAGTTGCGCTCGCAGGACCGGCGGCAACGTACTGCAGGCGAGGAGCAGGGCATCTCGACGCATGAGGTCGCAGTTGGCTGACGCAGCCATCGCGTTGACCGACGAGTGGTAGGCGGTGCGGTTGGCGGTCTCCGCGAGGACCAGCAGGTCGCCTAGGAGGGGAGAGATGGAAGGAAGCCAGGATTCCTCCACCCGACGGACCAAGGCTTGAGTGAGGAGCTCCAAGACACCAGAGCAGGCTAAGGAGTTCCGGACCAAGGTCGCTGACTTGTCCAGGCCCCGCGGCAGGGACCGCCGCAGCAGTCGGGCCGCCGGCTAGCGACACGGCCGAAGGGTCCAGCGTAGGCAGAGGGATGGAAAAGGCCTGTGGAATGGCCAGCATACCAGTCCCGCCGAAACATGTCTAAATCCGCGGGCCAGCGACGGTCGGAGAAGAAGACCGGCTCCTGGGACGTGGCCAGCTGCAGGTGCGACGAAAAGACGCCTCGAAGGTCCCTAAAGCCGGGCGGTTGGGGAAGCGACTTAAACTTCTTGACCTGTCTCTCCGCATCAACAAAGGAGGCGACCTTCCTCTTCAGAGGCGGGGAAGCTGGGCAGGCGTCTGCCGGCAGCGTCGCGGCCACGATCCTGGCGGCTTCATCCAGAGCTAAAAGTGTCTCTGACCGGGAAGAAGAGGGGAGCGCCGAGGAAGAAGCCACCTCGAGGGCCACGGGCGAGGTCGAGCGACCCTCCTCATCCAAAAGAGCTGAGACGGAGTCTTCAGGCAGCAGGCTGAGCGTGTCGTCCTCTAGGGGGCGTCGAAAAGGCACCGGAACCACCACCGACCGCAGCGAGGTCCCAGGAGAGCGCTGAAACTCCGGCGAAGACAAGGGATGCGAGGGCAGCGGGGAGCGCGGCGGTAAGCGAGGAGGCGACCGGGAGCGGGATCGAGGGTGAGAAGGCGCCCGGCGAGCACGCGGTGAGGAGTCCCGACGACGCGAGGAGGGTCGACGAGGGCGGAGACACAACGAAGGCGACGCCCGGTGCAGCGCAGAGCGCGAAGGCGCCCGAGGAGAAGCAGGGCGGCGAGGATCCCGCAGACGGCGCTCGCCAGGCGAGCGAGAGCGTGGGCGTCAAGAGGAGGAATGGTGAGGATCAGGGTCGCGGCTGTGTCGCGAAGGACGGTGCTGACGTCTCTCCAGGCCATACTCCGGAAGTAGGCCACTATGCCGGCAAGGCGATCCTCCGAAAGGATCCGCGGGCCTGTTGCATGGAGAGTGGTGAGGACGGCTCGTCAATGACGGATGGCTCAAGGCCGACTGCTGCTGGCCACTCCCGGTGGGACGGGCGCTAAGCCGGCAAACAGACCCTCCAGAAGGGTCAGCGGGCGTGGCAGCAGTGGCGGTCCCGTGGTCAGACAAGGAACGCGAACCCCGACGAGAAGACCGTTCCATGCGGGAGAGGTCAGAGGAAACAGTAAGGGCGGCCAACGTCTCAACGGGCGCCGGACGCTCGTTAGCCGGGCGGGAACGCTCTCGGCGGTAGAAGGACCAAAGGTCCGCCCACAGAACCTCAGGCCAGGCCGCACAAACCTTACACCTGCGGCCCGAGGAACAACCCGAACACGGTAGGCAGACCAAGTGGGTGTCCGTCGGCCACTTAAAGCAGACCTGTTTACCCCCTGGGTGCTGTCAGTGTACTTTCAACTGCCTAATTGTGTGTATTTATTCACAAGCCAGGGAGTTGTCAGTTTCTCCAAAATGTGTATTTGTATACACGTATTTTATGTATGTGTACCCCAAAGCAAAATTGTGTACTTTAATACGCCAAATGTGAATGGTAAACAGGTCTGTTAAAGTCACCGCACCGGGAGCACAAAGCATAATGCAGGCCTGCCTACCGTCCCGGAGTACCCGTATTTGTCCCGGAAACTTGTTAAAAGTACCTAGTCGTCCCGGGAATACGGTTTTCTCAAAGGCGTCCCGGGAGGAAAAAAAAAAAAAAAAATCAAGCAGACGACAGGGACTTTTTGTGCGGTCTCGCGGCGTTTACTGAATATCTACCGAATGTTACTCTCGCGCTCCCTGAGATTTTTTTAGTCCAGCGCATGCGCACACAGTCATTCACAAATTTCGAATGAGAAAATGGCGACAAAGAGGAAAGCGCAAAATACCACTCTCAGCAAACCGACAAAGAAGCACAGCCAAATCTACATTGTGAAGTATACTGAAAAATGGCCTTTTATTAAGCCTGGAAAAATCGAGACTTACGTGGCTTGCGAAATATGTGCTTGTGAGTTGTCTGTGAAATCTGGCGGCAGCGATGACATCGTTCGGCATGTGGAAACAGAAAAGCACAAGGCTAATGAAAAACTTCGAAAGAGCGAGAAACAGAACAGTAAAATCACCGGATTTTTGGCAACAAAATCAAGTGCTAAAGATGAAGCGTTAGATGTAATGCGAGCAGAAACAATGATGGTCGACTTGGTGGTTGACTTGAATTTGCCGATGGCTTCACTTGATAAAATTAACAAAGCCGTCAAGGTAATGTTTCCTGACTCGGCAATCGCGAAGAATTTCCAGTGCGCCCGTTCCAAGGGTACTGCAATAACCAGAAGCAAATAATAAGCAAAGAAATTGCTGCCAAAACAACATTCAGTCTTGTTGAAAGAATGAAGAGACTACCATTTACCATATCCACTGATGGCAGCAACGACAGAGGAGGGGGAAAACTTTTCCCTTTGGTTGTGCGGACTGTACATCCTGAAAGAAAGGAGGTGCGATCTGATGTCCTGGCAGTACCTTCTATACAGTGACAGGGATCTGAAAGACCTGAAGAGTGCCTACTATAGGTCTCTACAGTCCAGCTAGATCCAGCGAACGCAGCTTTGACCAGTTTGTACATAGTGTAATATAATTCAGTGCTTGCTATTTTCTCCATAACGCTTGTAGCTGTAAAAAGTTGTTTTATAATACAGTGCTTACTAACGACTGGACTGCAATATCCAGTGTGATTTAAAATAAAAAATACAGTAGCAATGACTGGACTGGACAATACCACTACCAGTGTATTTATTCTGATTGACGCCAGTTGTCAATTTAGTAAAAGACAACTAACATTCAAGGTGAACGTAAGGACTATCTCGATCTCCTACATTATCATCAGATGGTGTTCAGTAGGTAAATCTCTTCTTTTGTGTTTTTATAATTTATACTTAGTGTGTATTGATGCAGTTTAAGATGTAATTTTTTTTACATTAATTTTTTTTTTTTTTTAGCCTTATCACCGCGCATTAAATGACTTGACATTTTTCTCGAGGTTTAGTCGCGATGTGTGTCCCTGGAAAAAAGTCCCTGTCCCTGATTTCTATGAGGTTGGTCCCTGAAAGCCAAAGTTGGGGGTAGGCAGGCCTGATAATGGCTAAGCGCAAGCGGGCTCCCGGAGAAGCGTAATGGGGAACTCTTGGAGGGCTAAAGGGCCTTTAAACGGGCTAACACACAAGGAGCCCAAGGCCCACGTGCCAAACGGGCGTGAAACGGTAAAAACCGACCGTGAGCTAATCAGGCACTACGCACTGAAAGAAAGACCACTAAGAAAGAAAGCAGGGAAGCACCCAACAGTCAGCCGGCTCTCAGCCCGAGGGCCGGCCGAGGGAACTACCGCTACCTTACCTCTGCAATGAAGGGAAGGGGGAAAGGTAGGCAAACCGCCGTCCACCGACAGCAGAAGAATCCCCGCAAGCAGCCTCAACGAAGCAGGAAGAGAAGGCAGGGTAGACGGCAGGGTAGAAGAGGGCGCAGAGCACACGAAGTCGGCAACGGGCGTCGGTAGGCAGAAGACCGGTCGAGGCAGCGAGAGCGCAGGCCAGCCACGTCTTCTCATCACGAGCGAAGTAGCAAGACTGAATGGTCTCGTGACCGGATCTGGTAAGGCAGGTATGGGGAGATAACTCTCGGCCCCTCTGGGGGGGTTCCCCGAGTGCCTCTCGGGTTGTGTGGGCACACAACGGGCAAGTAGGCTAAAATTTAGCCTAGAAGTAGACATTCCATGTAGTCATGTCATCGGTAATGTTTTTGAAGAAACAAAAATCAGCACCAGGATGTAATGGGTTAACTGACCTGTTTGGCTGTGAGTTCTATGTGCATGGCTTCCATCTGTGTCTTGAGGTCCTGGTTGGTCTTGATGTACAGATCCAGTTCTTCCTGGTGATCCTTGTCCGCCTGCTCCCGCATTTCTCGTAACCTGGTCACACACAGAAAATACTGTCTACAATACCGCCTGACCATGTGGGCATTTCAGGTTATTGGAACTCGTGAAAGAGATAGGAAATGCTACATAACGGATTCAAAGGACTGACATTTAGAAACGGAATGCTGCACAGGCATAGTGTTTCACTCACATGCCTCATCCGCATACGCAGCAGAAAGCATCATCTCTTGAATACGTTAACTTGTTCACATTTACATAGTGTGCGACAGTACAAAAAAATAAAATGACAAACAGGTCTGCCATCTGACTATGCCCACAATCCATGGCCACCAAAAGGCATAAATTCTTACAAGCCCCTGCGGATGCAGGGGCTCGTGAGAATTTATGTCTCTTGCAGATGGAATAACCTGTCACCAAAAAGCTGAAATTCAGCTTTCAGAAATTTGGAAAAAGCTGAATCAGTCTTCAGAACTGGAGTCTGTCACCCATGCATTTGACAGTTTTGCTACTACTAGTACTAGCCTACATTGAAACAAGTTTGGCAGAGTTAGCATGTTCCCTCCTTCCCCCCTCCCCCCCACAAAATCAGAACACAAAAATTACATTGAAAAATTAATATACTGCACTGTGACAGAAAATGACAGTAATTCCATCTTTTGTCAAAAAGCAAGCTTTCAGTGTATGACACTTGAACTTTTTGCTTTCACAAAAAGGACCTGCTATCTTTAGTGTCCATATGAAAACTATATTAAATAACTTTTTAAAAAATATTTTTAAAAAACCCACAGCACTACGCCTTACAAAATTATGCAAAACACACACAAAAACCCCAAAACAAACAAACTAATAAACACAATTTCACAAATCTAAATGACACTGTGTTAGTGAGACATGATCAGACAGGCAATACAAGTGGAAAGCATGGCAGCAGCACACAGTATTAAGTTATGTTTCCATATATAGCTACGCGATGGCTTTGCGGTAGGCGACAATACAAAAAGTAGCTGAGTGGCATGCGAAAAAACACTTTGTGTGTTCCTATATAGTGGGGTGACAGCTGGACTCACACTCCTATTTGTCTCAAAGTGTTAAAAACTTGTCATGTACTGAGAGTTACACTCTCTTCACTGTGGAATTGCTCCTTGGGACGATATAATGTTGTCGTGCTGACGACACCTGTCCCTCATCTTTTACGTCGCGCATATGAACAAACTCATTTTTTATTTCTATGTTCTTGTTATCTGTCACTGTCACTACAGCTGACATGTTGCTATATGGGAACACCCCTTAACCCATTATATCCTGAGGGTGATTTTGTAAAATGTGCTTATTGTCCTATAAAGGCTACATCACAGATCAGGAGATAGATCAACTGTTTTAGTTCATGGGTGGTGCCAGAGTAGCTTGGCGCCTCAGTCGCCAAGCTATTCTGGCACCACCCTTGAACTGTCAGTCAAATTTATTTCAAGTAATGGGTGGATCAGGATAAAAGGGGTTAAGAATCAAATAAGTCTAATCAAACCAATTTGTCAAGAATAAAAGAGACAAATTCAAACAGAACAATCCTCAATAAAACACTCAACAGATCTGAAAATTGTTTATTATTTACCATTAACGTTTTCTTGTAACAATAACCCCAGTAGCAAAACGTCTTCGGGTCCACGACGGCACAGCCGTGCACGGGACCGCTGCGGCCATCGTGGCCCTGAAGACCTTTGCTTACTGGGAATGTCCTATCAAAATAAAAGAACTTGGACATGCATTGGAAAACACCAGACCACAAGAAAAGTGTTATGACACAAAATAACTCTCTATAACAGACTAACTTGGCATTTGTTCAGTTTACCTGACTCCAGTGAACTGTGCTTTCATGAGTTTCAACACACTTTTTTTTTTTTATCAATGGGCAGCATCATACATGCTAGCTAAGGCCAAAGCAATCTTCACCACAAAAGAGGGATTGGAAAAAGATATGGGGAGAAGATATAACCCATTTAGCCCTGACGCACTACAGCAGGAGATCGGTTGACCATGATAATTCAAGGGTAGTGCCAGATTAGCTTGGTGCCTGTTGGCGCCAAGCTAATCTGGCACTACCCTTGAATTATCATGGTCAATCCATCTCCTGCAACAGGTGTATAGTCATTAGATGACGCCTCCAAAATTTGGAAAATACATGCACCGGGCTAAATGAAATAACCCAATCTCAGATTTCACTGCAGAGCGACTGAAAACCAAACTAAACCAATGAATGCCCTGCCTTTTTGTTAAAAAGGTAGCAACACACAACTGTCTTTCAAAAGAAGTCTGAACTATTAAGAAAAACAAAAGAAAACAAAACAAAAATAAGCAAAAAAAGGTTTTCAATGAAAATGTTCAAATTCCTGTGTCAACATTACTGTTGAAAACAAAAAGGGCAAAGCTATTATGGCTCACGTATATGATTGATCCACAAAATTAATCTTGCCCCCATGTTCTTGACCTTTCTGACAGGTCACTGAAATGAGCCAAAGTTCAAGTGTCTCTAAATAAGTACCCTGTAAACGTTGGCAAAAGTTACCTGCAAAATCTACGATTTCTCCCCAAAAATGATTTTTTCATAAAATGAAAACCTCCCATTAACCTTGACCTTAGCGAGGGGTCAACCAACTTCTTATGCATAGAAAGGTCTTAACATTAGCTGCCTATGTGCCAAATTTTAATCAAAAGTTTGCAAATATGCTGATAAAAGAAATTTAACGAAATATATAGGCATAAAACAGTGGGGTTGTTTTTTTTTTTACATATCTACCAACCTCTTGTGACCCTCAAGGCACAGGAAGGTCTTATCAAAGGTATCTCTGTACCAAAGTTTGGGTTTGGAGTTGAAAATACTATTTCAGGAAAAATATTTTTTGTGAAACTATAGCTACTTTTTAATTTGTTTTGGACCCCGTGACCTTGAAAGGTCACTAAAACTGATATGCTTAGAAAGGTCTTGCCATCCTTGGGCTGTGTTTGAAGACTGTGGCTTAAATAGCCTCCAATTAAATGCCAAAGTTAAAAGTTACCACAGAGGACGGCAGACGATGACAACAGTGGAGAGATAGACGACCACTTGGCCAGTACATAGACTCACTTATACTCCAATGTTTGGAAATACTGACAGCAGGACTCACTTTTTTCCCCAAGCATACTTTTACAAATACTCTACCTGGACTGCATGTCCAGCAGCAGCTCCCATGAAAATGGTTAGAAATATTTTTGGCTTACTCATTTACTGACCCAAACAAATGTTGTCAGTTATGGAGGGCATTTATTGAATTTGAGCAAGCATCTTGCATACCTCTTTAATTGTTGAAACTGGTCTAATATAGAAGACTTTATTCTGGCACAAAAAAAAGAGTTAACCAATATCATACTGAGGCTAAAAGCTTCAAATTTGGACACTGCCACATGCAAACTACATTATACTTTATAGTACTTACAGATAAGGATATAGACCAATGGTTTTAGTTCAAGGGTAGTGCCAGAATAGCTTGGAGCCTAGAGGCACCAAGCTATTCTGGCAATACCCTTGAACTATTTTAGTCAAACGTATTTCACACACTGGTGTATTCCGAATGATAAGTGTTAAAATAAGGAAAGATTACAATTCATTTATTTCCTGGTAGTGTAGATCACGTTATAGCAAGGGGTTTAAGAAAACCTACTCTTGACATTGTGTGAAAAAGCAATGAAAAAAAAAAAAAGAAAGAAAAGAAATAAAACAATAGGAATATCAGCAAATTAGTTGTGGCCAGTGATAATGAATTTTGTACGGTAAGAATCTTATGCAAACTTGTGAAATGCATACTGGGGTAGTAATGACGAAATAAGAAAAATTAAAGTAATAAAACAAAAGACCAACTAAACAATGACACTCTGGAGGATAAAACATACTACTGATATATATATATATATAAGAAATTAAAAACTGATAAAATGCTAAACAAGAACAACAGCTCATGCGTTGGTTAGTTATAGTCTAGTTAGTTTCTAAACACAAAGATTACAACTTCACTGCCAGTGGACGCAGATGGTGTTTCTGAAATCATTGTTTCATTCAACATCAAAGATGCCTGCCCATCAAAGGAACATGGATACAAAGTGGTTACAGCAAAAGGCAGAGATCCTCACGAGCCCCCGCAATTATTGTGTGCTCATGAGGATCTGTGCCTCTTGCGTGTGGACACTGTAGGTCGTTATCCGGCAGCAAAGGTGTTAAAATGGGCCAACACTGGGAAATGTCCAATAACAACTACACACCAGCTACAAAGAGATGGATCAACAGCTAAAGTTCAGGGTAGTGCCTGATCAGCCTGTTGCCTGAGAAGGCATCATATGCTATTTCGGCACTACCTATGAACTCTAATTGTTGATCCAACTCAAGTGTTCGTTTGTCAGAAAGCTAGTCACGCCTCTCACCTCTCGATCTGGCGATCTTTCTCGGTGATGGATTCCTCCAGACTGGAAACAGCCGAGTCTGTCGAGTCGGTGAAGATCAGACGAGATTTGGCGGCAGCCAGCTGTTCCTCTTTGTCTTTCATTAAATCTTCTTGTGTCTCAACCTGCATGTGAGTTATTTCCCCATCAATAACAAAACAAACAAACAAACAAACTTGTCAACAAACACAAACATTTGGTCCTGACATTGATTTGAAGACAACCTGATTCTTGTCGCCTGACACTTCGTCGAACTACAGACTAACGGTATCAAATTATCATTTAGTCAAGCTGTGCTGTCTGAAGCATAAACATGAAGACAGGTGTTAAAAACAGTGCTCTTTAACGCCTTGATCTTGGCAGTTATTTCTTCTTCTGGACAAATACCCCAGTAGAAAAACGCCTTTGGATCCACGACAGCCACAGTGGGCCTATGCACAGCCGTACGCGGGCTCATTGCGGCCATCGTGGGCCCGAAGACCTTTGCTTTCTGGGTGTCTTCAAAACAAAATCATGAATAACAAATCTGAAACAAATCCATCATATCACTGCAGACTCTAGTCTTTACCAGCAGAAACATCACACAAACATTAGTCTGCTGCCAGTCTGACCTTGACAGTAGTATCTCCGGAGACTACATCACAGTTCATGAAACAGATCAGCCATGATAGTTCAAGGATGGTGCCAAAGTGACTTGGTGCCTAGAGGCGCCAAGCTGTTTGGGAACTACCCTTGAACCAACATGGTCAAACAATATCTTGTTGCAGAGTGTTGGGGTAGAATGTATCAACCCCAGGAATGCAGCTAGGCGTCGGACATCAGTCATAGTCCAATTGCTGGGCTAAAATGTCCAATTAATGTAGGTGCAAGTAGGTCAAATGTCATACTATAATTGCCTCGAAGCTATGTCCGATCACTTTTCTGTTGACTTGGACTTAGTACGTTACAAAGCACATTAGCATTTTATGTCTGCATTGCACGCAGTGACCACTCACGAAACACCGTCTTATGTGTACCTACTGTACTGTCGAGCAAAAAAAACCGCGACATCATTCGAGTCATCGGAAACATTAATTTTTCTCTAAAATGTATTTTTTCGAAAAATACTTACCGATGACATGACTCTGAGGTCCCTCCCTCCTCCCCGCTTGCCGCTGGTAGCTCCGTAGACAACTGGCTAAAGGATGCACCATGTGGCACGTGACCGGATGGGCATGGGAGGCTACTCTCGTCCCTGTTAGGGATCCCCGAGAGCCTCCTGGGGGGGGGGACCCTTCGGGTCTTAGGCTAAAATTGGTAAGCAAGTAGACTATTTCCTGACAGTCATGTCATCGGTAAGTATTTTTCGAAAAAATACATTTTAGAGAAAAATTAATTTGTTTCCTCAAAACACATTACCGATGACATGACTGTCAGGAAGAATGTCGAAAAGGAGGTGGGTGCCGCACAATCCCTTCAGAAACCTCGTTAGGGACAAAACGGCCCGTCACTCCTAATCACACACTCCCGACAATTTTAGCGAAGTGCAAACCTAAGGCGCCGAGGGCGCCTGGAGGGAGTGTAGTGCCGCAGAGATGTCGCCCACCAGAGTGAGGTCGTCGCGCTGGACTGTCAGGGCCCGGAGGTAGAAGCGGGCGAAGGTAGATTCGACCCGCCACCCCACTGCAGCCACAATGTCCTTAACAGCACCGTTGCCATCCAAGGCAAGACTTGCGGCCACAGCGCGAGCTTCAAGGGCGCGGATCCTGAGTGTCTCAGCTCCCAGTGGGAAGAGGTCGCGATAGGCGGACCGTAAGACCCAGAGGAGCCAGGAGGAGATCGTTTGGGCCAAGATATCGGTTCTGCCGGTGAGCAGCGGCAAAAAGAGACGAGTCCGTCCCCTCCGCACGGACTTGGAGCGACGCAGGTAGATACGAGGTGCGCGCACCGGAACTTGCTGCCGAGTCTCCCAAGGAAGGTCGGGCCCATCAAGCGGCCGAAACGTGATGACCTGAGGCGCCGTCCAGGGAGATCTAGTCTTAGCGAGAAAGGAAGGATCCGTGAGCAGTAGAACGGAGCCCTGCACCCGGAACTGCAGGCAGGAAAGTCGGGACCAGAGTGCGTGGAGCTTGCTGACGCGGGCCGCCGCGGCGAGGCCACCAAGAAGCAGGTCTTCCGAGTCACGTCCGCGAAGCGGGCCAGGTGGAGCGGTTCCAACGGTCCGAATACAGCCAGGTGAGGACCCAGGGGGGGGGGGGGGGGGGTCCCAGTGGGAACTAGCGAGTGGGGAACCGGGCGCTGCAAGCCAAAATGCGCCATAAGTTATGATAAGGTCGGCCAGGTCCTAGGAGGCACCAGGGTCGGGACGGCCGAGGAGATGGGGGTAGAGGTCGGCAAACAGAGAAGGGAGACGCGGATCGTGAAGGGAGCCAACCTTGGTCCTGGAAGGGCCAGAGAAGAAGTCCGCGAGCTGAGGCGTCGTCAGGTCGATGGGGGAGAGGCGACGGTCCGAGCACCAGGTACGTAGCACCCGCCACTTACCCTCGCAGACACGTCTGGAGGGAGGTCGGCAGGCTGTAGCGAAAGCGTCCACTGCCGCACTCGAGAAGCCACTAGCGGAGAAGGCTTGCCGCACCAAGCCAGGCGTGTAGGAGAAGACGCTCGGGGCAGGGTGGAAGAGCGGCTGGCGGGGCTGCTTGAGCATCGTGCTCGGGGTGGGATGCGGGAGGGGAGGATCCGTGGCAAGACTGAGCAGGACGGTAGTCCACGACTGGTCCAGGCGAACGAGGCCACCAGAAGAAGGACTGCATGCATCCCCGGAGCTTGAGCAGGACTTTGGGGACCAGGACCCATGGAGAGTAAGCGTAAGCGACGAGTCCGTCCCAAGGGAACGAAGGCGCACCGACTGCCCAGGCCAGAGGGCCAGGAAACGGGGAGACGAATAAGGGAAGCTGGTGGTTCCATCTCGCGGCAAAGAGAACGATGAGGGGGAGACTCCCAAGGTCGCAGATCAGGCGAAAGATGTCCCGGCGCAGGGTCCATTCCGAGTGGAGAAGCTGACCCCGCCACTAAGGGAGTCGGCCAGGACGAACAGGTGACCAGGAACGAGACGCGCCCTGAGGGAATGCCGCGGTCCTCGCACCAGCGAAGGAGTCAGTAAAGGAGGATGCAGAGGTCGGGGAAGCGGGGCCCTCCGCGCTTCTGAAAGAAGACCGTGGAGTTGTCAGAGAGGACGAGAAGCTCCTGTGCCTGAAGATCGGATCCCTAGAGCGGAGGGCCAGCCAAGCTGCAACCAGTTCCAGCCAGATGAAGTGCCGGGAAGCCAGGTTCGCGGGTCCAGCGGGCGGACGTAGAGCGAACTCGGAGGGAGAGCGCCCCACCCGGCGAGACTGGCATCTATGCAGAGAGAGAGACGGGGCAGAGACGAGGTCAGGGGGATCCCGGAGCCGAGCCAAGAAATGTCCATCCCGCGAAGCCGAAGGGGCCGCAGCATAGGAGAGACCGGCACCAGGGTAGAGAGATCGCGGAAGGACGGCCTCCAGTGGGGGAGAAGATGCAGCTGGAGAGGACGGGAGTACAGACGACCGAGGGGAGGGAGACCTGCCGCCGCACTCATCAGACCGAGGAGCTGGAGCCACACTCTGGAGGGGACAGCCACTTCCTGAGCTACCAACAGGCAAGATCGGCCAGAGTCCGGATCCGAGGCTCGGGAAGAACGCACCAGGAAACGGTAGGTCACAAACTCCATCCTCAGGTGAACAAGTGGCGAGAGGGCGAGAGGTCGGACTGTTGGCATTGACCAGGACGACCAGGCGAGAAAACAGGAGGAGAAGAGCATCCCTGTCCGAAGAAGAGAGACCACCGACTTATTCCGCAGAAGCAGGTCGTCTATGGAGGAGATCGGGCTGGAGGAAGACCGACGGGCTCTGGCAACCCCGGTGTCGATGACCCATGTAAGGACCCACGGGCTGAGGAAGATACCACACGAGAGAGCCCGAAACTGGAACGGACCCGTCGAAGGCAAAGTGTAGATAACGGCGGGGGGCGGGAGGCATGGGCACGTGCAGAAGCATCGGACAGATCCAGGCTGGCGGTGAAGTCCAGGGCTGAAAGGCGACGCAAAGGGCCCGGGCTGTCTCCAAGCGGAAGGACGGGGCGGCAAAGGACCGGTTCAGGGCGGGGAGAACGATGACCGGCCTCCACATGCCTCCAAGCTGGGGACTACCTGAAATGGCTGTAGAAGACGGGGGAGTCGCGCCGAGCTCCGTCGCAGCTGTCCGAAAGGCGTGGGCACCAACAGCACGGTAGAGCTGCGACGTCACATCAGGGGGGAAGGCCAGGGCAGGCACGGCGGACTACATCACGCCGCAGGTCACAGAAGGCAGCGACTGCCAAGGAGGCCTGGAGATCCGACAGCAGGGGAGGAAGGGAAGGAAGCCAGTCCGTCACGAAACGGAAGGAAGGCTAGGGAGCGGGAGGCGGAGGGTCCGAAGCCACGAGGAAGATCCGCTTGAGCTGGGAAGAGCCGCCGCAAGCACGAGCGCCGGTGGAACCACCGGAGGCAGCGGGCACGAAGGGTAGCGAGTGGCCAGTGAACCAGGGAGCCGAAGGCGATGTCGACATCGGAGGGCCAGCGGCGAACAGAGAAGAAGACCGTGTCAGAGGCGGAACTCACTGGAGGTGGCAGAAGAGCGTCCCGAGGTCACGCTTCTTAACCTGAGGGGCAGCGTCTACAAGGCAGCAGCCTCCTCTGAGCGGCGGCAAGCGCGAAGAGACGGGCCGTGTCGCTCCAAGGTGCGTAGAGACTCGCCACGAGGAGTGGACAGGGCAGCAGGATGCCGAGTCATCCACCGGAGAGAGTCGGGGGGACGCTGGAGGCGAAGAGCGCTGAGAGCGGGGAAGACGGCTGTCCCGAGGAGAACGACAGCGCCGAGCACAAGGCGAAGGCCGACAGGAACACCGGAGGGAGCCACAAGGCCCACTAGGGTACTAACAGGCGACAAGGTTCGCGGTGCCCGGGGCTCAAGGAGGGGGGCCACATAGCGGCTTGGCGACTCGCCGTAAGAGTCAGCGGGCCTAGAGACTGGGCCGAAGTGCCGAAGCATGTACTAAATGGCGACAAGGTCGCGGTGCCCGGGGCTCAAGGAGGGGGGCACATAGCGGCTTGGCGACTCGCCGTAGGAGTCAGTGGGCCTAGAGACTGGGCCGAAGTGCCAAAGCGTGTACTAAATGGCGACAAGGTCGCGGTGCCCGGGGCTCAAGGAGGGGGGCACGTAGCCGGCTTGACGACTCGCCGGAGGAGTCAGCGGGCTGAAAAGCTGGGGCCGAAGGGCCAACGCATGAACTAATTGGCGACAAAGGTTGCGGTGCCCGGGGCTCAAGGAGGGGGGCACGTAGCCGGCTGGGCGACTCGCCGGAGGAGTCAGCAGGCTTAGAAAGAGGGGCCGAAGGCCGACGTGTAAACTAATAGCGACAAAGGTCGCGGTGCCCGGGGCTCAAGGAGGGGGGCACGTAGCCGGCTGGGCGACTCGCCGGAGGAGTCAGCAGGCTTAGAAAGAGGGGCCGAAGGTCCGAAGCGTAAACTAATAGCGACAAAGGTCGCGGTGCCCGGGGCTCAAGGAGGGGGGCACGTAGCGGCTTTGGCGACTCGCCGGAGGAGTCAGCGGGTGTAGGAGGGGCCGCGAGGCCAACGCGTCCACTTTTTCCTTGTTTATTTTTTTATTTTTTTTTTTTAATTTTATTTTTCTGTAATAGGCGACAAGGTCGCGGTGCTCGGGGCTCAAGGAGGGGGGCACGTAGCCGGCTAGGCGACTCGCCGGAGGAGTCAGCGGGCTTAGAAAGAGGGGCCGAAGGCCGAAGCGTAAACTAATAGCGACAAAGGTTGCGGTGCCCGGGGCTCAAGGAGGGGAGCACGTAGCGGCTTTGGCGACTCGCCGGAGGAGTCAGCGGGCGTAGAAGGGGCTGCGAGGCCAACGCGTTCACTTTTTCCTTGTTTATTTTTTAATTTTTTTTTTTATTTTATTTTTTTGTAATAGGCGACAAGGTCGCGGTGCCCGGGGCTCAAGGAGGGGGGCACATAGCGGCTTGGCGACTCGCCGTAGGAGGCAGTGGGCCTAGAGACTGGGCCGAAGTGCCAAAGCGTGTACTAAATGGCGACAAGGTCGCGGTGCCCGGGGCTCAAGGAGGGGGGCACGTAGCCGGCTTGACGACTCGCCGGAGGAGTCAGCGGGCTGAAAAGCTGGGGCCGAAGGGCCAACGCATGAACTAATTGGCGACAAAGGTTGCGGTGCCCGGGGCTCAAGGAGGGGGGCACGTAGCCGGCTGGGCGACTCGCCGGAGGAGTCAGCAGGCTTAGAAAGAGGGGCCGAAGGCCGACGTGTAAACTAATAGCGACAAAGGTCGCGGTGCCCGGGGCTCAAGGAGGGGGGCATGTAGCCGGCTGGGCGACTCGCCGGAGGAGTCAGCAGGCTTAGAAAGAGGGGCCGAAGGCCGAAGCGTAAACTAATAGCGACAAAGGTCGCGGTGCCCGGGGCTCAAGGAGGGGGGCACGTAGCGGCTTTGGCGACTCGCCGGAGGAGTCAGCGGGCGTAGGAGGGGCCGCGAGGCCAACGTGTCCACTTTTTCCTTGTTTATTTTTTTATTTTTTTTTTTAATTTTATTTTTCTGTAATAGGCGACAAGGTCGCGGTGCTCGGGGCTCAAGGAGGGGGGCACGTAGCCGGCTAGGCGACTCGCCGGAGGAGTCAGCGGGCTTAGAAAGAGGGGCCGAAGGCCGAAGCGTAAACTAATAGCGACAAAGGTTGCGGTGGCCGGGGCTCAAGGAGGGGAGCACGTAGCGGCTTTGGCGACTCGCCGGAGGAGTCAGCGGGCGTAGGAGGGGCTGCGAGGCCAACGCGTTCACTTTTTCCTTGTTTATTTTTTAATTTTTTTTTTTATTATTTTTTTTTGTAATAGGCGACAAGGTCGCGGTGCCCAGGGCTCAAGGAGGGGGGCACATAGCGGCTTGGCGACTCGCCGTAGGAGGCAGTGGGCCTAGAGACTGGGCCGAAGTGCCAAAGCGTGTACTAAATGGCGACAAGGTCGCGGTGCCCGGGGCTCAAGGAGGGGGGCACGTAGCCGGCTTGACGACTCGCCGGAGGAGTCAGCGGGCTGAAAAGCTGGGGCCGAAGGGCCAACGCATGAACTAATTGGCGACAAAGGTTGCGGTGCCCGGGGCTCAAGGAGGGGGGCACGTAGCCGGCTGGGCGACTCGCCGGAGGAGTCAGCAGGCTTAGAAAGAGGGGCCGAAGGCCGACGTGTAAACTAATAGCGACAAAGGTCGCGGTGCCCGGGGCTCAAGGAGGGGGGCATGTAGCCGGCTGGGCGACTCGCCGGAGGAGTCAGCAGGCTTAGAAAGAGGGGCCGAAGGCCGAAGCGTAAACTAATAGCGACAAAGGTCGCGGTGCCCGGGGCTCAAGGAGGGGTCACGTAGCGGCTTTGGCGACTCGCCGGAGGAGTCAGCGGGCTTAGAAGTAGGGCCGAAAGGCCGACGCGTGAACTAATGGCGACAAGGTCGCGGTGCCCGGGGCTCAATGGAGGGGGGCACGTAGCCGGCTTGGCGACTCGCCGGAGGAGTCAGCGGGCTTAACGCGTCTACTAATAGGCCACTGGAAGTCGCCGTACAGGGGAGAGGCACACTTGGTAACTGTAACACATACCCGCACATAAAAGGCGACCGGCGGCGGGTAACTAACCCCCACCATTTAAAGCTCCGAAATTAAGTAACGAGCGAAACTCACAGCGAAATGCGGAGAGAAAACAACAGTAGTTTGAGCCAAGCACGACGTCCGGCCCAGCAGGGCGAGACGTAGGAAACGGCCGAGACTTTACCTTTCCATGGCGGAACGGCAGAGTGACGAAGCACAAACCACCGGACACTAGGTCACTGGAAGTCGCCGTACTGGGGAAGGGCGCACTTGGTAACTGCCACCCATACCCATACATGAAAGGCGACCGGCGGCGGGTAACTAACCCCGCCATTTAAAGCTCCAAAATTAAGAAACGCGCAAAACTCACAGTGAAATGCGGAGAGAAAACAAACAGGAGGTCGAGCCAAGCACGACGTCCGGCCCAGCCGGGCGAGACGTAGGGAGCGGCCGAGACTTTACCTGTCCATGGCGGAACGGCCGAGTGACGAAGCACAAACCACCGCATGCGACGGGAGTCTAGAAGGCTCCAGGCCCAGCAAGCTGCACGAGGCACAGACGAGGCCAGGCAGAGAAGAAGGAGGCCACGCAAGGAAGAGGAAGACGGAAGGCAAGGAGAAGGCAAGCCGGTGAGGAACAGTCGCACCGTACACAGTCTCCGTGAAGGTAGGGTCCATAGGCTCTAGAAACGCGTGCGTACGCTAACAGCGAAGTAGACAACTGGCTAAAGGATGCACCACGTGGCACGTGACCGGATGGGCATGGGATGCTACTCTCGACCCTGTTAGGGATCCCCGAGAGCTTCCTGGCGGGACCCTTCGGGTCTTAGGCTAAAATTGGTAAGCAAGTAGACTATTTCCTGACAGTCATGTCATCGGTAATGTGTTTTGAGGAAACAAAGTGAAGTGTTTCTGATGACTCGAATGATGTCGAATTTCTTTTGCTTGTTTGTTATGGCGGACATTATGTCCTGTTCATGTTGGCAAACCCAGGACATGTGACCCATCTGCGGAAGTGTCTAGTTGCATCCTTGCAACCCCTTGACTCCTACTGATGATACTGCTGAGCAGAAAAGAAGAAATAGTTACACGTCCTTTAGCAGTCATTGGGTTAACTCATTCGTGGCCAGCCACATCCAGATGCGCAGCATAAGCCATGTATCCGGATGCGGCTTTCCACGAATGAGTTAATCTAGACACTCACTGCCAGACTGATGTCTATGTGTCACAGTATCAATTTCTCTTCACTGCTGTATCTACATGTGCACACACCTTCCTCTGCAGCACTGTTATCTTGCGTTCCTTGGTGTCCAGCTGATCTTTCAGTTCATGAACTTCAGACTCCAGGCGACGTTTTTCACTGGCCACATTCTGGGATTCCTTATTTTTGCGCTCAATGGTGCCATCCTTGTTCTTCAGTCGCTCTTGCAAACCCTCAATCTGTGCAGAAAAAGTGAAAAAATGTTTATTTATTTTGTTATGCCCTGAGCACGTTTCTAGCAAGGAGTGGATGTGCCTTACAAGTCAGCATCATCATCATTTTTTCATATCCAACCTTGTTATTAGTACAGTCAACTGTAGTGCTGTCATGCCCGACATTTGTTAATCCTTTTCATTCTGCTTGAAATTAATTTGACTATAATTGTTCAAGGGTGGTGCCAGAATAGCCTGGCGCTTGAGGTGCCAAACTATTCTGGCACCACTCTTGAAATAAAATGGTTGATCTATCTCCTAATCTGTAATGTAGCCTTCATACAATAAGCACAATTTTGAAAAATGAGCCTCAGGATGTAATGGATTAAGTCAGACCTTGTTTTCAATGATTTGACTGTAGTATTGTAATACTGGACATTTGTTTTGTACAACCTTATTAGTGAGGTCAATTGTAGCGCTGTTATGTCCGACATTTGTTCTGTCCAACCAAGTAATTAGTGAAGTCAACTGTGTTAAAGTTGACTTCACTAACCCATTACAACCTGAGGCTGATTTTAAACAAAATTTGCTTATTGTCCTATGAAGGCATTGCAGATTACAAGATAGATCAACCATTATAGTTCAAGGGTGGTGCCAGAATAGCTTGGTGCCCCAGAAGCCAAGCTATTCTGGCAATACACTTGGAACTATCATAGTTAAATTTATTTCAAGCAATATTTTATCACGATGAAAAGGGTTGGCATACAAGTTACAACAGAAAAAACATGGGTACCCTGGCGTATTGTTATCCAAAAAATTCACAGTATTCACACAAGTTGCTGTTAAAGCTGTCTTATCTGTCTGTCTTTCTGTTTCAGTCTGTCTCTCTGTCTGCTTGTGTCTTTCTGTGTTTGGTTTGCTTCAACCCCCTGACTGCATCTGACTGTGCCACTAGCTGGCAAAGATTGTGTAACAACACACGGGACCATCAGTAGCAGTCACGGGGTTAACCAGCCAGTCTGTTCTGTCTTTCTCCACTCTACAGCCTATTTTGTCTGCCTACCTTCCCCAGTAGCAAAAGGTATCCGGGCCCATGAGGCCGCAGTGTGCCCACGCACATCTGTGCGTGGGCACACTGAGGCCATCATGGGCCCGAGGATCTTGTCTGTCTTGCAAGACCCTTTACTCACATCAGCCTGCAGCATAGTGACTTGTTTGTCTCTGGCAGCCAGCTGCTCCTTCAGAACGGTGACGTGATGAAGAGTCTCCTGGTGCTGCCGTTTCACTGTCTCTGCCTGCAACTGTAGGCTGGCCAGCTCTCGTTCCTTCTGGCCCACCTCCTCTCGCAAACTCTGCACCTGAAATAATAAGCCAAAAATAAAAGTGGATGAATACCACTTATGCCTGGCAGGACAGCACATCCATTTTTGTAAAAAGCAAAATTATCTTTGCATTTCTCTCAGACTTGCGTGTAATCTCTATGGTATTTCTGTACACACACCCTGCAGACTCTGTCTGTCTGTGTGTGTGTGTGTGTGTGTGTGTGTGTGTGTGTGTGTGTGTGTGTGTGTGTGTGGTTTTCACCTGCGCATTGAGTTATATTATAAATATGAAAAATTTATTTTTCTCTAAAAGGTATTTTTTCGAAAAATACTTACCGATGACATGACTTTGTGGAAGTGTCTACTACTTACTCAATTCTAGCCTAAGAACCCATTGTGTTACCACACAACCCGGGAGGCAATCGGGGAACCCCCAGAGGGGCCTAGAGTTGTCTCCCGTTCCTGCCCATCCGGTTCCAAGTCACGTGGTGACTAACCAGTCAGGATACTTAGCTCACCAGCGGCAAGCGAGGCAGGTGGGAGGGTCTTCTGAGTCATGTCATCGGTAAGTATTTTTCGAAAAAATACCTTTTAAAGAAAAATGAATTTGTTTCTTCAAAAACATTACCGATGACATTACTTTGTGGAAGAATTGCAATAAGGAGGAGGGTGCCGCGCGCCAACCACCCCCATAGGGCCAATTAGAGCCATCCTCCCTGCCGCAAACTCCTGACAATTCTAGTTAGGTGTGTACCTACGGCGCCTGTGGTGCCGGGAGGGAGTGTTGCGCCGCAGTGATATCCTCCACCAGTGCGAGGTTGTCTCTCTGGCCTGCCAGATCCCGAAGGTAGAAGCGGGCGAAGGTTGATTCGGCCCGCCAACCCACAGCAGCCACGATGTCTTGACAGCGCAGTTCCGGTTGAAAGCGACACTCATGGACATGGCGCGTACCTCGTGTGCACGTATCTTTAGCCTCATCGCTCCCTGCGGGGAGAGGTCCTGGTAGGCGGACCGTATGACCCAGCATAGCCAGAAAGAGATCATCTGGGCTGTTATGTCAGGTCTGCCGGGCTTCAAGGCAGAAAGAGGCGTGAGCGTCCTCTCTGGGCGGCTTTGGTTCAGCGTAGGTACACATGTAGGGCTCGCACAGGATCTTGTTGCCTGGTCTCCTGGGGGAAGTTCGTCCCTCTCAGCGGCCGTAAGGTGATCACCTGTGGCGCGGTCAAAGGAGACCTGGTCTTGGCAATGAAGGCAGGGTCCGTAAGCAGCTGCACGGAACCATCCGCTCGAAACTGCAGGCAGGCAGGGCGCGCTAACAGCGCGTGTAGCTCGCTAACTAGGGCCGCCATGGCAAGCGCCAACAGGAAGCAAGTCTTACGAGTCACATCTGCCAGGCGGGCCAAAGGCAGCGGTTCGAATCTGGCAGAATTCAGCCAAGTCAGTACCCAAGGAAGGTCCCAGCGAGGAATGAGCGATCGGGGCACTGGACGCAGCATGCCGAAGTGAGTCATAAGGTCGACGATGTCTTTACAGGCGCCGGGGTCCGGGCGGCCGATGTGCCGGTAGGTGTCGGCAATCATGGACAAGTACCTCCTGATGGTTATAGGTGCCAATCCTAAGCCTCCGAAGAGCCAGAGGAAGAAGTCCGCGAGCTGGGGGTTAGTTAGGTCGGTGGGGGTGAGGCGCTGGTCGTCGCACCAGGAGCACAGTACTCGCCATTTTCCCTCGTAGACGCGTTGTGTCGAGGGTTTTCGGGCTGTAGCGATAGCTTCCACTGCTGCACTCGAGAAGCCTCTAACGGCGAGGGCTTGCCGCACAACCTCCAAGCGTGAAGAAGTAGGCGCTCCGGGCACAGGTGGAACAGCGATTGTCGGGGTTGCTTGAGCATCATGCAGCAATGGGGGGTCCGTGGTGAGGCTGAGGAGGTCGGTGGTCCAGGACCGTTTCCAAGAGAACGGGGCGACCAGTAGGACGACCGCATTGCATCCCCGAAGCTTGAGGAGGACTTTGGGGACGAGGACTGTCGGGGGTTACGCGTACACAATGAGTCCGTCCCAAGAGATGGACAGCGCGTCGACTGCCCAGGCCAGAGGGTCTGGGATCGGGGAGACAAAAAGGGGAAGCCGGTGATTCCAACTCGTGGCAAACAGGTCGACCATTGGCGTCTCTCATTACGCACAGATCATCCGAAAGATGTCCTGGCGTAAGGTCCACTCCGTGTGTAGCAAGTGGCCGCGTCGGGAGAGAGAGTCGGCTAACACATTCAGGTGACGAGCACGGAGGGAAATGTTGCGGTCCTCGCACTAGCGCATCAGATGGTAGAGGAGCATGCACAGGTTGGGTGAGCGGGTCCCGCCCTGTTTCTGGATGTAAGCCACCACTGTCGCATTGTCGGAGAGGACGAGCAGTTCCTGGTGACTGAGTTGTTCCTCCAACACGATGAGGGCTTGCCAGACTGCTTGCAGCTCCAACCAGTTGATGTGCTTGCCCGCGAACTCCGGAGGCCAGGGGCCAGACGTTGTGAGGAACCGCGGTAGCAGGTGGGCTCCCCAACCAGCAAGACTTGCATCGACACATAGGGAGAGTCGAGGAGGAGTAGCGGTCAGGGGGACTCCCGAAGCGAGCCACGACGTGTCCGTCCAACGCAGGAGATGGGGGCGAATCAACGGAGACACAGGAACCAAGGCGGTCTGATCGCCTGAGGATGGACGCCAGAGAAGCAGGAGGTGCAGCTGTAGCGGCCGGGCGTAGAGATGACCGAGGGGGAGTAGATCCGCCGCTGCATTGATCAAACCAAAGAGGTGAAGCCAGACTCTGGCGGAGGCTGCGTCCTGCTGGGCTACCTGGCCAGCTAGGGAGGTCAACCTCAGGATCCGCGGCTCCGGCAAACGCACCCTGTTGAGGTCGGTGGTGAACTCCATGTCGAGATGGCCGAAGCAACGTGAGGGAGTGAGGTCCGACTTGCCTGCGTTGACTAGGAACCCCAACCACGACAACAGCCATATCAGTGCGTCCCTGTCCAATCTCAGGTGGGTCTCCAATTGGTTGCGCAGGAAGAGGTTGTCGAGGTAGTTCGTCGTTGGGCTGGAAGACAACTGCCGTGCCTTGGACACCACTGCGTCCATGATGCGGGTAAGACCCATGGGCTGAGGTTGAGACCGAACGGCAGGGCCAAAACTGGTAAACTACTCCGTCATAGGCGAAGCGGAGATACCTCCTGGAGGCCGGATCCATGGGGACATGGAGATAAGCGTCGGATAAGTCCAGACTGATCGCGTAGTCCATGGGCTGTACGGAAGCTCTGAGGGCCCGAGCAGTCTCCATGCGAAAGGACGGGGCAGAGATGAACGCGTTCAACGCTGAGAGGTCGATGACAGGTCGCCACTTGCGCCTGGTTTGGGCACCACGAAGAGGCGGCTGTAAAAGGCTGGGGAGTCCGGGCGTAGCACGACTTCTGTGGCGGCCTTCTGTAAGAGAGCGGCGACTTCTCCGCGAAGGGCGCAGGCCTTGAGCTCGTCTGATGGAACCTCGGTCCATAACGAAGAGCAACGCAGCGGAGGCGGGGAGCAAAAGGCGATTCGAAGGCCCTCGGTAACGGTCTCCAAAATCCAGGGGTCGTCTGGGAACAGCGAGCGCCACTCCTTGCTGCACAGTGCAAGCCTCCCGCCGACTAGAGACCCGGGCGCGGTCGGCGGAGGCAGAAGCGGGGCAAAGTCAGGTGGCCCGCCTGCGCCCTGGGCGATGGGCAGGACAGAGCCAGGCAGGGGCCAGGGCGCTAACAGGTCTGGGGCGACCGAAAGCGAGGCGGCAACGAGGGGCCCGCGGAGTCGCGGGGGCGAACGACGCGGCGGGTCTTGTGGTCCGCAGGGCGCGACCCACGGCCTTGCGGGCGGCCTGAAAGCGCTATGGGGCTGTCTTGCGAGGCCAACGGTCCGAGTTAGCATCCTTCACGGTCTGCCAGGTCTCACCAAAGAGCGGAGGGCCACCAAGGGAAGCACGGCACAGCTGAGTCCTCAGATCGGGGGGCATTCCGCGGCAGGCCAGCAACACGGCATCCTGACGTAACAGGTCGCAGTTGGAGGCGGCAGCCATCGCGTTGACTGACGATTGATACGCTGCCCAGTTGGGCGCTTCCGCAAGAGCAAAAAGGTCTCCGAGGAGGGGCGTCAAGGAGGGATGCCAGGAGTCCTCGATGTGACGGACGAAGGCTTGGGTCAGCAGTTCCATAAATCCAGCGCAGGCTAAGGTGTTACGGATGAGCGAGGCCGTCTTGTCCAAACCGCGGGGCAGGGAGCATTTCGGCACAGTGGCGCCTCCAGCCTGCACCAAAGCCGGCGGATCCACAGCAGGCAGCGGGCAGGCGAACGCCTGGGAGTGTCCCGAGTACAAGTCCTGACGACAGGCAATGTCGAGTCCGGCAGGCCACCTACGTTTGGAGAAGAATTCAGAGTCCCAAGAACCTGACAGGAGGTGTGCTGAGAAGGCGTCACGGAGGTCACGAAAGCCGGGAGGCTGCGGCAGGGACTTGAATCTCTTCACTTGTCTCCCAGCGTCCACAAACGCAGAGATCTTCCTCTTGAGCGGGGCCAACGTCGGGCAGTCAACTGCGGGAAGCGTGATGGCGATGAGATGAGCAACTTTGTCCAGGGCAAGCATGGTGTCTGTACGCGACGAAGGGGCCAGCTTGCGGGAAACCTAGGAGACAGAAGAAGAGCGAGGCGAAGGACAAGGATGATCGCGACGACCCCGAAGAACGGTGGGAGCCAAGGTCCGTGGAACGGCGCGACGCGTGGTCCTTCTTACGCTCTCCAACAGTGGAGCGAGAGCGTCTGGTAGGGCTGGAGTGGCGTGAGGGCTCTGAACTGCCCGAAGTCCTCGGACGCGTGGGTAAAGGTCTCTCTGAGCCGGGCTCAATGAGGTGGGCTCTCTGCCGACGAAGCGACTCCCCGTAAGAGTCAGCGGGCTTACTTGGATACGAGCGGGGACTGACAACGGATATGGGACGGCGCATGGCGCGTCTCTCTAAACCGGGCTCAGTGAGGCGGGCTCTCTGCCTGTCAGTAGGCTTTGTCCGGGCGGGCTCCCTCCTGGAAGCGATCGTGTTGAAAGTAGTCCCGCTCCGAGCGCTAGGCTCCCGCGTCCGGTGTGGCGTTTTTTCCATAAGGTCGGTGCGGTCTCGTGCGGTCAGTGCGCAGGGCACGGCGCCTCGACTGGTTTCGGATCACACACAGGTGCCGGTCGCTCGCGTCTGTAAACTCCATAACTGCGACCAGCGCAGGTGGAGCAGGTGTTGCAAGCGTGGTTGGAGGCGCATCCGGCACAGGGGAGACAGACCTTGTGGTTTTCTGACGGCCACTGGAACCCTCTGCAATGCGTGCAGGTCATCAACAGGCCACTGCAACATATAACAGACCTGAAGGCACGCGGGCGAGGGCCTGTGGGACCCCGCCCTGGTAAGGGGAGCCTTCGCAACACAAAAAGGCACAAACAGTGAGGTACAAGCCTGTCAGTAAGCGTCTGGGCCTGCAATATCTACCCCCATAACGCTAGTGGGCGCAGGTACGTGGGGCCCCGCCAAGCTAAGGCGAGCATACGACGCATCAGGCACAACAAAAACTCAAGCATGTTATGACAGGTACAGGCACAAAGCAAGCGTCTGGTACAGCAACATTTACCAACATAATGGCAAGTGGGCGCGGGCACGAGGGGCCCCGCCAAGCTAAGCGAGCCATGGACGCATAACGTCTCCCCACAAAACCCAAAAAGGTACAGGCCAGCAGGTAAGCGCCAAATCTTGCCACACCAATCAGCTGAAAGGTGAGTGAGCGCGGGCGCGTGGGGCCCTGCCAAGCTAAGGGGAGATTTTGACGCGAAAGTTACAGCGAAGATGAAGATTGTCTTCATCCCTGCTCGAACCGGCGCCCAGCCCGGGAGCCGGCCGAGGGCCAACCCAGCTACCTTACCGCTCCGCCGGAGCAGGAACAGGGGAAGAAACGTCCATAACACCCACAGCGCGAAAGCGGGCGAAGTCCCAGCAAAGCGCAGCGAGCAGCCCAACACCCCAAGACGCAGGAGAGGGCAGCAGCTAAATGAAGAGGGGACCAGCAGACGCACCCAGGGCACCAGGAGGGTCGACGAAGTAGGAGTCAAACAAGAATCCAAGTGTCCAGAAGACCGGTGAGCAACCGGTCAAAAGTTTCTAAGTCCGTAGGCTAGAGCAAACACGTCTGAACGGTGTGAGCCTAAGTATCATGACTGGTTAGTCACCACGTGACTCGGAACCGGATGGGCAGGAACGGGAGACAACTCTCGGCCCCTCTGGGGGTTCCCCGAGTGCCTCCCGGGTTGTGTGGTAACACAATGGGTTCTTAGGCTAGAATTGAGTAAGTAGTAGAAACTTCCACAAAGTCATGTCATCGGTAATGTTTTTGAAGAAACAAATGCACCATATAAACACCATGAATTATTATTATTATTATTGTACATTGTATGTCTGAAATCTGTGTAAATTCAATGTGAAAGAGCTCCAGCTGCCCCATGAATGATGGATACAAAGTGGTATCAGCAAGAGGCATAGATCCTTATGAGCCCCCACAATTGCAGGGGCTCATGAGGATCTATACCTCTTGCAGTAGAATGGTGCTCACTTTTGTCTCAGCAGTGAAGGGGTTAATAATCGGCTTTCCTTGTCTTTTTTTGCCAACGAAGTTGCAACCGGCTCCCAGTTTCAGCAATCCGATGCATTTATTTTTTCCACATGGGATCCACAGCGACCCTCACTTAAAATCTCCATGGAAACGCTTAAGCCACACAGTTCAGAGCAGCATACATGAATTGCTCCGTGACAGAGGGGCACCAAAGAAGAGATACAAAGACTGTCTCAAGAAGTCACTTAGTGCCTGCCAAATCGACCACCACCAGTGGTCTTCGCTTGCTGTGGACCGTGACACCTGGCGCTCCACTATTTACAAGGCAGCTGTCTCCTTTGAGGACTCTCGCAGAGCTAGCCTTAAGGACAAGCGGCTCAGGAGAAAGAACAGAGATGCCGCAACTCAGAACTCTGGCCATACCTTCCCCTGCAGCCACTGCGGTCGAACCTGCCTGTCCCGGATTGGCCTCCGCAGCCACGAACAAGCCTGCAGACGTCGTGGGCAACTCCTATAAAATCTTCGTTCGCGAAGTCCAGCCAAGAGAGAACATGAATTGCTAGACACTGGCAGTCAGGGAGTCGACCTACAGGAATCATCGCAACTGAAACGCCCAAAAGGGCTAAATATGCGACCACACGCAGAAAACAAAACGCAAACAGTAACCACAAACCTCCGCGCGAAGCAGTTTGTCCTTGATACCAGACGAGTCTGTTGACGAAATCCCTCCTATGGCTAACTCCTCTTTGGACTTAAGCAGCTTATCCTCCAGCATCTGCACTTCTGTCTCCAAAGACGAAATCCTGGCGTCCTGAGGACAGATGAAAATGGGTCATCAATTTGCCGAGGAAAAGTCAACACCTGCCATCTGCAAGAGACATAGATCCTCAGGAGCCCCTGCAGTTGCAGGGGGCTCATGAGGGTCTATGCCTCTAGCTGACAGCACTCTGATTCCATGTTCCTCGGACAGTTGGAGCTCTGAAACAAACTGCGTCTACTGGCAGCAAAGTGGTTAAACATCTTTCAGAAGTTACTGACATAAAATAAACTCTGCAAGCAAAGTGTTTTCTAACATGCCATTTCAAATAATTTGATCATTTCAGCCCTGACACACAACATGATGGACTGACCCTTGTAGTTTGATGGTGGTGCCAGAACAGCACAGTGCCTGTAAGTGCTTAGCTCTTCTGGCACCCTAACAAATGATTAGCTGTTCTGGCACGTCAAGAATCGTGATGAATCTATTTTCTAAACAGTATTATAGTGTAAAAACAACTCCAAAACTGAATGCAGGCCTCAATACCGTAAGCAGTAACAGCGGCTGCATGCACACAGAGGTCAAAATTCAATGAAAGGTGTGAATTTTATTAATAATAATAGTAATAAAAAAGATGATTTGTTAAGCGCTAATTCTAAAACAAAGTCATAGCAAACCTTTACAACAAGGCCACTAGCGCAGTCTGCTTCAACGGCAAAATAGGAAACTGGTTTAGAACTACAGTTGGAGTCAGACAAGGCTGCTTGCTCTCACCTACTCTTTTCAACATCTTCCTGGAAAGAATCATGATGGATGCTCTGAAAGATCATGAAGGAACTGTAAGACTTAAGACCCAAAAAAAATCGGAAAACAGCGATTTTGAAGAATTGTAGAGTTATTTAAAGCCATTTCCAAGTCAAAAGTGTTATTAAACAGGGTCCAGGAAAATCGGAAAATCGCCAAAAATCGGACAGTTCTGATGCCTTACTTAAAGTAAGTATTGGAGGCAGAACAATCACGAACCTGCGCTTTGCGGACGACATTGATGGCCTTGCAGGAACAGAGAAGGAGCTAGCGCAGCTGGTGGAAAAGCTGGATAGTACAGCCATTGCATATGGGATGGAAATCAGTGCAGAGAAGACCAAACTGATGACCAATAACGCCAGTGGCATTGGCACTGAAATCATGGTTGGAGGCCAAAAACTGGAAACAGTTAAGAAATTCAAATACTTAGGAGCCATTGTGACAGATGAGGGATCAAAACCAGAAATACTGTCCAGGATTGCGCAGACAACAACAGCACTGACAAGATTGAAGACCATATGGAAGGACAGAAACATCACACTCTGCTCCCAAGATCAGACTGATGCGCTCCTTATCATCTCAGTGTTCTTATATGCCTGCGAGTCATGGACCCTCACAGCAGACCTTGAAAGGAGGATACAAGCCACTGAAATGAGATGTTTTCGAAGGCTGCTTGGCATCTCATACAGAGATCACATCACAAACGAGGAAGTGGGAAGCAGAATCAGGCAAGCCATCGGGCCCTATGAAGACTTGTTAGCCATTGTGAGAAAACGCAAACTGAAGTGGTATGGGCATGTCAAGCGTTCAGCAGGGCTTGCCAAAACAATCCTGCAAGGCACTGTGCAAGGAGGACGAAGGAGAGGAAGACAGAGGAAAAGATGGGAGGACAATATCTCAGAGTGGACAGGACTGAAGCTGGGCGATACGCTGAGAATGGCAGAGAACAGAGAGGATTGGAGGGAGCTGGTTGCCAAGTCATCAGTCGGTCGGCAAGACTACGGGATATAGATAGATAGATAGATAGATAGAATTCTAAAAGTAGCTCTAAGCGCTGATACAATGAAAATCTATCTATCTATCTATATCCCGTAATCTTGCCGACCGTTGGGGCACCACTGATGACTTAACAACCAGCTCCCTCCATTTCTCTCTGTTCTCTGCCATTCTCAGCGTATCACCCAGCTTCAGTTCTGTCCACTCTGAGATAATGTCCTCCCATCTTTTCCTCTGTCTTCCTCTCCTTCGTCCTCCTTGCACAGTGCCTTGCAGGATTGTTTTGGCAAGCCCTGCTGAACGTGTGACATGCCCATACCACTTCAGTTTGCGTTTTCTCACAATGGCTAATAAGTCTTCATAGGGCCCGATGGCTTGCCTGATTCTGCTTCCCACTTCCTCGTTTGTGATGTGATCTCTGTATGAAATGCCAAGCAGCCTTCGAAAACATCTCATTTCAGTGGCTTGTATCCTCCTTTCAATGTCTGCTGTGAGGGTCCATGACTCGCAGGCATACAAGAACACTGAGATGACTAAGGAGCGCATCAGTCTGATCTTGGAGCAGAGTGTGATGTTTCTGACCTTCCATATGGTCTTCAATCTTGTCAGTGCTGTTGTTGTCTGCGCAATCCTGGACAGTATTTCTGGTTTTGATCCCTCATCTGTCACAATGGCTCCTAAGTATTTGAATTTCTTAACTGTTTCCAGTTTTTGGCCTCCAACCATGATTTCAGAGCCAATGCCACTGGCATTATTGGTCATCAGTTTGGTCTTCTCTGCACTGATTTCCATCCCATATGCAATGGCTGTACTATCCAGCTTTTCCACCAGCTGAGCTAGCTCCTTCTCTGTTCCTGCAAGGCCATCAATGTCGTCCGCAAAGCGCAAGTTCGTGATTGTTCTGCCTCCAATACTGACAGTTCCTTCATGATCTTTCAGAGCGTCCGTCATGATTCTTTCCAGGAAGATGTTGAAAAGAGTAGGTGAGAGCAAGCAGCCTTGTCTGACTCCAACTGTAGTCCTAAACCAGCTTCCTATTTTGCCGTTGAAGCACACTGCGCTAGTGGCCTTGTTGTAAAGGTTTGCTATGAATTTGATCAGGTTGGCATTGATGTTGTATAGCTTCATGGTGGACCAAAGGGCTGCATGCCACACCCTGTCAAACGCTTTCTTAAAATCCACAAAGACATGATAGAGGTCTTGCTGGTGCTGGAGGTATCTCTCACATAGAACTCTCAGGTTGAAGATCTGCTCAGTTGTGCTGCGCCCTGGTCTGAAGCCTTCCTGTTCCTCAGCTATGATTTCCTCTGCCTGTGGCTTTAGCCTGTTCAGTAGGATCTTTAACATGACTTTGCTTGGGTGGCCTATAAGACTGATCATGCGATAGTTCTGGCATTGATGTAAGTTGCCTTTTTTGGGGAGAGTTATTATAAGTGATTGGGTCCATGGTGTGGGCCAATCCCCTGAATGCCAGATCTTATTGCAGATTGTTGGTAAGGCGCTTATCGTGTCTTCTCCCCCTTCTTGGACTAGCTCTGCAGGGATGTTGTCTGCTCCTGCTGCCTTCCCTAACAGCTAACACGCGCACACACACACACATACGTGACAGTGGTGATGAATTGTGAATGGCTGGGGAAATAAACTAGTTAAAGGCAGCGTTGTAGAGGTGGGTTTTGAGAAGTGATTATTTACTAACCTGTATCCTTCCAATCACAGCACTAATATTTTTCTCTTTTTGTACACTACTAGTATACAGCACACATCTAATCAAGTCACAGTGTTGCAAGAAAATGATCTGGTGACAGTTTTACAAGTAAACTTGAGATTCACACTGATCTGTTTGTCACAAGTGGTATTTGAAAATGACAAAAATTGTACAGCAACTCCTTTCTCCTGTGCCATCTTGTGAGAGGAAGTGTGTCTAAACTCAGTGCAATGTCACTACGACTTTTATGACACAATGTAAAATATTTTTCTGAAGTCTAACTTTGAATGAAACTGGTATGAGTGGCTATCTGTGCCTAACAACACACATACTTCTGACTACATGTGCGGTCACTTGTGAGAGGTTTGACTGTGCACAAATTGGAAACAGGAACAGAACAGGAAATCTGTAATCAAGCTGATAAGGATTTTGTTATCATGATAATCTCCATCATTAGTCCAGCACACCATCTAAATATAGCATGCACAGACTAGAAGTGATGCAATACATCAGTATTTCTGCAGCCAAGTTTTAGTACAGATGGGCACAGAGAACACGGTAGGAAATCCCTGTATCAAAAGCTCAAGCAAAATGCCAAACATTGAACAAGAGGCGCAGATTCTCATGAGCCTCCACAGGGTAGGGGGGTGCATGAGAATCTATGTCTCTTGCTGGCTCGAGTTTATACGATTATGCCAAATGCATCATACGACGACAATGTTACAGGGTTCCCAGGTAAGTTGGATTGGGCCTCAAAAGGACCTTAAAAGCACCTTTAAAAGCACCACGCATGAGAATAAAAGGACCTCGACAAAGTCAGGTTGGTCAGCAAATCTAGCAATTTATTAAGTACTCAGTTATTCTTGCGAAAACACTCCAGGTGCTATGATCCCTGAACCTGTAGCTGGCAAGGGAAATCTCTATTTTTAACCTGCTCAGAACCTCAGTTGTCTTCTATCTTGGCGCTTAGTTTCAAGTATAAAGATACACAGCTACTGCTATACCCTCAACCTGTAACCGAGCCCCAGCTATCGATCAGAGCATGGAATTACCCATACTCAAAAAAGAGGAAAACCTCTTTTTACTAGGGGGGTCCGGGGGCATGCTCCCCTGGAAAAAAAATTGAAAATTTGCATTAAAACTTGTGCAATCCGGTGCATTTTAGAGAGAAACTGAGCAGTTTAACCACCTACAAAAATATTGCCTTTTTTCTTATTTTTTGGGTGCACTTTTCATTTTTTGTGTCAAAGATTTAAAAGTATACTAAAACTTAAAGTATTCAACAGAATATATATCCAAATGTTTATTCAAAATACCTCTGAATGTCTTTCCATTTTATATTTTGGAGTTTAATTATATATATATATATATATATATATATATATATATATATATATATATATATATATATATATATATATATATATATATGGTGTAAACATGGATTCCTTTTCTCTCTTATTTAATACTATGTACCATGGTCACTGAACTGAAGAAAGGTTATATAGATTTTTCAACATACTTTGATCAAACTTTACTAAACAAATACATTTCAATTAATTTATTCACCATCAAGAGTAGTATTTCCAGTGGCACTGCTTTTAGCTTTCTTGTGTTTCGCTGTAGACACGTGAGCATCAAGAGCTACGCGGCCGCGTAGTAAATATCAACTTTGCACAGTTCGGGGCAACACGCCAGCCCACAGACCACTAACTTGCGAATATACTGAGCGCGGAGCTCGTCGTTTACGTGTTTAAATTCCATGCTCTGATCTAATCATCTATAGTTATGCTTTTCAAACATCAAGACAGTTATGTTTAGTCTGAGTGTTAAAATCAGCCAGCCCAGAGCCCACTGCATAGCATTGTGTTTGAAAAGCACCATGATAGACAGCCATGACTCTGAGCTCTTATTTCAACAAGTTCAGTCAGGTCAGAGGTCCAGGTGTCAATCTTGATGACAGTTGTAACTCTGTGCTCTTCTTCTGCATCAGGTCAGTCAGTAACTTTTTAGGTTATTGTAAGGAAGGACAAGCTTGGCAAATCTCACAAGTGAAGGCATTGATATACAAAGTTCACTTTCAGCTTTCCGAAATTCAACTTGTATTACATATTCACAACCATATCAGAGCTCCAGCTGTCAATCTTGATTCTTTTTAAGCAACAACATTGACAGCTGAAACTCTGTGCTCTCCAAGTCCAAGGCACAGCCTAACTCTTCTTCTGCACAAGATCAGTTTTCCATTTTTTGCAAGAGTGACAAGCTTGATTCGGTAGAAAGCAAGCTGTAGGACCAGTTAAAGAACCTGGCTAATCAAGTTTCCTTAAATCATCTTGCGGTTTGCACAGTTGCTTTTCACAGCGAGATGCTTACTCCAGCTTGTCTTTTGAGGTCAGTCGCAGTGTGTTAGACCGATCCACAAGGAGAGATCTATGCTCTTGCGTCTGGAAACTGAGACGATCTGCTTCCACCACCAGCAGCCTGGCATCATCCTTTATGTAGTAAAACTGTTGCCGCTAGGGTTTCACGTGAAAGAAAAACAGAAGATAGTGGTAGAAAACCCTTTAAAATAGAAACAAATAACGACGTTTCGGATCAAAGATCCTTCCTCAGGTGACATGGAAACAAACGTAGAACAGAAAAGAACACCAGAAAGAAAAGACGTCATCCTGTATAGAGAGAATTTAGAATGACGTAAAAAAAAAAAAAAAAAAAAAAAAAAACCCACACACACACACACATAATGACGCAAATACACATGCACAAAACACGTAGCACAAAACTTACGTCTATATACATACACGTCACTGCATACATTCGCATTCACTCGTGCCTACTGCAGCTCACGCACATGCACACACACACACACACACACACACACACACACACACACACACACATACATATATATACATATGTGTGTGTGTGTGTGTGTGTGTGTGTGTGTGTGTGTGTGTGTGCATGTGCGTGAGCTGCAGTAGGCACGAGTGAATGCGAATGTATGCAGTGACGTGTATGTATATAGACGTAAGTTTTGTGCTACGTGTTTTGTGCATGTGTATTTGCGTCATTATGTGTGTGTGTGTGTGGGTTTTTTTTTTTTTTTTTTTTTTTTTTTACGTCATTCTAAATTCTCTCTATACAGGATGACGTCTTTTCTTTCTGGTGTTCTTTTCTGTTCTACGTTTGTTTCCATGTCACCTGAGGAAGGATCTTTGATCCGAAACGTCGTTATTTGTTTCTATTTTAAAGGGTTTTCTACCACTATCTTCTGTTTTTCTTTGGCATCATCCTTATTTATTTTTGTTGCTGTTGTTGTTGAGGCTCTCATCAAACAGCAAGACATATCCTGTGCTTGCAGACTGCTTGACGGCTGCATAAACTTCCTCACAACCATCACCGTGGTGAATGAAAGCGGCTCGGCTCGCGAGATTACACCGGAAGTATAAAATCACGCACCTCGCGAGAACGCGCGTGATTCGGTAAACGTTTTCGGTAAGGCCAAGATGGCGGCCAGTTCGTCTGCTTGCGTCTTCGGAATCGAATACGATGTTTTTCAAAGTTGGTCAATCAAGTTTTGATTTTGAAAATATGCCGATAAAAGCACATAAAAGGTTTATTTTCTTTGCAAAAGCACTCCTGGCTGATCTGAAAGGACCATAATAGCATTTAAAAGGACTTAAAAGGCCTTTTCTGAGAAAATCATTTGGAAAGCACTTAAAAGCACTTAAAAGGAACCTACGAACCCTGTGTTAATACATAGTCACATTCAGGGGGTTTGTCAGAATCTACGTTTTTTGCTGGCTCGAGTTTTTACGTTGATGCAGAATGCATTGCACGGAGACAGCATCAACTCATTTAGCCCGACGGCCGTATTTCCCAAATTTTGGAGGTGTCATCTAATGACTATGCACCAGTTGTAGGAGAATGAGATGGATCGACCATAATTTTCAAGGGTAGTGCCAGATTAGCTTGGCGCCAACAGGCGTGAAGCTAATCTGGCACTACCCTTGACGACTGATCTCTTGCTATAGTGTGTCAGGGCTGAATGGGTTAAAATATTTAACTTCACAGTAAAAGACGGATCGACCATGACATTTCACGCCTCATGCCAGATGAGTGAAGCACCTTGGAGGCGTCCAGCTGTCAAACCTGCTCCATCTCCATCTGTGTTGTCTTAACCCTTTTCATCCTGATACACTTTAGCTCAAAATAAATCTGATTATGATATTTCAAGGGTGGTGCCAGAATAGCTTGGTGCTTGAGGCGCCAAGCTATTCTGGCACCACCCTTGAACTAAAATGGTTGCTCCCAGTCTTTAATGCAGACTTCAATGGACAATGAGCAACAACTTAAAAGTCAGCCTGAGGATGTAATGGGTAAACTCTTTTCCTACTAACCCTTTCAGCACCATGGGCACATTTCCCGAATTTTGGAAGTGTTACTTAACGACTATGTACTACTTGCAGGAGGTGGATTGACCATGATAATTCAAGGGTAGCGCCAGATTTGCTTGGCACCTGAAGGCGCCAAGCTAATCTGGCACTACCTCTTTAATTATCATGGTCAATCAATCTCCTGCTGTAGGGTGTTGGCACAAAAAGGGTGAAGTAACTTTTCTGTATCATATACTCTGCCACTAAGTAATTCTGTAAGAGTTCCTTTTTGGATCTGGTGCACCTGCCAAGAAAGGCCTGTAACACATTCAGTACTAAAAATATGCAAGCACATGCACTGCAAGCAAACCTTGGCTGCACGGATCTCGACGCCAATAGTGTGCCACGGAAAGCTGTCTCACAGCAGCTGTAGCTACCAGCAGTAGTTAAAGGGTTAAAAGTAAGTTCTTTAAATGCTCAACATAAACTCACTTCACCCATACAAAGCATCATCTTATCAGGCAAGCTTTAGCTGTTATTTATTTTGTATTTCTGTGCCTTAAATTCAACAGATCCTTTTTTTATCTAAATTTGCAATAATGTATGTTACGTGGTAGTCATAGTATGATACAATCACACCAGACGCATGCACGTAGGGTTCTTGTAAAGAAACTTCACTCAGCTGCAACTCGTCACACATGGCACAAGGTTGTAGACCACACTGGAGTAACAGTTCCAACAATATTTTATTGCAGTGATGCGATCTCCGCACAATGCATCCACAAATGCACCCACACTGATACACTGTCTCCTCTACAATGCATCAACACTTTTGACACACTGCTTCTCTCATGCAATGTACACACATATTTCCTAACACCGTCTTTTATACTATTACTGATTTCCAGAACATTCCAGCAAATTCACCCAACACAACCAATCAGAAAAGAAAACGTAACCAAAACTCATTAATATTCATTAAAAAAAAAAATGGATTTTTCTCTAAAATGTATTTTTTCAAAAAATATTTACCGATAGGGGCGCAGGGGACGCTACTCAGGGTCTCTTGGTAACGATTCCCTAGAGTCGTCTGGTAACGACTCCCTAGAGTCGTCTCCCCAGTTGTGGTGTACACAACGAGTTTTTGGGGCTAAAATTGGTATGCCAAGCGAACCTTCCTACTAGTAATGCCATCAGTAAAGATTTTGAGAAAATAAAGAACTCTCTATTAGTTACTTACAGCTTTCGACTAACATCTAGGTGTATTCGATACAATGTTACAAAATGTTCCCAACAACTTTGACGTCATATCTGAGGTCACTAGAATAATCGTGCCTTTTCCAGAATGTTCTAGGTTAAACAGATTGGACTACAGCAACAATGTAACGAAAAGACATGTCATTTTAGCTACACAACAGAAATCGATCACAATTCTCCAAGCAAAAGAAAATGAATCCTACTAAAAGGGTATGTAATTCTTATCCAAAATAACTCAAATAAATATTGGATCTTTCCTATGATCAACACACGCATGCTCTCAAAAGAATAATACAACCACAAACGTAACAATGTATTACCTTTGCTTCTATCATGGCGTTAAGAGTGTGACTGTTTGAAGGCTGTAGATCCAAAGTCAATGCACCTATGCTTCCCTTACGACGCTTTGACTCCTGATGGATAAAGAAAGTTGTAGTGTTAGTCGACTGTGAACAAAAAGAAGTGAAGTTTTCATACCATACTATTATGGGTAACATATACTTTACCTTCATCTTGATGAAAGTTTAACCCATATCATAGTGAGGCTAAAAGCTTCAAATTTGTACACTGCCATATGCAAGCTACATTATAGTACTTACAGATAAGGATGTAGACCAATGGCTTTAGTTCAAGCGTGGTGCCAGAATAGCTTGGCGCCTAGAGGCGCCAAGCTATTCTGGCACTACCCTTGAACTATTTTAGTCAAACTTATTTCACACACTGGTGTATTCCGAATGATAAAGGTTAACCCACTGACTGCCAAGAAAACGTCAATACAATCCCACTGCAAGAGACACAGATGCTCATGAGCCCCTCCACAGCTGTAGGGACTCATGAGGATCTATGCCTCTTGCTTATATAAGTTTGTGTATACATTCCTTGGACAGTTGAGACTCTTTGGAGACTTCTGTGTCAACTGGCAGTGAAGAGGTTAAGCGAATCACTTTAATAGTTCTTTTTTCGTTTTGTGCTGTTGTAAAACAGGCCATCCCCCCCCCCCCCTCCTCCCCCCCCACAACAGCCCACATTTCTCCAACTTCTTGAGGATAGTTTTTTTTTTTTTAAATGATGATTCCTCTAGCGCCATAAATGATAATAAAACTGTACTTAAAATATGTAGTAAAAACATTATTCCTGATTTTTTTCCGCAAAAACAGGCCTCACTTGTGAAAATTCTGATTGGTACAGTTAGAAACCTGTTTTGAACAACCACCTTCTTTGCAAGAAAAAAATCATCTTAAAAGACAAGTATTTTGAAGGGCAAACCATGAAACAGTGATACCTGTCTTTCAAGACCAACATGAGTCAACTACAGCCACTTAACCCATATCATACTGATGCTTAAAGTTAAAGCTTCAAATTTGTACACTGCCATATGCAAGCTACATTATAATACTTACAGATAAGGATATATAGACCAATGACTTTATTTCAAGGGTGGTGCCAGAATAGCTTGGCGCCTAGAGGCGCCAAGCTATTCTGGCACTACCCTTGAACTATTTTAGACAAACATGTTTCACACACTGGTGTATTACGAATGATAAGGGTTAAATGATGATCTTACACTCGAATGAGAGGCGATCCCTTATAAAGGGTGGTCGCTCAAAACAGGTTCTGCTGTCTTTGTTAACTCCATGCCCAAGTGCCCACGCCGTCCCAGAAAAATGGATGCAAGATGGCGTCAGCAAGAGGAATAGATCCTCATGAGCCCCCCGCAGTTGTGGGGGCTCATGAGGATCTATGTCTCTTGCAGCTGGATTGTGTTGACTTTTCTGGGCAGTGAAGGGGTTACATTTTTATACTGCACCTACCGCAGTGAGCCTGAGGATCTCTGTATCTTTGGCTTCCAAAGCTGCTTCCAGCTGTCGGATCTTCGTGGCGTCATGGGCGGCCTGAGCTTGCAAGTTCTCAACCTCTCGTCGATCATCCTCGATTTGCGAAACCGGCATGCCCTTACCCTGCAACCGTGGCAACTGAAAGCTCAGCATTATTCACTGTGATATATGAGCAAGTAAACCCAAAAAATCAAAGATTGCTGTTGGGCATGTGGCAGGGTGTGGGTTGGGTGTTAAGTGTGCTCAACAGAGGCCCAATTTAAGTACGTTTATTGACCAATGAGAAGTCTTTAACTCATTCAGCCCTGACGCACTACAGCAGGAGATGGGTCAACCATGATAATTCAAGGGGAGTGTCAGATTAGCTTGGCGCCTGTTGGCGCCAAGCTAATCTGGCACTACCCTTGAATTATTATGGTCGATCCATCTCCTGCAACTTGTGCATAGTCATTAGATGACGCTTCCAAAATTTGGGAAATACGGCCGTCGGGCTGAATGAGTTAAGGGCAAAAATTGTTACTGTTATTAAAGACCATCATTTAGGTGGCTACAGCCACCTAAATGATGGTCTTTAATGACAGGTGATCTCTTGTAAGGGTGTGCACTCAAAACAGGCTCTGCTGTACCTGCATCATGTCAAGTAGGGTCTTGATGCTGGCATCTCGTGCGGCTAATGTCTGCTTCTGGGTCTCTATTCGGATTTCCAGTTCATCCACTGTTCGTCGCAGGATGAGCACTTCTTTCGCTTGGCTGTCTCTCTCCCGGCGTAGTTCCTCCAGTTCAGAGGCATTGGCGGCTGCGATGAAATCTGCACCTTCTCCTGTCCCGACCTTGGCTCCCAGTTCTGACAGAAGGTCGCGATGCCTCTAGAAACAAACAAACAAACAAAAAAAAACGGAACAAGGGTAAATAGTGAGTTGACATAAATTTTATAATAAAACAAAGTTTTTGTTTTTTTTTTCCAAATCCTATTTCCTGGTAGCGTCAGGATAAGAAACAAACTTAGACTAAGTTAGAAAAGGTATGGGAATGTGTTACCCCTCCCCCCCACATTAACCACAAATCACCAGCAAAACGGCGACACTGACAGTGTTTTACATGCAATGACATTGACTTGGAGAATTCATATTCAGTACCTCATCAGGGGCCAGTTGCGTAAGTAAGCTTAGTCCTGTGACAGCCACTAAGCAAGGCATGCTGCTACAGCGGCGCGCCTTGCTTAGTGGCTGGCGCAGGAGGGAGCTCACTCATGCAACCAGCCACAGGTCCATTCTGTCTGCAGGAGACAAGGATTTACCCGAGTCCCTGCTGCTTCGCGGAGGGAAGGGGGGGAGATGCTGACCTATTTCTCCTGGTGATCCATCATATTCCCCTCACTTTTCCATCTTCAAGAGCCAAAGATACACAGAATCCATAGGGGCCCGACGGACGAGTGGTGCTTTGACTAAATGCAAAATCCGCTGCGCCACCGGGTGCGCACCACCGCATCCTCTAGCTCAATTCTATTCTGACTTGAGCCATTTACGCGGTAGCCGCGCGCACGCGGTGGCGCAGCGGATTTGCATTATTCAAAGCACCACTCGTCAGGCCCCTATGACCGAATCTCAACAGCTGCTGGGAATCATGAGAGTCTATCACTTTATGCCTCCTCCTGACCAACACTGGTTCCACCTGTGCCTTTAACCCCTCTACTGCAAGTGGATGCAGACTGTAACTTTGCAGTCTTCGAAAATTCAACGCCAAATGGATTCAAAGCGATGTCAGCATTAGGCACAGATCTTCATGTGCCGCCGCAACTGCCGGGGCTCATAAGAGTCTGTCTCATGCAGTTGGATTGTGTTCATTTTTAAATTTTACTCGGCAGTGAAGGGCTTGTTCCTGATGATGCATGCAACTGAAGTGGTAAATGAATAAATGGACCACCCAACTACTGACTTTTCACAACAAACTGTGCTCCTAGATACTGTCTGTCAAACATTTCCAAAAGCTTACTATATGTGGCATGTTTATCAAATATTCATGGAAACGAACAATTATAACAGAGGATCAGATGCCAGTCTGGATCAATGTACAGTATGTGATCCTCATGCAAATGGTAAAGCAATGTTAGGGGTATTATCATTCTTTCTTTTTTGTCTACCGTATTGAAATACAGTAGACTATGAGATGGGGCTGGCCGGAGCACGTTCCCTAGCATGCAGATGACGAACATAGGCGGGCACACATCAGATTCTGACAATGAAGTAACACAATAAAAATTACGTCATGCCTATAGCTACTCTGTGTTGTTTAACGTACTTTGTATACATATATTATGGCCGAAACCGCCGCGCGCGTGCGTGTGTGTGTGTGTGTGTGTGTGTGTGTGTGTGTGTGTGTGTGTGTGTGTGTGTGTGTGTGTAGACATGAGTATCTCCGGTGTTTATGTATGTCCAGGTCTGAAACTTTAGGAAATGCTTTGATTGAGATGTATTTCGGAGAGCCTCCGAGCATACTTTAAATGGCAGACTCGTTAAAGACAAAAAATTGCTGTTTATAGTCAGTTGACCCACATTTAAGTCCGTAATTTTCATTCCATGCACTCAGAATTTTGCATTATAGCTACCTTGAATGTAGACATTGGACGAGTTCGTTAGCCAGCTTTGTACCTTTTCAACTTTTTAGTAAAAAGTAATTCATTGCAGAAAGAAATACAAAAGTAAGAATTCTTGACTCTCAAGAAGGATCACACAGTGATGGTGATGTAAAGGGGCCAAACACATCAGCGTTACACAATGTTCCTGAATTGTGGAAAAGCACCAGATGTCTGTGTTATACAATGTTTCTGAATTGACATCAAATTGGTCACAGTACACAGGGTAGTGGGACTATCAATGCCATGACGTGAAGCTTATGGTGACAAGCTTATGGTGACGTCGTTTTGCAGCTCCCGCTAATTTTTGCTATTCTTCCTCTTCAGAATTCCTGTAGCTATATCAGCCCACAAAGCATATTAATGGCGGAAAGGGCCATGTCTCCATCTTTATTAGTGTGTGCTGTGTGTTTTGATCAGAGGCTAGGTTGGAGAGGAGGGAAATGGATCAGAAGGATAAGCTTAAAAATATGAACATGAGCTCTGAATGTTCCTAAAAGAAAAAAACACATGTGAGCTCAAAACAATACAGTAGAGTTTGGGATGAAATCCTCATCTTGTTTTAACCCTTATCCTTCTGGATACACCAGTGGCTGTGTGTGAAATAAGTTTGACTAAAATAGTTCAAGGGTGGTGCCAGAATAGCTTGGCGCCTCTACCGTGACGGCCTTCCAAAACTTCTACCCTTCATTACCGACATCATCAACGCATCTCTAGAAAACGGCTCCGTCCCCGATATCTTCAAGTCCGCCATCGTCCGTCCTCTCCTCAAAAAACACAACCTCGACCCAAACGAACTCAAGAACTATCGCCCAGTCTCCAATCTCTCTTTCCTGTCCAAGCTTCTTGAGAAGGTTGTTCTCAACCAGCTCAACCTCCATCTCACCGACAACAACCTCCTCAGTCCATTCCAGTCTGCCTATCGCAAACATCACAGCACTGAAACAGCCCTTCTACATATCTTAAACGAGCTGCTTCTCTCCACTGACTCTGGCAACATCTCCCTTCTTACACTACTCGATCTCTCTGCCGCCTTTGACACTATAGACCACTCTATCCTCCTCCACCGACTCCACCACTCCTTCGGCATCACTGACTCTGCTCACTCCTGGTTTCTCTCCTACCTCTCTGACAGACAGCAGTCCGTCACCATCAACGGCGTCTCTTCCAACCCGGTAAGGCTCTCCTGCGGAGTTCCACAAGGGTCCGTCCTGGGCCCGGTCCTTTTCACACTCTACACCTCTCCTCTGTCCAACATCATCCAGTCTCACCGCATACACCACCACCTCTACGCTGACGACTCACAACTGCAAGACAAAGACAAACTCAACAACACTCAGTCACTACTGACTCGCACGGCTGACTGCTACAAAGACGTGAAAAACTGGATGACAGCAAACAAGCTGAAACTGAACGATGACAAAACGGAAGCCATGCTGGTAGGCACTCGCCAAAAACTCTCCCAGCTCCCTCCCTCTCTCCACCTTCAACTCGATAGCACCCCCATCTCCCTCTCTGACTCGGCCAAGAACCTCGGCGTCATCCTCGATTCCTCTCTGTCCATGACCAACTTCGTCTCCGCCACGACCCAGGCATGCTATTTCCACCTTCGCCGCATCAGTCAGATCAGAAAATACCTCACTACCGAAGCTGCCACCAAACTTGCTGTCTCTCTCATCTTATCTCGCATCGACTATTGCAACTCTCTCCTTTCCGGTCTCCCTCAATCCACCATCTTCACTCTCCAACGCGTCCAGAACAATGCTGCCCGCCTCGTCCTCAGAAAGAAAAAATCCGACCACATCACACCCCTGCTCAAACTCCTTCACTGGCTCCCCATCCCCCAACGCATCCAATACAAAGTTATGTCTCTCTGCTACAAATCCCTGAACAACTGCGCTCCTGCCTATCTCTCCAACTTACTTCACCCCTACACACCTTCCCGCTCCCTCCGCTCTGCCTCCGACCCTCTCCGCCTCCACATCCCTCGCACCAAACTTAACACTTTCGGTCCCCGCTCCTTCTCCGTCTACGGTCCATCCATCTGGAACACTCTCCCACTCTCTCTCCGTCAGAAACACTCTCTCTCCTCCTTCCAGTCCGCCCTCAAAACTCACCTCTTTCAACAGTTTTAGCACTATATCACCGCACTCCCCACCCCAAGCTGACCGTCGTAATGTATTTCACTGTTTGTGGTACGTGAGTCATTGTCTAAAGCGTGCGCATGCGTGCGCGAGTTGTGAGTGTGCGCTTAGAGTTATAATTATTATAAGATAAGCGCATTATAAATACCGTAATTATTATTATTTTATTAACTAAAGCCATTGGTCTACATCCTTATCTATATGTACCATAATGTAGCTTGCATATGGCAGTGTACAAATTTGAAGCTTTTAGCCTCAGTATGATATGGGTTAAACATGTATACTGTAAACCAGTAAACGGGCTGCAGTGTTCAGTGTGTTAGGTCACTGTTACCTGTAGTAAAATACAACTGTTGCGCACAAGTTATTAACCCATTACATCCTGAGGCTGAATTTTTAAATGTTGCTTATTGTTCTGTGAAGGCTCTATTGCAGATTAGGAGTTAGATTCACCATTTTAGTTCAAGGGTGGTGCCAAAATGGCTTGGCGCCTCATGCGCCAAACTATTCTGGCGCCACCCTTGAACTGTCATAGTCACATTTATTTCTAGCAAAAGTGTATCAGGATAAAAAGGGTTAAGGGGAAAAATAAAACTGTTCAGCAGTGAACGTGATTCACTCCAAGTCAAAGTCGTATGAACTCAAGAGATTTAGCCCTTTTGAGTAAGTTTGCAGCATGCTTGATTATCAAGCCAATCTGAGGACTGCTGGGGAAAAAAACTGAGCTGCAACAATGTGCATGAGTCCTAGAGCCTCATCAACCCCTGTACATGCAGGGGCTTTTCAGAATCTAGGACTCTTGCTGGCCCCATTTTGAATCTGTGCTCCTTGGATGCATAGGGTTCACTGGCTCTAAACTGAAGTGATGAGAACATAATCTGTGGCCACAGGCAGTCAGCCACTGTAACATTTTTAAATAGGCTGCTGGTTTCATCAAAAATAACAAACATAACTTCAGCAGAGCTTGGGCTTTGCTATGATAACCGGTCCTGACAGTTTTAAATGCTTCCATTTGTAGCGCTGACTGGCAGACATGGAGAACTTTGCAAAATGAATGATGGATTCACGCGTGCATCCTGAAATTCGGGATAACTCCAGCTTGAGGGACCAGCTGTATTATAGTTACTAAGTGAGTGAGTGTGTGTGTGTGTGTGTGTGTGTGTGTGTGTGTGTGTGTGTGTGTGTGCATGCGTGCATACGTGTGTGCGTGCATGTGTATTAGTAAGCACTATAAGCATTTAGTAGAAGTAGCCATTTCGAATACCACCCTAGTAAGTACTGAAATATGGGTGCTCAGGTGGTTTTTTTCCATGGTAGCCAAAACAGCGTTGTGTGTGAGAGCGCACAGTGAAATTTCCATTCACTGTTTTCACTCCCAGCCTCACTCCACAAGGAATCTCCTGGCATTTGGGGAGGAACCAATGAGTTAGTCCTTCCTGCTATGCATGCTTGCCCACATATGTTGTTCTATGAACAAGTCCTAAATTACTCTTTAGGAAGCAGAACAACCACGACAATTCCAGCATGGTGCCAAAGGCAGAGGCACCATGCTTCAACTACCATGGTAGTTCAATGTCTTGTTTTGTGGTATGTGACAATGCAGTCTGAGTGCTCAAGTAAATCATATTCCATTAACTCATTCAGCCCCAACACACCACAGCAAGACATGGATCGAGAATGATAGTTCAAGGGTGTTGCCAGAATAGCCTGGCGCACATAGGTGCCAAGCTATTCTGGCACCATCCTTGAACTATCGTGCTCGATGTGTCTCTAGAATTGTAATACAGTCCTTCAGAGGGCAGCTTCAAAATTTGAGGATTTCAGTCTTAGGGCATAATGTGTTAAATACATGTATATTACTTATTAATATTAGACCAGAGGCCTACACCTGGTGGAAAAAAAAATAATTCAAGGTGTCTATTGTTTATGATTTAGACTTCTACACAATGGCGTAAAACAATCAAATAACATGAACGAAAAATGTTCACCGTCATGGTACCATTCAAAGAATCTCAGTCAAACTATGACCTAAGCACTGTCTAGGGCAAGAGCTCAGTGGGTATCACTAATGTAGGAGAGATGAAACAGGAGAGGACCATCTCCTGATTAGCTGGGAGGCGGAGAGAGCTAGCAACTACCAAAGAACCTGTTTTGACAAACCACAATCTTTGCACAGAAAATGTGGTCCTAAAAGACAGGTGCTCTCTCAGGAGAAGTCTCGAAAGTGATACCTGTTATCAAAATCATTTCAATCATCTGCAGCCACCTAACTTTTGGTCTTTAATGGCAGCTGATCTCTCTCATGGGTGGTCGCTCTCAATGCAGGTTTTGTTGTACCGTGTTCATAAAAACACGTTATGCTTTACAAAATCACATGGGTGTGCGCTATGCAATCATGGCAAATGATCTATTTTATGACTAACATCACAGGAACACAATGGTCTTACTCACTGACTCAGCTGCAACACTAGCTAAATTCTCTCCCATTTCTCTGGTGACAGAACTATAATTGTATGTTTTTTCCTGAGGTTGATTTTTTTTTTTTCAGATTCGTGAGTTGTCCTATAAAGGCTAGATTACAGTTCCGGTGACAGACTGACCATGATAGTTGAAGGGTGGGTGCCAGGACAGCTTGGCACCCATGGGTGCCAAGCTGTTCTGGCACCACCCTTTCAACTATCATGGTCAAATTTATTTCATGTTAGAACGTATAAGGACTAAAAGTAAAAGGGTTAAGTAATTTTGATTGCATTGAATGCAATAAGCAATGTATTCAAATGATCTACTTAAACAATCAATCTGAATCGCATCATGAAATTGAAAACCAGTTCACTGCTCAGGTTAGCACTGGTATACAAACAATGCATACTTTGGGCTACAAGGACATTACAAGCTGTATTCAAACAAAACTGCCCTACGATGGCAAAAGATAGTAAGTCCATTTTGGTAAAAATGAGATTTGTGAATGTAGTACAATGCACTGTCGGCTTTTGCCACTGCAGAGAAGAAATTATATGGCATAACCAGGTGGAACCCATTCGTTTGTACAGCCGACATCTGGAGTAACCACAGGAGGGGAATTATAAACATATGCCCAACCTAATATTCCATGACCCAATTATTAGACTTACTGACCTAGTAATCATTGTCTACATCCACACAATATCATGGAAGGAAATTTGATCCAGATCCATGGGTCTAGCCTATTATCATTATATTCATTACAAGCAGCTGTACTAACATACTGACTCACTTATGTTGAAACAAACTAAATTGTTAAACCATAAATGTCACAAAAACACTAATTTATAATTTAGCCCAAAGGCCACATAAAATTCCTTCATTTTGGAAGCATCACCTGACGATTATGTACCAGCTGCAGGAGATGGATGGACCATGATAATTACCCTTGACTTATCAAGCAAGCCCTTCATAGGACATTATATTACCCCTCTGCCACCCTCATCTGCCTCCAAAGTACACACTTATGCAACTACGCGGAATAATCAAAACTGGGCATTATTTAGGGCAACTCACATCAATGATCAAAGTGTCCATGTGAGTGCCTAACCCAGCAGTGGAATAAACGAGTCTTCAAAGGACAGTAAAAAATGCATAGGGGCCTGATGAGTGGTGCTTTGACTAAATGTAAATCTGCTGCGCCACAGCGTGCGCGCGGCCATCACATAAATAGCTCAAGTCAGAATACAAGGGAGGAAACTAAAGACACGCAAAGTGGCGAATCACTGTGATTCCAGAGCAGTTTTCAACCATCAAAGCAACCGTCCGCCTAAAACCTCAAACTGAACAAACGCGGTAGATATTTCGCCACAAATCTATACTAACCTTGTCCTCTGATCAAAACTGATAGTTTAGTATCAAGGCTTTTTGCACAGTCAAGCATCATTTTAGCAGACGTCGATTTGTTGGGTTTTAGATGTGGCCGGAAATACGCCTCATGCTCATTTTTCATTGGTTTATGTAAATTAGCATATCCAATGAAATTAAAACAAGAGTGCATCTTAATGTCGACATGAACTTGTGACCTGTACGCAGCAATCGCTTTAGGTATGTATTTCCCCCAGCCTGAAAAAGCTCTACTTTAATGGAGTCTGGTTTAAACACTGCTCAGTTGTCCATATCTTTTCGAGTAATTCGCTTCGACTTTAGAGTAAACACAGCAGAAAACAATAAATGCACAGCAGTGCATAGTGGTCTTTTTCATGGCACGCTACTAAAGGGTTTCACGTTCAACTCTAGGTGTTGAGAAAGAGGTCCGGGATACTTCCGGCCACAGCTAGAATTTCCGCAGGTGTGCTTCATTTCCTCCCTTGTATTCTAACTTGAGCTATTTACATGGTGGTTGTGCGCACGTGATGGCGCAGCATATTTGCATTTAGTACGCAAAGCACCTCTCGTCAGGCCCCTATGTAAAAATGATTCTTGCATATATATGGTCAAGAGTACGACTAGGCGTCGAGTGCCGGTTTCGCTATCTGACTGGCAAAACAAAGCTTTCAAACTCAAAATCGGGCATGCATCTCACACAACCATATCTCAACTGGTTAGAAATTAAACATACCTTCTAATCCTGTGTCATTTGCATACGTCCGATGTGATAAAAGAGTTATTCATCGTTTTGTGCGATCGAGCAGCGGAAGCCAAAATTTCGAAACGTGACATCACTCACGTGTGTTCGCTTTCAGATACAAATTCCAGGGAATGAAATAGAATTTCGAAACCAAGTTTAGGCCTATTGATAGCCAATGCAAGTTACTATTTTGTTACCATATCGCCAAGTTTTACATGTGTCTAAGTTTAAAGTAGTTTGAGGGCAAGTAAAGGCTAGAATGAACGTAACGTGCGTCGTCAATTTCACACGTGCAAATCTCGCTGTGAACCGGAACACAAAAAACTTACCATGAGGCACCTAATTAACATATCCTAAACAACATTACTCCTCATTCTGATTACCATAAACAAATTCGAAATCCTTTCGAGAATTGAAAGAAGGCTGCGTTTTAAACTTCGTCAACCCAAAAGTTGTAAATTTTGTGTTACATTCAAACACGGGAAAAAATCTCGCAATCATCAATGCATGAGATTTTCTGGAATCGGCGGCCATTTTGAGATTTGCATTTGGTCAGTCCTACGTACCTCATACCTACAGGTGACATCGATGGAGTAAGGAAGCGACAAAGTTGAAGTTAAGTTTTGGTTGTAAATGTTACGTTTATGCAAAATTTTGATGACTGAGCACCATAAATGTTTAAAAAAAGCAATGTTAGTGTACTGCTTTTCTAATTACTTCAAATGAATGTTGACGCAAACAAATGTAAAATCAATCGGCTCAATGACCGTGTGTTTTGAACAAAGGAAGAAAACATTACTTGATGAAATTTGCCTCCATCCCACGATGACGGTTTAGTTTTGGTTGTAACAGTTACGTTCAAGTTTCTGAATGCGATATTCAATATTTCAAAGGATAAAACAGAACAAGTAATGTATGTTCGGATTAGTTTTGTAGCGCAGCAACACTTTGAAACAATAATTATTACCTTTTACTGTCACCTTGCCGTTGTGTCCGCTTGTACATAACTTTACACACGGTTGAAGATTGTCAGTGTTATGTTCAGGCAATTACAGCTTTATTTTTTAAAGATTAAAAAGAACACTATGTATCACACATTTTCGTCGATTCAGTATTGTTGTCTTTAACGTTCCTGATATAAAAAATAGAGTAAATGTCTTTTGTGCCTGCTGTTTGCTTGTTCATAACTTTACACAGTTTGGCCAGGTAAATCTTTATGTAAAGTTATGTTTAAACCATGAGTTTTGCATTTTGGGGGAAGGACAAGTTATACATTGTTTGTACCAATTTTTATTGGTAGGAAGGGATTTTGTGCTAATTTGATTTATACTTCGGGTCATAGATTATGAGTTGCTGAATTATAGCGTTTGTACATAACATGACGCAGCGCAAAAGGGAACAGACATAGCACCTTCAATCAAAAAATGGTCGTTTTTCTTATCTTAAGCTGTGATAATGTTCCCATTGTCTTTATGTACTTTATATTATTGTTTCTTTATTATGTAACATAAGATTAAGTAAGAATAACCCTGTTCTGGCAATATTGGACTGAACATAACATGACATAACACTTACGGTGGTTGGGTTGTAAAGTTATGTTACACTGTGCTTCATGCTATTTTTTTATGGTTTAGTGTTCTATGATAAGTACAGATTGTGCATTTTTTTAAAAACTTTTCTGCACCTAAGAAATGACAATTTTAAAGAAATGCCTTGAAGTAACATAACTTGACAACAATTATGTTGTCAAGTTATGTACAGTTAAAACAGTGCTCAGCTAACATTTTCCTTCATAGTAACAGTCTCTTTTAAAGCGGATGACTGGTTTGATTATTTTGTCTATTGTAACTAATATACAAACTATTATTCTAGCTAGATGACTGTGTGAACATAACTTGACAAACTAGACTGACATCTAAAGTTATGTTCATTACTGTAGCACAATTCCTAGTATACTGTCTTTGGGATGCCCACTTTGCTAGTTGTTATTTATCAAAATACAGCTTGGGTACTAAAATATAAATTGTTAAACCCAGAATATATATTTTTATGTTTTAAGTAGTTTGTATATAACATGACAACAACATGTGTTGTCAAGTTATGTTCAACCACAGTTGTGTTTGGTTCACACATTGTCTTCCATGTTACACTCACTTACAGTCTGATCATGCCTTTTACTCTTTGTTGTGCTGGCCAAGCTTGATAGCTGCCATGATAATTTAATAATAACCAGCCATTTTAGTACAAAGCTGTTGAAAAATAACCAGACATATTAAGCTGATGCTAGCTAAAAATAAATTGCAAACATGGACACAAATTGAAATTATCTGACCCTCTCTGTTTCAGTTCTTCGAGATTTGTTCCTGAATCGAAAGTTTCCGAGGCTGAAGGGTCTTTCCCAGCCGTGAAAGCACCCAGAAAATGGATGCTAAACACGTGTGGTAGTGCAGTACCCTGGCAGGTTGTACCCTGGTGAGCAAGATTATCATCATTATGTCTGCATACTTGTGCTTATGAATGATAGCAGCCAGAAATCTTTTTAAAGTATTTGAAACCATAAAAATGTGGATTTTGAACATGTTTTAGCTCCATTTAAGTTTGAGATGGAGACATTGAAAAATTACAAAAGGTTGAAAGGTACGGCAGAAAAAAGTGGGACTGGTTGTCACTGGCCAATAAAGAAAAGGAGTTTGACATTTCCTTAGGAAACTTGATCAGCAGGAAGCTTGTTATGGGTTGCTTCAAGAAAGCACTGTGATCATTATGCAACATAAATAAAGCAGTCTCTTTTTTCTGTTTCAGGAGTGATTGTCGGAGTAGATCCTCTGAGGGTCAAATTCCTCAAGCCTCACCAGACAAAACAAGGAGTATTTGTTTACCCTGAAATAGATGACATCCAAGAAGTAGGGAATGATATGATTGTAGCGTCAGCTGTAGATTTCCTGCCACTCTCCAACAGTGCAGGCGAGTGGAGAGTGGTTGGGTTTGAAAAGTTTTAAATTGTTTCTGCCATGTTTAGCTCAAGTATGAAGCTAAATTGAGTACTTTCTGTGCCAGTGGTCTGCTGAAAACCATCGGTCGTCTTAAACTTAGGTCAATTGGTGCTAAATTAAATTTGTTTGAAAGTGGTATAGAAAAGTGTTTCTTTGTGGAGGTATTTGGGCAAAAGGTAGGCTCCGATGTCACACGGTCCATAGCAAGCAAACTAACGTCAGTTTTCAAGAGTGTTAAATGTATTGTTGGTGTTCTAAAATGTATTGAAAGTTTAAACTTTTTTCACTTGGTGCTTTCTCACATTGTGGAACCACATTGTGCAGAGATTTGAACCCCATGTTGTAAAGTTATGTACAAACATGTACAGATTTGTTTTGCTACTTGCATTAAACATTGTAGACACAATTATTAGAGTTGGTAAATGTTGGGGTTTACTGACCACAGAATTTGATTATTATTTCCCATTTTTATCTTTTATTTTGACTTCAGTGTTGATAATACCAACATGTTTGGTTGTAAAGTTATGTTCAAACTTGCCATTGTCACACATTATTCCCTTGTATTATCAATTTCAAACCTGGTAATTACATCACTGATGTTCTGTAGTGTAGTAGAAAGCTACAGGTGATTGTGATTTTTATTTTCTGGTTCTTGTCCATTTGTGGAGGCACTTTTTTGCTGAAATTTGAAGCTCGTGGTGTAAAGTTATGTACAAACAATTACAATATGTATTTGCTGCTTTCATTACTCATTTAGACACAATTTTGGGAGAAATAAAAGTGTATTTGTTAAAAACAGATCTATCACTTGAGTAGTGTTTTGTTATTTTGGGATTTACGCATGTTAGTTAAAGAGTTTCAACTTTGTTCGTCACGGTGTGAAGTTATGTTCAAGCATTGTGTGTTTCTTGTTTTTACTTTTAGCCTTCATTTCATTCTATGTTGTGAATGGTGTTTTTTCCTTAATTATTCTGTAACCTACAATAGTTTAGTACACAATAAAGGGAAAACACACCATCTTAATTGACTTTCTTTGCTGTGTTGTCAAGGATTTCAAAATTTTTGTTCATAAGCAAGTCTTCCAATTTTGTTTAAGGTTTATAGCTACTGTGTTCACACTTATCTCAATTAGGATAGTTTGGAATCAATCACTCTGCAATTGAAATTGTGTGTTTAATGCCACACACAATGTTTTAAATATAATGTATGCATTATTTTGGTATAAATGTATAGCTGAGTGTAAAGTTATGTTCAAACAATTTCAGTGTTGCACCATTGTGTATCTATTCACCCCATCAAACTTTCTTTGAAGTTTAAGCATAGCCTTGTAAGGAAAGAACAACATGATAATTTATACAGCATGAATCTACTTTGTGAAAGCTAGAAACTGTGTTTTATAAATGAGTCTTTTTGGGGGCCATGTTACTTATGACTAAACACATCACAATCATGCAAAATGATGCTCATATGTTTAAGTTCAAAATCAGAGACCCATGTCACACTCTTTGGAACCCAGTCGTACTCTTGACCATATAATATATCTGCTTGCATGATCATGAAAAACTTTTAGCCCCACGGGTGCATTTCCCAAATTTAAATTCTGGAAGTGTTACTTAACAACTATGTATCAGATGCAGGAGGTGGATTGACCATGATAATTCAAGGGTAGTGCCACACTAGCTTGGCGCACTACCCTTGAATTATCATGGTCAATCAATCTCCTGCTGTAGGGACTCGGGGCTACATGGGTTAATAAGTACTGTTTCATAGTAACCCCTTCAGTGCTGGAAGTGGAACACAACAAGCAACCCCCAAAAGCAAGAGGCATAATCCTCATGAGCCCTGCAGTTGCGAGGGCTCATGAGGATCTATGCCTCTTGGTGGCTTGATTAACCTTTTATATCCTGACTCACCCACTGTTTAAAATAAATTTGCCTGAGAGTTCAGAACCCCCACCTGGGTCTGCCCTGGGGGACTTGGGTGGGGTTAGGTATTTTTTAGTTCCCAGGGTCACCCTGGTCAGCCCCACAGGGTGGGTTTTTCTCTCTATTCTGGGGCAAGTGTTTCTGTCTACCCTTTGTCCATTCACCTGTATTTGCCTTTTTTAAAACTCTCCCTACTGCCTGTAGCTCTTGATATTGGATGTGTGTTGCTAAATGGTCTTAGCTTTATTTAGCCCCATGTGTTAGGTTTATTTAATGTATTTGACCGGCTGGCGACATACATTCAATGTTCTGTTTATTTTTTTTTTTCACAAGCAGTGCAGGCACGTCCTGAGAAAGCCTTGTTGCTGTCGGGACGTTAAGCAATGTACAATCTGAGAGTTCAGAATAGACTGGTGCCTCAGGCCAGTATGTAATTGGTTAATTAATACCTGCCTGCCTCCGGCAAACAGTGTTAGTCTTCAGAGAATGTTACAGCGTCGAGGGCATGATTTCTAAACTTTGCCAGTTAAGAGGTTAAACGCGCGTGTGTGTGTGTGTGTGTGTGTGTGTGTGGGATTCACCTATCTTCTTACCTGACCTCATTTTGTCAGCCGCCTTCTGAATGAATGCTACAAAACAGGCCGACCCTTCTTCTACACTCGAGTCAAGCGCTGACGAAAAGTGTTGAAACTGAGTCTCCTGATTATCTTCAATGTATGCCCAAAAGGATTCAGCGTAGTTTTCTTTCCAAACAAATTTAACCCCTTCCTCTAGTATTATATCATCATTTAAATCATCATCATCACATGAATAAACAGACTGAATAGAAGTAAACGTGGTTACAATGGGGAAATGGTCTGACTCGCACCTGTCTGCAACAAACATATCGGTCACTAGGTCAAACACGGATTTAGAGCAAATACAGTAGTCCACCACACTTTTGCCTCTGTTGGCCACGCACGTAATTTCTCCCTCACTGTCACCTTTCGTTCTGCCATTGACAATAAACAAACAGTACTCTTGACATAGTTCTATCAGTTTCCGACCAAAACTGTTTACGCCAATATCTTTTGACCTCCGTGGACTTTGTGGTACATCCTCTAGCAGATCTGTTAATTCCTGTAGAGGCTGCACGTGTGAATTGCCATCAATAAAATCAGTATCAGACAGCCCGGCAGTGCGGGCGTTAAAATCGCCACATAATAGCCAAGGCAGCTCAGGGTGAGCACGTAAAACTTGAGACATGTAGTTTTCTAACACTTCAAAACCATCAACGTTATCTTCACCATATACAACAGAACGCTCTGGAGCCACATACACAAATGCTGCCAGAACATCAGATGCAGAGTTCAAAACAGACTTACCGATCTTTAGAAACACAATATCCTCAGCTGCCTGCATTAAACGCAACACATGACAGGCTATAGATTTATGTACACACACGGCCACGCCCCCTTTTAACTTTTGTGTACGTGGTGAAAAAAACACCTGATACTCTGGAAAGGTATCCTCTATAACATTTTGCTTACACGACCAGATCTCTGAAAATGCAAAAATTTGACACTTTTCACAGAACTGCCTAAAAGAAACACTTTTCAGCTTATTTACAAGACCTTGGATATTCCATGCCATGATGCGAAACACAGAGCTACCACTTTCATCACTACCACTTTCATCAACACAGTGTGCGGGTGTGGGTTTGAGTATGGGCACTTGAGTGTGTGTGTGTGCAGGTAAGTCGTCCTTTGAAGACACATGGTGGGGGCCCTGGGGGTCTGAATGAGGGACGGGCTGTCTTCTCCTGGTTGCTGGGTCAACATGCCGGCCTGCCCCTCATTTCTGCCCCCTGCGCTCCACTGGCCTCTGGGTAGCAGCGTCGTATGCGTGGGTCTTTCCCTCAACAACGAGGGAGTCGAAGCGGAGGAAGGCCTTCTTCCCCGCCTGCTTGGCCTCCTTGAGGAAGGGTAGTAGCTTGCGGCGCACGTCCCTCACCCGAGGGGTGAAGTCCTCAGAGATGTAGACCCGGGACCTGTTCTCCTTCAGCGTTCTTCGCTCAAACAGGATCCGCTCCTTGTCTTTGTACTTGTTGAAGCACACGATGATGGGGTGGGGCGCCTTGCCCCCCTTCAGACGATGGGCACGCTCCACCTCGATCTCCTCCTCTATGCCCATCTCGTCCTTCAACATTGACTTGACAGCTTTTTCACAGTCCGCCCAAGTCTCTGAGCGCCCCTGGGGGTGGGGGATTCCGTGAAAGATCAGATTATTGCATCTGCTCCGCCCCTCCAAATCATCCAGCTTATCCTCCAGCTGCGTAACTTTCTCCTTCAACTCTCTGTTTTCTTTCATCACCGCAGTAAAGTCACTCTGAATTTTGTCCATCTGCTCCTGCATTGTAGCTTTCATACTGTCCATCTTTTTGTCCATCACATTCAACATTTTAAACACATCAGCAATGGTCGGCTCAGACACTGCGTTTGCCTCACCCCCGGGCGACTGGTTGTCTTGGTTCCCCTGGCATGTCAAAAGAGTCTGTCGTTTCGGTGGCCCTGGGTTCGCTTCGACATCGCCACACCGGAGCAGAAAGCCGACCAAAAACACGAGAATGACTGCCACCGGTCCGCTGACACTGACAGTGCGGTAACGTAGGGCTGCCTTCCTCTGTGCTTTGCGAGCCATGAAGTTTTGAAAAGTCCAGTAAAAGGTACCGCAAATGGCACGAAAAGATACCGGACTGCTTGGCATGATGAGCTGAATCACCCTGTCGTTGTTCTAAAGTCACTAATTAAGTAATTATGTTGCAAAATGCTAAAAATGTGCGGAGCCGCTCTTCAACTGTGTGACGTCGATCGTGAGCACAACTCACCCCTCTGTGTGTGTGTGTGTGTGTATGTGTGTGCGCGCGCGCGTGCGTGTGAACATGCTGTGAGGCTGCGTGCTTGTGCACTGAAAACCTTCACTACAAAGCATTGATTCATCCACTTAAAACTGCAGACAAGGACATCGCCTTAGCATCTGACTCAAATTTTGCTAAGGGCACTTAGTTCAGCGCAGCCTCCTACCCCCCACACATTATTCAATGCTATCTAACTATCTGACATTTCCCAGTTTGACATAACCACCGTCTTGGGCTCAGCCTGTGCAGGAAGATGCCCTGTGTCAGCGTGTGCACTACTGCTGTACTAAAGAAGACTGCTGTGGAAGAGGCTAAACGTGAACACTTAAGCTTCAGCGTCATGTGCCAAAGTATTGCAACGAAAGGATGCCTCAACAACTACGGAGCAGTCCCTGATAGTTAATTGCCACCCTCCCACCCCCCCCCCCCCACCCCCTTCCACACACACACTCACTCTCCTCCCACAAGCGTTCTCCTTTCTTTTTCCTTGTCATACACTTTACACACTGCCCTCAAACTGAGGATTCAGCAAGAGGCCTAAATTCTAATGAGTACCTGCAGCCTGCAAAGGATTTAGGCCTCTTTCATGGAGCCAGTTGCATGATAGAGCATAGTCCTGCGCCAGCCACTAAGCAAGGTGCTCCGCTGTAGCAGAGCACCTTGCTTAGTGGCTAGCGCAGGACTACGCTCATTCATGCAGCCAGCCCCATGAGTCCAGGAAAAATGTTTGCTGCTGATCGTTCAGCTGTGAACAATCTTTCCTCTATCTTAATAGGTTTATCAATAGAGCCAGGGCATTCTAGCAAAGAAAAGGGTGCACAGTGTCAATATGACTTTACAATCAGGAAAGGAAGTGCTGTGTAAAGGTTGGTATCTGAAGGGACGCATTACATTATCTCATTTAGCCCTAAGCCACACAACGAATGATCAACCAAACTTGATATTTTAAAGGTAGTGTTTCAATTTTAACTTGGTGCCTCTAGGTACACAGTCAATCAAGCACCACCCTTGAAATATTTTCTGTTTTCCGTCTTCTTCAACTGAAACTTATCTATAGACATTTTACGCCACCTTCCAAATCAGGTCACTTGGCCTTGGGGATGAACGAGTTATATATATATATATAATATATACTAACATACAATGACACATAGTACCTCCTTGCAGTATAATTAACATTTCAGTATGGACAGCTTGAACAGCCTGGAGAATGATGTGCACATGTGCATTTGCACATGTATGTCTGTGTTGTGCATGCACACCCAATGTATTCAAAATAGTATGATCTCATAACAATAACATGACTGTGAGACTGAGAGCAATTTACAGTATATTATGCAGTATATTATGCTGCAGAGTTTGTAATTTTTTTTTTCTTTTATCTGTAGGTCTGTTTATGTGCCCAGAAAGGTACAGAGAAACATTTTAATACCACGCCCAAAAGAGCAGCCGCCAAACCTCTAGGAAACCTCAAAAGTTATGAGGTAAAGGAAACAATGCTACACAGCCGCGCCAAAGGGGAGCTGTATAAACACCTGTGTTCTTTGATTTCTACCGTCTGTGCACTCAGAGACCCATACCCTCTTTCCGCCTACACTCCTTTCTTAGGGCTTCTTATCTTACCCACTCCTGTACGATAAATCTACAAGAGGCATAGATCTTCATGAGCCCCCGCAGCCTGCGGGGGCTCATGAAGATCTATGCCTCTTGTTGGGTGTTTGAGCTGTCAGTTTTCACAGACCGAGATACGTCTAAGACATGAGGTTGTTCCGCTGGCTCAGTGGTATGATCTGCATAAGAATCCGATGGGAGGGATCTGGAAAGGTTAAGCGATGTTAGTACTTAATACAACAAGACATCCTGGAACATGTTCAATCAAAGCATGCCAATACAGTATGAATACATACAGTACATCCAAGGAAGAGACATGTTTATACAGTTTTTTTCTTACTTATTTTACTGACTGCATGCTTTGTGGCATCAAACTGTCTTTGGTTAAAACTGTAAAATAGCCATTTATTCTAGCTGATACCAGTTAGTAATAAAATCACTACTTTATCAGGGGGTGAAACTGGGTACAAAACATTTTGTTGTAAATTTGTTGTGCAATACACACATGTATTCAATGAACAAAATGTTGCGTGAATTGTTTGCCTGCTTATTGCAAATCAAGTCATCACCGGTCCCTAAGTATGATTTCCCATGTTCTATTCATCAAACTCAAAGGTCAGCTCTGCAGTGTTAGCCGCGTTATCCAAGTGTTTGTTCAATCAATAGATCCCCTGCTAGACCACATGCTGACTCAATCCACACAAAACCAGCAGGCAAAAACACCAGATTAATTCCATGATCGAACACTTCCCTCTGGCCACTGTTTTTTTTAGTTTCCTCTCTGTGGAATGGCCAGAGGCGGATCGGTACTACTGTATTAAAAAATGGGGGAGGGGGGGGGGTGGTGGTGATGGAGATGGGAGTTATGGGATTCAAAGTGCCATGCATCAGGGTATCAGGTGTGTGTTAGAATGTTTGCTGCCTGTTTCGTTCTTTCCCATAACCCACTGAGCTCTAACTAGTCTAACACCTTGCACAAGGAAATTGTGCAAACACAACAGTTCAAGGGTTGTGTATGAAACGTTAGTGCCTTAATTGCTTTAGGCACCATGTTATGTTGGCACCACCATGATCACGGTCAAACTGTAAAGGAACTTTTCAAGAAAATACAAATGTCTACCTTGTTAACACTTTGGTTGTCAGTAGCGCTTTTTGTCATGATAACTCCTGCAGGAATCATTGTAACAAAAGCACTACCAATAGCCAAAGGGTTAACTGATAGCAAACTCTTGAGACTGAAACATTGCTTTTTGATGTCTGTAACATTGATAACAAAGGATTTACTGCCCATGTGAACAGAGTACTCCAGTGAGGCCCTGCCCCCTACCTCTCCACTCTTCTTGAGATGCAATCACCAGATCTATCACCAGGACAGCTATTATTACTTTCACTGTATCACTATCAGTGATAATTTTTCCTTCAGCTCCAAACACAATTGTGTATCATTCATAGTCATACACACAGCAGAAATGAACTGTTTGTTCTACTACTGTATTCTGCAAGAAGCCAAATTCCCACTCACTGCCAACATGCTGGTAAGTGACTTCTTCTGTTAACACTTAGTTGGGTTCATGATGACAAATGCCAGACCTGGGCAAATAAGATGATAGCAAGACACCTCAGCAACCTATAGCTGTATTTTCCAATTCCTCCCCTTCTGTGAGAAAACCAGTGAAGAAAACAAAAACAGACACGTCCGCACAGGTATAGCTTCTATCTATCTGATCTAGATATACTATAGATCTCTCTATCCATAGTATCTATAGATCTATCTATCTATCCCGTAGTCTTGCTGACCGTTGGGGCACCACTGATGACTTGGCAACCAGCTCACTCCATTCCACTCTGTTCTCTGCCATTCTTAGTGTGTCGCTCAGCTTCAGTCCTGTCCACTCTGAGTCTGAGATATTGTCCTCCCATCTTTTTCTCTGTCTTCCTCTCCTTCGCCCTCCTTGCACAGTGCCTTGCAGGATTGTCTTGGCAAGCCCTTCTGATCACGTGACAAGCCCATACCACTTCAGTTTGCATTTTTTCACAATGGCTAATTAATTGGTCTTCATAGGGCCCGATGGCTTGCCTGATTCAGCTTCCCACTTCCTCGTTCGTGATGTGATCTCTGTACGAAATGCCAAGCAGCCTTCAAAAACATCTCATTTCTGTGGCTTGTAATTGTATCCTCCTTTCTAGGTCTGCTGTGAGGGTCTATGACACATTAGGCATATTAAGAACACTGAGATGACTAAGGAGCGCATCAGTCTGATCTTGGAGCAGAGTGTGATGTTTCTGTCCTTCCATATGCAGGCATCAGAACTGTTCACCCCAAAAAAATCTGAAAACGGCGATTTTGAAGAATTGTAGAGTTATTTAAAGCCATTTCCTGGCACATAAGAAGTCAAAAGTGTTATTAAACAGGGGCCAGGAAAATCTGAAAATCGCCGAAAATCGGACAGTTCTGATGCCTGCATAATGGTCTTCAGTCTTGTCAGTGCTGTTGTTGTCTGCGCAATCCTGGACAGTATTTCTGGTTTTGATCCCTCATCTGTCACAATGGCTCCTATTTGAATTTCTTAACTGTTTCCAGTTTTTGGCTGCCAATCATGATTTCAGTGCCAATGCCACCGGCGTTATTGGTCACCAGTTTGGTCTTCTCTGCGCTCATTTCCATCCCAAATGCAATGGCTGTACTGTCCAGATTTACCAACAGCTGAGCTAGCTCCTCCTCTGTTCCCACAAGGCCATCAATGTCGTCCGTGAAGCACAAGTTCTTGATTGTTCTGCCTCCAATACTGACAGTTCCTTCATGATCTTTCAGAGCGTCCGTCATGATTCTTTTCAGGAAGATGTTGAAAAGAGTAGATGAGAGCAAGCAGCCTTGTCTGACTCCGACTGTTGTCCTAAACCAATTTCCTATTTTGCTGTTGAAGCAGACTGCGCTAGTGGCCTTGTTGAAAAGGTTTTCTATTACTTTGATCAGGTTGGCATTGATGTTGTAGAGCTTCATGGTGGACCAAAGGGCTGCATGCCACACCCTGTCAAACGCCTTCTTAAAATCCTAAAAGACATGATACTGATAAGAGGTCTTGCTGGTGCTGGAGGTACCTCTCAGATAGAACTCTCAGGTTGAAGATCTGCTCAGTTGTGCTGCGCCCTGGTAGGAAGCCTGCCTGTTCCTCAGCTATGATTTCCTCTGCCTGTAGCTTCAGCCTGTTCAGTAGGATCTTTAACATGACTTTGCTTGGGTGGCATATAAGACTGATTGTGCAATAATTCTGGCATTGTTGTAAGTTGCCTTTTTGGGGGAGGGTTATTATAACTGATTGGGTCCATGGTGTGGGCCATTCCTCTGACTGCCAGATCTTATTGCATATAGTAAAGCGCTTATCATTGTCTTCTCCCCCTTCTTCGACTAGTTCTGCAGGGATGTTGTCTGCTCCTGCTGCCTTCCCTTTTTTCAGCGACTTCACGGCAGCCCCTACTTCTTCTTGGAGGATGGGACAGTTGTCACTGTTGGTCACTGGTGGGGTGACAAGTATGCCTGGGTCCCCTGTAGCTCGGTGGTTGTACAAATTTTTTAAATCTGAGCAGTACTCTGTCCATCTCTTCAGAATGTCTTGGTCTTCTGTAAGACAGTTCCCTTCACTATCTTGAATGATAGAGGAGCATCCTTGTTTTGCACTGGTCAGGTCTTTCACCAGCTGGTATGCTTTTTTCTATTATTTTTGTTCAAATTTTCTTCTATGTGTTTACAATGGTCATCAATCCACCTCTCCTTTGCCTTTTTCATGCTTTTCAAAATGTCCTGGTTAATTTCCCTGTATTGTTTAGCTCCTTCTACCTCTGACTTCTTTTTCTTTAATTCTCGACGCTTGTCACACAGATCAAGGGTGTCATCTGTAACCCAAGGTTTCTTTGCTTGTCGGTGTTTGCCAAGGATCTCACTAGCTGCTTGTGTTACACTACAGCAGTGTTAAATGTGTTGATCAGTGTGTCCACATCCATGTCTTCTGCACCTAGAACTGTAGAAGTAACAGTGGTGGGAATTTTCCTCCTATCTTTGCCTGAAGATCACTAGGCAGGCATTGTCATGAAACCCCCAGGGAAAGAGGAAAAGAGGCAGGCCGAGAAACACCTGGCATCGAGACCTCCAAGCAGACATCAGGAGACTGGGAACCACCTGGAGTAAAATCGAAGGAGAAGCACAGGACAGGAGTCGCTGGAGGTCTCTTGTCAACGGCCTATACCCTGGGAGGGGTGACAGGCATAAGTAAGTAAGTTTGCCTGGAAGGCTTCCACTACCTCGGGTCTTTTAGCTTCTCAAGGTCAAACTTGATTCTGGTGGGACTCTGCTTGTTGACTTTCTTCAAGCAGAGTCGGAAGGTCATTATTACTAAGCCATGGTCACTTCCAATGTCTGCTCCTGGAAAACTTCTTGTCTTGGCAATGTTCACACTGGTTTGGAAGCGTCTCTTCACCATGATGTAGTCAATTTGGTTATGGTGCTCTCCATTCGGGCTGTGCCATGTCCACCTTCTGGATGCTTTGTGTGGGTCAAACGTGTTCAACAGCTTCAGATCATTTGCGCTGGCAAATTCCAGGAGTCTTAAGCCTCTGTCGTTGGTCTCTGCATTGCAGTAGCGTCCACATGTGCCTTTCCAGTTCTTAACAGCATCCTCGCCTATTTTGGCATTTCAGTCTCCCTGCACCACAAGAATGTCTTTCTTGGGGGTCTGGTCCAGGACTTCTTGCAGTGGGTCATAGAACTCTTCTATTTCCTCATCATCATAGTTTGTTGTTGGGGCTTAAACTTGTACAAAGGTGATATATATATTAAATGGGGTTGCCCTCAAGCGTATGGTGATAAGCCTGCTGGAGACTGGCCGACAACTCATGACCGTGTTCACACTGTCTTTGTGGACGAGAAATCTGACATCCTGTTCGTGTTTGTCATCTCCGCCACTGTAGTACAGTTTGTGGTTTTCCTGGGTTGATGTTTCCCCAAGGTTCTTCCATCGTACTTCGCACAGTCCTAGGATGATCCAATGGTATCTGTTTATTTCGTGTGTCAGTTCCTCTACCTTTCCAGGAGTTCTTAACGCTCTGACGTTCCAAGTGCCAATGCTGATGTTTTTGGCACGGAGTTTTGGTGGTGCACCAGTAACACACTTAACACCTCTGCCCTAGCGCAAGACAGAAGGCGTGGTCCTTGTTCCGGGCGACGACCGATCCAGTATGGATTGAGGTAAAGTTGTCATTGCATGTGGTGTGTCCTGGGCAAAAGAACCTGGCGGAGCCCATCCCTCTCCAGGCGGTTGACCACAACTGAAACTCCACATAACTAGTGGCTCGTCTTGGTTCTGGACAAGAGGCCGATGAGATCTTCATGCGACTCCTTCGCCCTGGGTGGTGACTTCATCAAGGCAGTTCATGCACCCAGTCAGGTACCATGTCAGCACCCTAGCCTTTGGTTATTCCAAAACCTAACCCGCAAGGCAGCAGGGACTCGTAGGGCGCGGGGTCATGATGTCCCATGCAGATGTGAACATCTGCCCACTGCCCGTGGTATGCGCTACAACAACCACTAACTTTGCATAACAATAGCAAGCAAATTGGATTCCTTCTGCCATTCTGATAAATCCAAAAACCCACTATTTACTGAAGGTAAAAAAAGAAACCTAGGATAGTGTGGGTACCACTACCAGTTTACAGTAAGTCAAATGCAAAGAGAGTCACCCTAACTCCTGTTAACCCTTTGCACATCAGTAGCGGTTTTAGTCGCGATGATTCCTAAACTAAAACTGCTAGCTACTGACATGCAAAAGGTTACAAATTAGAATACCTTTGGTAGTCAACTTTACCACTGTATATAAAATATATACAAGTTTTGGGTAGATGCCTTTGACAGACTGTAAACTGGTACCCACAATTAACAGTTAAGAAAGGGACAGTGCATGACAATGAACACCCATGCAAAATGAACAAGATCAATAAACAGCAATATGACACTAGTGTAGGACCACTGATTCTGACAAGCCTGAAAAAATGACAAAATTCTGAAGTTACAGGTGGATATGATGAAAAAAAGCTGTAACATTAACCCATTTAGCCCAAACACACTACAACAGGAGATGGCTCAACCATGATAATTCAAGAGTAGTGCCAGATTAGCTTGGTGCCTTGGCACCAAGCCAATCTGGCACTACCCTTGAATTATCATGGTCAATCCAGCTCCTGCAACTCATACATAAATGATAGGTGACACCTCCAAAATTTGGGAAATGCATCCTTGGGGTTTAAAACCCTCTTGTGTGCTTGGTCACTGGTTCTGCAGACAGATCCAGTGACTGCATGCTCAAGAGAGTAAAACTTCTAAATAAAAGCACTAAAGTTTCTAACAGAATAATGATTACCTTCAGTTCGGCCTGTGTGACCTTTAACTGTTCATTCAGCATGTTGCACCTGGCTGCCTCCTCTTTGCGCATTGACCGCTCTTTCTTCAGCTCAGGGCTCCAGAAGGTCTTTATGCTGTTCATGCTGGAACTCAGTTTGTCTCGAGTAACTTCCACCTCCTTCTGCAGTTTGGCACACTCTTGGTGGAGCTCTGTGACTTGGCACTGTAGCTCAAACATGAAATTGTTTCTGAAATCTTGAGGTGAGGGACTGGATGTTATAAATGGTGACGAAACGGGGTACTCCCCACCACGATCAGATGACCGTGACCGAGATACTGAACTATGGTCACGCTCTAATGACCGTGCACCCATGTGAGGGTACTCTCTGTCTAGAGAGCGGTCACGGGCATAAGTCCTCGCATTGCGCTCCCGCTGATTGTCAATGGCGATGGACAACTGCATGCGGTCAAGGTGCCGGTCAAGTGAACGGTCGGCACCGGCACTGTAAACGTGGTCACGCTCCAGTCGATCCAACGATCGGTCACGCAACGCTGTTGTGGACAAACTACTGGTGCTGTTGGCACGTCCATGGGGACCATGACCTACATGGCTTCTGTGGTGGGTGGGGCTGATGGTAGACTTGGGGGGTCCCTGAGATGTGAGTTGACGGGGGATGGACAGACTTTCTAAGTAGGTGCGCTGACCACCCCCATAGGTAGCATTGAATGACTGAAGGTGCTCCATGGGTAAGTTGAGGGGACTGGTCATGCTTGACCGACCACTGTCTTCATACCCAGCACTGATGCTGCTGATTCCACTGATGCCACCATCTGAAGCTGTGCGGCTTCGCCGCTCCAGGGAGCTGGACTTGCTACCGTTTCCACTTCCCCCAGACAGTGAAGATCGGGATCCATATCTTGATGATGATGCTCCACTATGAGCATGGTGTTCAGGGCTGGCCACAGGCATGGAGCCTGCCCCGTTCATCTTTCCCGAACCCCCTTCACCCCCCTCTGAATCCACTCGGTGCCGGCTGGACGACCGACTTTTACTGAACATCTTCTTCAGCTTGAACTCAGGCATTTAAGCGGCAGTCAACAGAAAAACACAAACAAAAATCTGATTCTTACCAGAAATCCTGTTCATGTCACTCCGACAGCCACTAGCATCACGAAATGACAGACGATGGTCTAATTGTCTCTTTCATCATCAGTCGCAGACTACGAAAGAAAGCGCAGTACCATTTTTGGTGTAAACACAGCATCGCTCGTTCCATTTCGTCGGCACGGTACCCAGCTTCCCGGAGACCGCGAATCCATACTCACGAAAACAATGATGCATGCAGTTTGGATCGGTCGAAAGTGTAATGTCCTCACTAATTCTGCGACATGGATAATACAGTCATGATCCTCTTCAAGTGGCCATCAGTCACCCTCTCTCCTCGAGCAGACCATTAGCATCCTTGCTGCGACATCTATTTCCGGTTCGCCGCCTTCTGCAACTTCCGGAATCGACAGCGAGAAGCACTTCTAAATTTTCACCCAAATCAACATTTTGGTGGGAAAACTAACAAAAAAACGCATTTGTGTTTGCATAAACATTTTGTTGCACATGTTTATTACATCTGATCGCCGTTTTTTCTGCATGGGTTCGCGGACAACACAGAGAGAAGAGCGGCGGGAATTACAAAGTTTGCAACAAGCTTTGTGATAATTCCCACAAATTGAGAGATCAATTTCGTGAAACTGGCACAATGGAAAAGGGCCGAACATTGTTCGGTCAGGTGGGTATCCACAATTTATAGAGCTGTGGGAAATTGATAGGGTTGGATCGACAGTTCGGTATAACTTTCCAATAATAATTTTCAAATTAATTAAACTTTTGGTATCTCTAGCGGCAAAGTTATGCGGACGTCTACCTTTTAACCTGTTCAGTGCCAGGTGACGCAGACTGTGTTTCTGCAATCTTAATAAATTCAAGACAAAAAAAACCCAGATATTCCAGGACAGGAGCATAGATTCAAACCAAAGTGGTGTCAGCAAGAGGCACAGACCTTCATAAACCCCTGCAGCTGTAGGGGCTCAGGAGGATCTGATATCTCTTGCAGTTGTGTGGTGTTCAGATTTTCACAGCACTGAACAGGTTAACAGGTGGCAGCATTGTGTCTGAATACAGGAGGAGTTCAGTGCTGAAGAATATGAAGCGGTGCAGCGAGTGCTACGGCAGCGACTAGGGCCAGAGTTCATCAGCCAGCGGACTGGTGCAGGTGGTGTCAAGGTATAATGATTAGACAGTTGTCCCAGACAGACAACATCTGGAGACCGATCAACTGTAAAACTTCAAGGGTGATGCTAGAACAGCTGGTGCCTGTAGGCTCCCGGCTATTTTGCAAACACCACACTTGAAGTTGAACTCCCATGGTCTCACAGTTTGTCTCCTGAACCAAAATATTTAGTCTTCAGATGACAAATTCTGGAATATCTATAGGGCATGGTGTGTTAGTATCTGCGACAGTACCATGATATTTTTGTCATCCACCAAGTATACTCTAGATGAAATTTAAATTTGAAAATGCTTTTGAAGTCATGTACAAAGTATTTTGTTGTTAAGTAGAACATTTTAAAAATAAGGGACTAATTGAAAAGGTAGGAACTATAACAAGCGTGTGATTTAGTTTTATTTAAATTTTCTTTCAGCTTGCCTACATTGAGGGTTGGAGACTGATTGCCTTGGCCAATGAGACATTTGGCTTCAACGGATGGTCTCACTCTGTTTCAAACCAGACAGTCGGTGTGGATGCTGTTTGCTTTATTTTTTTATTGTATCAGCCCATGCATGCAACCCTAATACTAAGTAATAGTTTAACAGGAGATAAAATTGACCATGATAGTTCCATGCTTGTGCCATAATACCCAAGGTCGAGCTGTTGCCTAAACATTAAATTAATGCCGTCTGCAGAGGACAACTCACAAATCTGGGGTTTCAGGGCTAAGTATGTAAAAGACCCACTACCACCATAACTGTTCAAAGATACTCTTCTGTAACAGATGGTTATGAAACGCTATGGTTCATTTAGACACAGGACAATCCAGATCAGGAAATGCAGGTAGCCAGCCAGTCTACCAAGATGGAAAAGTTAGTATCTTGAGACAAAATTCATTTGCCCTTCAAGTGAAAATCACCTCTGCTCTCATGTTAATTGAGAGCAAGAGGGATATTTTATTATTTTAAAACAGAATACAGTAACAATTTGGACTCAGTTATTGCTTTTTCTTTTCAGACTTTGTTGATCATTCCAACGGCAAGTACTTTGTTGGTGTCAGTGCTTTGGTCAGAGTCCAGTTGAAGGTTAGAATTGTTGCATTCATATGAGAATACTGTTAATGAAGATTGTATCGATTCGCACGTGACATCACATGAGCGCAAAGAAGGAAGACTGCATGGTAACAAAATCTATGTCATATTTTCTCCATATACTAGTAATATGATGGCCTTTTTCTTTCAAGAGCGCACTGATATCTAGGGCTTATTTTTCTTACAATAGTTCTCTGGCACATGCTAATGTTGTCGTCTGCTTTGCGTTCCATGAAGCAAATCGCTTCTCTTTCGCCATTATTCATTTTTAAAGTGTATACTCACCAGAAGTAATGAACAGAGCGACACAGGCAGTCACTAGGTTATTTCGATCTTACTTTGAGGAATATGCATGTGTACTCATATCAGTGCAGACACATAATCTTCATGGTATAGCCCAACCTCCCTGTCACGGTGAATGGAACATTCCAAAACATGGAACACAGTCATGCTGTATAAACGCAAAAGCAAGTGGACGATTCTGAGACCAACCCAAAACAAAAGAAAGCTAAAATAACCCCAACCAAACCCAAACAAACTGTCACGACCCCCGCTTCCGGGGTGCGAACTATGAGCGCTACCACTCGAGTACTACCAAGTACCATCCCAAACTAACACAAACGCCAGAGGAACAATTATGACAACATTTATTAAGCGCTTAGAGCTTTTGAGTAAGATTAAGCGCTATATAAATACTCATTATTATTATTATTATTATTATTATTACTATATAAAAAATAACGATTCAAAATATCCTCACTCAATCCTAACCCCACACTCACGCACCACATTCATACACCCATCCACACTCCCCAGATATCCAACATACGCAATACACAATAACATCAAATATATCATTATAATAAACCAAATATCCTTAATAAAATACAAATGAAAATTGAGAAAAACTTAATATAATTCACAAATTACTGGATCACCTTGGCAGGAGATCAAGTTAGATTAATGCTTTTGCTTCCGCGATAAAGTCCTTTATAGCACATGGTTCCTATTGAATAAGTAGAATACAAAATATTTCTGTCACTGCAGCAAAGTTCCTCATAATATTGTCACCACAAGGAAACAAAATTAGTCTCACAACGTTCTTTTACCAGTTTACAAATGGACAAAACTTTACTTAAAGCATGTTAGTAAACACTAAATGGGACGACCCGACCTGGGCTAAACACGGGGTCTGCACCGACGCTTGCAACAGCGCTCAGGTACGGCGTCGTAGTCCCACGTGGAATGACACAGCCAGCCTCCACTCTCACAATCGTACCACCCAGCCCAGCGGCGGACTTATCCACTTACATCTTTAGATGCCCCACTTACATCTTTAGATGCCCCAAACAAGGGTGCAAAAATACACATGTGGTCAAGAGTACGACTAGGCGTCGAGTGCCGGTTTCGCTGCCTGACTGACAAAACAAAGCCTTCAAACTCAAAATCGGGCATGCATCTCACACAACCATAGATCAACTGGTTAAAAATTGAGCATACCTTCTAATCCTGTGTCATTTTTGCATACATCCGATAGGATAAAAGAGTTATTCAATGGTTTGTGCGATCGAGCGGCGGAAGCCAAAATTTCGAAACGTGACATCACTCACGCGTGTTCACTTTCAGATAAAACATTTCGGGGAATGAAATAGAATATCGAAACCAAGTTCAGGTCTATAGAGAGCCAATGCAAGTTACTATTTTGTTACCATATCGTCGAGTTTTACATGTGTCTAAGTTTAAAGTAGTTTGAGGGCAAGTAAAGGCGAGAATGAACATAACGTGCGTTGTCAATTTCACATGTGCGAATCTCGCTGTTAACCGGAACACAAAAAAAACGTTCCGTGAGGCACCTAATTAACATATTACTTATTTACTTACGCCTGTCACCCCTACCCGGGTATAGGCCGTCCTGTGCTTCTCCTTCGATTCTACTCCAGGTGGTTCCCAGTCTCTTGATGTCTGCTTGGAGGTCTCGACGCCAGGAGTTTCTTGGCCTACCTCTTTTTCTCTTTCCCTGGGGGTTCCATGACAATACCTGCCTAGTGATACTGGAAGCTGGCTTTCTCAGACTGTGACCAATCCATCCCCATCTTCTTCGCCCAATTTCATTCTCTGCTGTTATCTGCTCTGTTCTCTCCCAGAGTCTGACGTTGCTGATCTTCTCTGGCCAGTGGATTTTCAAAATTCTTCTAAGGCAACTGTTCATGAAGGTCTGTACTCTGTTGACTGTGGTTTATTTCCTCAAAAACATTACCGATGACATGACTACATGGGAATATCTACTTCTAGGCTCAATTTTAGCCTACTTGCCCGTTGTGTGCCCACACAACCCGAGAGGCCCTCGGGGAACCCCCCAGAGGGGCCGAGAGTTATCTCCCCATACCTGCCTTACCAGATCCGGTCACGAGACCATTTAGTCTTTCTACTTCGCTCGTGGAGAGAAGACGTGTCTGGCCCGCGCTCTCGCTGCCTCGACCGGTCTTCTGCCTACCGACGCTTGTTGCCGACTTCGTGTGCTCTGCGCCCGCTTCTACCCTGCCTTCTACCTGGCCTTCTCTTCCTGCTTCGTTGGGCCACTTGCGGGGATTCTTCTGCTTCTGTGGACGGCGGTTTGACTGCCCTTCCCCCCCTTCCCTTCGTTGCAGAGGTAAGGTAGCGGTAGTTCCCTCGGCCGGCCCTCGGGCTGAGAGCCGGCTGCCTGTGGGTGCTTCCCTGCTTTTGCTTTGGGGTTCGTTTCAGTGCGTAGTGCCTGATTAGCTCACGGTCGGCTGTTGCCGTGTCGCGCCCGTTTTGCACGTGGGCCTGGGGCTCCGTGTGTGTTAGCCCGTTTAAAGCCCCGTTAGCCCTCCGAGAGTGCCCCATTACGCTTTCACCGGGAGCCCGCCTACGCTTCGATAATGTCGTTGTGCTCCCGGTGCGATGACCTTAGGTGGCCGACGGACACTCACTCGGTCTCCCTACCGCGTTCGGTGGTTCCTCGGACCGCAGGTGTAATAATAATAATAATAATAATAAGCACATTAAATAGGCGCTTTATCCCAATTGAAAATCGGCTCAAAGCGCCGCCCCGAACTGGGCCCAACAAGCGCGCTCACGTGAGTTACGTGCATTCACTCACACACGGAACGTAAACACAGAACTTTCACGTGGTGCTAAGGGCAAGCTCAAGCAAGCTGCTGTAGTTTTTGGAAGTTCAAAATCGTTTGTATTTGAAATTGGTTGGGTGGACTGAATCTGATACCAGAGTGTGTGCGGCCTGGCCTGAGGTTATGTGGGCGGACCTTGGTCCTTTTACCGCCGAGAGCGTGCCCGCCCGGCTTACGAGCGTTCAGCACCCTTTGACACGTTGGCCGCCCTGGCTGTTTCCTCGGCCACTCCCGCACGGAACGGTCCCCTCTTCGGGGTTCGCGGTTTTGTCTGACCACAGGACCGCCACTGCTGCCACGCCCGCTGACCCTTCCGGAGGGTCTGTTTGCCGGCTTAGCGCACGTCTCACTGAGAGTGACCAGCAGCAGTCGGCCTTGAGCCGTCCGTCGTTGACGAGCCGTCCTCACCGCTCTCCCCGCACCAAGCCCGCTGATCCTTCCGGAGGATCGCCTTGCCGGCATAGTGGCCTACTTCCGGAGTAGGGCCCGGAGAGACGTCAGCACCGTCCGTCGCGACGCAGCCGCGACCCTGATCCTCACCGTTCCTCCTCCAGACGCCCGCGCTCTCGCTCGCCTCGCGAGCACCGTCAGCGGGATTCTCGACGCCCCCTGCAGGACGATGCGCCCAGCCTGCTACCCGAAGTCTCGGTCTCGGCTCTGTTGGACGAGGAGGATCGCTCGACCTCGCACGTGGCAGCTTCCCCGGAGCTGAAGAGGAAGGTCGCCGCCTTCGTTGACGCGGAGAGGCAGGTCAAGTAGTTTAGGTCGCTTCCCCAACTTCCCGGCTTTAAGGGTCTTCGAGACGTCTTTTCGTCGCACCTACAGCTGGCCACGTCCCAGGAGCCGGTCTTCTTCTCCGACCGTCGCTGGCCCGCGGATTTAGACATCTTGTCTCGGCGGGACTGGTATGCTGGACTCTCCCAGGCTTTCTCCATCCCTCTGCCTACGCTGGACCCTTCGGCGGTGTCCCTAGCCGGCGGTCTGACTGCTGCGGCGGTCCCCGCTGCGGGGCCTGGACAAGACAGCGACCTTGGTCCGAAACACCTTCGCCTGCTCGGGTGTTATGGAGCTCCTCACTCAAGCCTTGGTTCGTCGGGTGGAGGTATCCTGGCATCCTTCCATCTCTCCCCTCCTAGGAGACCTGCTGGTCCTCGCGGAGACCGCCAATTGCGCCGCCTACCATTCCTCGGTCAACGCGATGGTGGCTTCGGCCAACTGCGACCTCATGCGTCGAGATGCCCTGCTCCGCCCCTGCAGTACGTTGCCACCGGACCTGCGAGCGCAACTTCACCGTGCCCCCTTGGGTGGACCCTTGCTGTTCAGCGACTCAGTCTCTACGGGTCGGCGGTTCGTTCCTCGTGATGTCTGTGCGACTTGGCCGGAGACGTTTAGTCGGACCTCTGGAGTTTTATCGGCGAGAGCGACCTCCGTCTACTATCTCTCGTCCGGCTCCTGTGGACACTTCCGCCGCCCCTTCGGTAACGACCGCCCTTCCTCGCATCGGCCCCTTGGAACGGTCTGCTCGTCGGGACCCGGCGTTGTGCGCTGACCTGAGGATCGCCACTGCTGCCACGCCCGCTGACCCTTCCGGAGGGTCTGTTTGCCGGCACAGCGCCCGCCTCACTGAGCCCGGCCTGCAGCAGTCCGCCATGAGCCGTCCCACGTTGACTGGCCTTCATCCTCTCTCTCTCCCCGAGAAGCCCGCTGATCCTTCCGGAGGATCTAAACGCCGGCATAGAGCCCTTCTCACTGAGGCCGGCCAGGAGAGACGTCAGCCTCAACCTGCGTGACACGGTCGCGCCCCCGACTCATCCCGTTTCACCGTCAGTTCTAGACACTCACGCTCGCCCCTCGAGCGTCGCTGGAGGGATCATTCGCCTCGCCGGGATCGTCGCCGCTCCCCCCCGGAGGATCTGAACGCCGGCATAGCGCCCTGCTCTCGGAGTCTGGCCAAGAGAGGCTTCAGCCTTAGCTTGCGCGACACGGTCGCGCCCCGACTCCCTCCGTTCCACTTTCAGGTCACTTGATGGCTGATCAGAGGACTGCCACTGCTGCCACGCCCGCTGACCCTTCCGGAGGGTCTGTTTGCCGGCACAGCGCCCGCCTCACTGAGCCCGGCCTGCAGCAGTCCGCCATGTGCCGTCACACGTGACTGGCCTTCCTCTCCCGTCTCTCCCCGTTAAGCCCGCTGATCCTTCCGGAGGATCTGTACGCCGGCGTAGCGCCCTACTCACTGAGTCTGGCCAGGAGAGACGTCAGCCCTAGCTTGCGCGACTCGGTCGCGCCCCCGACTCCTTCCGTTCCACTTTCTGTTCAGGACACTAGTGCGCACCGCTCGAGCGCCTTCGGTAGGATTGCCGCTCGGACTCAACCTCTGCCCCTGGGTCTTCACTTGGCGGATGGACGCCTTAGTCGCCTTAGCCCGACAGTCCTCCTCCAGGCCACGTCGAACTACCTGGACGGCCTCCGTTGTGCAACCAATCGGAGACCGCGCTAGCCACGGACAGAGATGCTCTCTTGCACCTCCTGGCACACCTGGGCTTCCTGGTAGACGACGGCAAGTCGGTTCTCTCCCTCCCGCCGGGTTGTGCATCTGGGTATGGAACTCCCTACCAACCTCAACACGGTACGCCTTCCGGTGCCCCGGATCAAGAGGATTGCTGATCTAGCCGACCAGTTAGCTCGGGAGGATGCAGGCCCCGCCAGAGTCTGGCTTCAGTTGCTGGGTTTGATGAATGCCGCAGCAGATCTTATCCCACTAGGGCGTCTCTACTCCCGGCCAATTCAACTGCATCTTCTCCATTGGCTCACGTCTTCCAGAGACTTGACGGCCGCGGTCCCAGTGCCCCAGATGCTCCGTCCGCACCTTCGTCGGTGGACCGGCCCTACGTGGCTAGCGTCGGGAGTTCCCTTAGCCTCTCCCCCTCCAGGCGGGCCCCTGGCCCTCACACTGGGCGCACACCCACACCCACTGTCTGGAGATGCAGGCCGTATGGCGAGCCCTTCACGCCGGGGAGTACCTCCTCCGACACCAGGAGCTTCTCGTGCTTTCGGACGACACGATCGTGGTCGCTTACATCCAGAAGCTAGGTGGCACACGCTCCCCTGACCTGTGCATGCTCCTCTACAGGAAGATGCGTTGGTGCGAGGACCGGAGCATTATCCTTCAAGCCCCGCACGTTCCCGGATGCCTAAATGTCTTGGCCGACTCTCGGTCTCGCCGCGACCAACTCCTACACACGGAATGGACCCTGCGACAGGACATATTTCAGATGATCTGCGCCCGCTGGGAGATTCCCCAGGCTGAGTCGTTCGCCACGAGGTGGAACCACCAGCTTCCCCTCTTCGTCTCCCCGATTCCCGACCACCTTGCCTGGGCTGTTCGATGCGCTCTCCTTTCCCTGGGACGGACTTGTGGCCTATACCGGTCCCCCTACCGTCCTCGTGCCCTAAGTCCTCCTCTAACTGCGGGGCTCTTCGGCGTTCCTCCTGTCGGTCGCGCCGCTCGTCTGGAACCGCTCCTGGACCACCGACCTGCTCAGCCTCGCCACAGACCCGCCCCTGCTGCTGCCCACCCCGCGGACCATGCTCAAGCAACCGCGCCAGCCGCTGTTCCACCCCTGCCTGGAGTGGCTCCTCCTGCACGCCTGGAGGTTGGGCGGCAAACCCTCGGAGCTAGAGTATACTCAGATGCAGCTGTGGAGGCGATCGCTGCGCCCCGGTGACTGTCGACCCTTCGAGCCTACGAGGGAACTGGCGAGTCCTCTGTTCCTGGTGTACCGATCTTGGCCTTACGCCCACGGATCTGACTCATCCTCCGCTGGCGGACTTCTCTCTCTGGCTCTTCGAGACCAAAGCCTAACCCTCATCACGGTACGCGGTTACCTGTCCATGATGGCGGACACCTATCGTCACCTGGGACGACCCGATCCGGGCGCCTGCAAGGACCTAGCCGACCTTATGGGACACTTGGCACCCAGCGCCTTACACTCCGCGCGCTCCTTCCTCGCTGGGACCTACCCTGGGTGCTCACGTGGTTGAACTTCGTACCATTACCTTTGGCCCAGCTCGCGGACCTGGCACGCAAGACTTGTTTCCTGCTGGCACTTGCTACCGCTTCGCGCGGGAGCGAGCTACATGCGCCTTCAGCACGCCCTGCCGGTCTGCAGTTCCGAACAGACGGCTCCGTCCGGCTCCTCACGGACCCGGCCTTTCTGGCAAATAACAGGTCGCCTTTAACTCCGCCTCAGGTGATCACCATTAGGCCGCTGAGAGACCGACCCCGGTCCCAGGAGACCAGGCTACAGGATCCCGTGCGCGCCCTTCAAATCTATCTGCGGCGATCTAAGCTCGTCCGCGGGGGGCGGTCGCGCCTCTTCCTACCTCTAAGACCCAAACAGCGTGACATTATAGCCCAGACGATCTCTTCCTGGCTCCGCTGGGTCATACGCTCCGCTTATCAAGAGATAGCCCCTGAGGGAGCTAAGAGGCTGCACATTCTCGCACACGAGGTACGAGCTATGGCCACGAGCGTCGCGTTTGAGCGAAACGGCACTGTCAAGGACATCGTGGCAGCCGTGGGCTGAAACACCGAGTCGGTCTTGCCCGTTTCTACCTCCGGGACCTGGCTAGCCAGCGAGAGAATCTCGCACTGGGGGGGGACATCGCCGCGACGCAACACTCCCTCCCGGTGCCACCGGCACCATAGGTTGCACTTCGCTAAAATTGTCGGGAGTGTGCCACGGGGTGGACGGCGTTGTCCTGTTGGGGGAGTTGTGGGCGGCACCCGCCTCCTCTTCGCAATTCTCCCATGTAGTCATGTCATCGGTAATGTTTTTGAGGAAATAAATTCATTTTTCTCTAAAAGGTATTTTTTCGAAAAATACTTACCGATGACATGACTCGGATAACCCTCCCTCCTGCCCCGCTTGCCGCTTTCGAGCGACGTATCAGACTGAATGGTCTCGTGACCGGATCTGGTAAGGCAGGTATGGGGAGATAACTCTCGGCCCCTCTGGGGGGTTCCCCGAGGGCCTCTCGGGTTGTGTGGGCACACAACGGGCAAGTAGGCTAAAATTGAGCCTAGAAGTAGATATTCCCATGTAGTCATGTCATCGGTAAGTATTTTTCGAAAAAAATACCTTTTAGAGAAAAATGAATTTTTGTCAATCTCCAAGTCTCTGCTCCATATAGGAGAACTGCTTTTACATTGGAGTTGAAAATCCGGACTTTGGTGTGTTGTGACAGCTCTCTGGAACTCCACACTTTTTTCAACTGGAGAAAGGCTGCACTGGCTTTACCAATTCGTGCTCTGACATCTGCATCAGTGCCGCCTTTTTTGTCTATGATGCTCCCGAGATAGGTGAAGGACTCCACTTCCTGCAACGGGGTGCCAGCAAGCAAGACTGGTTCTTCCCTGGTTGCGTTCAGCCTCATTGTCTTTGTTTTCTGTTTGTGAATGGTGAGGCCCACTTGGGACGAGATGTCAGCAAGCCTCGTGGTCTTGTCCTGCATTTGTTGATGAGTGTGGGACAGTAATGCCAAGTCGTCTGCAAAATCGAGGTCGTCAAGCTGTGTCCACTGTATTCCACTTCGTCTGTGCTCTCTGGTCATCTTCATGACCCAGTCTATGGCCAGTAGGAAGAGGAACGGAGACAGCAGACACCCCTGCCTGACACCAGTTCTGACCTGGAGCTCCCTGGTGAACTGCCCTTCGTGGATCACGCGACATGTCATGCCATCGTAGCTGCTCTTGATCAGGCGGACGAGCTTTGTGGGTACACCGTAGTGTCGTAGGAGTTTCCACAGAGTCTCTCGGTCCACGCTGTCAAATGCTTTCTCGTAATCCACAAAGTTGACATACAGCGGGGAGCTCCACTCCAGAGACTGTTCCACGATGATGCGGAGAGTGGCGATCTGGTCTGTACATGATCGGTTCTTCCTGAATCCTGCTTGCTGGTCTCTCAGCTGGGGGTCAACGGAGCTCTTCATTCTCTCCAGGATGATCCTGTTGAAGACCTTTCCTGGTACTGACAGCAAGGTGATTCCTCTGTAGTTGGAACACTTGCTGAGGTCGCCTTTCTTGGGAAGCTTGATTAGGTACCCCTCCTTCCAGTCAGCCGGCATCACCTCCTCTTCCCAGATCTTTCCAAGCAGTGGGTACAGCATCTCCACTGTTGTCTCTAGGTTTGCTTTCAGAGACTCCGCTGGGATGCCATCTGGGCCTGCTGCTTTGCCGTTCTTCAAAAATGCCACTGTTCTTCTGATCTCTTCCCGGCTGGGTCTGTCACAGCTGATGGGTAGGTCGGTCTCTGCCGGCTGGATGTCTGGGGGGTCGGGTGGGCTAGGTCTGTTCAGTAACTCTTCAAAATACTTGGCCCATCTGTCCAGTTGGTCTGCTCTGTCTGCAATAGGCTTGCCTTCTTTGTCTTTTACTGGTCTTTCTGTATGGCCATACTTGCCCGACAATCTTCTGGTAATGTCGTAGAGCTGTTTCATGTTGCCGGTGCCTGCTGCCTTTTCTGCCTCTGCTGCCAGGCTGTCTGTGTAGGCCCTCTTGTCTGCCCTGATACTCCTCTTCACCTCGCGGTTGGCTTCCGAGTATTCCCCCTGTGCCCTTACTTTGGCTGCTCTCCTGCGACTGTTGTTGACAACTGCTTTCTTCTGCTTCCTCACTTCTATCTTCTTCAAGGTCTGTGCCGACAGCCAGTCCTTGTGATGGTGTTTCCTGAACCCTACAGTGTCTTTGCAGGTTGAGTTCAGCGCCTCTCTAACTGCCTTCCACTGCTGCTCTGTGGTGACCGCCTCCTCTTCGTTTACTAGCTCCTGTAGCGCTTGAAACCGGTTGGACAGCACCAGTTTGAACTCTTCTCTAACTCCAGTTTCTCTCAGGAGGCCTACATTATACATTATAGCGCTGTCTTCTTGTTGTCTCTGTGCGGTTTTTCTTTAGCTTGAGCTTCATTCTTAAGGTAAGCAGATGGTGGTCGGAGGCGACATCTGCTCCCCTCCTCACTCGAACATCTTGAAGGGATCTTCTAAATTTCTTGCTAATGCAGATATGGTCTATTTGGTTCTCTGTTGTATGGTCAGGTGAGACCCAAGTTGCTTTGTGTATTCTTCTGTGTGGGAAGATGCTGCCTCCAATGACAAGTCGGTTGAGAGCACAAAAGTCTACAAACCTCTCCCCATTCTCACTCATCTCTGAAGCTAGTCCCTGTCTCCCCATCACCTCTTCGTATCCGGTGTTGTCCTCCCCTATTTTGGCATTAAAATCGCCCATGATGATGGTGATGTCTCGCTCCGCACATTTGTCCAAGGCACTCTGGAGTCGGTTGTAGAACTCTTGTTTCTCTTCCTCGTCACTGTCATTAGTGGGCGCATAACACTGGATGACCTTCAGCTTGAGCTTTTTCTTGGTTCTAAAGGCTGCTGTGATAATTCTTGGCCCAAGAGGTTCCCAGCCCATCAGCGCTCTCTGTGCCACTGGTGACAGCATGAATGCTACACCTTCTGTATGGGGGGCATTCTCCTCTTCATGACCTGAATACAGAATCATCTCCCCACTTAACAGCCTTTTCTGGCCAGACTGCGTCCATCTGGCTTCACTGATACCTAGCAGGGAAAGGTTGTACTTTTGCATTTCCGCTGCTATCTGGGTGGCCTTGCCGCTCTGGTACATGGTCTTGACGTTCCATATGCCCATGGTTGTATCCCTGGATAGAGATAGGCGGCTCGGTCCTGTGGCTTCCGAAGACTTCCGGCTTTTACCACAGGACGTCATAAGTCTTCTGGTAGAAGAACCTTCCTCCTCCAGGAAAGGAATTCTGTTAGTCTTTTCGTCGGCGTTTTTGTAGCTATTTCCTTTTTTGCAGGGTGGGGAAGCTACCCCCACACCCAACCCCCTTACTAGGAGGACCAGGGGTTTTCTGTCGGGGTCACCTTCCCTTAGACCATGTTGGTTCACGGCACCTTATTTCATTCGGTGCACCCCTCTCACGAGGGACCCCCTATCCACCACTCAGGGGACGCGCCTGAATGCCATATTATGGTCCCAGCGTGAGGTAAGTAACATATCCTAGACAACATTACTCTCCATTCTGATTACCGTAAACAAATTTGAAATCCTTTTGAGAACTTAAAGAAGGCTGCGTTTTAAACCTCTTCAACCCAAAAGTTGTAAATTTTGCGTTATGTTCAAACACGTGAAGCCTACCCGGCACCGGCCTCCACGTGGCGTGGGTGGGTAGTCCACTCGGTCCCTGACTGAGTGGGCTAGCAGACGGGTGCCATCTTTGTCCAGGATTAGGACGTGATGTCAGCAGATATGTTGTTCAGTCTTTTTCACTGGTCCGGTTTTTAAGGAGCTGTGCTTACCCAGGTCTTACCATGTTGGATTGGTCCTTAAAAATACGCGTGAGCTTTTGGTCCTTTGTATCCCAAGTGTTTGCCGTGCTTGGAGACCCGTGTCGGGGGAGAAGAGGATCCTGGTGGCTGAAACACTCCACTTTGGCCTTGACTTCTGCCTAAACGGGAGGCTAGTCGTACCGGCCTAGTCAATCGGCTCTTGTCACGTCGAGCCCTATCCCCCTGTTGACATGCGGGTTGTTATACGGAGCACCATGCTATAGCCTCTGATGCTGATTAGGTGCTTTACGCCAGTATTCCCCTGTATTCAACAGTGTGATAGAAGGCGGTGGCTCAAACGGTTCAATCGGGCTTACCCCCTTGAGTATATCTTTCGGGCAGTCTCCATTGTGCGTCGGCTGGAGACCCGCCGACAATTGCACTTTCCCTTGTTGGGCTCGGTGGCGGGCGGGGACCCCCGGGGGATGAATATCTATCATACTATAATATGGAAAATATCAAAAAACCAAAACTAGCACCAAAGCGGCACATAGCCGCCGACATTGTCATTGAGAACGATAGTGACTCTGACTGTGGGGAAGCGACACCTCGGGCGTCGGCCGCCTGGCCTCGCTTTCTCATTATCCACAGCAAAGTTAAAGAGAAGCCTGTTTCAAAGCTGCACCCTTTCCTGGTAGGGGAGACCCTCAGGAGCCGTGTTGGCAGGCCTGAGGCCCAGCGCCTCAGGTCTGGTGACTTGTTGGTAGAGTGCCGTACCCGGGCACACTCCAATGGGCTACTGAGGCTCTCCTCCATCGGAGACACTCCAGTGGAGGTCACTCCCCACAAAACAATGAATTCCTCTAGAGGAGTGATTAAAGATCAAGCATTGGCCGAACTGTCTGAAGATGAACTTGTACGGAACCTTAAGTCACAGGGGGTGACCTACGTCAGGCGCTTCATTTCCAAACGAGGTGGTAGGGAGATCCGTCTCCCTACCATCATCCTGACGTTTGGCACCCCCACAGCTCCTACTACCATCTGGGGAGGTTACTACTCCCTAAAAGTGAAAAAGTACGTCCCTCTCCCCCTCCGGTGCTTTAAGTGCCAAAAGTATGGCCATGGGCAGAAGACATGCCGCCAGGCAGAGGCTCTATGCGCCCGTTGCACTAAGACCGGACACTCTGCTGAGTCCTGCACAGCCATCCCCCTGTGTGTGAATTGCCAGGGGGCGCATATGGCTTCGGACAAGAAGTGCCCTCGTTGGATCTCCGAGTGCAGGATTCAGCAGGTGCGTGTAGAGAAGGGGCTGTCCTTTGCGGACGCAAAAAAACTGGTTGACGGTCCTGGTGCAGCTGAGTCGGCGCCAAACTCAAATAACAACTTTGTGTATACTTTCAGTGCTGCGGTGGCAAGCAAGCGCCCCACCAAAGACTTCTCTTGTCAAACCCCAACTTCTTGGTTGGGGGCGGAGCCTCGGATCCTCTCACCCCTGGAGAGTAACCCTCCTCCGGTGGTGACGAGGAGCCAGGGAACGCAGAGGGCGGACGCTACCGGTCCGGTGGCACCGCCTTCTGCTGCCCCTAAGCCTCAGCCCCCACTCAAACCTGCTAGTTTGTCAACACCAAAGGTTTCTGGCTCTGGTCAGCCTTCTAAGGCCGCTAACTCTAGCGGCAGGACCGCTGCCCAGGACCAGAAGTCTAAGAAATCTATGGGACCGCCGTGCGCACGGGCCCAGAAGGGGAACACTGATGTCCCCCTTCAAAACAAATATGCTGCATTGGAGGAGCAGATGGAGGGAGTGGAAGTTGCCGATGCTGCGGCAGCTCCACCCCCTTCATCTCCTAAGAACCAGAGGAGGCCCGGGAGCCGGCCCCCCTCTGTTTCTCCGACTCCTTCCAAGGCAAAGGAAAAAGGGGGGAAAAACTCCGCACCCCCAGATAAGACATAATCATGGACTCTCTGCTTCAGTGGAATTGTCGTGGTTTTCAAGCTAACTTTGAGGAATTACGTCTTTTAGTCAAGTGCTATAACCCCTCAGTAATATCTCTTCAGGAGACTTACCTGAAGACTTCTGACCCTGTGTCCTTTAATGGTTTTAATGTTATACATAAAGGCTCTGATTCGGAGAGGCGCTCGGGTGGAGTGGCTCTTCTCATTAGTAGCCAAATTTTATGTAGCCCCGTTAGCATCGACACCTGTCTTCAGGCTGTCGCAGCTCGGGTTACCTTGAAGAAGACCATAACCATATGCAGTATTTACCTGCCACCATCCCTGCGGGTCTGTAGTAATGATTTTTTTAATTTAGTTGATCAACTGCCCCCTCCCTTTATTCTCATGGGGGATTTTAACGGTCACACTCACCTTTGGGGTAGTGACCACTATGATGGCAGAGGTCAGATGTTAGAAGATGTTTTTTCTTAACTTAACCTATGTGTCTTTAACGATGGTTCACCTACATACTCTAACCCAGGTTCAGGATCTAGTTCTGTTCTAGACCTCACTGTGTGTGATCCTTCTCTCATGCTGGACTTTGACTGGAAGGTTCACGATGACCTGTGTGGTGGTGACCACTTCCCAGTAGTCCTGTCATCGGTAAGCTGTGGGGAGGATCTGCCGGTGGGGCACTGGAATCTTAAGAAAGCTAACTGGCCTCTGTTCGCCTCCCTCTGTCAGTCTCATATTACAGAGGAGGTGGCCATGTCATCTGAAGAACCTATTTCTTCTTTTACTACTATTTTGTTGGACGTAGCGGGTGAAACCATCCCTAAAACTTCCGCATCAGTCCCTCGAAAGCCGAGAGTACCATGGTTCAACGAAGAGTGCCGCAAGGCCCAAATAGCGCGCAAATCTGCTCAGCGACGTGCTTTCCGTAATCCGTCGCAAGTGAATATTTTAACCTTTAAAAGACAAAGGGCGAAAGCCCGTTACATTTTTAAACGTGAACGCCGTGCTTCCTGGAGACGCTTCGTCTCATCTTTAACTTCTCGGACTCCGTCCCAGAAAGTATGGAAGGCTGTTCGGAGAATTAGGGGCAGAGGTGGCTCGGCTTCTGTTGGCCATCTTAGAGATGGTGCCAGTTTGGTTACAGATAAAAAAGCTGTGGCCAATTTGCTTGCCTCCACCATTGCCCATAATTCTTCAATGGAGCATTATTCACCTTTCTTCCAGAGAGAGAAGGAGAAGCGAGAGTCTCGTATTTGTGATTTTAAGTCCGATAACTCAGAAGACTATAATGTCCCGTTTACATTATCAGAATTGCAGCAAGCTTTGCAGAAATGTAATGACTCTGCTGCTGGCCTAGATACCATCCACTATCAATTCCTAACGCATCTGCCTGAGAGGTCACTCCTTGTACTTCTCAAGGCCTTTAACCATATCTGGGAAACTGGTCATTTTCCGCCGTCTTGGCGCCAGGCTGTGGTTGTACCGATCCCCAAGCCGGGTAAGGATCCTTCCGACCCAGGCAACTATCGGCCTATCGCTTTGACATCATGTTTATGTAAAACTATGGAGCGCCTGGTCAACGCCCGCCTGGTGTGGCATCTTGAGTCACAGGGTCTCCTCACAGATCTCCAGTGCGGTTTCCGGCGCTTCCGTAGTACAACTGACCATTTAGTCCGCTTTGAATCATTTATTCGAGATTCTTTTGTCAACAAGCAGCATGTCTATGCAATTTTCTTCGATCTTGAGAAGGCGTATGACACTACCTGGAAGTATGGCATAATGTCTGACTTGTTGGACATGGGTTTTAAAGGGCACCTGCCCGTTTTTATTCACAATTTTTTGACTAACCGGTCGTTCCATGTCCGTGTGGGCTCCACCCTCTCCGACTCCTTTGAACAGGAGATGGGTGTCCCACAGGGCAGCATTCTATCTCCTGTTTTATTTAGTATTAAAATTAATAACATTGTAAAGGCCGTCAAGGATGATTCTGAATGCTCTTTGTTTGTTGATGACTTTGCTTTGTGCGCACGTGGTCGAGGACTTGCGTCCCTTGAGAGGCGCTTGCAGCTGTGCGTTGATCGCATCCAGCGGTGGGTGTCTCTCAATGGATTCAAGTTCTCGCCCTCCAAGACTGTTTGTGTGCATTTGTTTCTTCAAAAACATTACCGATGACATGACTGAATGGAAGTGTCTACTACTTACTCATTCTAGCCTAAGAGCCAGTTGTGTTAAGACACAACCCGGGAGGCACTCGGGGAACCCCGAGGGGACCAAGAGTTGTCTCCCTATACCCACCACCCGGAAGCCGGGTACCCATAATCCCCCAGTCTAGTCTACTTAGGCGCACGATTCGGTCGTCTTGCGCTCGGCTCTAGCCTACGGACTTTGGTTTTCGACCGTTCTCGGGTTCGGACTTGCTGTTGGAAAGAAGAGCGGGAGATAGGATCGTTTCGTCGGCCCTGCCTGTGCTGCTGCGTGGTTTTCTCGTCCCCACTGCTTGGCGCCTGCGCTTCGGCCTCTGGTGAGCTGTCCGGTGATCTTCGCCGGTCGTGCCAGGCGGGTTTTTGGACGTCTCCCCCCGTTCCCCTTCGGCGGAGAGGTAAGGTAGCGGGATTGACCCTCGGCTGGTTCCCGGGCTGGGCACTGGTTGTGCAGGTACGAAGTTTTTCGTCTTCTTCTCACTGTAATTGCGCCCCCACTCACCTTCGGTGAATCGTAGAGAAGTTTCCTACGCTTTTGTACCTTGGGTGTGGAGAATTCTTTTACTCCATGGCCTGATTAGCTGAGTGGCACAGCTTGAGTCACGCCTTGTCATCGCGTGGTTTGTTCGGGACCAGCGCCTGTTCTGTTTTCGCTCACGGGTGATGGATTTAAGCGCACACTCGCATACGCAGGCATACGCGGTAGACAAGTACTCACGTACCTTAGACAGTGGATATACGTTCCGGCGGGCAGCTGGGGGGTTTACGCTCCTTGGCTGGGCGGGCCCCTCGTGGCATGTCCACATAAAGTGGTGATTTTCTGCCCCAGATGTTTTTCTTGTCTTGATTGTCATTGCGTATTGAGTTGTACAGCATGCGGCCGGTGTTGGTTTTTTTTTCCACACACGGTCACCCTTAGTAATAATGTTTGGGGGCCTGACTCCTTTTGTCACAGGGGTTGGTACATATGTTGTTGCTCACCTTAGCACTTGACGGCGGTGAATCTACCTCGTTACTGCACTGCTAGATTGCAGACGTGCAGTTTGGTACCTCGCTTCCGTCATGACGTATTCGTCTTTTGTGTACATATGTTGTTCCCTCGCCTTAGCGCTTGGCGGCAGTGGGCCTGCTTGCTTACTGCACGGCTAGTTGTCGGCATGCAGTTGCAGACCTGTTTACCCAAGAATACACTTGTTGGAGAAACTGACAACTCACTGGCTTGGGAATAATTACACATGTGAGGTCCAAAGTACACAATTAGTCAGTTGAAAGTACACTGACTACACCCAGGGGGTAAACAGGTCTGAGTTTGGTACCTCGCTTCTGTCATGACATGTTTGACTTTTGCTACATATGTTGGTTGCTCACCTTAGTGCTTGAGGGCAGTGAGTCTACCTTCTTGCTGCACTGCTGGCGTGCAGGCTTGACAGTCTGTTACCCCGCTTGGTGCTTGTGTGTTTTGTTGTTACGAAGGCTACCTTTCGTGGCTTAGTCCCACAGGACTCGCCCGCAGGCCTTCGGGTGTTATCTGTTGCAGGGATGCGCTACCCATTCACACAGATGACAGTGGCTAGTTCAGCCCCCAGGGGTCTTTCGCCACTGCACCGGATGCCCCGCCGACCATGCTTGCTTGCAAGCGATCGGCACCGGTTTAGGCGCCTTCCAGACACTGCGGGTTTCCGCACGACAACGGACTGCCCTGGGAGAGAAGCCACACCGGATGTCGCGACTAGTGCGCGAGCATGGATCGTGGAGGCCGCTTCCAGGGTGAGCGCACGGGAACAGCCTCTGGCAAGGCCCGCTCGGAAAGACAATTACGCACACGTCCGACGTCTTAGGACGTTGCAGTACACTACCACCTTGAGAGGTCAAGCAGCTTCTCGGCTGTAAGCCCCAGCCCGGCTGCTACTGGTAGGTGTGTTCTTCATGTCCAGGCAGCGCCCATTGGGACTAGGCCTGTCTTCCGACACGGGAGGTGCCTCCTACCACATTGGGATGATTGCGTCACCTGGCCTCAGCAGCGCGGATGGCAGCATTGAAGCGTCTGCAGGCGGGAGCGACCTATGCTGTTGGTGCTTGAAGGATCCCGTTCCGCCCCGATGAAGAGGGGCAGGCCGATGTCCTGCCCGCAAGGCAGATGTTCCGGTGGCCGTCGGACAACCACTGGGTCGGGTCTCCTATGCGCAGGATGTGGATACGCCTTCCAACGTATCCTTGGCACCGGTCGCTTGAGACCAGGACGTCCCTGTGGGAATCCCCACACCGGATTCAGTGGACTAGTGCACGAAGTGGGCCTGGATCGATGAGGCCGCTTCCAGGAGGGAGCGCGCCCGGACTAAGACTTCCAAGAAGCCATGTCCACTTTCTGCCCCACTTGTCTCCAAGAAGCCCGCGGGATCCCGCTGGGGGTCCCCCTTACCGGCAAGAAAGCCCGCCTCCCTCGGAGCCCGGCTCAGAGACATTCACGTGCACGTCCAGGGACTCTAGTAAGAATGCTCGTCTCCAAGGAAGCGGAGACTACTATCAACACAGTTCCGGGCCACCTCTCGTCCCGCTCGCTCTGCGCGGCGCCAGAGTAGGGACCACTATCGGACTGCTGAGGACATGCAAGCTATGCGGAGGCTTCCAGTGGCCGTCGGGTAACCGTACAGTCTGTCTCCTGTGCGCTGGGTGTGCTTCCGACCACTCTTGTAACGTCTGTGCTACCTGGCCGGAGCTGCGATGGTCTAATCTCTGGAACTTTAGAGGAGGGAGACTCCTACCCTCTCGGGTACTTGAAGATTGCCGAGACGCCTTCCGCTGTGCCCCCGGCACCGGACGTGCGAGACCAGCTGGATCCGACACAGAAAACGCCACTGAGTAATCGAGGGATTAGTGCAGTGTGGGAGTTCGACCGTCAAGACCGCCTCCGTTAGAGAGCGCGCCCGGATACAGCTGGTGGAAAGAACCCGCCTCTCCCAAGAGCCTGGTTTGGTGGGACGCTCGTGGCGTCCCTCCTCCACCGTCGTTCCCCACTCGTCTCTGAAGAAGCCGCCGGGATCCCGCTGGGGGTCCCCTGGCCGGCAAGAAACCCGCCTCTCCCAAGAGCCTGGTTCACAGAGACATTCACGCACTCGTCCGGAACCTCCTGGTTGTGAAGAGCGTAGACACAGGGATTCTACTCGACGTTATCGCTCTCCCTCGCAAGATCATAAGAGGACCTTCCCGCTCGGGTGCTTGGAGTTGCCCAAGACGCCTTCCGCTGTGCCCCCGGCACCGGACGCGCGAAACCAACTTGATCCGACACAGAAGACGCCACTTGAGTATTCAACGGATTAGTGCACAGAAACCCGCCTCTCCCAAGAGCCTGGTTCGTTCCCCACTCATCTCTGGCCGCAGGGATCCCCTTGCCGGCAAGCAACCCGCCTCTCCCAAGAGCCTGGTTCACAGAGACTTACACGCACTCGTCCGGATCCTCCTGTTCGCGAGGATCGTAGGCGCTGGGATTCTACTCACCGTTATCGCTCTGCTTCGCAAGATCGTAGGAGGACCTTCTCCACTCATCGTTCGACGGATCAGGACTCCCTCGACTGGTTTCGCGTTCCTCATCTCGTTCGGACTCCCGTTCGTCCCGTTCCTCTTCCCATCGACCGGCCACTTCCCCTTCCCTCGTCCTCTCCGTTCCGTTCCTCCTCGTCGCAGCCGTTCTCCTCGTCGGAACCCGCCTTCGGCAAACGGGAGAACCTCGCCGCGTCGCTCCGTCTTCGCTCTCCCCTTCGGAGGGAGTCTTCGACCTGCGGTTCGCCGTCAGCGGGATTCCCTCCCTCGGAGCCCTCCTCGGTCGCCGGTTCCAGACAGCGGGACTTTGACACCCTGAGTTTGACGGCTGACGACCCCTCGGACTGGTTGCTCGGACGTCTCAGCCGTTTCTCCTCTTCCTCTTCTTCGGCTTCCAGTGCTGCGGTTCCATCAGACCTGTTCTTCTGCGCGGATGGACACTCGGCCGGCGCTGGACGGGACATCCAAGCTCATCGCCGCCGCCCTGCTGCGGAAGTTGCCCGGCATCGCCCCTTGACTCACCGGGGGTTCTCATCCATCGTGGACACTGGGGAACCAAGGCGCAGCCCCTTCTCCCTGACGTCTAACCATCTCGACAACTCTCGTTGGGCACCCGAGGGGTGCCGTACTTCGGACAGGTGGTACCGCTTGGCTGTGCTCGGGGTGGAGGCCTAGCCACTACACGGAGGCGAATCTACTCACCTTAGTCGTCTCTAAGCCCGGCTGCTGAAGCTACGCTTCCTACTTCCGTGATTCTTCTCGAGGTCCAACCCTTCGACCTTCGGACTTCGCGGACAAGAGCGTGCTTAGCTTGGATCTGACGCGGACTACTAGGCCTGCTTCTTCGGCTCGTGGGGGGAAGGATAGGTCACAGGAGCTTCTCCTCTTCGGCTACGCGACAGCGGAGGTGTTCTTCCAGGATCAGGGCAGCTGGCGATCCTCCGACCAGTGCATACCCCCTACCCTGGTGCTTGGGGAAAGAACTTCATCTCCCTCCGTGCGTGACGCTACCTGGACCGACGGTAGATCTGGGCCAGTCTTCCCCGGTGGGACCAGTGGCTACACACGGAATACACCAGGACACCTTCGGAGGATCGGCGCATGAGACCAGGATGATCCTACGTTTTCAGTGGACTGGGGCACAGGATGGGGCCTTGACCGAGGCCGCTACCCGGACGGAGCGAGCCCGGACACAGCTTTTGAGAAGCAGAGAACTCGCCTCACAGAGCCCAGTTCAGAGAGTCGCGCTTGGCGACGTCCCACGTACAATCTCGGTACCCACTCGTCTCCAAGTAAGCCGCCGGGATCCTGCTGGGGGTCCACTTGCCGACAGGAACCCGCCTCTCCTCAGAGCCCGGGTCGGAGAGACTTACACGCGCTCGTCCGGAGCCTCCTGTCGACTCCCCTCGGGAGGAGTCATCGAATGCTACGTCTTGCCCTTGCAGCCATACGGCGCCTGAGGGATGTTGCCGTGGTGGATTGGTTAACGAGCTTCAGGAGCTACGCCTCACCCTGTCTGCCTACAGTTCGAGGGAACAATTACGTACAGCTCCTCTCGGACCATACCTTACCTGGACCGCCGCGCCTTGGTCCACAGGTTCACCTTGCGCCCGCTTACGGGGCGCTATTCCACCAGGAGACCACGTAGCAAATCCCTGTACAAGCCTCACGGGTGCCTACGACATAGCCGTTCGCTTCGGACGCGCTCGCCTCTTTGCCGGTTCCGGCAGCACTGACGCTACATGCCGGACGTTCTTCCTGGTTAAGCTCAGTCATACGTTCTGAATTACAGGACCCCTCCCTCAGGGAGGTTAGAGGCTACAGGTACGTTATCAAGGCACTTGCAGGGCCACGAACGTCACATTCGTCAGGGACTGTACTGTCTTGCACTTCGTGGCTACTGGAGGCTGGCGGGCAGGATGACTTCGCCCGCCTCGATTGCAGAGCTCTGCCAGGCCAGAGAGACTCCTCGCTCTGGTGGAGGCCTTTTTGCGGGGGGCACAACTCCCTCCTGGCGCCTCAGCGCCGTAGGTATTCACCTACCTAGGGTCGTCGGGAGTTTGCGTTAGGGAGGACGGCCCTTGGGCCCTAAAGTGTGCTGGAGCGCGGCACCCACCTCCTGTTCGCAATTCTTCCATTCAGTCATGTCATCGGTAATGTTTTTGAAGAAACAAATTCATTTTTCTTTAAAAGGTATTTTTTCGAAAAATACTTACCGATGACATGACTCAAACGACCCTCCCACCTGCCCCGCTTGCCGCTCGTGCGCCAAGTATCCTGACTGAGGGATTATGGGTACCCGGCTTCCGGGTGGTGGGTATAGGGAGACAACTCTTGGTCCCCTCGGGGTTCCCCGAGTGCCTCCCGGGTTGTGTCTTAACACAACTGGCTCTTAGGCTAGAATGAGTAAGTAGTAGACACTTCCATTCAGTCATGTCATCGGTAAGTATTTTTCGAAAAAATACCTTTTAAAGAAAAATGAATTTTACTAACCAGACGAAATTTTTTCCAGAACCTAGCCTGAGCATTGCTGGAGTGCCAATTAAGGTGGCCGAGGAGGCAAAGTTTCTGGGGGTCATTTTTGACAAAAGACTTATCTTCCGCAACCATATTAATTACCTTAGAACCTCTTGTCAGAAGGCTCTCGACATTCTTCGTGTCGTCGGTCGTACTGACTGGGGTGCGGACCGTACTGTCTTACTTCGTCTGTACCGGGCCCTTGTTCGGTCCAAACTGGATTACGGCTCTGTGGTGTATGGCTCAGCTTCCAAGTCTGTGCTACAGCGTCTGAACACAATTCACCATCAGGGTCTGCGGATATGTCTTGGGGCCTTCAGGACGTCTCCAGTTCCTAGTCTGTATGCCGAGTCAGGGGAGCCTTCTCTCAAGCTCCGCCGCATCCGCCTCATGCTCAGCTACGTTCTGAAACTGAAGGCCCATCCAGACAATCCTGCCTATGATTGTGTTTTTAAACCATCGTTTGCAGAGATTTACGATACCCATCCGGGAGCTGTCCGTCCACTTTCTTTCCGTGTCCGACCTCATCTGCAGGCGGCCGGATTGGACCTGGACAGAGTTTCGGAATCCCTGCAACACATCACTCCACCTTGGCTCTTACCAGTTCCTGACATCTTGCTGGACTTGACTGCCCACAAGAAAGACTCTACTCCACCAGCCATATACCAACAGAGCCTCAATGAACTGCTTTCAATTTTTCCTGGCTATTGTCGCATCTATACCGATGGGTCAAAGTCTGAGGATGGGAGAGTGGCTGCGGCCGCAGTGTCCTCTCGCCATCCTAGACGCCCATTTAAGCACCGCCTCCCAGACCACTCATCTGTATTTAGTGCGGAACTGCAGGCGGTTCTGCTGACACTCAGGCATGCTTATCGATCTAGAGAAAGGAACTTCCTGATTCTGTCTGACTCTCTTTCTGCCCTGCAGGCCCTTCGGGGCACGGGAAATGACCACCCACTGCTGGTGCAGATCAGAGAGCTCCACGCGGACTTGATGAAGGAATATTATGATATCATTTTTATTTGGGTGCCAGGGCATGTGGGCATCGAAGGCAACAGGATCGCAGATTCTGCTGCCAACGATGCCCGCAATGACCTGACACCCCTGACACACAGACTGTTTATAGTGATTTTAGACATGTGGCTAGTGCGTACATAGCCCGTGAGTGGCAGTCCGAGTGGGACAAAGAGGAAGCTAACAAGCTGCATGAAGCCCTTCCTAAGTTGTCCGACGGTCTACCTTATCGCCGCGGCAGCCGCCGTGAGAAGACTGTCCTGGCTCGGCTCCACATCAGCCACACGTATGTTACGCACTCTTATTTACTTAAACAGGAGGAGCGTCCATGGTGTTATGCCTGCAACGAGCAGTACTCTGTTGAACACTTTTTGTTGTCTTGTGCTGATCTAATCGACACAAGGTATAAACATTTCACGGCAGACTCCTTGAAGGTTTTGTTCCGGGATGTGCCCCCGGACAAGATCTTCAGTTTTCTGAGAGAGTGCCATATTTTTAATAAGATTTGAGCGTTTATAGATTATGATGTTTCTATTATTTTGACCTTTTTGAGAGTCTTCCGACGTTTTCTTTAACGACCTGTGCGACATTTTAGCCTGACATATTTTTTAAGGTATATTTACATCATGTCTTAAGACCTTTCTTTTAGTCTGGCTGACCAGATTTTTACCCTTCCTGCCGTGAGATGGCCTTAGTTGCCTGCTCGACGTTAAACCCAAATAACTAACTAACTCAAACGCGTGAAAAAAATCTCGCAATCCTCAACGCGCGTGATTTTCTGGAATCGTCGGCCATTTTGAGATTTGAATTTGGTCAGTCCGACGTACCTGATACTTACAGGTGACATCGATGGAGCAGGGAAGCGACAAAGTTGAAGGTAAGTTTTGGTTGTAAATGGTTATGTTCATGCAAAATTGATGACTGAGCACCATAAATGTTTAAAAAAAGCAATGTAAGTGTACTGTTTTTCTAATTACTTCAAATGAATGTTGACGCAAACAAATGTAAAATCGATCGGCTCAATGACCGCGTGTTTTGAACAAAGGAAGACAACATTACTTGATGGAATTTGCCTCCATCCGACGATGACGGTTTAGTTTTGGTTGTAACAGTTATGTTCAAGTTTCTGAATGTGATATTCAATATTTCAAAGGATAAAACAGAACAAGTAATGTATGTTCGGATTAGTTTTGTAGCGCAGCAACACTTTGAAACAATAATTATTACTTTTTACCGTCACCTTCCCAATGTGTCCGCTTGAACATAACTTTACACATGGTCGAAGGTTGTCAGCGTTATGTTCAGGCAATTACAGCTTTATTTTCAAAGATTAAAAATAACACTATGTATTACACATTTTCGTCGATTCAGTATTGTTGTCTTTAACGTTCCTGATATAAAAATAGAGTAAATGTCTTTTGCTTCTGCTGTTTGATTGTTCATAACTTTACACATTTTGGCCAGGTAAATCTTTATGTAAAGTTATGTTCAAACCATGAGTTTTGCATTTTGGGGGAAAGACAAGTCATACATTTTTTGTACCAATTTTTGTTGGTAGGAAGGTATTTTGTGCTAATTTGATTTATACTTCGGGTCATAGATTATGAGTTGCTGAATTATAGTATAATTCAGCAACTCATAATATAGCGTTTGTAAATAACATGACGCAGTGAAAAAGGGAACGGACATAGCACCTTCAATCAAAACATGGTCATTTTTCTTATCTTAAGCTGTGATAATGTTCCCATTGTCTTTATGTACTTTATATTATTGTTTCTTCATTATGTAACATAACATTAAGTAAGAATAACCCTGTTCTGGCAGTATTGGACTGAACATAACATGACGTAACACTTATGGTGTTTGGGTTGTAAAGTTCTGTTACACTGTGCTTCATGCTATTTTTGTATGGTTTAGTGTTCTATGATAAGTACAGATAGTCTGTGCATTTTTTAAAAACTTTTCTGCACCCAAGAAATGACAATTTTTAAGAAATGCCTTGAACATAACTTGACAACAATTATGTTGTCAAGTTATGTACAGTTAAAACAGTGCTCAGCTAACATTTTCCTTCATAGTAACAGTCTTTTTTAAAGTGGAAGACTGGTTTGATTATGTTGTCTATTGTAACTAATATACAAACTATTATTCTACTAGCTAGATGACTGAACATAACTTGACAAACTAGACTGACATGTAAAGTGTAAAGTTATGTTCATTACTGTAGCACATGTCCTAGTATACTGTCTTTGGGATGCCCACTTTGCTAGTTGTTATTTATCAAAATACAGCTTGGGTACTAAAATATAAATTGTTAAACCCAGAATATACATTTCTCTGTTTTAAATAGTTTGTACATAACATGACATCATGTGTTGTCAAGTTATGTTCAACCACAGTTGTGTTTGGTTCACACATTGTCTTCCAAGTTACAGTCTGATCATGCCTTTTACTCTTTGTTGTGCTGGCCATGCTTGATAGCTGCCATGATATATCATAATTTAATAATAACCAGCCATTTTATTTTTAGTACAAAGCTGTTGAAAAATAACCAGACATGTTGGCCTGATGCTAGCTAATAACAAATCGCAAACATGGACACAAATTGAAATTATTTGACCCTCTCTGTTTCAGTTCTTCGGGATTTGTTCCTGAATCGAAAGTTTCCGAGGCTGAAGGGTCTTTCCCAGCCGTGAAAGCACCCAGAAAATTGATGCTCAACACGTGTGGTAGTGCAGTACCCTGACAGGTTGTGCCCTGGTGAGCAAGGTTATGTCAGCATACTTGTACTTACGAATGATAGCAGCCAGAAATCTTTTTAAAGTATTTGAAACCAGAAAAATGTGGATTCTGAACATGTTTTAGCTCCATTTATTTAAGTTTGAGATGGAGACATTGAAAAATTATAAAAGGTTGAAAGGTACGGCCGAAACAAGTGGGACTGGTTGTCACTGGCCAATAAAGAAAAGGAGTTTGAAGTTTCCTTAGGAAACTTGATCAGCAGGAAGCTTGTTATGGGTTGCTTCAAGAAAGCACTGTGATCATTATGCAACATAAACAAAGCAGTCTCTTTTTTTCTGTTTCAGGAGTGATTGTTGGAGTAGGTCCTCTGGGGGTCAAATTCATCAAGCCTCACCAGACAAAACAAGGAGTATTTGTTTACCCTGAAATAGATGACAAACAAGAAGTAGGGGATGATGTGATTGTAGGGTCAGCTGTAGATTTCCTGCCACTCTCCAACAGTGCACGCAAGGGAGGTTGGTTGGGTTTGATAAATTTTAAATTGTTTCTGCCATGTTTAGCTCAAGTACGAAGCTAAAGTGAGTACTTTGTGTGCCAGTGGTCTGCTGAAAACCATCCGTCGTGGTAAACTTAGGTCAATTGGTGCTAGATTATATTTGTTTGAAAGTGGTACAGAAAAGTGTTTCTTTGCGGAGGTATTTGGGCAAAAGGTTGGCTCGGATGTCTCACAGCCCATAGCAAGGATGAGCAATGGCTAACTAATGTCAGTTTTCAAGAGTGTTAAATGTATTGTTGGTGTTCTAAAATGTACTGAAAGTTTAAACTTTTTTCACTTGGTGCTTTCTCACATTGTGGAACCACATTGTGCAGAGATTTGAACCCCATGTTGTAAAGTTATGTACAAACATGTACAGATTTGTTTTGCTACTTGATTTAAACATTGTACTTGTAAACTGGTAAATGCTGGGGTTTACTGACCACATAATGTGATATAATTTCCCATTTTTATCTTTTATTTTGACTTCAGTGTTGATAATACCAACATGTTCGGTTGTAAAGTTATGTTCAAACTTGCCATTTTCACTCATTATTCCCTTGTACTATCAATTTCAAACCTGATAATTACATTACTGCTGTTCTGTAGTGTAGTAGAAAGCTACAGGTGATTGTGAATTTTATTTTCTGGTTCTTGTCCATTTGTGGAGGCACTTTTTTGCTGAAATTTGAAGCTCGTGGTGTAAAGTTATGTACAAACAATTACAATATGTATTTGCTGCTTTCATTACTAGTTTAGACACAATTTTGGGAGAAATAAAAGTGTATTTCATAAAAACACATCATTTGAGTAGTGTTTTGTTATTTTTGGATTTATGTATGTTAAACTAAAGAGCCTCAAGTTTGTTCGTCACGGTGTAAAGTTATGTTCAAGCATTGTGTGTTTCTTGTTTTTAGCCTTCATTTCATTCTATGTTGTGAATGATGTTTTTTCCCTAAATTATTCTGTAACCTACAAGAGTTTAGTACACAATTAAGGGAAAACACACCATCTTAATTGACTTTCTTTGCTGTGTTGTCAAGGATTTCAAAATTTTTATTCATCAGCAAGTTATCCAATTTTTTTTTAAAGTTTATAGCTACTGTGTTCACACTTATCTCAATTAGGATAGTTTAGAATCTATCACTGTGCAATTTAAATTGTGTGTTTAATACCACACACAATTGTTTTAATTATAATTTATGCATTTTTTTTTTGCATAAATATATAGCTGAGTGTAAAGTTATGTTCAAACAATTTCAGTGTTGCACGATTGTGTATCTATTCACCCCATCAAACTTTCTTTGAAGTTTAAGCATAGCCTAGTAAGGAAAGAACAACATGATAATTTATACAGCATGAATCTACTTTGTGAAAGCTAGAAAATGTGTTTTATAAATGTGTGACGGTGTAAATGTTATGTACAAACCATAACTGTTTTTCGCCAATTACACCCAAACGACTGCTCATAGGGAAATTCTTTTGGGGGTGCAGGTTACTTATGACTAAATACACCACAATCATGCAAAATGATGCTCATATGTTTAAGTTCAAAATCAGAGACCCATGTCACACTCTTTGGACACCCAGTCGTACTCTTGACCATATATGAATAACTAACAAAAGAAGAAAGGCAATCACCTCACCCTTCCCACAACTTTAATTGCCGTCTTTTATTATACTCCTTCACCTCTCTCCCAAAACAATAATAAATTCAAACTCAACGAAACGCATATTTACACATTACCATATAACTCGCTCCCGAATTTACCCTCCCGACACTAAAATGCTACCAAACAAAATAAATTGCATTTATTTCTACATTCTTACCCTTACCCCCCCCCCCCCCCCTTACTAACCAAAATAATACTAATAACAAAACAAGCAAACACAGGCGAACCCTCCGAGCATATGGCCACTAGAGAATTGTTGTGTGCACTTACTGTCATCCTTGAAGACGCCCCGGCTGGGACGGAGACAAACAAGACAAGGGTTCAGTCGTCGCGGTTTCTCTTCTCCTAGGACACCAGCTCTGGAGCGACCAGGGCCATATCGTAGGGCCGTCACAGAAGGACGAAATGGATACTTGAGGATGGCAGCTAATGATGAGCCATGCCTGCACAAACCTCCCTCAGAGACTGCTGCTTGGAAGCGACTGACTAACAATTTGGTTATAGTACGGTTTAGCAAAACCTTGTGCTCAGAAAAAAGTGCAGTGTCAGTTCACGCGAATCAGTAACCACCCGATCGCGCAGAACAATCATGTGTGGCACACGCCGACCCTCGCAACCTTGCACTGCAACAAACACCCATGTAAAGGCCAAACGACTCGCCTATTTTTTTATGTCCTATCCTTTTAACCAGTGACTAACCAATCCCTATCACCCCTCTAAATGTACCTCCCCTACAAAATAGAAAAAAATAAACCAGTGTCGTGACACAAACAAACAAAAACTGATGCGTAATTAAAATTTGAAACCTCTTGAATGAATGACGTATCGACCTTTTTTTTAATGAAGACCCTCAATGACAGTTCAGATTAGCAGTTCAGAGACGTTCTCCAAAACCATTCAACTCAAAAAGAATGGAGAAAGGTCCTAATAATATATCCGAGTGTACAGAATTATGGATATGGACTTTGTCCTGATTGTGTACTACTGTCTTCATAAATGGAAAGTTACATTTCTATTTAAGTACTGTCATAAGTCTATTACTTGACTTATGGTACCGTACACTCCATTTTACTTTTTGCTGTGTTGATAATACCACCACCATAGTTTGTTGAGTACAGTAGTTTGGAGAACATGTACTGAACTGCTATTATGGTTCAGATTATTGCTGAGAGCCCAGACAAACATGCGACATCACATGTTTGTCTGAGCCTTTAACTCATTTAACCCCAAGACCGCTTTTCCCAAATTTTAGAGGTATTACCTTACAGCTATGTACCTGTTTCAGGAGACGGATGGACCATGGTAATCCAAGGGCAATGCCAGATTGGCTTGGCGCCATCAGGTGCCAAGCCAATCTGGCACTGCCCTTGAATTATCATGGTCCATCCATTACCTGCTGTAGGGCATTGGAGCCAAATAGGTTAATCAACTGTTTTCATCTAAATTCGTGTAATTTTGACATACTCCTGATCTCTGGAAATTGTGTATATGTGATGGCCCCGCACACCAATGATGACTCTCTTTTTTTTTGTTTGGACTCAGGATGGTGTATATCATGAAGATGTGGGTTATGGTGTCAGCGAGGGCATGAAGTCCAAGGCACTGTCTCTGGAAAAAGCACGCAAGGAGGCAGTCACAGATGGGTTGAAGAGGGCACTCAAGTAAGGGAACAAATTCTAAATTAACCCTCTTATTCATGCAGCCTCCAAGGGGAATCACAGCGCTGGACAGACAACAGTTAGATCCCCTGCCCCCGCCTATCAGGCACCCAATCGCCAGCCCACAGAGAAATACGCAGGTATAGAACAAGACGATCATTTCCATCCTCAAAAAGAATGGATCAGGTCTCTTATATAACCCATGTCTTTCTCCGGAACTTAGGAAGTAGGCAGGAGAAACATACATACACAAACATGAAGGTGCGCTACTATATGTGGTCGGGTAAATACCCTGATTTCCCACAGTAGATGCACAGAACATTACACAACAATGTAACGATACAAATTTGCCTCGAGTTATAAATACTCACAAACCAGATAGGTGAGGCTAGCGCTGGCAGAATTGTATACAAACCAAGGGGAATCACAGCGCTGGACAGACAACAGTTAGATTCCCTGCCCCCGCCTATCAGGCACCCAATCGCCAGCCCACAGCTCGTTTTGAGGATGGAAATGATCGTCTTGTTCTATACCTGCATATTTCTCTGTGGGCTGGCGATTGGGTGCCTGATAGGCGGGGGCAGGGGATCTAACTGTTGTCTGTCCAGCGCTGTGATTCCCCTTGGTTTGTATACAATTCTGCCAGCGCTAGCCTCACCTATCTGGTTTGTGAGTATCTATAACTCGAGGCAAATTTGTATCGTTACATTGTTGTGTAATGTTCTGTGCATCTACTGTGGGAAATTAGGGTATTTACCCGACCACATATAGTAGCGCACCTTCATGTTTGTGTAAGTATGTTTCTCCTGCCTACTTCCTAAGTTCCGGAGAAAGACATGAAGAGACCTGATCCATTCTTTTTGAGGATGGAAATGATCGTCTTGTTCTATACCTGCGTATTTCTCTGTGGGCTGGCGATTGGGTGCCTGATAGGCGGGGGCAGGGGATCTAACTGTTGTCTGTCCAGCGCTGTGATTCCCCTTGGTTTGTATACAATTCTGCCAGCGCTAGCCTCACCTATCTGGTTTGTGAGATGCAGCCTCCAGTCATGTAAACAGTACGGGTAGCTGTATCATGCAAATGGATTAGCCCTTTTCATTTTGATACACTACTGCTTGAAATCAATTTGACTATGATAGTTCAGGGGTGGTGCCAGAACAGCTTGGCGCCTGAAGCGCCAAGCTGTTCTGGCACCACCTTTGAACTAAAATGGTTGATATCCTAATGTGCAAGAGCTATGTGTAAAGATTTTGTAATCTATACTTTGTTCATTTAGAATTTGTCTTTGTCTTGTTTGTACTACTTGTTATAAATGTACCACAAATGAATTTCTCTCTTTGAGATAATAAAGTACTCTTATTCTTATTTATTATTCATATTCTTAATGTGTAATGAAGCCATCATAGGACAATAAGCAAATTAAAAAAAATCAGCCTCAAGATGTAATGGGTTAACAACAGGTAAGCAGCACATTTAGCCCAAAGGCTGTACAGTGAAGTCCAGTTAACAAAAACATGCTGTACATGAATTTCTGGATAACACAAAACATTTTTGAATTCCCAGCAGAAAAGCCCGCTTGTTCTCTATTAAAATTTCATGGTTAACACAAAATGCTTGGCCTTTAGAACCAAGAAAAAGCTCAAGCTGAACGTCATCCAGTGTTATGCGCCCACTAATGACAGTGACGAGGAAGAGAAACAAGAGTTCTACGACCAACTCCAGAGTGCCGTGGACAAATGTGCGGAGCAAGACATCACCATCGTCATGTGCGATTTTAATGCCAAAATAGGGGAGGACAACACCGGATACGAAGAGGTGATGGGGAGACGGGGACTAGGCTCGGAGATGAGTGAGAACGGGGAGAGGTTTGTAGACTTTTGTGCTCTAAACCGACTTGTCATTGGAGGCAGCATCTTCCCACACAGAAGAATACACAAAGCAACTTGGGTCTCACCTGACCATACAACAGAGAACCAAATAGACCATATCTGCATTAGCAAGAAATTTAGAAGATCCCTTCAAGATGTTCGAGTGAGGAGGGGAGCAGATGTCGCCTCAGACCACCATCTGCTTACCTTAAGAATGAAGCTCAAGCTAAAGAAAAGCCGCACAGAGACAACAAGAAGACAGCGCTATAATGTAGGCCTCCTGAGAGAAACTGGAGTTAGAGAAGAGTTCAAACTGGTGCTGTCCAACTGGTTTCAAGCGCTACAGGAGCTAGTAAATGAAGAGGAGGCGGCCACCACAGAGCAGCAGTGGAAGGCAGTCAGAGAGGCGCTGAACTCAACCTGCAAAGACACTGTAGGGTTCAGGAAACACCATCACAAGGACTGGCTGTCGGCACAGACCTTGAAGAAGATAGAAGTGAGGAAGCAGAAGAAAGCAGTTGTCAACAACAGTCGCACGAGAGCAGCCAAAGTAAGGGCACAGGAGGAATACTCGGAAGCCAACCGCGAGGTGAAGAGGAGTATCAGGGTAGACAAGAGGGCCTACACAGACAGCCTGGCAGCAGAGGCAGAAAAGGCAGCAGGCAGCGGCAACATGAAACAGCTCTACGACATTACCAGAAGATTGTCGGGTAAGTATGGCCATACAGAAAGACCAGTAAAAGACAAAGAAGGCAAGCCTATTGCAGACAGAGCAGACCAACTCGACAGATGGGCCGAGTATTTTGAAGAGTTACTGAACAGACCTAGCCCACCCGACCCCCCAGACATCCAGCCGGCAGAGACCGACCTACCCATCAGCTGTGACAGACCCAGCCGGGAAGAGATCAGAAGAGCAGTGGCATTTTTGAAGAACGGCAAAGCAGCAGGGCCAGATGGCATCCCAGCGGAGTCTCTGAAAGCAGACCTAGAGACAACAGTGGAGATGCTGTACCCACTGTTTGGAAAGATCTGGGAAGAGGAGGTGATGCCGGCTGACTGGGAGGAGGGGTACCTAATCAAGCTTCCCAAGAAAGGCGACCTCAGCAAGTGTTCCAACTACAGAGGAATCACCTTGCTGTCAGTACCAGGAAAGGTCTTCAACAGGATCATCCTAGAGAGAATGAAGAGCTCCGTTGACCCCCAGCTGAGAGACCAGCAAGCAGGATTCAGGAAGAGCCGATCATGTACAGACCAGATCGCCACTCTCCGCATCATCGTGGAACAGTCTCTGGAGTGGAGCTCCCCGCTATACGTCAACTTTGTGGATTATGAGAAAGCATTTGACAGTGTGGACCGAGAGACTCTGTGGAAACTCCTACGACACTACGGTGTACCCACAAAGCTCGTCCGCCTGATCAAGAGCAGCTACGATGGCATGACATGTCGCGTGATCCACGAAGGTCAGTTCACCAGGGAGCTCCAGGTCAGAACTGGTGTCAGGCAGGGGTGTCTGCTGTCTCCGTTCCTCTTCCTACTGGCCATAGACTGGGTCATGAAGATGACCACAGAGCACAGACGAAGTGGAATACAGTGGACACTGTGGACACAGCTTGACGACCTCGATTTTGCAGACGACTTGGCATTACTGTCCCACACTCGTCAACAAATGCAGGACAAGACCACGAGGCTTGCTGACATCTCGTCCCAAGTGGGCCTCACCATTCACAAACAGAAAACAAAGACAATGAGGCTGAACGCAACCAGGGAAGAACCAGTCTTGCTTGCTGGCACCCCGTTGGAGGAGGTGGAGTCCTTCACCTATCTCGGGAGCATCATAGACAAAAAAGGCGGCACTGATGCAGATGTCAGAGCACGAATCGGTAAAGCCAGAGCAGCCTTTCTCCAGTTGAAAAAAGTGTGGAGTTCCAGAGAGCTGTCACAACACACCAAAGTCCGGATTTTCAACTCCAATGTAAAAGGAGTTCTCCTATATGGAGCAGAGACTTGGAGATTGACAAAAACCACAGTCAACAGAGTACAGACCTTCATGAACAGTTGCCTTAGAGGAATTTTGAAAATCCACTGGCCAGAGAAGATCAGCAACATCAGACTCTGGGAGAGAACAGAGCAGATAACAGCAGAGAATGAAATTGGGCGAAGAAGATGGGGATGGATCGGTCACAGTCTGAGAAAGCCAGCTTCCAGTATCACTAGGCAGGCATTGTCATGGAACCCCCAGGGAAAGAGGAAAAGAGGTAGGCCGAGAAACTCCTGGCGTCGAGACCTCCAAGCAGACATCAAGAGACTGGGAACCACCTGGAGTAGAATCGAAGGAGAAGCACAGGACAGGAGTTGCTGGAGGTCTCTCGTCGACGGCCTATACCCGGGTAGGGGTGACAGGCGTAAGTAAGTAAGTAAGTAACAGAACAGTCTTTAGTATTTTCACCACACAAACAACCATCCCGAGGACTGAGACGATGCCATCCTCCATGTAACACTGCACGCAGAAGCTTTGTTTACAGTAGTACCCCGCGAACTCCGTTACACAATAGCTAATACACCTGAGCGACCGCATGTTACCTTTCACACCTCAGTCCGATCTGCATCGCCGATGGCCGAGGTTATCCATTGTTTTCAATCACTTGTGTTCAACAGGCGCACTCACGTGTATCAGTACACAGGTGACAGAGAAAGGTGACGGACACACGCCTGCCACAGGTTCCGTACACACACCGACCCTGCAAGAGGGAGGGAGGTAGTAGTGGTGGGTGAGGGAGGGAGGAGAGGGTTGCACGTTTTTCTGAGCCCAGTTTCTGAAAATGATCGGTCGGTGATAAGCATAGCGAGTTAGTCTAGATGAGATTCTTCCTTTCCCATTCTTTATTCAACCGAAGACAAAGACTGACCATGTGATGTGCGGCAGGAGTGAGCAAGACTGATGGGGAAACTGCCATCTCAACCGATAATGTTTCTGTATTGTGGCAATTTTGTACATATTCATTCATTCACAGTCAGTCATTTTTAGCGTTTGATTTTTTTCATTCCTCAATACGGCGTTGATAAAACATATAGATCTGATTTGTAAGCAATAGACGCAAAGTGCCACAGAGAGTGAAAACAGCAGTACCAAGGATCGTGACATTTGATCATCATGAAGTGTTCATTGCATTGCCCGTATACATTAGTACATGGCTAAAAATAGCACACTAGCTGGTACACTGCACGTTGTTATGAAGCTATCAGAAGGATTGTACATTAAATTCACGAGTTGTACGCATGTGGTCTATTGTTTTCCTATTGAGATCAGATGAGAGTAAGCAGGTAGAGTGTGATACTTTGCACTTTTAACCTCCAGGGGAGGGCACACTCAGTTACAAATCTCCCACAATCTTCTTTCAGACTGAACAATTTTTAAAACTAAATCGGTTAACCCAAAATACGTTTTACATGAACTAATTTTCTCTTTCCCCAGAAATTCGTGTTAAGCGGACTCCACTGTACTTCCCCAATAAAATTTGCGAGTTGTCTTTTGAGGTACCACTACTAGTACTGTCCTCTGAAGATTACAGTTCAGAGAACAGCTCAACCATGATAGTTTAGTGTTGGTTATGGTACCAGAAAAGCTTGTGCTGTTGTAGCCTAGAGGCACCACCTTAACTCATTCAAGACGTGTCACCTCCAGATACGTGGCATTAGCCGGAGGTGGCACGTCTCGAATGAGTTAAACTGTCTGATGTTGTTTTGTCAGGGCTGAACAGGATAAACAATCCAAATGAATTTGAAATGTGTGGTATTTCAGTGGTATACCGGTATTTCTATAAGTATAACACCATCTGCTCAGCGTGTTTCTGACCAAGACCATCCTATAAATCTGCAGGTGACATAGATTCGTTAACCTTTTGGCTGGTGGTAGCATTTTTTGTGGCAATGATTCCTGCAGGAATCACTATAACAAGGGCTACCAACAGCCAAAAGGTTAGAGTCCCTGTGGCCAAAGGGACTTTTGAGAATCTGTGTCTTGCTAGTAAAATGTCCTTGTTATTTTAGGAGGGAGGTGTCAGTGTTTTGACATGCAAGCTGTGCTGTCCAACTTTATCTTTTATGCTGTTCAGCGGATACATTCAGTCAGTTTATGAATGAATCAACTTTATTGTTCCAAATACATGTTGCCACGTACAGGAAAATTTGTTTCGCCACCTCAGGTGCAACTTGCAATCACCCAAACTCACACAACAGTTTACACACAACACTGAAATGGACAATGGCTCGGGAAGGGTGAAGCCCGTCGCCAAGGCGTCAGATGGCGGCGCCAACGGTCCCAACCCGACCTGAACCTCCCTAACACAAAGCAAATTAAGGACAGCCCTATCATAGTATCTCTTAAACACGTAATATAATGTTTTTAAACTTTCTGCTTGGCTGATACTAGTTACACAAATGAGAGATATACCCAGGAAAGTTAGTTACACAGAAACAAGTGTGGTCTCACAATCATGACAATAAATAAACAGGGCCATGGAATGATCAAGTGTACTGGGAGGGTAGAAAGCAGCATGTTTGCCATTTTGTCTTTACAGTTTTGTTATTTGTTTTTGACTTAATTGTGGTTTGTTTTTTTCACTCGACCATGTTATAATTTCAGATGCTTTGGGAATAGTCTGGGAAACTGTCTTGGGGACAAGAACTACCTGAAATGTATACACCAAGCACCAAAACCAGTGAGTGAATTGTTTGCCTTGTTCTACATAGTGCTCATTTCTACTATTTTAACCCATTTAGCCCCAAGTCCACATTTTAAATGTGTCACTTAACAATTATGTACCAGTTGCAGGAGATGGGATGGACCATGATAATTCAAGGGTAGTGCCAGATTAGCTTGGCGCCAAAGGCGCCAAGCTAATCAGACACTACCCTTGAATTGTCATGATCCATCCGTCTCCTGCTGTAGGCTGAATGGGTTAAACCTCTACCTGTCAGTAGCAGTTTTTGTTGGGATGATTCCTACACGACTCATCCCAACAAGCCACTAACAGTCAAAGGGTTAATATGGTTCTACAGTGTCTGACTTCTCCAAGTAACTTTCTGTTATTTGCCTTCTTTTAAAAAGGGGTTTTACATGAATATGCTGAATTCAGTATACTGCTTAGTGCTCCCTATTTTGCAGTGTGTCTCTCTTTTTTGTTTATTTCTGTATTTTTTTCCTCTGTGTTGTGTACATGCATGTTTAAAAAAATAAAGTTGTTTTTTCAAAATACATTACCGATGGCATTACTATATGGAATACACTCTATAGCCTATCGATTTCAGCCCAAAGTTGTGTCCCCTACAGAACTGGGGAGGAGACACCGGGGATCCAGACATAGGGCCCCGGGTGGCCCCCCCTTACTACCCTATCCCGGCAAGCATAGGGCGAACTCCTGTCAGTTTCACTCTTAGCTTGGCCGTGGACGGTCGGGATTTTGCCTTGCTACATTTTTTGACCGGTGTCTTCTGTGTTTTTTTACTACAAACGTTTGGCTTTTTGCCTTGGATTAGACTTCTCCTTGGGCTCAGTGTACTTCGTTGGTGTGTTCTACACTTCAACGTTTTACTGTGTGTGGACTTAGCGCCGACCAGTTTGACTTTCAGTGAACTTCGTCATTGGCTGCGGCCTTCGGTTCGGCTTGTGACTTTACTCACGTGGCTTGTGCCTCTTGGTGTGAGTTCGGCGCTTGAGTGTGTTCCTTCCTGCGGATGTTGTGCAACGAACGCTATGGCGGCTTCTGTTTGAAGGCTTGCCTCCTTTTGTGAGGATTTTCTGTGGCCCTCGGACGCCCTCGTCGCCTGCTGGCCGTGCTTAGACTGCTCTTCCAACAGGATGTGTGTCGTGTGTGCCGACGGGAGTGAGGACCGGTGGTCTCAGCTGTGGGATTTCTACAGATGTGTCCTTCCTTCCTGGTCTCGACAGTCTCCCTGGACTTCTCCGCAGGATGGCGTCGCTCCATCGGCTCCTCGGGCCCCACTTCGCTCCGGCGTCCGGGCCTTCCAGCCCGCAGGTAAGTTCCCTTCTTTTACCGTAACCGCGCAGGAACTCCCTCCCCGCTCTGAGTCTTCTTAGCAGGGCAGGCGAGTATCAGAGTCGTGCTCCCCAAGCTTGCGTCCCCAGCGGGCCCGGCGTGACTAGCGCATACGTACTAATAGAGAGAAAAGAAGTAGGCATAGAGGCTCTCCCTCACGCTCCGCGGCTTCCGCGCGTGATTAGAGGCCTTAGAGGTTTTGCCCACCCGCTCTGACTCGTCCGAGCGGGTCCGGCTACCTACGTTTACGTCCCCCCCCCCCCCCCTCCACCCCTCCACCCCCCCCCCCACCCCGTTTCGACCAGGCGGGCCCGCTGTGACTGTGACACGAGACCCCCTCGCTCCTAGCGGGGGCTGCGTGTCCCATTTCGGTCCCCTCCCCACTTCCGAATTATCTGAGCGGGCCTGGAGAGACACATTACTGTCCCCCCCCCCCCCCCCCCCCCCCCCCCCCCCGCCCCGTTTCGACCAGGTGGGCCCGGTGTGACCTTGTCAATGCGTCCCCCACGCTCCGAGGCTTCGGAGCGGGGGTTGCGCGCCCCAGTTTTGTCCCCTCCCCGCTCGGCCTTTCCTGAGCGGGCTTGGCATGACACTTTTCTGTCCCCCACCCCCCCCCCCCCCCCCCCCCCCCCGCCCTGAACTTTCCAGGCGGGCCCGGTGTGACTCAGACAATTACTTACAGGTGCGGTTTCAAGCGCCCCCCCCCCCCCCCCAATTTTGTCCCCTTCCCGCTCCGCTTTTCCTGAGCAGGCTTGGCGTGACACCTTCCTGTCCAACCCCCCCCCCCCCCCCCCCCCCGCCCCCGTCCCCCCCCCCCCAACCCCCTCCGCCCCGATCTTTCCAGGCGGGCCCAGTGTGACTCAGACATTCACTCACAGGTGCGGATTCACGCACCCAATTTGTCCCCTCCCCGCTCCGCTTTTCCTCAGCGGGCTTGGCGTGACATCTTTCTGTTCCCCCCCCACCCACCCCCCCCCCCCCCCCCCTCCTGCCCCGATCTTTCCAGGCGGGCCCAGTGTGACTCAGACATTCACTCACAGGTGCGGATTCGCGCGCCCAATTTGTCCCCTCCCCGCTCCGCTTTTCCTCAGCGAGCTTGGCGTGACACTTTTCTGTCCCACCTCCCCGCCCCGATCTTTCCAGGCGGGCCCGGTGTGACTCAGACATTCACTCACAGGTGCGGTTTCGCGCGCCCAATTTGTCCCCTTCCCGCTCCGCTTTTCCTGAGCAGGCTTGGCGTGACGCTTTTCTGTCTCCCCCCCCCCCCTCCCCCCCGCCCCGAATTTTCCAAGTGAGCCCGGTGTGACTCAGACATTACTCACAGGTGCGGATTCGTGGTGAGTAGTTTGCCCTCTTATGTTCGGAGCGCGGTCCCCAGCTCTCGCATTCCCCTCGTCCGCGCGCTGTTCCCGTCACTAGTAGCCCCCCCTCCCCTCGCACTTCGGCGAGTCGGGGGCTTACAGAACCTAACTTCGCCTTTGGCCGTGGTTGGCTGCGGTCCCTCCTTCCTCGCGACGCCCCGCTGTGCGGGCTTCGCGGGCGGCTCCGTCTATCTTTCGCCCTCGCCAGTCGCCTTCGGCGGTCCCGCGCTCTTGGAGCCGGTCGCCCCTCCTTGCGGCTTTGCTTGATAGGCGGACGGTGGAGGTAGACCCTGACATACTAAGCCTGCATCCAGCGGATTCGGCTTCAGCTATCTTCTTGCGGGATTCGCCATCTGGCTTTCCCGCCCGCTTCTCAGCTGTTTCGTCGGTCTCCTCCTCGTCTAGGATTTCGGCCCTTTGCTCAGCTCACAGACGGTTCGTGCTTGGGAGGCCTCCCGTCTGATAGCCAACTTCCTCCCTCCGGACTTTTGTCCACCTTCGCCTCCTCTGACGAGACAGGGTTGATGCGCTGCGGCAGGCTAAGGTCGCTAGTCTCTCCCTCAGCCACACGGTTCCGGGATCTCGTCGATGCTTTCTCGGCCCGGTTTTGCCAGGACTCCTGCGGTGACAAGGAATTTTTTCGCATATACGCGTTTGCCTGCGGGGATTTTTATGTCTTTTCGGCAGGCTTGGTACGCTGGACACTCTCGAGCCTTCACCATCCCTGTTCCTTCGGTGGATGCGGCAGCCGTAAACCAGGCGGTTGGGCTCCGGCTAGTCCAGAATGCTTGGCCTCACCCTCTTGACAGATTTGCTTCCTTAGTTCGGAATTGGTGATGCAAGCGGTTCTACATTACCTGGAGGACTCTTGGGACCTGGAAGCCTCGTCCCCGCGCCGTGACGTACATTCCATTTTGCTTGCTGCTAACAGGGCCGCCCACCATTCCTCAACCAACCCTATGGCGGCGGCCGCCTAATGTGACCTTTGGCAGCATGGTTCGCTCCTTCGGCTCTGCAAGGATCTCCCCTAGACGGTGTAGACGCAGCTCCGCCAGGCTCCACTTGGTGGTTCCCTCCTTTTGGTGAGACGTGGCAGACTGTAAAGGATCTACCAAGGACCTGTGGTCCGTCCTGCCTCCGCCCCCGCTGCGTCTCGGTTCGATCGGGCCCGCTGACTTTACCCCTTCTCCGCCCCCGTCGACAGTTCTTGGGTACTCCAGTCGGCAGGCGGCAGGCCTTCTACAGCGACCATAGGAGATTTCTGTTCCCAGACGACCCCTGGATCATCTCAAAATTCAGACCAATCTCAGGCAGTAGCTCTGTGTCGAGAATTCACGTCCTTACTCGACAAAGCGGCGACAGAAGTGGTTTCTTGTCAAGACTCGCCGGCGTTCTACAGCCGCCTCTTGCTCGTTCCTATGCCTGGGGGCAGGGGCGGCCAATCTTCGACTTGTCGGCGCTAAACCAGTTCTTTCAGTGCCTCACTTTCAGATGGAGACAGCCAGAACTCTGCACGCAGCCGTCCGACCGATGGACATCGTGTTCAGCTTCGTTCTATCAGACGCTTATCTCCACGTTCCGATTCATCCGTCGTCTTGCCGGTATCGTCGATTTGCTTTTGCCGGGGTCATTTACCTGTTCCGTGCCCTTCCCTTCGGCCTCAACATCAGTCCTTGGGTCTTCACAAGGCTCCTCGACGCGGTGATGGCCCTTTTCCAACAGAGGTCTCTGAGTCCGGCCTCCAACTACCTAGACAACTTACTTTTGTGCAACCTGATCGCCTCGGCGCTCGAGGAAGACAGAGTCGTCCTCCTTTCCTTCTTGCGCCGACTTGGGTTCCTCATCAACCCGGGCTATTGGATCACTCTCCTTCTCGCCAGTGCCCGCATTTGGGGATGGAATTCTTGACCGACCTCAACTTAGTCCGCCTGCCTTTGGCGCGGCGGCAGATGATTGCCGGATTTGCACTTCTTCTTGGACGTAGGGGTCTCTTTTTTGGCCAGGGTCTGGCTTCAGCCTATGGGATTACTCAGCGCAACAGCGGACTTGTTACCCTCAGCAGGCCTTATGCCCGCCCGCTGCAGCTACTCCTTCTCCTCCGCTGGCGTCCCTCGTCGGGCACCCTGACGGATCCGGTCCCAGTTCCTCGCTGTCCCGACCACATCTCCAGAGGTGGACGGACCTCGCGTGGTTGGCGACGGGCGTGCCTCTTTTCCGGTGGTCAACTGCACCAACTCGAGCCAGTCGGGCTGGGGAGCTCGCCTGTTACCGGACTTTGTCTCGGCCTCGGGCCTCTGGCCCCGGGACCTTGCGGACAAGCACAGCATCTGGCTAGAGATGAAGGTGGTGGGGATGGTTCTCGACTTCTAGCAGGGAACGCTGACCGGCCAAGAGGTCCTCGTTCTCTTGGACAAAACGGCGGTGGTGGCCTACATACAGAACCAGGGGGGGGGCACGCGCTCGCCCTCCCTGTGCATCCTCCTTTACCACCTCCTTCTCTGGTGCAGGGACCGGGGGCATTACTCTTCGAGCCTGCAACATTCCCGGCCACCTAACTTGATCGCAGATGCCCTGTCCCGCCACGGACAGATGTTCCACACGGAATGGTCCCGGCGCCCGGACATCTTTCGCCTGATCGGCTCGCGTTGGGAGACGCCTCTAGTCGACCTGTTTGCCACCAGTTGGAACAACCAGCTTCCGGTGTACGGCTCCCCATTTCCGGACCCGCTCGCCTAGGCGGTGGTTGTGCTCTTCTTCCCCCAGACGGACTGGTCACTTATGCCTTCCCTCCGTCTGGGATGGTACCGAAGATCCTGCGGAAAACTTCTGGGATGCTCCGCGGTTCTCGTCCGGGTGGCCCCCCTCAATTGGACCAAGAGCTGGACCTCGGACTTACTCGCGCTAGCGACGGAACAGCCCTAGAGCTCCCTGCTCCACACACGATGCTCTAGCAGGCCCGCCAGGCTCTCTTCCACCCATGCCCAGAGCCCCTCCTCCTACATGTCTGGAGGTTGTCTGGCAAGCCCTCGCCGCTAGAGGTTTCTCAGAGGCAGCGATTGCAGCAGCCCGCAGTCTGTCTACATGGAAGGCGTACAAAGGCAAGTGGAGGGTCTTCAGTCCTGGTGCGCCGCCCTGCGGCTACCCCCCACGAGTCTAACTTCCCCCCTACTGGCGGAATTCTTCCGGCGGCTCTTCGACGATCAAGGCTTAGCCTCTGTTACCGTCAAGGGTTACCGCACCATGATCGCGGATACTTACCGCCGCCTGGGCCTTCCGGATCCAGGCCCTTGCAATGACCTTTCGGACCTGTTGGCTCTCTGGAGCTCCAATGTCCGATCTCCCGTTCCCTCTTACCTCGGTGGGACCTCGCCTGGGTACTGACGTGGCTAAATACGGACCGCTTCGAACCCCTGCCTTTGGCATGGTTCTCCGACCTGAACTGGAAAACATGTTTCCTTCTGGCTCTCGCCACAGCGTTTCACGTGAGCGAGCTTCACGCGCTCTCGGTACGACCCGCCTGTCTGCAGTTTCGTTCCGATGGCTCTGCACAGCTTCTCGCCGGCCCGTCCTTTCTGGCCAAGAACACCTTCCCTCGGCTGCGCCCCAGATGCTGACCATACGTCCGCTCAGTGGGACGGACCTAGCCCGCGAGTCGCGTCAACAGGACCCGGCTCGGGCTTCGGTGGGTGATTCGGTCGGCCTAACAGGGACTCTCTCCTGACTGGAATAGACCTTTGCAGTTCTGGGCGCATGAACTATGAAGGGAGAGCAGTAACCACCAGCGTGGTCCTGGACCGCAACTGCTCGGTTAAGGACTTTATAACAGCAGTCGGCTGGCGTGCAGACTCCACCTTTGCCCGCTTCTTCCTCCGAGACCTATCCGGCCAGCGTGACTCCCTGGTCCCGGTGGGCAACTTCTCCGCGGCCCAGCACTCCCTCCGTGTGCCACTGGCGCCTTAGGCACGTCCTAGCTGAAATCGTCGGGAGTGCTCCTGCGTGGGCCGGCGGGGGGATAAAGTTCTGGGCTTAGGGTCGGCACCCTCCTCCTCTTCGTTATTCTTCCATATAGTAATGCCATCGGTAATGTATTTTGAAAAAACAAATGAATTTTTTTTCTAAAATGTATTTTTTGGGAAAATACTTACCGATGGCATTACTCGGACAGCCCCGCTTGCCTCTTTTTGGCTAAGTGTGAAACTGACAGGAGTTCGCCCTATGCTTGCTGGGATAGGGTAGTAAGGGAAGGCCACCCAGGGCCCTATGTCTGGATCCCCGGTGTCTCCTCCCCAGTTGTGTAGGGGACACAACTTTGGGCTGAAGTCGATAGGCTATAGAGTGTATTCCATATAGTAATGCCATCGGTAAGTATTTTTTTAAAAAAAAATTCATTTTAGAAAAAAAATTCATTTTTTGTTTATTTGTAGTATATATATCCCAGAAAGCCCTGAAATGCTACTGCAGGATGTAGATCGACTATGATAGTTCAAGGGTGCTGTCAGACTAGCTTGACGCCAGACTATTCCTTGAACTATCATGGTCAGTGTGTCTCCAGAACTGCGTTGTAGACCTCAGAGGATGTCTCCAAAATTTGATAATTTTGTCAGTAGGGTTTTATGAGTTGAGCATTATATTTCTTGATATTGGACCCAGGAAACATTTCCCCAAGGGAAATTTCTCAGGTCCAATATACAGTGGTCTGCCATAGTTTACAACTGAACCACAAATCCACCATTGTTCACTTGTTTTTTAGACGCCTGAAAACTTCAGTGTTGGAGACATGCGACGAGAAACCAACGACGAAAATACAGCTCGAGCTCGCAGAAACGCCAGAGCTAGACGTCACGCTACCCACCAGAACATGCCACTTATTTCCCGGACGATGCAGGCTGCCATGGCAACAACTAATCATACTGCATCTCCTAGTTATGCTCATCCAGGTTTTCCTTTGGCAAATGGAACAAATGCACAGACACCGGAGATATCAGATATCAACATTCGCACTTTGGATTCAAACACAGCCAGTAATTTTGTAAACTCTGCTGGGTCTACTATGGCCTCTGTGTTAGCTTTGGCTGTGAATGGGGCTCAACCCAATACAGTAACCTGGAGTTCTTCTGCTACAGCACTTTCAGGAGGTACCACTGCTAGCACTGTTAATCTTCCTCGGCCAAATTCAAACAATCCTACCTCTGTTGCATCTTCATTAAATGTGCATGCAGAAGGTAGGGATGGGGGCAGTGCTGTTAACCAGGTGCTTTTCATGGACCAGAAGAATGGACAGACGGGCAGTGGGGATGAAGGGTTGTTCACTGCACCAGGAGGTGGCAGGTTAGTGGTGAGAACAAAAAAAATTTTTTTTTTTAACCCCTTCCTTGTTGGACAACACCAAACAGTACCCAACTTTATGCAGGAGACAAAGATGTATGTCTCTTTCTTGTCCTTTTTTTTTTTTTTTTTTTGGGGGGGGGGGGGGGGGGGGGGGGTGTTATGCCTCAGACAGGCAGTACTATCTGGCAGTAATTTGAATAAATCTGCAATGGATCTCAAGACATAATTTTTAGCGTCTACAAGAATCTATGCATGCAAAACTGTGGGAGATGGTTTAACCATTAAGTTTAGCGGTATGTACTTACTTGCTTAACCCATATCATACTGAGGCTAAAAGCTTACATTATTTTCTCAAAATCATTACTGATGACATTACTAATTGGAACCTTCGCTTAACTCATAATTTTAGCCAAAAAACTTACTGTGTCCCTCATACTAGGGGAGGTAGCCACTGGGGAGCCATAGCCCGGAAACCCCGAGCGGTCTCCCGTACTACCTAATCCGATGGCGCACTCACCATTTCCCGCCAGTGACTTCGCTAGCTCAGTTATAGCCGGTCGTATGCACTTCGTGTTCCGACCTTTGTTTCCTCAAAACACATTACCGATGGTATTACTAATAGGAATGGTTTCTTAGCTAGTCTAATTTTAGCCCAGAATTCTTGTGTACGAGTATGGTCATGATGGCAGGTGAGGGGCGCCATAGCCTAGGCAGTAACCAGGGTAGCCTCCCTTCCAGTCCAACCACGCATGCGCCCAGCGCTTAGTACCTCAGTCAGTTTCTTTGCTAGTCGATGGTAGGTTGTGTACGTCAGTGTCTCTCTTCGATTCGGACTGTGTCTTCTTCGGTGGAAGCTTTGTGTGCTTGGTTTTTTGTTTCTTCAAAAACATTACCGATGACATGACTGAATGAATGGAAGTGTCTACTACTTACTCATTCTAGCCTAAGAGCCAGTTGTGTTAAAACACAACCCGGGAGGCACTCGGGGAACCCCGAGGGGACCAAGAGTTGTCTCCCTATACCCACCACCCGGAAGCCGGGTACCCATAATCCCTCAGTCTAGTCTACTTAGGCGCACGATTCGGTCGTCTTGCGCTCTGCTCTAGCCTACGGACTTTGGTTTTCGACCGGTTCGCTGGTTTCGGACTTGCTGTTGGAATGAAGAGCGGGAGATAGGATCGTTTCGTCGGCCCTGCCTGTGCTGCTGCGTGGTTTTCTCGTCCCCACTGCTTAGCGCCTACGCTTCGACCTCTGGTGAGCTGTCCGGTGAGCTTCGCCGGTCGTGCCAGGGGGTTTTGGACATCTCCACCCGTTCCCCTTCGGCGGAGAGGTAAGGTAGCGGGGTTGACCCTCGGCCGGTTCCCGGGCTGGGCACTGGTTTGTGCAGGTACGAAGTTTTTCGTCTTCTTCTCACTGTAATTGCGCGCCCACTCACCTTCGGTGAGTCGTAGCGAAGTTTCCTACGCATTTGTACCTTGGGTGTGGAGAATTCTTTTACTCCATGGCCTGATTAGCTGAGTGGCACAGCTTGGGTCACGCCTTGTCATCGCGTAGTTTGTTCGGTACCAGCGCCTGTTCTGGCCCCTTTCTGTTTTCGCTTGCGGGATGTTTGTATGGATACGGGTGATGAATTAAGCGCACGCTCGCATACGCAGGCATACGCTGTGGACAAGTGCTCACGTACCTTAGAGAGTGGATATACGTTCCGGCGGGCAGCTTGGGGGTTTACGCTCCTTGGCTGGGCGGGACCCTCGTGACATGTCCACATAAAGTGGTGATTTACTGCCCCAGATGTTTTTCTTGTCTTGGTTGTCATTGCGTATTGATTTGTACAGCATGCGGCCGGTGTTGTTTTTTCCACACACGGTCACCCTTAGTAATGATGTTGGGACCTGACTCCTTTTATGACAGGGGTTGGTACATATGTTGTTGCTCACCTTAGCGCTTGACGGCGGTGAATCTACCTCGTTACTGCACTGCTAGATTGCAGACGTGCAGTTTGGTACCTCGCTTCCGTCATGACGTATTCGTCTTTTGTGTACATATGTTGTTCCCTCGCCTTAGCGCTTGGCGGCAGTGGGCCTACTTGCTTACTGCACGGCTAGTTGTAGGCGTGCAGTTTGGTACCTCGCTTCTGTCATGACATGTTTGACTTGCTACATATGTTGGTTGCTCACCTTAGTGCTTGATGGCAGTGAGTCGACCTTCTTACTGCACTGCTGGCGTGCAGGCTTCACAGTCTGTTACCCCGCTTTGGTGCTTGTGTGTTTTGTTGTTACGAAGGCTACCTTTCGTGGCTTAGTCCCACAGGACTCGCCCGCAGGCCTTCGGGTGTGTTATCTGTTGCAGGGAGGTGCTACCCATTCACACAGATGACAGTGGCTAGTTCAGCCCCCAGGGGTCTTTCGCCACTGCACCGGATGCCCCGCCGACCATGCTTGCGTTGCAAGCGATCGGCACCGGTTTTAGGCGCCTTCCGGACACTGCGGGTTTCCGCATGACAACGGACTGACCTGGGGGAGAAGCCACACCGGATGTCGACTAGTGCGCGAGCGTGGATTGTGGAGGCCGCTGCCAGGGGGAGCGCACGTGAACAGCCTCTGGCAAGACCCGCTCGGTAAGACAATTACGCACACGTCCGACTTCTTGGACGTTGCAGTACACTACCACCTTGAGAGGACAAGCAGCTTCTCGGCTGTAAGCACCAGCCCGGCTGCTACTGGTAGGTGTGTTCTTCATGTCCAGGCAGCGCCCATTGGGACTAGGCCTGTCTTCCGACGCGGGAGGTGCCTCCTACCACATTGGGATGATTGTGTCACCTGGTCTCAGCAGCGCGGATGGCAGCATTGTAGCGTCTGCAGGCGGGAGCGACCTATGCTGTTGGTGCTTGAAGGATCCCGTTCCGCCCCGATGAAGAGGGGCATGCTGATGTCCTTCACGCAAGGCGTATGTTCGGGTGGCCGTCGGACAACCACTAGTTCGGGTCTCCTATGCGCAGGATGTATCCTTGGCACCGGTCGCTTGAGACCAGGACGTCCCTGTGGGAGCCCCACACCGGGTTCAGTGGACTAGTGCACGAAGTGGGCCTGGATCGATGAGGCCGCTTCCAGGAGGGAGCGCGCCCGGACTAAGCCTTCCAAGAAGCCATGTCCACTATCGGTCCCACTTGTCTCCAAGAAAGCCCGCGGGATCCCGCTGGGGGTCCCCCTTACCGGCAAGAAAGCCCGCCTCCCTCGGAGCCCGGCTCAGAGACATTCACGTGCACGTCCAGGGACTCTAGTAAGGATGCTCGTCTCCAAGGAAGCGGAGACTACTATCGACACAGTTCCAGGCCACCTTTCGAGGGTACTCGTCCCGCTCGCGCTGCGCGGCGCCAGAGTAGGGACCACTATCGGCACCGTTGGATGCTCTTCCTCTACGGATCGCCTCATTGGAGTGACCCTTACGCCGCTCCAGGTCTACACTCCGCTCACTCTCCTCTGCTGGCGTGCGTAGGAGTTGCCGTTCTTCACGTCCCTCCAGAGATCCTGTAGACACTCGCCGAGTGCCCTCATGTTTTGTGTGTTGCATTGGCCTACTGGTGACCTGCAAACAATGCGGAGGCTTCCGGTGGCCGTCTCCTGTGCGCCGGGTGTGCTTCTGACCACACTTGTGACGTCTGTGCTACCTGGCCGGAGCTGCGATGGTCTGATCTCTGGAACTTTTTAGGAGGGAGCCTCCTACCCTCTCGGGTACTTGAAGATTGCCGAGACGCCTTCCGCTGTGCCCCCGGCACCGGACGTGCGAGACCAACTGGATCCGACACAGAAAACGCCACTGAGTAATCGAGGGATTAGTACACGGAGTGGGAGTTCGACCGTCAAGACCGCCTCCGTTAGAGAGCGCGCCCGGACACAGCTGGTGGAAAGAACCCGCCTCTCCCAAGAGCCTGGTTTGGTGGGACGCTCGTGGCGTCCCTCCTCCTCCGTCGTTCCCCACTCGTCTCTGAGGAAGCCGCTGGGATTCCGCTGGGGGTCCCCTGGCCGGCAAGAAACCCGCCTCTCCCAAGAGCCTGGTTCACAGAGACATACACACACTCGTCCGGAGCCTCCTGGTTGTGAAGAGCGTAGACACAGGGATTCTACTTGACGTTATTGCTCTCCCTCGCAAGATCATAGGAGGACCTTCCCGCTCGGGTGCTTGGAGATTACCGAGACGCCTTCCGCTGTGCCTCCGGCACCGGACGCGCGAGACCAACTTGATCCGACACAGAAGACGCCACTGAGTATTCAACGGATTAGTGCACAGTAACCCGCCTCTCCCAAGAGCCTGGTTCGTTCCCCACTCGTCTCTGGCCGCAGGGATCCCCTTGCCGGCAAGCAGCCCGCCTCTCCCAAGAGCCTGGTTCACAGAGACTTACACGCACTCGTCCGGAGCCTCCTGTTGGCGAAGATCGTAGGCGCCGGGATTCTACTCACCGTTGTCGCTCTGCTTCGCACGATCGTAGGAGGACCTTCTCCACTCATCGTTCGACGGATCAGGACTCCCTCGACTCAGACGAGTTTCGCCTTCTTCGCGTTCCCCATCTCGTTCAGACTCCCGTTCGTCCCGTTCCTCTTCCCTTCGACCGGCCACTTCCCCTTCCCTCGTCCTCTCCGTTCCGCTCCTCCTCGTCGCAGCCGTTCTCCTCGTCGGGACCCGCCTTCGGCTCTCAGGAGACCCTTGCCGCGTCGCTCCGTCTTTCGCTTTCCCCTTCGGAGGGGGTCTTCGACCTCTGCGGTTCGCCGTCAGCGGGATTCCTTCCCTCGGAGCCCTCCTCGGTCACCGGTTCCAGACAGCGGGACTTCGACACCCTGAGTTTGACGGCTGACGACCCCTCGGACTGGTTGCTCGGACGTCTCAGCCGTTCTCCTCTCCCTCTTCTTCGGCTTCCAGTGCTGCGGTTCCGGCAGACCTGTTCTTCTGCGCGGATGGACACTCGGCCGGCGCTGGACGGGACATCCAAGCTCTTCGCCGCCGCCCTGCTGCGGAAGTTTGCCCGGCATCGCCACCGGACTCACTGGGGGTTCTCATCCATCGTGGACACTGGGGAACCAAGGTGCAGCCCCTTCTCCCTGACGTCTAACCATCTCGACAACTTTAGTTGGGCACCCGGGGGGTGCCGGACTTCGGACAGGTGGTACCGCTTGGCTGTGCTCGTGGCGGAGGACCTAGCCACTACACGGAGGCGGATCTACGCACCTTAGTCGTCTCTTAAGCCCGGCTGCTCAAGCTACGCTTCCTACTTCCGTGATTCTTCTCGAGGTCCAACCCTCCGACCTTCGGACTTCGCGGACAAGAGCGTGCTTAGCTTGGATCCGACGCGGACTACTAGGCCTTCTTCTGCTCGTGGGAGGAAGGATAGGTCACAGGAGCTTCTCCTCTCCGGCAACGCGACAGCGGAGGTGTACTTCCAGGATCAGGGCAGCTGGCGATCCTCTGACCACTGCGTACCCCCTACCCTGGTGCTTGGGGAAAGAACTTCAACTCCCTCCGTGCGTGACGCTACCTGGACTGACGGTAGATCTGGGCCAGTCTTCCCCGGTGGGACCAGTGGCTACACACGGAATGCACCAGGACACCTTCGGAGGATCGGCGCATGAGACCAGGATGATCCTGTGGAGGGTCTCCACAACGATTTCAGTGGACTAGGGCACAGGGTGGGGTTTTGACCGACGAGGCCGCTACCCGGACGGAGCGAGCCCGGACACAGCTTTTTAGAAGCAGAGAACTCGCCTCACAGAGCCCAGTTCAGAGAGTCGCGCTTGGCGACGTCCCACGTCCAATCTCGGTACCCACTCGTCTCCAAGTAAGCCGCCGGGATCCTGCTGGGGGTCCACTTGCCGGCAGATAACCCGCCTCTCCTCGGAGCCCGGTTCGGAGAGACTTACACGCGCTCGTCCGGAGCCTCCTGTCGACTCCCCTCGTGAGGAGTCATCGCATGCTACGTCTTGCCCTTGCAGCCATACAGCGCCTGAGGGATGTTGCCATGGTGGATTGGTTAACGAGCTTCAGGAGCTATGACTCGCCCGGTCTGCCTACAGTTCGAGGGAACAATTACGTACAGCTCCTCTCGGACCATACCTTACCTGGACCGCCGCGCCTTTGGTCCACGGGTTCACCTTGCGCCCGCTTACGGGGCGCTATTCCACCAGGAGACCACATAGCAAATCCCTGTACAAGCCTCACGTGTGCCTACGACATAGCCGTTCGCTACGGACGCGCTCGCCTCTTTGCCGGTTCCGGCACCACTGACGCTACTTGGCGGACGTTCTTCCTGGCTCAGCTCAGTCATACGTTCTGAATTACAGGACCCCTCCCTCAGGGAGGTTAGAGGCTACAGGTACGTTATCAAGGCACTTGCATGGCCACGAACTTCACATTCGTCAGGGACTGTACTGTCGTACAACTTCGTGGCTACCGGAGGCTGGCGGGCAGGATGACTTCGCCCGCCTCGATCTGGTGGGGGCGTTTTGCGGGGAGCACAACTCCCTCCTGGCGCCTCAGCGCCGTAGGTATTCACCTACCTAGGGTCGTCGGGAGTTTGCGTTAGGGAGGACGGCCCTTGGGCCCTAAGGTGTGCTGGAGCGCGGCACCCACCTCCTATTCGCAATTCTTCCATTCAGTCATGTCATCGGTAATGTTTTTGAAGAAACAAATTCATTTTTCTTTAAAAGGTATTTTTTCGAAAAATACTTACCGATGACATGACTCAAACGACCCTCCCACCTGCCCCGCTTGCCGCTGGTGCGCTAAGTATCCTGACTGAGGGATTATGGGTACCCGGCTTCCGGGTGGTGGGTATAGGGAGACAACTCTTGGTCCCCTCGGGGTTCCCCGAGTGCCTCCCGGGTTGTGTTTTAACACAACTGGCTCTTAGGCTAGAATGAGTAAGTAGTAGACACTTCCATTCATTCAGTCATGTCATCGGTAAGTATTTTTCGAAAAAATACCTTTTAAAGAAAAATGAATTTTTCCTTCACTGTGAGCCTTTGGCTTGGATGCTTGCGTGTGGTTTAGTCCTGACGTGACAGCGCCTTGTGAACTTTTCTCACTCGCTTGTGGCCAGTCTGGCCAGCAGTGTGTGACTCTGCCTTGTGTCCTCGTGCTTCGCCCTTCTGCTATCCTCGAGGACCGTGTGTAGGCTTGAATGCTTCCTGTGACTCGTGGTGGTGTTTCCAACTTCGCGGACCAGTTGTGACTGTGGTCTCTGTGTGCTACGCCGTTCACAGACCTTGGACTGAGGGAAGCCGGTCTTCGGCGCCATTTTGGTGGGGCTGCGCCTGGGTGCACTGGTTGTCCCGTCCTTTACGTTCCTCTGCTTCTGCATTATGGCAAGGTAAAATCTCGGTCACTGCTTCCGTCCGGTTCTCCTGGGAAGGGGTAGAGCGCCGTGTGTGAGCATACGCCGTGAACTTTTCTTCATTTCGTTTACGCGGTTCATATTGCGTGCCTGCAGGGGCACGTTCGCTCGCATTTCATTTGTGCGCTATATTTTGCAGTTGGCAAGTCTGCACCTTTACACGATGTGGACAGTTCCAATGGCCGAGTGACGGACATGCTATTTGCCTTCCCTGTTCCGCCTGTACCTCCTCGCACCCGTGCCTGGTCTGCGCCCCCTGGCTGGAAGAGCAGTGGACCCAACTATGGAGCTTTTACCGCCGCGAACGGCCGACACCAGCACAGATAAGGGGTCCAACACCGGTAAGCCCCACAGACCCGACTAGTGGCTATTACCAGGTGACAGAACCGTCAACGCCGCAGCTCAGGGCCGCGAGCCCAAACTCTTGCGCCGGCAGCTCCCACAGTCCCGCCTAGTGGCCACTGTCCGGTCGCAGATACTCGAGCTCCGAGAGCTACTTGGCACAAGGATGCCGCGCCGGTAATCCCCACAGACCCGACTAGTGGCTCTTACCAGGTGACAGAACCGTCAACACCGCGACTTCGGTCGCAAGCCCACACTCTAACGCCGGCAGCTCCCACAGACCCGACTAGTGGCCTCTGCCCGGTTCCGCCGACTTCATCGGCACGAGGTATGACACAGGAACAGGCTTCAGCACAGGTAGCTGTCTCAGCCCCGACGTTTGTTGCTTCCAAGAAGGTGGAGTCTCCTCCTCCTTGCACTCCTAACGCAAGTGGTCAGCGCTCCGGACAGGACTTTCAGGGACCTCGGCCAGAAGAGCAGGCGCGCCGGATGCGCTCCCGCTCCTCAGGAAACAGTACGCGAGACGCAGCGTTCCATCGAGGCAACTCTTACCTGTCTCGGACTTCCCGTGATTCTCGTGCTAGCCGGCCCTCACAGACGACTTCCAGGTACGACCCGCCACCGAATGCTCATCATTCCAAGGCGTGGCCCCCGGTCTCGGGATTGCCCACGCGTAGAGGGCGCCCGTCTTCACCACTCCACTCTAGACGTTCGTCTTCCTCAGCGACGCTCCCGTTCTAGGAGTTCCCCCCCCCCCCTCCCCCCCACAGGACAGCAGGTCATGACGACGTACCTCACGCTGGTCCCGGTAATTTTCACGGGAACTATCGCCGGTTCGCCCTGTTTGGCACCGCTCCCCGGCGGGAAGGTCTCCTCCCAAGGCATCGACTTCTTCCCGACCCTTGACTGATCCTTACCTCTCCCTCGTTCCTCGAGCCAAATCACCCCCCCCCCCCCCCCCCCCTGACGCCATCAGCCTGGCCCCTGAGGACTCGGTTTCGGCCCTGCTGCGTGATGACAGCCCCTCACATTCTAGTCCTTCTCACACTGACCATGACGAAGCTGATCAGGATCAGCAGCCTTCCTCGGTGGGACACAGGTTAGAGACTCTCCCCGCCCTTGACGAGGCGGCACGAATCATCTCGGCTTGCCTACCGGCGGAGGACTGCCCTCCCTCCCCACCGCTGAAGAGGAAGGCCGCGGCCTACGTTGACGCTGAGCGACACTCCAAAACGTTCAAGTCTCTTCCCCAACCTCCGGGCTTCGGCAGCCTACGGGGCGCGTTCTCCGCTCGCCTCGCGCAGGGCTCCTTGGGCCCCGCCGGTTTCTTCACAGATGCCAGGTGGCCTTCAGATTTGCACATGTATTATTGGCAGACCTGGTATGCGGGACACACACAGAACTTCGCCTGCGCCCTGCCGAAACCGGACCCTCCCGTCTGGTCCTTGGCGGCTACCCCCCGCACGACGCATACTCCTTCCTGGGGTGGATCAGACAGCGACTCTCATCCACAACGCTCTGGCCTCGGCGGGATTCCTCGACCTCCTGACACAAGTCATCGTCCGTCGCGTGGAAGATGCATGGCATCCGTCCCTCATGCCGCTGCTGGGAGACTTGCTAGCCCTAGCCGTCTCAGGTAACCGCGCCGCTTACCCTTGGCAGCGGCCTCTAACTGTGACCTTTTGCGTCGGGATGCCCTCCTCCGCACCTGCCCGCTCCCTAACGATGTGAAGCTTCAACTTCGTCAGGTGCCCCTCGGCGGAGAACTACTTTTCGGTCCCACGTGGCTTGCAGTCAAGGAAGCTAATAAGGACACCTGGCCCAGCCGCACTGTTCCAACCTCCTTTCAGACTACCCGCAGGGCCCTGGGTCGCACCCTGCGGACAGCCAGACCCTCCACCCGCCCCTTCACCAGAGGTGGACATCTTCCCCCAGACCTCCGGCCTTCCCCCGCGCCCGTCCCCTCTCCGGCTCCACCGCCGCCCCCTTTACCAGGACCTGGCCCAGGCCTGCCCGTCGCCCTGAGCGGGGCAGGGCCCACTGACTGTCTCAGCCCTCAACCCCCGCCGACCGCTTCGGGGTCTCCTGTCGGCGGGAGGCTCGCACTTCACAGCGCCGCATGGCGGTCGCTGATACCGGACGACCCTTGGATTCTCGCGACCATCTCAGAAGGACTCCTGATCTCCTTTCATTCCCCGCCCCTCTTGCGCTGTTCACCAGTGTGGACCTTGGTCCCGACAGACCAGCTCAAAGCGGACGCCCTGCGCAGCGAGGTTGCTGCCTTACTTCGGAAGGCTGCCACAGAGGTGGTGAATTGACACGACTCCCCAGCCTTCTACAGCCGGCTCTTCGTAGTGCCCAAGCCGGCCGGCAAGTGGCGTCCTGTTATCGACCTGTCGGCGCTCAACAAGTTCGTCGTCGCTCCGTACTTCTGCATGGAGACCGCTCGGGCCCTTCGTTCCGCGGTGCAGCCTATGGACTTCGCAGTCAGCCGGGACCTCTCGGATGCATATCTTCTCGTTCCCATGCACCCAGCCTCCAGACATTATCTGCGCTTCGCCTTCGAGGGTGTGGTCTACCAGTTCCGCGCGCTTCCCTTCGGCCTCAACCTCTGCCCTTGGGTCTTCACTTGCATCATGGACGCAGTGGTAGCCAGAGCCCGACGAACGTCCACAAGCCCCACATCGAACTACCTGGACGACCTGCTGTTGAGGAACCAGGCCGAGTCCACCTTGAACGAAGACCGAGATGCGCTGCTTCAGCTCCTCGAGACTCTGGGCTTCTGGTCAACTTCGGCAAGTCCGACCTCGTACCGTCACGCCACATCGTGCACCCAGGTATGGAGTTCTGCACCGATCTCAACATCGTCCGGTTGCTGGAACCACACGTCCAGAAGTTGGCGAATCTAGCACGGCAGGTGTCCCAGACAACTACGATCCCCGCCAGGCAGTGGCTTCAGCTCCTGGGTCTGATGAGTGCCGCAGCAGATCTGATCCCTTTAGGACGTCTCTACTCCCGTCCGCTGTAGTTGCATCTCCTCCTTCACTGGCGGCCTTCGACGTCCGACCTCGAGGCTCCGGTTCCGGTCCAAACTATGCTCCGTCCTCACCTTCTTTGCTGGGCGGATCCCTCCTGGCTCGCGACGGGAGTGCCGCTGTTCTCGCCACCTCCCACCCTCTCCCTCTGCGTCGACGTGAGCCTCTCCGGTTGGGGAGCACACCTTCTTCCGTCATTCGAGACTGCCTGTGGCCCCCGGAATCTCTGTCCCGACACATCAACTGGTTGGAACTGAAGGCGGTCTGGCAAGCCCTCCTTGCGTGGGAACCTCGCCTTCTACATCAGGAGCTACTGGTGCTGTCGGACAAATCCACGGTCGTCGCCTACATCCAGAAGCAAGGCGGGACCCGCTGTCCCTCCCTCTGCATCCTCCTCTATCAGGTGCTCCGGTGGTGCGAGGATCGGGACATCACTCTCCGCGCACATCACATTCCGGGTCATCTGAATGTTCTAGCCGACTCCCTCTCCCGACGCGGTCATCTTCTCCATACCGAGTGGTCACTGCGTCCAGACATTTTTCGAATGATCGGCACAGCCTGGGAGACACTCATGATCGACCTGTTCGCCACGAGATGGAATCGCCAGCTCCCTCTCTTTGTCTCGCCATTTCCAGACCCTCTTGCCTGGGCAGTCGACGCTCTCTCCATCCCTTGGGACGGTCTGGTCGCCTATGCCTACCCGCCGACGGTACTCGTCCCCAAGGTTCTACTCAAGCTCAGAGGGTGCAACGCGATCCTGTTCCTGGTGGCTCCGTTCTGCTGGACCAAGTCGTGGACAACCGACCTCCTGAACCTCGCCACCCCCCCCCCCCCCCCCCCCCCCCCCCCCCCGCTACCGCTCCCCACCCCGCGCACGATGCTCAAGCAACCACGGCAGGCGCTGTACCACCCGTGCCCTGAGTGTCTCCTCCTCCACGCCTGGAGGTTGTCCGGCAAGCCCTCTCTGCTAGCGGCTTCTCAGGTGCAGCAGTGGACGTGATCGCTACAGCCCGCAGAACCTCGACCAGACAAGTCTACGAAGGCAAATGGAGAGACTTACTCTGCGCCTGGTGTGACGACAGGCGCCTCTCCCCCATCGATTTGACAGTTCCTCAGCTGGCGGATTTCTTCCTCTGGCTGTTCAACGACCAGCGGTTAGCGCCAATCACCATCCGGGGCTCCTGGCCATGATCGCTGACACGTACCAGCATCTGGGACGACCCGATCGGTTCCTGCAAAGACCTTGCCGACCTGATGGCCCATTTGGGTCTACAACGTCTCACTCTTCGCTCCCTGGTGCTGCGTTGGGACCTGCCTTGGGTGCTTACTTGGCTCAACTCGGCCCGCTTCGAGCCGATCCAGTTGGCAAGACTACCAGACGTGACGCGAAAGACTTGCTTCCTTATGGCCCTCGCATCAGCCTCCAGGGTCAGCGAGCTACATGCCCTTTCAGCACGCCCCGCCTGTTTGCAGTTCCGGACGGACGGTTCGGTTCAACTGCTACCCGACCCGGCCTTCCTAGCCAAAACCAGATCTCCTTTGGCTGCCCCTCAATTGGTCACCATACAACCATTAAGAGACCCAGGCTCCACCCGTGAGTCCAGACAACAGGACCCAGTACGGGCCTTACGTGTGTACCTGCACCAGACCAAGCCGCTACGCAAGGGATGCACCCGCCTATTTCTCCCTCTGTCCCCAGGTAGAAATGACATTTCAGCCCAGATGATATCCTCCTGGCTCCGGTGGGTGATACGATCTGCCTACCAGGATCTCACCCCTGATACAGCCAAACGCATGAACATCAGGGCGCAGGAGGTCAGAGCCATGGCCGCAAGCCTAGCATTCGACCGCAACTGTGCTGTCAAAGACATTGTGGTGGCCGTGGGTTGGCGAGCGGAGACCACCTTCGCACGCTTCTACCTGAGGAACCTCTCCGGCCAGCGCCAGAACCTTTCGCTGGTGGGGGACATCGTGGCGGCGCAACACTCCCTCCCGGCGCCCTAGGCGCCGTAAGTATCTTTGCTAAAATTAGAGGGAGGTTGCTTGGGGAGGGCTGCTCTAGTAGCATCGATGGCGTGGGGTAGGGGCGTTATAGCGGCAGCCGCCTCCTCTTCGGGATTCTTCCTATTAGTAATACCACCGGTAATGTGTTTTGAGGAAACATGTGTATTTTTCTTTAAAATGAATTATTTCGAAAAATACTTACCGATGGTATTACTCGAAGGTGCCTCCCACCTGCCCTGCTGGCCGCTGTTACTGCTAAGAAACTGACTGAGGTATTAAGTGCTGGGCGCATGCGTGGTTGGATTGGAAGGGAGGCTACCCGGGTTACCGCCTAGGCTATGGCGTCGCTCACCTGCCATCATGACCATACTCGTACACAACAATTTTGGGCTAAAATTAGACTAGCTAAGAAACCATTGCTATTAGTAATACCATCGGTAAGTATTTTTCGAAAAAATTCATTTTAAAGAAAAATACATTTCACTGTGTGAACTTTACTTGGATCTCGACTTGTGTGATTCTTGGTCCTTAAGGAAGGAAAAAGATTATAAAGAAAAGAAAGAAAGAGGATTATTCCATACTGGTTTGGATTGTGTGATTCTGTATTCAAGATGGACAGGTAACGCTTCGGTTACTGCCTCAGCTGGCGTTTTGACCGGGCGACGGCATTTCCCGAATTTCACAATTTTCGAATTTGTATACGCGACTGTTCGGGAACTCGGACCCTCCTTCAGGCTCCGAGCGCTCGCAAGGCCTTTGTCTGTCTTATGTTACAGTGCTCAAGTGAGGACTTGCACCCTGTGTGGGAATTGCAATGACCTAGTGACGTGCATGATTTTTGTCTTCCCTATTTAGGATGTTCAATCCAGTCGACCATGCGCGCTATGTTCTTCTTGGAAGGAGGACCGTTGGTCACAGCTTTGGGCCTTTTACAAGAGAGAAAGGCCGGCGCGCAAAGGTGCTGCCCTACCTTTGAATGTGAAGCATAGAAATGCAATATCAGACATCAGTTGTGTGTCAGCGCTCAGGTGATGAGTTTTCACCCTGTGTGGCGAATTCTATGGCCTAGTGCCGTGCATGATGTTTGTCTTCCCTGTTCAGGCGGTTCCTCCAGTAGAGGACCGTTGGTCACAACTTGGGCCTTTTTCAGGAGAGAAAGGCCGGCATGCAAGGGTGCTGCCGTACCTTTGATGTGAGGCATAGAAATGTAATTTCAGACGTCGATGGTGTATCAGCGCAAAACGGGTCCTGCTGCCCACTCCAGTGCCTCGTGCAGTGCTGCCTCATCCTGCGCGGACGATTGAGCCTAGTAGCAGCCTTAGGGATTCGCCATCCAGCACGGCACCAAGAGCTCTATTTTACCCTTCAATCCACAGAGGGGGAGACAGGCCAGGCAGGGGTTCGCCACCCTATGATTTAGTTAGGCCTTTGAGAGCTCGGTCCCCCCGCAGAGATATGTTGGGTCAAACTGTAGCCCTCCGGGCAATGAGAGAACCCAGGCAGCAGAAGCGGGGGACCCCTCCTCGGGACTGGAGAGCACCCTTCTGCCGTAGGCCGGACTAGCTCCTTAACAGGGTCACACCTTCGGGGACTCACTCCGAGGGGGACAGGATGTCGAAGCGCAATGTTAATAGGTCTCAGGGTAAGGTAAGTGAAAGAGAATTTGGGGTCCAGAGATAGAGAGTGGCGCCACTGGCGTTCCACTGGCGATGTTAACCTCCTTCGGGAGCGGACCAGTGTGGTCAGTTCTATCAGCCGTCGTAGAGAGAGTAATGAGAGAGGATTTATGAATAGACTGCGGAGCCCCGAAACACAAAAATACCAAAGAGTTCGATCTTCGCATACGGATAACGGGCGCAGCGTATGGAGTCGACGCGGGACAGAGATGTCTCACCTTTTCGATCTTCTTCTTCGGATCGGAAGTCCAGTTCTTACGTCTCGCGCCAACGGACTTCGTCGCGACAACGGGAGGCGCAGTTTCCAGCCAGGCGCAGCAGATCTGCGGACCGGTTGGACAGCCATCGCGCGCCTCAGGATGAACAGGTTCGTCGACAGCGGGGTGAACACTCTCGGGACAACCGGTGGACGGAGACGACTTCTCGGCGGGATCGGACCAGTCCTCATCGACCTTCCTCAGGCAAGGATTGCAGACGCCCGGCAGAGACTTCGTTCTGGTTGACACTTAGGCCTGCCTCTACTGCTCTTATTTCTCGGCGCTTGGCAGTGAACGAGGAGGCACTTAGTCTTCATCCGGAGGATTCGGTGTCAATGCTGGGAATCGACGATGAAGACGCACCGACTTCACCGGGACGGCGTTCTCCTATCTCCAGCATCGCTGTGGACACGACTTCGATGTCGTCTACTCGTCGGGATTTGCTGGAAGCGGCTCGCCTCTTTGCTGCGTTTCTTCCGGCGGAACACTGTCCACCTTCTCCACCTGTGAAGAGGAAGGTGGTGGCGATGGTCGACACACCTCGGCAGGCCAAGTGCATCAGGACTCTACCTCAACCGGCAGGTTTCAGGGACCTCTCCGAGGCGTTATCAGCGCATCTTAGCACGGACAGAGTTGAAGAGCAGGGATTCTTCTCCGTCAGGCGTTGGCCGGTCAGGAATCGACGTGGATTTCCGTCAAGACTGGTATGTGGGACACTACCAGGCTTTCAGCTGTACTCTTCCTACGGTGGACAAGGAGGCCTTCGTCCAAGCAGGACTAACACAGCGTTCCCTGTCGGCTGGACTGGACAAGACAGCCTTACTGGTTCGGAATTCCCTGGCGTGCACCGGTTTCCTGGAGATGGCGACACAGTCGGTGATCAGGAGGATGGAGAACACCTGGGATCTTGGGGCTTCAGCTCCATTACGGGAGATCCGCGCAGTACTGATTACGGCGAATAGAGCGGCCTTCCATGCTTCAGTCAGCGCCATGGCGACGGTTTCGATTTGCGATCGGTTACCACGGGACGAGCTTCTGAATGATGCACTACACTCCCAGCTTCGTTGAAGGCGCAACTGTGACAGGCACCCTTGCGCAGCAACCTGCTGTTTGGACCGACGTGGCAGGAGGTACGGGAGTCCATCAAGGATCTGTGGCCAGCCCCAGCTAGAGTATTCTCGACACGCTTTCAGTCAGCCTGCAGTGCCGTGGGTCGTGCCCTGCGGTTCTTCAGACCCTCCTCTTCCCGACAGCCCCGAGGCCGAGGCGGAGCCATCTCCCTGCCACCGATACCTGCTGGGTCTCCGGTCGGTGGGAGGTTAGCTCTTCAGCGGAGCATGAAAACAGCTGTTTTCGGAGGACCCTTGGATCATCTCGACAGTGACGGTGGGCATTAGGATCTCCTTCCAGTCACCTCCCCCACTGAGACACTCCCTCCTTTGGATGCGAGTACCAGTAGAACGAGACAGGGCAACAGCGTTACAGAGCGAAGTGGAGGCACTTTTATACAGAAGACTTTCATCTACCTGGACGACTTGCTGTTGTGGAACCAGGTGGCGTGCATTTTGGAGTCCGACAGAGATGGCCTGCTCGCACTACTCTGTCATCTGGGATTCCTAGTCAACGGAGGCAAGTCCGATTGGTACCGTCTTGCCGTTTTGTCGACCTGGGCATGGAGTTTTTGACCGATCCAAATCGAGTTAGACTACCCGAGGGACGGATTCAGACTGTAATGGAAGCGGCACTTGGAGTGATTCATGCGGAGCCCTACTGGCCTTATCCGGGCTTTGTCTGTTAGGCCTGCTAAGCGCAGCAGCGGAGCTCCTTTCTCTAGGCAGACTGTATGCTTCAGATTCAGCTTCACCTACTCCTACATTGGCGTCCCTTCTCGGGCGATCTGGAGACTTTGGTCCTGACAACGGAGTTAGTACAGTCTCATCTGTGGAGTTGGACAGACAGTACGTGGCTTACTTACTTACTTACTTACGCCTGTCACCCCTACCCGGGTATAGGCCGTCGACGAGAGACCTCCAGCAACTCCTTTCCTGTGCTTCTCCTTCGATTCTACTCCAGGTGGTTCCCAGTCTCTTGATGTCTGCTTGGAGGTCTCGACGCCAGGAGTTTCTCGGCCTACCTCTTTTCCTCTTTCCCTGGGGGTTCCATGACAATGCCTGCCTAGTGATACTGGAAGCTGGCTTTCTCAGACTGTGACCGATCCATCCCCATCTTCTTCACCCAATTTCATTCTCTGCTGTTATCTGCTCTGTTCTCTCCCAGAGTCTGACGTTGCTGATCTTCTCTGGCCAGTGGATTTTCAAAATTCTTCTAAGGCAACTGTTCATGAAGGTCTGTACTCTGTTGACTGTGGTTTTTGTCAATCTCCAAGTTTCTGCTCCATATAGGAGAACTGCTTTTACATTGGAGTTGAAAATCCGGACTTTGGTGTGTTGTGACAGCTCTCTGGAACTCCACACTTTTTTCAACTGGAGAAAGGCTGCTCTGGCTTTACCGATTCGTGCTCTGACATCTGCATCAGTGCTGCCTTTTTTGTCTATGATGCTCCCGAGATAGGTGAAGGACTCCACCTCCTCCAACGGGGTGCCAGCAAGCAAGACTGGTTCTTCCCTGGTTGCGTTCAGCCTCATTGTCTTTGTTTTCTGTTTGTGAATGGTGAGGCCCACTTGGGACGAGATGTCACAGTACGTGGCTAGCGTCAGGTATTCCCCTCTTCTCCCCACCGCCTCACCTATCTATCTGCACGGATGCGAGCAACTCAGGTTGGGGAGCCCACCTGTTACTGCAGTTTGCCCTGACCTCAGGCCGTTGGACAGAAGTAGAGGCAGGCATATCTATTGGCTGGAGATGAAAGTCGTGTGGCTAGCACTCATCACTTGGGGAAGATCGGCTAACGCAAAATTAGGTGCTCGGGCTCTCCGACAACTCGACAGTCGTCGCATACATTCAGAACCTAGGGAGTACGTGCGCACCCTCCCTCTGCATGCTCGTTTATCAAGTCTTCCTGTGGTGCAGGGACCGGGGCATTACCCTTCGGGCGCGACACATTCCGGGACACCTAAACGTTTTGGCAGACGCTCTCCCACGGTGGCTTCAGATGCTTCACACGGAGTGGTCTCTTCGGCCAGATATCTTTCAGCTAATCTGCGCACGTTGGGAGACACCGATGATCGATCTTTTTGCCACGTGATGGAACAACAAGCTTCCCCTGTTCGTCTCCCCCGTTCCAGATCCACTAGCCTGGGCCGTGGACGCGCTATCCATTTCTTGGGAAGGACTCCAGACTTACGCGTTTCCTCCCACAGTGCTGGTTCCGAAGATCCTTCAGAAACTCAGGGACAGCAACACGATTATGATACTACTGGCACCTTTCAACTGGGCCAAGAGCTAGACCACCGATCTCTTGGCGCTGGTGACGGATCCACCTATGATACTTCCCAATCCGAGTACTATGCTTAAACAACCAAAGCAGCATCTGTTCCACCCGTGCCCGGAACGGCTGATGCGACACGCGTGGAGATTGTCCGGCAATGCCCTCTCAGCTAGAGGCTTTTTGGGTCCTGCAGTGGAGGCTATCTCTACAGCCAGAAGGCTCTCAACTCGTAATGTCTACGAAGGGAAGTGGCGCGTGCTCCAGTCCTGGTGCGCCGCTGAGCGGCTTTCACCCATGGATCTAACTACTCCCCAGTTGGCCAAGTTCTTCCTGTGGCTTTTCGTCAGACAGAAATTGGCACCCTTCACCATATGCGGTTACCTGGCAATGGTGGCAGACACATATAGACACTCGGGACGACCCGATCCGGGAGCTTGCAAAGACTTGGCAGATCTGATGTCCCATTTTGATCTGCAACGCCCTTCATCACGTTCGTTAGTTCCACGATGGGACCTGTCTTGGGTGCTCACCTGGCTGAACTCTAAGAGATTCGAGCCACTACAGGTAGCAAGGTTGGGAGATCTTACTAGGAAGACCTGTTTCCTACTTGCGCTTGCCACAGCCTCACGCCTTTTTGGTTCGTCCCACCTGTCTCCAACTTAGGACCGATGGATCGGTTCAGCTGCTGATGGACCCGGCCTTTTGGCAAAGAACCGAGTTCCTAATGTCGCCCCACAAGTCGTAACAGTTCGATCGCTCAGGGCAAGGGATGAGACATGGGACTCATGACTTCAGGACCCTGTTAGGGCTCTTAAAGTGTATCTGCACAGAACCAAGCCACTAAGACAAGGGCGCTCAGGCCTTTTCCTGCCCTTGGCTCCGGGCAGACGAGACATTCGGCGCAAACTATCTCGTCCTGGATACGTTGGGTTATCCGTGAGGCATATAAAGAGCTCGCCCCAGAACCAGTGATATCGATGCGCATCCGGGCTCATGAAGTCCGAGCAGTGGCGGCGAGTATCGCCTTTGACAGAAACTGTGCAGTGAGAGACATTGTGGCGGCCGTGGGTTGGCGGGCTGAGTTTACCTTCACCCACTTTTACCTAAGAGACTTATCCGGCCAGCGCACCAATCTTGACCTTGTGGGGGACATCTCGGCAGCGCAACGCTCCTTCCCGGCGCCACAGGCGCCATAGGTTCGCCTAGCTAAAATTATCGGGAGTGAGCGCAATGGGAGGGGCCTCGATAGTCGGCTCGCTTTGCAGGTTTTGGGGCCGTTCCTAAATAGCGGCACCCTCCTCCTTTTCGTAATTCCAATTAGTAATGTCATCGGTAATGATTTTGAGAAAATAAATTAATTTTTCTTTAAAATGTATTTTTTCGAAAAATACTTACCGATGACATTACTCATTGGAATTACCTACCCCGCTTGCCGCAGTGGTGCTAGGCTCAGTCACTGGCGGGAAAGGGTGAGTGCGCCACCGGATAAGGTAGTACAGGAGACCACTCGGGGTTTCCGGGCTATGGCTCCCCAGTGGTTACCTCCCCTAGTATGAGGGACACAGTAAGTTTTTTGGCTAAAATTATGAGTTAAGCGAAGGTTCCAATTAGTAATGTCATCGGTAAGTATTTTTCGAAAAAATACATTTTAAAGAAAAATTAATATTTGTACACTGCCTTGTATGCAAGCTACATTATAGTACTTACAGATACGGATATAGACCAATGGCTTTAGTTCAACGGTGGTGCCAAAAGCTTGGCACCTAGAGGTGCCAGGCGTTTCTGGCACTACCCTTGAACTATTTTAGTCAAACTCATTTCACACACTTGTGTATTCCCAATGATAAGGGTTGGTTTGTTCACTGCAAAAACAGAGTTTCAGTATCTCTTTGTGCATAAAAGCACACATGCATTCATTTATTTTGTTACTTTACTTTGAAGCGGTCAGCAGAATTCGGAAGAGCTTACTCGCCAGCAGCGACTTTTGAGGAAACAACAGCGGCAACAAGAATTTCAGGAACTTAGGTCCAAAATACAGGAACGCCCTCTACATGACAAAGGTAAGTACTGAGCATTGCAGCCAACATAAAGCTGCATTTCCTGAAATATGTCAGTCTGTCACATAGGTCTCAGGCTCCGATGCAAGTAGGTATCCGACAAGCTCTCTGTCCTTGAGCGGACGTTACCCTTATCTGGCCTGTGCACAGCTGTTGTTGGTCCAACTTTGCTTGTTGGCCTTTGACTTTATTCATTCCAAAAGATAAATAATGCATTGTCCTTGATTGTTTGCCTGCCTTGACAAAGGCTTACAGAAACAAACAAACATTGAAAAGATGAGCTTGAAATAGTTCACAAAATTGTCAGGTTAAAACCAGTAAATTTAGTTAACCCACTTTGCCCCAACGCCCTACAGCAGGAGATGGATTGACCATGATAATTCAAGGGTAGTGCCGGCTGAGCTTGGCGCCTATAGGTGCCAAGCTCAGCCAGCACTACCCTTGAATTATCATGGTCAATCCATCTCCTTTAGCTGTCAAATAGTATTTAGGTGACACCTCCAAAATTTTGGAAATGCACCCTTGGGGTAAACCCATATCATACTGAGGCTAAAAGTTTCAAATTTGTACACTGCCATATGCAAGCTACGTTATAGTACTTACAGATAAGGATATAGACCAATGACTTTAGTTCAAGGGTGGTGCCAGAATAGCTTGGCACCTAGAGGCACCAAACTATTCTGGCACCACACTTGAACTATTTTAGTCAAGCTTATTTCACATACTGGTGTATTCCGAATGATAAGGGTTAAAATGGGTTAACTGTGTTATGCACATTCTTTCCAAGTCTGTTTCTCTCTTTGCATGTACATGTCACAGTCACCTTTTGGGTCTGGATTTCTTGGGCCTTTTCAGTTGCTTTTTGTGTCTGCTTTTTTCCCTCACAAACCTATGTAAATATCTTTATCTATTCTGCATACAGTTTTTAATCCAAGTGTTTACGTGTCCTTCACAAACAAAAATCAATATCTTCATCCACAGATACCAACTTCATAGAATCGTCAGAATTCGACCATGCAAGCAGATTCAGTCCTCGACTTCGAAAATGTGCCAGCTGGAGCATGTCATCAACTTCCACTTCAGTGACCTCTTTTGCCCCTGGTCTGCCGATAGCGACCTCCACCCCCTTTCCTGGGGCCCGAGTGAAGGAGTCTGGGCAGGTAGCTGGAGGGAGTGATGGGGCAGGACAATACATGGACTTTGACAATCCAAACGTCTTGGTTGGGGAAGATAACTTTGGTGAGTTTGAATTGGAGGAGGTTCTGTCCGGTAAGCATGCAGTGCTTTTGTTCCATATTTGGTCGCTGTTGATAAGTATGTATTTATTAACTTTTTTGTGTCTGTGTCGATGTGCTCTACATGAATCTCCCCAGCGTACGTGTACCCAAATGTAAACATTCAGCAGCGCAGCAGCAGAGTGATCTCATATTCATTCTGCTAATATGTAATGCGCAGAATTTTATGTGTGGGGAAAACAACATCGTATAATAAAAATTGTGACTGCCATCACCCAGGTGTGATTTTTTTTTTTTTAGAAACGCTTCTTTGGATTGTAATATAATCTTCAGTTGCACACCTAACTCAGAATCTCGCCCTCACTATGACATGATCTAATTATGTCTGGTTAACAAGAGACAGATTTTCATGAGCACCTGCACATGCAGGGGCTCATGAGAATCTGTGTCTCTTGGATTTGCAGATGGCAGGGACTGGATGAGGTATTGTTGATATATCATCTTTCAGCGTTTGCATTTTTTTTTTACAGAGGAGATTGAGTTTTTGAGTCAAGTGAGCACGAGTGAGAAGTCGGCCAGCAAGCAAGCGAAAGAGCATCCGCGAGAAGAAAGAAATGGTAAGAATGTTGCTTCCACGCAGCCCTGACACACTGCAGTGAAAGACGCTGTTTAAATAGTTCAAAGTATCATAATCGATCCTTGTAAAACCATTTGAGCCCCAAGGTCCCATTTCTCAAATTATGGAGGTGTTGCCTAACGACTATGTACCAGTTGTAGCAGATGGATTGATCATGATAATTCAAGGTTAGTGCCAGATGAGCTTGGTCCCTGAAGGCACCAAGCTCATCTGGCACTACCCTTGAGTTATCATGATCAATCCCTCTCCTGCTGCAGGTTCCTGGGGTTTAAAGGGTTAAAGAGGAATCGACCATGATACTTTAAGCTGTTCAGACACTGCCTTTGAAATATCATGGTTGATCTGTCTCCTGAACTGTCAGGTAGTTTTCAGAGGACAGCTGCCAAATCTTGGACCAATGCTGGCTCAGTGGTTTAACTTGCGCATTTGTTGGTATTATATACACCATTCATTTGACTCGATTGTGGGTATAATTGCCTGTAGTTTTTATTTGCTTTAGATGAAGTTATGATATTGCTGCTGCTTTTTATTGGAGGATGTTTTCTTAATTTTATCGCTTCACATAGGTTTACTTGTACATCATTGTCCATGAACCTGTCGTATGAAAGGATCTTGGATTCAAATTGCTCAGCAGTGTTTTGTAACAATAAAATCAGTTAACAAATATTTCAGAAGATTTGGGTGTGTACATTTCATTTTCGTTATTTGATATTTGTATGATTTGGATTTCTGCTATTTCATTTCAGATACAGCAGATGCCGCAAAAAGAAGAAAGTTAGCAGATGGCATGTGATACAGCAAATGTGCATGGAGACCGCAAGTGACTGTGCAGGTTCACAGAGTAGTGCCGCATTACTTTTTTAGGATTTTTGCGTTAGTCACAAGAACAGAATATGCTTAATCCATTTAGCCCTGATGCCTTACAGCAGCAGGTGGATCGAACATGATAATTCAAGGGTAGTGCCAGATTAGCTTGGTATATGATAGCGCCTAGCTAGTCTGGCAGTACCCTTGAATTATGGTCAATCCATCGCCTGCACATAGTTGTTAGTGACACCTCTAAAACTTTGAAAATGCATCCTTGGGGTTAAATGGGTTAACCACATTATGCATAATTATATTCACCAGTACTGGTGGCTGCATGCACACAGGGATTTGAAGGGAAAAGTGCATTAGTGAGCTGGAATCGGTGGAATTTTGCCTTTTGATAGCTCCAGGGACTAATCTTTTCAGCTGTAAACTGTAAATATTGTAGAACGGACAGATTTTTAGTTTCCTTGAAATTAATGATTTCATTTACTCATAATATCTGATCAGGCTTTGAATAATTAACTCTGTGACCACTACTGATTAGTCTGTTTGGCAGAAAAGACACATAATGAGGCAAATTCCTCAAATTGGTATCATCAGTAATGACAGCTTTACATAGTGTTTCTCTCTCTCTCTCTCTCTCTCTCTCTCTCTCTCTCTTTCTTGGTGGGAGAGAGTAAAAGGGGGAATGGGGAGGGGTGGGGGAGGGGGGGGGGGGCGGCGGCGGTGAATATGTTAACCCCCTGGGTGTCAGTAGCAGTTTTAGTCATCATGATTCCTGCAGGAATCATTGCGACTATAACCACTAGTGACACTCACAGGGTTAAATTGTATATGATAGTACACATACGTTGCTGATACTATGTATCAGCTTGAATCCGTGAATGATCCTGGAATAAAACAAATCATGAATGACACAATTTACAGTGATACTTTCTCTGTCTTTTTCTCTTTTTATCCACATATACACACACGTGCACACATGCACGTATTTAACTGAGTGCACATGTGTACAGAAACAGGTAAAGAGTTTGACGCAGAGATCACATCTGGGATTCACTCATGAGACACCTCAGTGCTGTGAGTGATGGCTGGGCTATGACAGTTCAGATTAGCACTGCTTCATGTTTTGCCTATGAATTTATTTTCTTATCTAAAAATAAATAAATATCAGGTAAAATTAACCCTTTTAACCCCAAGGTCCCATTTCTCAAAATTTAGAGGTGTTGCCTAATGACTATGTACCAGTTGCAGGAGATGGCTTGACCATCATAATTCAAGGGTAGTCCCAGATTAGCTTGGCGCCTGAAGGCGCCAAGCTGATCTGGCACTACCCTTGAATTATCATGGTCAAGCCATCTCCTGCTGTAGGGATCTGGGACTAAAAGGGTTAAATATAAGAGAGTCCCAACAAAACTACATGTGCGCCTAGTGCAGTGCTGCCATATGAAGGCTAAAGGCAGCAAGTCCATTTTTGTGAAAAGCTGGATTTTCTTTGTAATACTCTGGCTTTTCACAAAAATGGACTTACTGTCTTTTGCCATCACAGGGCGCAGTGTGTGCATGTGGCAAAATCATAAATTTAAGAAAAATCACTCTGGGTGTTTGAGGCTTCTACTGTCTGCACTGCCTGTAGCTCTTGATATTGGATGTGTGTTGCTAAATGGTCTTAGCTTTATTTAGCCCCTTGTGTTAGGTTTATTTAACGTATTTGACCGGCTGGCGACATACATTCAATGTTCTGTTTATTTTTTTTTTTCACAAGCAGTGCAGGCACGTCCTGAGAAAGCCTTGTTGCTGTCGGGACGTTAAGCAATGTACAATCAATCAATCAATCCACTTTCACTTGGTCAAGGACATCATGCAATGTGCCAGTCAACACTTTCACTTCCATGGCCAAATTCTCACATTGTGAAGTCTTCTGTCAAGCACTGCATTCAGATCGTGAGTGACGGATCGACTGGGACAGCTCAAGGTTGTGCCTGGCGCCTGTAAAGGCGCCAGGCTAATCAGGCACAATCCTTGAGCTGTCCCGGTCGATCACGACAGTTGGCACTGGAAGTGAAAAAAAGGGTTAGGTTCTGGAAGCAGCAGATTAAACAGACTTGTTTGTTGGTGATATGATAGTGGCCCTACATGAAGTGTGTTGGGTTCTTAGGCGCAGGTTAGTTTTACGTGAACACTGTACAGATTTGCCTTGTCATGTTGATATTCTTACTGTACAGATGTTTCAAATGGTGAGTTCTACCTGACCACGTTTCTTTTCTCATAATAAATGTAGGTTTTTAGTTTGTTTTTCTACGTGCTTGACTTCATTATTTTCCTTGGACTTTGGAAAATGTTTCAGGATTTCTAAAATCTACTTTGACTCCTGTAATTTGTAAGGGTGATCACATCAGACTTTACTAGTTTTGCAAAGCCATTTTGCATCAATCTACCACACACTGCTAACAATTTTCCCCCTATCTACAATGACACAAATCCTCAGAAGCCGGTCCGTGGCGCAGTGGTTAAGGCGCCTGCCACCAATGCTAAAGGTGCGAGGTTCGATTACGGGTTCCGGCGTCAGATTTTTCTCCTCTAGTAAGTGTCACCGTTAATTCGGGCGGACCGTCGGGGGTTCTTTCTCCGGGTACTCCGGCTCTTCCTCCCCCACGACTTTGGTATTAGCTTCAGCCCACTTAATCAAATCTCAAATACAAACGATTTTGAATTTCCAAAAACTACAGTAGCTCGCTTGAGCTAGCCCTTAGCACCACGTGAATGTTCTGTGTTTGTGTACTGTGTGTGAGTGAATGCGCGTGATTCACGTAAGCGTGCTTGTTGGGTTCAGTTCGCGGCGGCGCTTTGAGCCGATTTTCAATTGGGATAAAGCGCCTATTTAATGCGCTTATTATTATTACCAGCCCACTTTTCCACCCATTTTCCTCTGAATGAGAATGAAATCATCATCAGACATTTACATCAGGTTTCTAATGCTGGCATGGCTTAAAATAAGTTCATAGAGGCTGGGCACACGCAACCAGAATTTGCTTCTGGCAATGTGTGGTAAACAAAAATTTGCCACCTGCCACATCAGCTTCGTGGCACATGTTTCAATGTGTACGCAATGTGTTTGTACTGACTGACCTGCCATTACCATATAATATGGAACAGCTCTTGCGCGCGGTTGAAATATTCAGAGCTGCGGGAGTCCCATATGCATGGAAACTCTCAGACAAGGTTGATCAATTTACTCACTGGAGACATGCCGCAAACGGATAAGCGTCTATTTGCAGCGTTTCTGCATGTGGCACGTCTCCAATGAGTTAACAGTCTCAAAGCTGTCGTTCAGCTTCTCCGCCATTTTTTCCGGCTCAGAAGGTGAAGAAACGGGAAGTGACGCAAGGTCACCACTGACTGGCTTAGAGGCGGCAACATTGCTCAAGCCTTGCGGGCTACCACAAGAAAATAGACTTGAATTGTATCGGGTGGCAATTTGTGGCGGCAATATTGCTGGTGCCCCGCAATGCGGCAGCAACATTGCCACCACAAAATTGCGCCTGGCAATAGGTGTTTGTGGTAGCGTGTGCCCAGCCTCATAACACTAACAGTAGGCAAGAACTCTTTATCTACTAAAAATAACAAAATAATAACGTTGGCTTGGTCTAAATAAGTTCTAGCTTGTTTATGAAAGCAGACTGAAACTCCTTTTCAACTAACCCTTATCATTCGGAATACACCAGTGTGTGAAATAAGTTTGATTAAAATATTTCAAGGGTAGTGCCAGAATAGCTTGGCGCCTCTAGGCGCCAAGCTATTCTGGCACCACCCTTGAACTAAAGCCATTGGTCTATATCCTTATCTGTAAGTACTATAATGTAGCTTGCATATGGCAGTGTACAAATTTGAGGCTTTTTAATCTATAAATAGTTTAGCCTTCTGTTTACCTTTTTAGCCCCATAGGTACATTTCCCAAATTGGAAGTGTTACTTAACAATTTTCATTCAGAATACACCAGTGTGTGAAATAAGTTTGATTAAAATATTTCAAGGGTAGTGCCAGAATAGCTTGGCGCCTCTAGGTGCCAAGCTATTCTGGCACCACCCTTGAACTAAAGCCATTGGTCTATATCCTTATCTGTAAGTACTATAATCTATCTTGCATATGGCAGTGTACAATTTTAAAGCTTTCAGTCTCAGTATGATATGGTTTAACAACTATGTACTAGCATAACTGCCAACCCTCCCAATTTTTTTTGGAATTTCCCGATTTTTTTTTCAATTCCCGATTTTCTCAGTTTTTTTTTTTTTTTTTTTTACATTTCTCCCGATTTTCATATTTTCAAGCTTTGTTTTAAAACTCAAGGCATTTTGGCATACCGCGTGGTGTCGAATGCCTGTAGTTGAGAGCCTACAACTATACTGTACCGCTAAGCTTTCAGGGACCCACAGCCGGTCTTGATTACGCATGCGCAGCAAATTTCCATCTATTCTGTGTTTGTTCCGATTGCTTCGAATTTGCCCTGGTCTGGAGCACATGCTCAATGATTTTCACAACTGGTATTTTCGATTTTCAACAAAATCATGCCTCCAAAGAAGCAGAAGTGGTTGGTGACGTTCCATCCAGACTACAAGCGTTCCTTTCCTTACATTGACGAATCGAGAAAAATAAATATGTACATTACCACCTAATAATATGAGAAGACTGAGAAACAGTTCAGTTTTATGATTTTTTTTTTTAAGTTTCTGCTTATCAGTTTGACAACAATGAATAAGAAGACTGAAAACACTTTTTTAAACATGTGCTTTATTTGTGAATTAAAAAAAAAAATTAATTCTGCACTTGAACAAGACAACTGCACCTGTGAGTCATTGCCCCCCTCTCTCTCCCTCCCTCCCTCCTATATGTTATTATTATATTATTTATATATAATATTTTTTATGTTCTTTTATATATATATATTCTTTTATATATTATATAATATGTTATGTTTATTTTCGGTCATGTGTGAAGTGTGTCTCGGCAACTCAGGATTTTTGTTGCCTCGGGGTTGGCAGCTATGTACTAGTTGCAGGAGGTGGATTGACCATAATAATTCAAGGGTAGTGCCTAACCCTTGAATTATTATGGTCAATCAATCTCCTGCTGTATGGTGTTGGTACTAAATGGGTTAATAAGAGGAGGCTAAACCTAATTATTTACACCAAGTAAAAGTTTGTCTTTATCAAAATTCTAAATATTTTAGTCTTCTAACTTTTTCATCCAGATACACCCATTGCTGGAAATAAATTTGACTGACAGTTCAAGGGTGGTGCCAGAATTGACGTGTAGCCCGCTCAGAGATAACTCCGCCCACTGACCCAGAGTTCGACTTTGACCCGAAGCTCCGACAGACACGCCACAGCAGAAAGCAAAAACGGCTTCATCCATGTGCGTAAGTGCGCGCTTGTCAGACATTCCTGACGATATTTCGGAGCAATACTTGCCATACCCTATCACCCTTAGGCAGAGACAACGTACAGATTTGTTTTGCTGTGAGCAGTACATTCAAAGCGTACAAATTTTTGTGCTTCATCTGGCTTTGACGTGCACGGAACAATTCATTTCCGAAGTCGTCTGAGCGGCCAGTGACGGAAAGCCACACTCGGTGCACCTGTCCATTGACCCAACGAAGAAAACGGTTACCGATGCTTTCTGCACATGCAAAGCAGGGTATGTATCAATTCCACATCATGCATTAAAAGTATAGACTGTGCTTGTCATAGTTTTAGCCATTGACAGTTTGTTATACTGTCAGAAATGCCATGTGTTCCGATGATGAAGGGGAGACTAAATTTGTGTTATCATCTGTGCAAGGATTTTGATAAAGCCTGCGAAGGTACTAAAGCACACTGTTGCATATGGCATGGTTTGCTTACAAACTTCACCCTAAGCTTGTGTGTTGTGCATTAAGTTTTTTGGGTGGTTTTTTTTTTTCAGACTCGCTCGGACAGTGTGCTCATGTGCTTGCCATCACGACAGCAATGGGACAGACCCCATGGAAAAATTCCACCTCAGCCAGTTTCCATCATGATTATTTCAAAGCCCGGAAACGTCAACAAGAAACGGAAGCCCATCATTGCAATTTTTGACAACAGGTAAGTTTTACTTCAGCGTGCATATTCTGGTTGAAACTGTAATTTGAAGATACTGTTATTAGAATTGTATGTTCACACAAATGTATATGTAAGCAATATACATGTATGCATACTTGTGTACAGTTCGTGTGTGTGTGTGTGTTGTCCCTGTGCATTAGCATGGTGAACAGTGAGTGTGGAAAGTAAATCTGTATGCACAGAATTAATTTACACACACTCTCTCTCTCTCTCTCTCTCTGCATGTGCAAAAATGACTGCTGATGACATATATGAAAGCTTTATTTATAACAGCACATTTAAAAGTATGGAAAACATGTCATCCTAGAACTGTCCCAAAAGAGCACATTATGTGAGTCTTTGCAGTTGTAGGAGCTCATGAGTCATTTTTCAGCATGGATGATAATCAGTTAACTAATGAGGCAGTACTCTATTCTTAATCTTTAAATGAATAAGAACTAATGGTTTCAAACACCCCACAGTTTAATTTTTTTGAGATAACTGCTCAGACAACTGCATATCCACATTTAGTTATATTTATGTCTCATAGTTTAATACTATGTAAACATGGGCCAAAGGGGTGGGGGTACGTGGGTTAAAATGATTATCTAAATTCTGCTCAAAATCCTGCAGGCATCTATGGCTTGGCTGGCACACAGCTGTTCAAGTTTCTGCACATGAGCGTGTGTTGACTCAAGCTGCTCCCCGAGATGCTTATTCTCCGCAACAAGGGCTAGAACTAGAAGGATCAAATCTGAAACAAATGAAATCAATACGGCTGTGTAATGACACAGTTAGAAAGCAGTCATCAACTGTGATATAAATACAGAATGTTCCATTTTATTTTATTCTATGTTACAGGTACCACTTAGGAACAGGAGCTGTTGCCTTTGACTACATCACTTGATTGTGGAGATGTTGATTTTTCCAAGATGCCAATCATTGCCATTCCACCAACTGTGATCCAGCAACAACACAAATGGTCGCACCTCAATCTGACACTAGATGATGCTAGGGTACTCGAAAAACGCAAACCAAGAACAGGCAACCTGCTCTTTATGGCTGATAGAGCGGAAAAAACGCATCACTGCCTCAAACTGCAGGCTGGAGAACTGCATACATAAACAAAAACCTGAACATTTATTTATTTATTAAATCAGATTGAGCAGACCAGATTACTTGTGGTGCTGAGGAACTTTCAATGTCATCACTGCTTTTATGTGTGCCAGTTAGAGACTCTGCATCTGTAGCTGCACTTGTACTGTTGACAACAGCAACACCTTTGTTACAAACAGTCCCTGAATTGAGCAGCATTTAAAATGAGAAAGGCATGGCTGAAAAGGGGGAGGACAAACTTGTTGCAGAGACATGATTGACACTGTATTCTTCCTGGTCACACTCGGCATCTGTAGCTGCACTTGTACAGTGATAATATTATTAACAATGTATTAGTTGAATGATTTTTGAAAATTCATTTTTTAATACATAATTTTCATATTGTATGTACACCCTTTGTCAAAGTTTACATCAACAAACATGAAGTTAATTATGATATGTAGTAAATCACATTGTGTTTGTTGCTGTAAACTCAAAGGGTGCTGCCACCATATGAGCTTGTTTCATAGCATCTTCATACGTGTGCAGCCACATCTTTTGCCTAAAATAAACAGATTGTTTGCATCATAGAAACTACTGTTTGTGTTCTTGTAAGTTGTAGTGTGTGCACTGTGTACAATGTATATTTTTGTGTATGAGAGAGTGTACTAGTGTGTATGCCAGTGTGTAAGCTATCCCTCGCACTCGTACACTCTGCTTTCACCGTTCGAGTCAGTCAGCGACTGCCGACGGAAACGCCGGACTTGCCATACGAGTGATAGTACCACCTTCGGCCTTCACTACAGATATTTACATGGGCCTAGTCTCGCATGTGCAAACTGACATTACCCGTTTCATTTTTATAATGAACAAATTCTGGAGAAATGAATATGAACTGACCTTTGTGCAAGCGAAGATATGTCGGTTTCCGGCATCCACTGTACTTGAGGTTCAGCTGCTCAGTCGATCATGCGGCGGTCTACCCCACAATTTGATAGATCGCATGCACTTTTCATGGCTACGACGGTGCTTTGGGAATGGTATGAAGCTTACACCACCTGATAGACGCTCAGGATATCTGAAATCGGTGTTGCAAAGGCCCCCAGGCACACTTTTTCACCATTTCTTTTCTCTCTCAGTCACCTTCTTCGCCAGCCTCAATGTCGGACCAACACTAGCCGACTTTACGCATCACGCGGGTGTGTCTCATTCGCGCATTCTGATTGGCTAGCGCTGACCCGTCAGTCAGGCACCGGCTACACGTCAATAGCTTGGCGCCTGAGGTGCCAAGCTGTTCTGGCACCACCCTTGAACTAAAATAGTTGATCCATCTGCTAATCTTGTAATGTAGCCTTCATAGGACAATAAGCATTTTTTTATTTTTTTATTTTTATTTTTTTTACAAAATCAGCCTCAGGATGTAATAATAATAATACATAACTCTTGTATAGCGCGGTTCTCCAGGAAAACACTGGACTCACTGCGCATGCACAACAGCACACACTCTCTCTCAGACACACACACAATTATACACTACTTTAACCCACCCTATCCCTTTCCAGCACCTTGCATCCACTTCCCTGTCACAGTAGATCCAGAATCAGAATACAAGGCAATTAGCAGTTCGCTAGGAGAAAACCGTGAGTTACATGTTAAAAGCCTGACAAAAAAGAAAAGCTATGGGTTAATAACAGGAGGCTAGAACTTATTATTTAGACCAAGCCAACATTTTCTGTTCTGTCCGCATACATGCACTGGAAGCGAAGTCACAACGACGCTCGTTCCAGTAAACGAGTGTGTACAGGTAAGCACCCTACAGTCATTAATACCTCTAGCTGCAATCAACCGCGCTTCTCATATCAACCCGAGCTTCCTTGCGCGATTTACAAACACCTGCAACAAACGACACCCGTCTGCAAGAGGCATAGATCCTCATGAGCCCCCGCAAGCGGGGGCTCATGAGGATCCATGCCTCTTGCCGGCCATTGCCAGTCGACAAGTGTTTATCTGGAGGAATCGAGAGGTGTTGGTGTGTGAAGGTGGAGGGAGGTAGGGACATTTTATCAGCATGTTGCACGATGTTGCAGTGAGATGTTTTGCAGCAACTTATTTTATTTTGTGGGTGTTCTGTCATGGAGTAGGTGCGTAGGATCGCAGCAGGTACGTCGTTCTTCATTGATAAGGTTTTGTTTGTTTCCTATCTTACACGGTTAAGGACGTGTTGTTCGCGCTGGGGGTTTTGTCAGCAGCGGGTATTTTCTTTCTTATGTTCAACTGACAAAAATACAGTTCGCCGGCCGTCAAAATCAGTCCAGCCAAAAGCAAAACACAGTCGGTTTCAGCGGTCAGGCCTCGGGGGAACAGTAAACTGGGGCTTCGGTCGACAGTGAGGAAGTTAGAGCGTTCTCAGTAGTACTTATTATAAACACGACAAAAAACAAAACAACAACAAGAAAATAAATAAATCGGCCATGTCTTTAAAAGCTAGTTTCATTTGCTGCGTAGGCCTATCCATTTATCATCTTCTACCCCAGACACTACCACAGCAAGATATGGATCGACCATGATAGTTCAAGGGTGATGCCAGAATAGCTTGGCGCCTTTGGGCACCAACCCGGCTATTCTGGCATCACCCTTGAACTATCATGGTCGATCTGTGTCCTGCACTGCAATGTTCAGAGGACAACGGCAACATTTGGGAATTTCGGTCCTGGGGTAGAATGAGTTAAGCCACGTCTCGACTGCTCACTTCACAGATTCAAGTTTCCGTATACTGTACTACTCGGCCACCGAATATCCGTCTCAAAAGAGGGGGGAGGGGGCTGTGTATTGATTGGCTTTAAATAACTCTACAATTCTTCAAAATCGCCGTTTTCAGATTTTTTTGGGGTGAACAGTTCTGATGCCTGATTGTTTTATTACAGTAAGGCCTCGAGAAAATCAAGCGCCAAAGGGGAGGGGGGTTAACGGCATCTTCATTGTAAATTTCGAAATTTTTTATATAGTATTTCTGTATCATTGCCTCCGCAATCGGTATTCCTCAAGTCAAACCGGTATTGTCAACCAGCGGCAAATTTGCTTAAAAAATAAATTAAAAAAAACCAGCTGAAATTTAAAAGAAGGTAACGCGAACGCTAAAAATGTTGAATGTATATGACAGAGCTTACTTCTATACCTATCCGCTGGTTCCATTCAGTAGTTGCGGATTTTTTAATTTTTTTTTTTTTAGGTTCAGATTTATTTGAAGGTTTTTCTTGAACCGGCTGTTGTTTTACACCTTTGACAGTATTGCAGAATCATAGTGTCAGTTGCCGTAATTTCTCTCGCACGTGTTTGTTTTTCAGTGACGCCTTTTAGCAATTGTGTTTTTTTGTTTTTTTTTAAAAACCATCTGCTTTGCGTATTACTGACGTTTTGGCGATGCCGGGGAAGATGGTGGGAATGCGTGTGTGTGTTATTACACTTATTTTTCGTCTGTCTTTCTTTGAGCAATTAGTAGTCGGAGTGGATACGCAAACGGCAACAAAGTCGAGATCAAAAGAGTGTTCCTTGTCAGATGCGCAAGAGGTAAACACAACATACTGTGGCCAGTCGCATGAGTGAGCTTAGTCCTGCGCCAGCCACTAAGCAAGGCGCGCCGCTGTAGCGGCGCGCCTTGCTTAGTGGCTGGCGCAGGACTAAGCCTAATCATGCAACTCGGCCCCTGGGGTATAGCTTTTAACCCATTCGAGTAGACGGGTATGCTTAGCACCACGTGAATGGTCTGTGTTTATGCACAGTGTGTGAGTGAATGCGTGTGATTCACGTGAGCGTGCTTCTTGGGTTCAGTTCGCGGCGGCGCTTTGAGCCGCTTTTCAATGGGGTTAAAGCGCCTATTTAATGCGCTAATTTATTTGTTGGGCGTGGGGGTAGCTTCCCCACCCTGCAAAAAAGGAAATAGCTACAAAAACGCCGACGAAAAGACTAACAGTAATTCCTTTCCTGGAGGAGGAAGGTTCTTCTACCAGAAGATTTATGCTGTGGTGAAAGCCGGAAGTCTTCGGAAGCCACAGGACTGAGCCGCCTCTCTCTATCCAGGGACACAACCATGAGCACATGGGACGTCAAGACCATGTACCAGAGCGGCAAGGCCGCCCAGATAGCAGCGGAAATGCAAAAGTACAACCTTTCCCTGCTAGGTATCAGTGAAGCCAGATGGACGCAGTCTGGCCAGAAAAGGCTGTTAAGTGGGGAGATGATTCTGTATTCAGGTCATGAAGAGGAGAATGCCCCCCATACAGAAGGTGTAGCATTCATGCTGTCACCAGTGGCAAAGAGAGCGCTGATGGGCTGGGAACCTCTTGGGCCAAGAATTATCACAGCAGCCTTTAGAACCAAGAAAAAGCTCAAGCTGAACGTCATCCAGTGTTATGCGCCCACTAATGACAGTGACGAGGAAGAGAAACAAGAGTTCTACGACCGACTCCAGAGTGCCGTGGACAAATGTGCGGAGCGAGACATCACCATCGTCATGGGCGATTTTAATGCCAAAATAGGGGAGGACAACACCGGATACGAAGAGGTGATGGGGAGACAGGGACTAGGCTCGGAGATGAGCGAGAACGGGGTGAGGTTTGTAGACTTTTGTGCTCTAAACCGACTTGTCATTGGAGGCAGCATCTTCCCACACAGAAGAATACACAAAGCAACTTGGGTCTCACCTGACCATACAACAGACAACCAATAGACCATATCTGCATTAGCAAGAAATTTAGAAGATCCCTTCAAGATGTTCGAGTGAGGAGGGGAGCAGATGTCGCCTCAGACCACCATCTGCTTACCTTAAGAATGAAGCTCAAGCTAAAGAAAAGCCGCACAGAGACAACAAGAAGACAGCGCTATAATGTAGGCCTCCTGAGCCAGAAACTGGAGTTAGAGAAGAGTTCAAACTGGTGCTGTCCAACCGGTTTCAAGCGCTACAGGAGCTAGTTAACGAAGAGGAGGCCGAGGCGGTCACCACAGAGCAGCAGTGAAAGGCAGTTAGAGAGGCGCTGATCTCAACCTGCAAAGACACTGTAGGGTTCAGGAAACACCATCACAAGGACTGGCTGTCGGCACAGACCTTGAAGAAGATAGAATTGAGGAAGCAGAAGAAAGCAGTTGTCAACAACAGTCGCACGAGAGCAGCCAAAGTAAGGGCACAGGAGGAATACTCGGAAGCCAACCGCGAGGTGAAGAGGAGTATCAGGGCGGACAAGAGGGCCTACACAGACAGCCTGGCAGCAGAGGCAGAAAAGGCAGCAGGCAGCGCCAACATGAAACAGCTCTACGACATTACCAGAAGATTGTCGGGCAAGTATGGCCACACAGAAAGACCAGTAAAAGACAAAGAAGGCAAGCCTATTGCAGACAGAGCAGACCAACTCGACAGATGGGCCGAGTATTTTGAAGAGTTACTGAACAGACCTAGCCCACCCGACCCCCCAGACATCCAGCCGGCAGAGACCGACCTACCCATCAGCTGTGACAGACCCAGCCGGGAAGAGATCAGAAGAGCAGTGGCATTTTTGAAGAACGGCAAAGCAGCAGGGCCAGATGGCATCCCAGCGGAGTCTCTGAAAGCAGACCTAGAGACAACAGTTGAGATGCTGTACCCACTGTTTGGAAAGATCTGGGAAGAGGAGGTGATGCCGGCTGACTGGAAGGAGGGGTACCTAATCAAGCTTCCCAAGAAAGGCGACCTCAGCAAGTGTTCCAACTACAGAGGAATCACCTTGCTGTCAGTACCAGGAAAGGACTTCAACAGGATCTTCCTAGAGAGAATGAAGAGCTCCGTTGACCCCCAGCTGAGAGACCAGCAAGCAGGATTCAGGAAGAACCGATCATGTACAGACCAGATCGCCACTCTCCGCATCATCGTGGAACAGTCTCTGGAGTGGAGCTCCCCGCTGTACGTCAACTTTGTGGATTATGAGAAAGCATTTGACAGCGTGGACCGAGAGACTCTGTGGAAACTCCTACGACACTACGGTGTACCCACAAAGCTCGTCCGCCTGATCAAGAGCAGCTACGATGGCATGACATGTCGCGTGATCCACGAAGGGCAGTTCACCAGGGAGCTCCAGGTCAGAACTGGTGTCAGGCAAGGGTGTCTGCTGTCTCCGTTCCTCTTCCTACTGGCCATAGACTGGGTCATGAAGATGACCACAGAGCACAGACGAAGTGGAATACAGTGGACACTGTGGACACAGCTTGACGACCTCGATTTTGCAGACGACTTGGCATTACTGTCCCACACTCATCAACAAATGCAGGACAAGACCACGAGGCTTGCTGACATCTTGTCCCAAGTGGGCCTCACCATTCACAAACAGAAAACAAAGACAATGAGGCTGAACGCAACCAGGGAAGAACCAGTCTTGCTTGCTGGCACCCCGTTGGAGGAGGTGGAGTCCTTCACCTATCTTGGGAGCATCATAGACAAAAAAGGCGGCACTGATGCAGATGTCAGAGCACGAATCGGTAAAGCCAGAGCAGCCTTTCTCCAGTTGAAAAAAGTGTGGAGTTCCAGAGAGCTGTCACAACACACCAAAGTCCGGATTTTCAACTCCAATGTAAAAGCAGTTCTCCTATATGGAGCAGAGACATGGAGATTGACAAAAACCACAGTCAACAGAGTACAGACCTTCATGAACAGTTGCCTTAGAAGAATTTTGATGTTATGAAAATTAGTACTGAGCATCCGACAGCGGCTGTGGTACTGAGAAGGATCGACGAATCATGTCGATTGATTCAAACGTCGATCCTCAGTTCTGCTGTAGCGCTGGTTGGTGCTGGAGGTGAAAGAGAGAGTTACCGCCAAACACCTCCAAGGTCACAGACACGTTTTAAACTCTTGTTGCCAGGCAGATTACGTACGCAGACAGACGCGGGGCAGTTCCCAGAAAAGAAACCAAAAAATGTGTCTGCAGTTTAGTCTGAAGAGTGAATCTGACAGCAACAAATTACGCCTGGTGAGTTGCGCGCCAGTTGTTTTCAACCCCGTGTGTGTGTGTGTACGGTGTGCGTGCGTGCATTTTTCCCTGGGTGTGATATTTTTTTAATTTATTTATCGTTCAGTGCTTTTATTGGTTATTTACACCCCTCGCGACCTGTGCGCTTGTTGTTTTCAACTCCTCGCGCGTGTGTGTGTCGGTGTGTATGTGACCACGGTGTGCGTACGTGCGTGCGTGGATTTTTCTCGAGTGTGATATTTTTCATTGTTCAGTGCTGTTATTGGTTATTTACACACCCCTTTCGACCAGTTCATTGCCCTACTGACTGGTTTGTTTTAGTGCCGTTCTGAGCGATGGTACAATGGAGTGCTTGTCTGTGATTTTGGACCTTACGGCCGAAACCGTAAGGTCCAAAATCACAGACAAGCACACACTTACGTCATGTGATTGCGTACACAATTGCATCTGCCTCTTGAAAGGTCACAGGACACATGTGCACGTCACAACCCGAAAGTCGCTGCTGAGTCCATTCGGCAAATTTTTTTGTTTCTCTCTTGTTCCCAAAGTGACACCCATGATTTGAACAGTTGGAGCCGGCCTCGCACACCAAGAGACACAGATTCTCATGAGCCCCTGCAGCTTCAGGGTCTCATAAAGATCTATGTCTCTTGCACAGAGAAGAGGGTGATGTTGAAGTACAGAAACGTAATTGGCCCTTCACCTACTTTTAATGAGTGTCAAGAGTTGATTGGCGGGGCACTGGAGTTCACCAGTTAACTCTTTCTACCCCAGACACACCACAGTAAGATAAGGATCGACCATGATAGTTCAAGGGTGACGCCAGAATAGCTTGGCGCCTATGGGCGCCAAGCTATTCTGGCATCACCCTTGAACTGTCATGGTCGATCTGTGTCCTGCAAGGCAATGCTGTCTTCAGAGGACAATGGCAACATTTGCGGATTTCGGTGTTGGGCTAGAATAATAATAATAATAATAATAATGAAGATTTATAAGGCGCCAATGCTCTAGGCGCCGTACATATGAACAAAACATACAAATATTACACAGAAAGTGACAAAGCCACATGTACAATTGCACAAAAGAACAGAATTATGACTAAATACATGAACACTGATAATCAAAGTGGGAAAAGATGGGTTTTAAGACTGCGTTTAAAACTGGCACTAGACTCACTGTGTCTCAATGATTTAGGAAGTTCATTCCAGGCTGATGGACCCTGGTAAGAAAAAGATCTCTGCCCAAATCCTTTAGTCCTTACTAAATGATATGAGTTAAGAAAACTTCTAGGATGTCTTACTCTTAACCCTTTGCGTGTCGGTAGCGGTTTTTGTCGCGATGATTCCTACAGGAATCATCGCGGCAAAACCGCTACCGACACGCCAAGGGTTAAAGAGATGTTGTGGTAGCAAACTGTTCCACTACCGTCTTTTGTTGCGAAGTGGTACCTAGTTTGTACGTGTGTTGCAATTTAGCCAATTTAATCCCCTTTTCCTTTTAAATATACTGACAGTTTTGCTACGCCGTGAGATCACTGCATCTTCAGCTTGCTAGCACTAATTAATCAATCATTCAATCAATCCAGTTCTGGTTAAATAGCATCTTTACTGGTGAACAAAATCAAATACAACACACTCTGCTTTCTCAGATAAATAAGTGGGGGGGGGGGGGGGGGGGGGAGGTCGGCGCAGGCAAGCGCCAGTCCAACGTCGTAAAAATCAAACATAACAATTGACATTTTCTGTTTTTGTTAAAATATTTTGTTCTCCAAATAATATATATATATATATATATATATATATATATATATATATATATATATATATATATATATATATATATATATATATATATATATATATATATCCTCAACAACAAAAAAATCTCCCCAAAAACATTGGAGGTGATGCTGGTCAGTAACTCCCCCCCCCCCCTCCTCCTACTACTTTATTACTAGGAGACGGGGAGGGGGCGGGAGTCTTTCGGGCCCCAGGCCTGGTTCCTGCGCCACTGATGACTGAGTAAAAGATGCTGCAATGTGATACACTAGTCCCTTGTTATGCATGTACTAACTCTCCTGTGCTAACTTTCCGTCTTTTGTTGACAACAAGTCATGTGTGACACCCTACTGGTTGTCTCCCTTGATTCGCTACCGCAGTATCTCTGATGGAGCGCTAGCCGGCAGAGTCGAGGGAGATAACTAGTGTGAGGTGACACCAGTACAATGCCGCACACCGTGACATACACTAACTCTTGCACTAACTCTCTTTATTTGAGGTGTCTGCACGATTAATCGTCTTTCCGGGGAGTCGACTGGAAGCAAACTGTACCAAAACGTGCCAGCAAGAGGCATAGATTCTCATGAGTCCCTGCAGCTGCAAGGACTCATGAGAATCTGTGCCTCTTGCAGATGAAAAAACACCGACCGAAGAATTTCAATAAGAATTTCAATACGTGTTTACGTCGTACGCAACCGGCCAGTACCTAAAGGACACGTATGAAGTATTCTGCATCTATTGCGTTGGTATGTTTACTTCGTGGATGACATCAGATTACGAAGATGCAGATACCTAAACCTTACGCTCACTAATACGAGTATAATATAGGTACACGCGTGAAAGTTTGCAGATTGATATGGAAATATGTAAATTAAAACTCTTTCCTAAGGAAATTTCTTATTTGCTATATCCAACCCGTTCTAATAGTCTGATGGCAAAACCGGCAGTCATTGACAGGACCCAGTTGTGGGCCGCAGATCTTTTCTAGACCCGTCTTTGAAATCACCTATATGATGGACACAAGACGTTAAGCTCTAAACATTAAATTAATGTTTAACCAATAAGGCTGATATTAAACCAAAGGGAACCAGAAATATGCCTCCCTATACTCACAATCATATAAGTATTCTTTCATTCGCAAGGTTTTGCCAGCTTCAATAGACGTTATTTGTAAATCAGAAGTTTGTCTAAAGTATGTGTGTTTCAATGAAAACAGTGGATTAAAAGCTTAGACAAACACTGTTTTCATCAAAACTACAATTTTGGCCTACTTCTCATCTGGGAAAATGGTCTAATGAGAGAATTTTTTTCAAGTTTATAGTAATAAGGCTAAAATCTGAGGCAAACCAACGGTGTGCCAGAGTGTTTGTTACTGCGAATGTTGTGGCCTGCCTCCTCCGACACTCGCAACTTGTACCAAGTGTACAAATGTCCTCAGGCTGACGTTGGTCGCTGTTGACCAACGCACAACCGTGCGTGGGCCAGCAGCGGCCAACATCGATCGGAGGACCTTTTGCTTACTAGTTAGTGGTTTACCGTTTTCTCTTGGTAGATGGCTTTGATTTATTTCAGTATATACGCAAAACACTCGTACGCACGTCGGTGTTGGTTATGCACCGTCAAATGTTGCGGCCCTCGTTTCTGTGGATCTTTCTATATATCACGCTCGAACTCACAACGCCGGCTTCCTTTCTTTGGCCGTAACGGGACCCGCGCGTATGTCAGCTTTTCCCCACTCTAGATGTTGGACGACTTGAACAATTGAAGTGTTTGGCTGTGCTGGTGTGTGTGATAAGTGTGCTACCGAAACTGACAGTCTGCCACGCTCTGTTTTAAGGTAATTAATTCTGTGTGTGTGTGTGTGTGTGTGTGTGTGCGCGTGCGTGCGTGCGTGTGTGTGTGTGTGTGTGTGTGTGTGTGTGTGTGTGTGTGTGTGTGTGTGTGTGTGACAGTGTGTGCCCATACGCGTCAGTGCTCGCACAGGTATGAAACGCGTGGGTTTAGTAATCCATCTGAATGTGTATTAACTCATTGAAGGTGCCTTGCATCGCTAGCTGCAGTCGACAGTTTCGCAGCTATTGATGCGGGGCCCCCTTGAATGAGTTAATAACAGCCGGACCAGCATTTGTATATTGTAAAACAATTCTACAGATGCGAGGGCCACTTGGGGTGGGGATGCCGAGGGGTTGGGGTGGTTGGAGGGGATGGGCAAAACAGCGGTATTTAATTATCTTGTCGATGTATTACATTGTTTGTTTACATAGTTGTTTCTTGGGTTTTATTTAGTTATTTACTTGCTTTGTCATGAAATTACTTAATCACGGAGAAACGCCAAGCTAATTAAACGCAGCCAATTACCACAATCGACTATTCTCCAAAACGGTGCATGAAATAGCAGACTATTCTAAAATGCGACAAATTTGGTAATGACCGAAGTGCTGACAAAAGCGATACACACCCAGCTCGCGTGGTATATGGAGTGATGTTCCACGCCTTAGGAATCTGCACCTGACTCTAGTGACATTGACGTTAAATGGCAAACTACTCTACACTGAAATGCGACACATTTGGTCATGGAAGTGCTGGGAACAGCACTACACGTGTTTAAGGAATGTGCACCGCAGTCTCAGACTTAAGCTGTTCGTGGTGCTTTAAATAGCAAACTATTCAGAAATGCGACACATCTGGTCACTGAAGTGCAGAAATCTGCGAACACACCCATCGCGCTTGGTGCATATGGAGTGATGTCCCACGTGTGTTTTGAATCTGCATCTAGGAGTGGTTGAGTGTCCCGAAAGTGTGACCGGAATCGTTTCACTTCCAGAGTCAGTCAATTAAGCTTA
>BTPG01000003.1:195100253-195112753 GCA_036245525.1 Semisulcospira habei | reverse complement strand
TCCTTATCTTCCTGTGGTGTGTCTCGGGTAGAATGAGTTAAAGGCCAATCTCTCAAGATAAGTCTTGAAGGGCAAAAAGTGCCACCTGTCATTAAAGACCATCATTTAGGTGGCTGTGACTGTGGCTGTGACCACCTAAATGACGGTCTTTAATAACAGGTGGCACTTTTCGCCCATCAAAACCTCCCTTGAGCCAGCACCTGCGTATTAAAAGCAGTTTTCTTGCTAGAAAATGGTGGCTGCTCAAAACATGTTCAACGTGACATGGCTAACAGTCAAATATGAACTCTTTCGCTGAGGGCCATGTAGGAATCACCTGGACTCAAAGCACTACCGATAGCCAATGGGTTAAATGACGCATACTTATACTTGTCAGAGCGTTTGGTAATTTAAAGATTTCGTCCTCTTCACTCCTGTGATCTACCTTTCTCTGTGTCCATGAACTGTTTTGTGCTGGTCCAGCTGAAATTATTTTGTAGAGTTACGTTACTACATTTAACTCACATTCTTCCCGCGACACACCACCTCAAGATATGGCTCGACCTTGATAGTTCAAGGCTGGTGGCAGAATAGCTTGGCGCCGATACTAGGCGCCAAGCTATTCTACCACCACCCGTGAGTTATCATGGTCAGTCTGTCTCCAGAAATGTAATGCAGTCCTCAGAGGATAATTCCGAAATGTGGGTATTTCGTACCTCGGGCACAATGAGTATTTAAAAACCGTTCCTTCTAAAGACGTGGTTTGACTGATTCTTTTAATACACTTTTGGTATATTTACACTATATTTCATTTTAAGAACCCTCCTTTGGGTCTGGCTGGCCAGAGATGCCTTCACACATCCCGCCCTGAGATGGCTGTAGCAGCCTGCTCAGCGTTAAACCCCAATAATTAATTGTGATTTTAAACCTTGCATTGGCTGTTGCATTTTAGTCAACTGATTGTTCCTTGTTAATGTCATTCGGCGAAATCTAGTTGAACATGGTTCCGGCTTCCTCATTGGTTGTCACCATTCAACGGTCATATTCCATCCACTTTTTGCTAGTTGTAGTGTAGCAGGGGGATGTAACAGGGGTTATCCCTTTAGTTGGCGGCAGTGGCGCTTTTTGTCGCGATGATTCTGTAGCGGGAATGATCGTGACATAAAGCGCCAGCCCACCGACAGCCAAAAGGTTAATGAATACATTCTAATTAGCGGTATGTGTCTGACATCTTGCCTCAGGAGCTTACATCCTTGAATTCTTTGCCATCATTGTTCAGTTCACAGACCACGGTTACACAGACCAAATTAGGCACAGAGGAAGCCGACACTGACTTCCTCAGGAATAATTACTGATAAGGACTCAACAGAACTCCACAGAACTCCCTACGTGGGAGAAACAGTAACCGATATAAACCTGAGAGAGTTAGGCGTGGATTCTCATGGGCCCCTGCATAAGGATGCAGGGGCTCATGAGAATCTATGCCTCTCGCTAACGGGGTAGGTTTGACTGGGGACTGACTGATCATGTTAAGATCGGCGGCGTCACGTACCACCAGCCTAGGTCACTTCACCTTTGACTTTTAAGCACCGACTCAACCACAAGGACGGCTTTCACTTCAGTTTCAGCTTCACCGTTTCTGGTGCGACTGAACTGTGGGAGATGGATCGACCGTGATACCTCTAGGCCTGGCAGCGCCTGTATAGCTTGTACCTGGAGAGCTATAGACGGCGTCAAGCTAATCAGGCACTACACACAAGTTGTCGGTCTTGACCCGCCGTGAGGCATCTCCTGTGCCACGGTCTCATGAAATTTCGGGCAGGCTTATCTCCCTCTAAAGTATGACCGTTAGCCATTGGCTCTGGAAACGAAATGGTTAGCTTAGCTAGTTAACATTGTATGTTCAAGTTCCAGGCTGTCTGTGTGAGTATTATTAGCTCCGATAACCAAACATAAAACTTATTTCACCAATATGTGAACGGACGTTATTTTTTCATTCATTCATTCATTGATCCAAACGTGAAGCGTCTTTGGCATTTCCTCATGCAATTTCATCATGGATGTACTGCATTATTCCATTACATGTTCCGGCCGTGTTTTGTACGTTTTTTTTTTTTTTTTTTTTTTTTTTTATTAGCTGCCAGAACCGGAAATCGGCAGAGTCGCAACGTTTGTCTAGGGTTTTGTATACAAACCAAGGGGTTTGTGAGTAGGGTTTTGTAGCCAGCTGTGTCATCGGTTGGTCTGAGTTTTGGACAATAAAGCTAAAAACACACCACAAGAACAAAAAATAAATAAATAAAATAAAAAAATTAAAACAAAAAATCGCAGGCCAGCAGACTTGTTATGATGCATGTGTGGGCCGCGTGTGGGAACACACCCTTCCTTGCTTTGCAATGCCGCCTCTCACCTAGCCATCAACGGGCCATCGGGCCGGCGTCAGACGCGAGGGTTGGCCCTCGCACACCGCTGAGCTGTGCGCGGGGCCAACAATCGCGGCTGACGCCGCCGGCCTGCAGACCTATTGCTTCAGTTACTGGGGGCGTCGGTGTTAGTATATCAAAGCCTTGCAGACCTGGCCGAGACAGGAAGACGTGGAAACAAGGAAGGATGACTGTACTTATTGAGTCAAGTGGTGTGTGTGTACCGAATCCAGTGCACCGGCAGCAAAAGGTCATTGGGCCGACGTCGGCCGCAGTTGGCACTCGAAGTGCGCGGGCCGATGTCGGCCCGATGACCTTTTGCGCGGCGGCACTGGGACACGACTACAGACGCAGTGCTGTAAATCGGGCATAGCTAGGGGGTCTCAAGGTTTCATGATTGTATGCAAAAAAGGCAGATCTGATTAATTAACCCCCCTTTAGTTATCATCAGGGAAAAAGACGGGCTTGTTCAGTACTAGCACGTCCGTTGAGAGAGCCTGAATCAGTGGTACTGTGGCAGTGCGCCTGAATTGATCAGTGTTCAGGTCATACTCCATAGTAAAAAACTTCCCATAACATGACCCACCCGTTAGGTCTGTCCATTATCACTCTGGTGCCGTGGAGTTAAACCCCAAACTTTTCAATTAACCCCCTCTTCCACGCAGCCACCAGTGAATGAATGCACAACTACCCGGCGATGGAGTCAAGACTGAAAACTCCGTATTGTCTCTTACTGACTTTCATAACCGATTTGATGACGTAAACTGAACTCTTGCAAAAGTCTGCATTTTAGGAATGTTAGTGGATTTACATCCTGTCGATCAGCGGATGTCCTTCCGGCCTTTCCTTGATTGAATGGATGACATCATTTCTCAAAACTGCACACATCACCAGTTTCACATTTTGAGCTATGCGGAATCATAATGATTTAGATTTTTAAAAGAAATTTAATTATGATTTAAGAGGAGTATTTGATGACAAAACATCTCCATAAGTTTCCTCTCGGGTGCATTTTCCAAATTGTGGAAGTGTTACTTAACAACCATATACTGACCAGTCATGATAATTCAAGGGTAGTGCCAGATTAGCTTGGTGCCTTCAGGCACCAAGCTAATCTGGCACTACCCATGAATTATCATGGTCAATCAATCTCCTGCAGTAGCCTGGTGTTGGGACTAAAATGGTTAACTAACACCGGCTATTTTATGACAGTTTTGACATTTAACAATAACTTCTCCATAATTTTGCCTTCAAGGCTACTTATTACATTTATGGTGAACCACCCCCCCCCCCCCCCCCCAAAAAAAAAAAAAAAAAAAAAAAAAAAAAAAAAACCAAACAAACAAAAACACAAAAACAAACAAACAAACAAACAAACAAAACAACTTAAAAGCTTCATGAGGAAAAGCAGGCATTGGGGGAAGCGTGCGGGAATCCGGCCGGCTTGGTGGGGGGAGGCGGTTGGGAGGACTGATACACATGTATTGTTTGGTTTTTTTTTTTGTTTTTTTTTTTTTTGTTTTTTTTTAACAGATAGACTACGGGCAAAACCTGTGACACAAGCTATTATGCACACACACACACACACACACACACACACACACACACACACACACACACACACACACACACACACACAAGTCGGTGGAAAATCATGTGTGGGGGAGGGTGTTTCTTGGGATTACCGATGCTTGTAACCCACTGAACTGCTCTGTTTAAGAAAATGATAAGTTTAGTTGCCGTTGTCTGGAGCCGCTGTTGGGTCCCAACCTCAGCGTCGACCCAACCTCGGCCAGAGTGACATCTATCTATCTATCTATATCCCGTAGTCTTGCCGACCTTTGGGGCACCACTGTTGACTTGGCAACCTGCTCCCTCCATTCCTCTCTGTTCTTTGCCATTCTTAGCGTATCGCCCAGCCTCAGTCCTGTCCACTCTGAGATATTTTCCTCCCATCTTTTCCTATGTCTTCCTCTCCTTCGTCCACCTTGCACAGTGCCTTGGAGGATTGTTTTGGCAAGCCCTGCTGAACGCGTGACATGCCCATACCACTTTAGTTTGCGTTTTTTCACAATGGCTAATAGGTCTTCATAGGGCCCGATGGCTTGCCTGATTCTGCTTCCCACTTCCTCGTTTGTGATGTGATCTCTGTATGAAATGCCAAGCAGCCTTCGAAAACATCTCATTTCAGTGGCTTGTATCCTCCTTTCAAGGTCTGCTGTGAGGGTCCATGACTCACAGGCATACAAGAACACTGAGATGACTAAGGAGCGCATCAGTCTGATCTTGGAGCAAAGCGTGATGTTTCTGTCCTTCCATATGGTCTTCAATCTTGCCAGTGCTGTTGTTGTCTGCGCAATCCTGGACAGTATTTCTGGTTTTGATCCCTCATCTGTCACAATGGCTCCTAAGTATTTAAATTTATTAACTGTTTCCAGTTTTTGGCTTCCAATCATGATGTCAGTGCCAATGCCAGTAATGTTATTTGTCATCAATTTGGTCTTTCCTGCACTGATTTCCATCCCATACGCAATGACTGTACTGTCCAGCTTTTCCACCAGCTGAGCTAGCTCCTCTGTTCCTGCAAGGCCATCAATGTTGTCCACAAAGCCTAAGTTCGTGATTGTTCTGCCTCCAATACTGACAGTTCCTTCATGATCTTTCAGAGCGTCTGTCATAATTCTTTCCAGGAAGATGTTGAAAAGAGTAGGTGAGAGCAAGCAGCCTTGTCTGACTTCGAATGTAGTCCTAAACCAGTTTCCTATTTTGCAGTTGAAGCAGACTGCGCTAGTGGCCTTGTTGTAAATGTTTGCTACGACTTTGATCAGGTTGGCATTGATGCATTGATGTTGTATAGCTTCATGGTGGACCAAAGGGCTGCATGCCACACCCTGTCAAATGCTTTCTTAAAATCCACAAAGACATGATAGAGGTCTTGCTGGTGCTGGAGGTGCCTCTCACATAGAACTCTCAGGTTGAAGATCTGCTCAGTTGTGTTGCACCCTGGTCTGAAGCCTGCCTGTTCCTCAGCTATGATTTTCTCTGCCTGTGGCTTCAGCCTGTTCAGTAGGATCTTTAACATGACTTTGCTTGGATGGCATATAAGACTGATCATGCGATAATTCTGGCATTGATGTAAGTTGCCTTTTTTGGGAAGAGTGATTGGGTCCATGGTGTGGGCCCCTTGACTGCCAGATCTTATTGCAGATTGTTAGTAAGGCGCTTATCATGTCTTCTCCCCCTTCTTGGAATAGCTTTGCTGGGATGTTGTCTGCTCCTGCTGCCTTTCCTTTTATCAGCGACTTCACTGCAGCCTCTCCTTCTTCTCGGAGGATGGGATAGTTGCCATTGTTGGGTTGACAAGTATGCCTGGGTCTCCTGTAGCTCAGTGGTGGTTGTACAAATCTGAGCAGTACTCTGTCCATTAGTTCCCAGGGTCACCCTGGTCAGCCCCACAGGGTGGGTTTTTCTCTCTATTCTGGGGCATGTGTTTCTGTCTACCCTTTGTCCATTCACCTGTATTTGCCTTTTTAAAACTCTCCCTACTGTCTGCACTGCCCGTAGCTCTTGATATTGGATGTGTGTTGCTAAATGGTCTTAGCTTTATTTAGGCCCCATGTGTTAGGTTTATTTAATGTATTTGACCGGCTGGCGACATACATTCAATGTTCTGTTTATTTGTTTTCACAAGCAGTGTAGGCACGTCCTGAGAAAGCCTTGTTGCTGTCGGGACGTTAAGCAATGTACAATCAATCATAATCTTCAGTATGTCTTGGTCTTCCGTAAGACAGTTTCCTTCACTATCTTGAATGATCGAGGAGCGTCCTTGTTTTACACTGGTCAGGTCTTTCACCAGCTGGTATGCTTTTTTGCTATTATTTTTGTTCAGATTTTCTTCTGCGTGTTTACACTGATCTTCAATCCACTTATTCTTTACCTTTTTCATGCTTTTCTTGATATCCTGGTTAATTTCCCTGTATTGTTTATCTCCTTCTACCTCTGATTTCTTTTTCTTAAATTCTCGATGCTTGTCACATAAAGCAAAGATGTTAGCTAAGAAGTACCCAACGGAGAAAGAAACACGCTTAGAAAAGACGGGTACAACACAATTTATTAATATTTTGGGTAAATACCCTTTGTCAAAATAGACAAACAAACAAACAGAGAGATTAGCCGCTACTTATCTTCATTGGCAGAAAGAATGTGGCAACTGAAGGAGGTGACGTAAAAGAAAGAAAAGGAAGAACAAAAGTGCGGAAAAAGTAAAAATGACGTCAACGAAAAATCGTAAGAGAGAGACTCGGAAAGAACCTGAACACGAGAGACAAGAGTGTGTGCAAGCACGTGCAGGAGCGAGCGAAAGAAAAGGCGTGTAGATGAGGCCAGAGAAAGAGAGAGAGAGAGAGAGAGAGAGAGAGAGAGAGAGAGAGAGAGAGAGAGAGAGAGAGAAAGAGAAGGAAAACGAACGGGGAGTACCCTTGGGCACGAAGTAGGCGGAGTGTCTAATACACAAAGCCTGCTAAACACCAACCCGAAGGCAAACTTTATATCACCATCAAGTTGAGGACTACCTCGGGGAAAAACGGGAGGACCCCGGGAAAAAAACCCCAGCATTTAGCACGGTACACAACAAGTAATAAGTCATGAAAACAAAGCAAATAATCAAATTCAGTAAGAGAATATTGGTATAAGTGGAGAGTAGGTAGTTGTGAAACCGTCTTCAAGGGTAACTCAAAAAATAGGGGGGGAGAGAGAGAGAGAGAGAAAGAGAGAGAGAGAGAAGGGTGCGGGGGTAAAGGAGGAAGGGGAATAAGAGAAAAGGAAAAAGCGTAAAGAGAGAAAGAGGGCTAGAGAGAAGTGGTAAAGGGGGTAGGGGGGGGGGGGAGAAAGAGGGAGAGAGGTAGAAGGAGAGAGGAAAAAAAAAAAAAGCCAGAGCCACCAACCCCACCCAACAGGCACCCACCAGCACACAGAAAAACACACAGGCACGCAACAAGACGACCACGTACATCCCCAAGGGATGCACACGATCGCCCCGCCCCAAAACCGCGTATCAAACCGTGAGCCGGAGACCCGGCGCCCGACAGGGAAGGGCAAGAGATCCAACTAAACGTTCGGCCAGCGCTGAGAAAGTCCCCAAGGGAAATGTACATATCAACCAGCGCCAACCTCCCCTAACTGGGTAGTGAGTAGTAAAACAGTGAGGTAAAGTAGCAGACACAAGCAAGGTAAAAAATGTTAATCTTTCATATTCATCCCGAGTGGCGCCACAGTGCCCAGTTTATTAATCAGAAATTTTTCACGGTCTTTCCTGGCCCAGACATTACTGGCTTGCATAAGCCAAAGGCCTTTAACCCGAATGTCCGAGACGGAGTGGTCGGCCTGATTGAAATGTCGTCCGACCGGTCTGTTGTATTGGTACTTGACAGACTGAAGATGTTCTTTGAAACGGTCGTTGATGGTTCTTTCCGTCTCTCCAACATAGAGTTGGCCGCATTTCACACAGGAGATGACATAAATCGCGTTGGTGGTTTGACACGTAAAGTATCTGTCTATGTTGAATTTGTAACGTGGACCATTCACCACGGTGGAAGGGCAAATAAAAGTGATCACTTTTATTTGCCCTTCCACCGTGGTGAATGGTCCTTTTATTTGCCCTTCCACCGTGGTGAATGGTCCACGTTACAAATTCAACATAGACAGATACTTTACGTGTCAAACCACCAACGCGATTTATGTCATCTCCTGTGTGAAATGCGGCCAACTCTATGTTGGAGAGACGGAAAGAACCATCAACGACCGTTTCAAAGAACATCTTCAGTCTGTCAAGTACCAATACAACAGACCGGTCGGACGACATTTCAATCAGGCCGACCACTCCGTCTCGGACATTCGGGTTAAAGGCCTTTGGCTTATGCAAGCCAGTAATGTCTGGGCCAGGAAAGACCGTGAAAAATTTCTGATTAATAAACTGGGCACTGTGGCGCCACTCGGGATGAATATGAAAGATTAACATTTTTTACCTTGCTTGTGTCTGCTACTTTACCTCACTGTTTTACTACTCACTACCCAGTTAGGGGAGGTTGGCGCTGGTTGATATGTACATTTCCCTTGGGGACTTTCTCAGCGCTGGCCGAACGTTTAGTTGGATCTCTTGCCCTTCCCTGTCGGGCGCCGGGTCTCCGGCTCACGGTTTGATACGCGGTTTTGGGGCGGGGCGATCGTGTGCATCCCTTGGGGATGTACATGGTCGTCTTGTTGCGTGCCTGTGTATTTTTCTGTGTGCTGGTGGGTGCCTGTTGGGTGGGGTTGGTGGCTCTGGCTTTTTTTTTTTTTTTTTCCCTCTCTCCTTCTACCTCTCTCCCTCTTTCTCCCTACCCCCTTTACCACTTCTCTCTAGCCCTCTTTCTCTCTTTACGCTTTTTCCTTTTCTCTTATTCCCCTTCCTCCTTTCCCCCCGCCCCCGCCCCCTTCTCTCTCTCTCTCTCTCTCTTTCTCTCTCTCTCTCTCTCTCTCTCTCTCTCTCTCTCTCTCTCTCTCTCTCTCTCCCTCTCTCTCCCCCCCCCCCCCTATTTTTTGAGTTACCCTTGAAGACGGTTTCACAACTACCTACTCTCCACTTATACCAATATTCTCTTACTGAATTTGATTATTTGCTTTGTTTTCATGACTTATTACTTGTTGTGTACCGTGCTAAATGCTGGGTTTTTTTCCCCGGGGTCCTCCCGTTTTTCCCCGAGGTAGTCCTCAACTTGAAGGTGATATAAAGTTTGCCTTCGGGTTGGTGTTTAGCAGGCTTTGTGTATTAGACACTCCGCCTACTTCGTGCCCAAGGGTACTCCCGTTCGTTTTCCTTCTCTTTCTCTCCCCCCGTCTCTCTCTCTCTCTCTCTCTCTCTCTCTCTCTCTCTCTCTCTCTCTCTCTCTCTCTCTCTCTCTCTCTCTCTCTCTCTCTCTTTCTCTGGCCTCATCTACACGCCTTTTCTTTCGCTCGCTCCTGCACGTGCTTGCACACACTCTTGTCTCTCGTGTTCAGGTTCTTTCCGAGTCTCTCTCTTACGATTTTTCGTTGACGTCATTTTTACTTTTTCCGCACTTTTGTTCTTCCTTTTCTTTCTTTTACGTCACCTCCTTCAGTTGCCACATTCTTTCTGCCAATGAAGATAAGTAGCGGCTAATCTCTCTGTTTGTTTGTTTGTCTATTTTGACAAAGGGTATTTACCCGAAATATTAATAAATTGTGTTGTACCCGTCTTTTCTAAGCGTGTTTCTTTCTCCGTTGGGTACTTCTTTGCATATTACACGCTTGGCAGTCACCTTTTTGGTCTGGAAAGATGTTAGCTGTAACCCAAGGTTTCATTGCTTGTCGGTGTTTGCCAAGGATCTCACTGGCTGTTTGGGTTACAGCAATGTTAAATGTGTGACATATAAAGAGTGACATATAATGTTCAAAAATAGCAAGGTACATTTCATTTTCCGCTTGAATTACTACAAGTTCTCAGAATGGGTATTATAATGGTTACATCAGTGATTAGCCATCCCATTGGCCTAAAATTTTACAACCGATTGGTGTGACATACTAAAATTACTTGAATTACTAAAATGTCGGAAAACACCTCACATCGGCAAACATTTTGGTCTGATTAATGTTTAAACTTTTTGGGACATTTTAATAATTAAAGCTAACTTTTACTTTTTGTTAGCACTATACGTCACATCAATGTTGTGAAATTGTAGGCCAGTGGGATGGCTAATCACTGATATACCCGTGATTATACCGATTCTGAGGACTTTCAGTAATTCAAGCTGAAAAGTTAATATACCTTACTATTTGTGAGCAGTATATGTCATTTGGCCGACAACCGCAACCTGTCTGAGAGATAGTATATAGGAGAATACAACCCCACCCATTTAAGAAACAATTGATTTATTTAATCCTTTCCGTAAATAAACAAACGCACTTGACCAAATACATTTAACACCCCACCCGGGTCTGCCCTGGGGGACTTGGGTGGGGTTAGGTATTTTTTAGTTCCCAGGGTCACCCTGGTCAGCCCCACAGGGTGGGTTTTTCTCTCTGGGGCATGTGTTTCTGTCTACCCTTTGTCCATTCACCTGTATTTGCCTTTTTAAAACTCTCCCTTACTGTCTGCACTGCCTGTAGCTCTTGATATTGGATGTGTGTTGCTAAATGGTCTTAGCTTTATTTAGGCCCCTTGTGTTAGGTTTATTTAATGTATTTGACCGGCTGGCGACATACATTCAATGTTCTGTTTATTTTTTTTCACAAGCAGTGCAGGCACGTCCTGAGAAAGCCTTGTTGCTGTCGGGACGTTAAGCAATGTACAATCAATGTACAATCAAATACATTTAACAGCATTATCTGCCCAGTCAGGTCTCCCAACCCCTTGGAAACAAAAGGCTAGTTAAAATATCTTCCCGAGAAATAATGACTACCGTACACGCCACCCCCACACACACACCCCACCACTCAATGCTGTCAGAGTTGGCCTTCCTGAGAATACTTCCTGTTCATACCACCATGGTAAACAATAGTCCTCTATGCCCAAATAGTGTCTCTCTCTCTCTCTCTCTCTCTCTCTCTCTCTCTCTCTCTCTCTCTCTCTCTCTCTCTCTGCACACACAAAACAAATTAGCATTCCTTTTTGTGTCAACGCTTCAATGTATGTCACTAAACCACTGTGTCATTTTTTTACTCTGGGGCAAACCAAAAATATAGAACAAATCTCGAATGTAGGTTATTTCGTAAATGAAACGTCCAACATGAAAAATTGTGTGGAGGAAAATTTATCTGTGAAAAGTTTTCACTTCACACATCGTGACTGCTGCGACGCACACGGACATTGCGCTGTTGAACAATCGGCCTTTATGCTCAACCCTGTCGCGTGATGAAACCGGATTCCTGTTGCGTGCAGTTATTGCCGTCATAACCTGTAGGTAGAGACAGCTGTTGTGTAGTCATGTGAGTTTACAAGATTGCATCTCTTTCATAACCAGAAAGTTGGGCTTGAAAATTGGTTGTGAAACGGTTTCCTGTTTTCGCTCCAGTGGGTGACAATCAGCCTTTCATACAGTTATTTATTAGTCTGTCGCGTGATGCATTTAAATTGAAACCCACAACTTTAATCCCAGGAGAGACCTCAATTATTCAATTTAGTATACACCCCATCATGTTTACAAGTGTTTTAGATCACTCGAGGAGAAAATCGGGTGTGATTTGTTACTTTGAACCAGATCACGGACATTGCCTTGTCGTGTTATGCATTTAAATTGAAACCAGATCACGGACATTTGTGTTGCGTGCGTTTTATTACCTTGTTTACCCAACCAACATGATAATGGCGGACCTATCTGTGATTTTGGACCTTGCAGCTTCTGGGCGTAAGGTCTAAAATCACAGACCGCACACCATAAATAAAACCAGACAAGCTTTTCGTAGTCATTATTATAAGGCTTGCGGTGTGAGTGGTTAGTTTGAAACCCCTTTTATAACCAGAAAGGCAAGCATAGTGTTTTTGTACAAACAGATTATATTGTGTTTTTAAAATGGACTTAATGACGCATGACCCACATTGCGGCTTATTTGCCGGTGCCACGGGCTGTGGAAAAACTCAATTTGTTCTTAATCTCTTACAAACAAGATACATCTATCATTTCGAAAACATAGTAATATTTTGTCCTACAATCAAACACAACAAAGCTTATCACAACCGTTTATTCATTTGGACTGACAACAACATATACTTAGTCGACCCTGAGAAAAAACTGAATAATTACCTGCTATATTTTTACAAGCAATTTGAAGGACAGCCAACATTGTTCATAGTCGATGACTGTTCTGCAGAGAAAGACATTGTCAAAAAGAGAAACACACTGGCAGAACTTGCCTTTAGTGGCAGACATGCAAACATAAGTGTATGGATTCTCACTCAGAAATATAATGCTGTACTGAAAGATTTTCGTGAACAGTTAAAGTTTATCTGTTTGTTTTACTGTAAGGACCGTGACAGCTTTGAAGACTGTCTCAGAGAGAACGATGTCATTCCAAATAAGCAAGAACGGGATGATGTAAAAAATA
>BTPG01000003.1:195059265-195100233 GCA_036245525.1 Semisulcospira habei | reverse complement strand
AACTGAAATCAACTAAGCATCTAAAGCTCATTTTAAAGACAGATCAGCCCACAGGGTATGGGTTAGTAAATTGATGTAAATTAATTTATTCTTTTGTTTGTCCAATAAAAATGACAGACGGACAAATCATACAAGTGCTTGATCTCACACACCTTTTCAAAGATGTTATGCACTTTACTGACTTAATATCACCCAAACAGACTTACATAAGCCTTTCAGCACCATCAGAAATATATGCTACATATAGTGTGACTTTGGATTATGTTGATGAGCATCCAGATGTGGAGCACATGACAGTTGATTTAAAGACACCTACTTTTAAAGTTGATGATACCAACTATGGCTGGTTAGGAGACGTTTGTTATAGCATATTTAAACAACTGCGCAAACTAAATGTTTATATTGACAGTGTTACAGTTAATAAAGTGGTATTACACAAGGTGAGCCAGCAGAGTTAACGTTAATATTTTTTATTTATTATTTTGTCGGACAAATAAAAATGACGGACAATTCACAAAACCCTGGCTCATCAAACCCTGGCTCATCTAGTTTAAGAAACGTGTTTCACACAACAAACTTACCCATATCCAATACTAATAATGTCTATGAATCAATAGAAAACTCTTTTTCTGTCATACAACAAAATCTTCTTACAGGCAGTGTGAAGATTCAGATTGTTGCAAAAATAGAATTTACTAGAGTAGACGGTGAGGTAATTGTATCGTATATATCAACAAGACAACACACTGTTAACACAAGAAGAGAACTGGGGAACGTGTTTAGAGACAGACTATTACCAGACTTTCTACAGGCAATTGACAGTGCAAGAATGAAGGGGTCTGGTTGGCACGAAGGACATGTACATGAATTACAACTAAAGCAGTCTAGGTATCATCCTATATTAGGTAAATCGTGGTTGCCACTGCCAACAGAGGTTGCAAACAAAAAGGCTGTCGTCAACATACAGAACAATGACAACTATTGTTTCATGTGGTGTGTGCTTGCTAAACTACACTTTGTAAAGTCAAAACCTGAACGTGTATCTAACTACACCAAATTTGTAAATGAACTCGATTTTAGTGGCATTGAGTTTCCTGTTAAAATAGAGGACATAGACTTGTTTGAAAAACTAAATCCTGGTATATCTGTAAATGTGTTTGTGTGGGATAATGTGTCTGAGAACAAGTTACAACCAATAAGAGTATCCCCAATTGCCCCAACCTACGGTCAGTCAGAAGATAGACATGTTGATATGTTATTAATAAGCTCTGGTGATAACTTTCACTACACAATTATCAGAAATATGTCACGTCTAATTCACGGACATACAACAAAACACAATGGCAAACAGGAAGTTTGTAAAAAATGTTTACAAAGATTCTCCTCCATAAACGTAGCGCACAAACATGTTTTACACTGCAGATCAGCTGATGACATACAAACTGTACTTAAGTATCCAGATCCTGGCAGCAAGGTTTATTTTAAGAACTATGGGAATCAGCAAAAGTTGCCATTTGTAGTGTATGCAGATTTCGAATCATTGGTTGTTCCGTATGAAGGTCATGTTCCAGAGTCATTACCAAAGACTATAAAACTGAGTGACCAAGTGGTGTGTTCTTTTGGATACATTCTTGTTAGGTCAGACGGACAGCATTCAGAGCCTGTTATCTACAGGGGAGAAAATGCAGCATGTTTGTTTTTAACAGAAATGAGACATCTGTATAGTCAGGTAGTACAATATCTCACAACATGTCAGATGCCTTTGGTGATGACAGAAGAAGACAAACTGAAATTTGATACAGCTGAGATGTGTTGGATTTGTGAACAACCTTTAGGGGGTGATAAAGTTCGTGACCACGATCACATAACTGGGCGTTACAGAGGTGCTGCACATGGTGATTGTAACTTGAAATTAAAAATAGATCCTAAGACATACAAGTTACCAATCTTTTTTCACAATCTGAAGGGATATGATTCACACATCATCATGCAGGCTGTTGATGAGTCTTACAGAAAAATTAGTTGCATTGCCCAGACAACTGAGAAATACTTGACTTTTAGATTGGACAACAAATTAGCATTTTATGACTCCATGCAACATTTGTCTTTAGGTCTTGCTAGTCTGGCAGAAGGACTGACTGAGTATCCAATAACGAGTAAATATTTTGAGCCAGACTTGATTAAGAAAGGTGTGTATCCGTATGAGTACATTGATCACTGGGTTGTGTTTGAAGAAACAAGACTGCCACCAAAAGAGAAATTTTATTCTACACTAACTGGAAAAGGCATTTCTGACTCTGAATATCAACACGCTCTTGATGCGTGGGGTAAATTAGGATGTCAGACAATTGGTGATTACCATGACCAGTACTTGAAAGCTGATGTTTGCTTGCTAGCAGATGTATTTGAAAGTTATCGTGAAAAGGGTTTGTTGCACTACAGTCTTGACCCTGCTTGCTACATAACTAGTCCTGGCATGACATGGGATGCATTTTTGAAATCCAGTAAGATATTTATTGACCTGTTGTCTGATCGTACGATGGGTGAAATGGTGGAACGTGGATTGAGGGGAGGCATTAGTATTGCATCGAACAATTACGCCAGGGCCAACAATAAATATATGGACGCCCATGGTGACCTTGACCAGGGTTTTGACCCCTCAAGCCCGGGGTCAAGGTCATTCATTACGTACCTTGACGCTAATAACTTGTATGGCTGGGCAATGTGTGAGTTATTGCCCTTGAAAAACTTTTGTCTGCATGATTTGTCACAGTATGATGTAACAGAGTCAGGGTTAACAAACAATATTATGAATCTTGACCGAAACGACGCGAAGGGTTGGATCTTTGAAGTAGACCTGGAGTATCCACACCACCTACACGATTACCATAATGATTATCCCTTAGCTGTTGAAAAAATGAGTATGACAGGTAAAAAAGAAGACACCAAACTTGTACCAAATTTGAATGACAAATTTAATTACGTTTGTCACTACCGCTTGCTGCAGTTTTACATCAGACACGGGTTAGTACTAAAGAAAGTTCACAGAGGAATTCAATTTGATCAGAGTGCTTTCATGAAAGATTACATAATGAAGAACACAACCCTTCGTGCCAGAGACGGCAACACTGCATTTGACAAAGACTTCTTTAAGCTTATGAACAATGCCTGTTTTGGCAAGACAATGGAAAATCCTCATCACAGAAAAGATGTGAGACTGGTCACAACTGAATTGGGCGCAATTAAACTTACAGGTAAGCCTCAGTACACAGGGTACAAAGAGTTTCATTCATCATTGTATGCAGTGTCACTCAAAAAAAAGATTGTTAAACTGGACAAGCCAGTATTCATTGGTATGGCAATTCTTGAATTGTCAAAACTGTTGATGCTTGAATTTTATTATGATTACTTCAAACCAAAGTATCCTGACTGCCGTCTGTTGTACACTGACACTGACTCTATGATCATTGATGTGTGTACTGAAGACTTTTATGAAGACATGAAAACAGAGTTACACATGTATGACACGTCTGATTACCCTAAAGACCACCCGCTGTTTAGCACACAAAACAAGAAAGTGCCTGGTAAGTTTAAAGATGAACTAAATGGTGTGCCAATAGTTGAGTACGTTGGACTGAGATCAAAAATGTATTCTATACTGCACCAGAAAGGTAGTCAGTCAAAAGCCAAAGGTATCAAGAAAACAGCAATAAAAAATAAAGACATACGTCATGAACATTACAAGCAAGTGTTAGATGGTGCATTGATGCCTGACTATCCAAACAAGTCACTGAGATCAAACAAACATAATCTTGAAATAATTCAAACACATAAGAAATCACTTGCAGTTGGGGACACGAAACGTGTTTTTCACAGTAAGGAAAAAGCTTATGCACCAGGTCATTACAGGCTCAAGTTATCTGAAGACATTTGTGATGAACTGGTTGATGAATTAATTGACGACTTAGTTACTGAAATGAGTAACAGTGTCTGGGGGAATAATCTGTAATTCTTCTCTGACAAATGCCCTCTGGGGTGCAGGGTCGTACAGGTAATATATTGTTGCGTCTGGACCGGGAATTATTTTTTTTATATTGTGTACAGACGTTGACCAGATGGGGTCTGTTGCCCTGCGTCTGTCGTCGTTCTCAGCCTCCCCTGGTTGATATAAATATCTCACCTGTTTGGTAAATAAACTTGTGTCGGGTGCCTGTGCTGACATTGTTTTTGACTCTGTAATTGTTTTCAATTTAATAGCATCAGCAGGTTTTGGGTGTCCTTCATTGTTCATTGCTTTTATCACATGTGGTAATCGCTTAACCCATTCAGTGTTACGTGTGTCATGCATGAGTTCCTTAGAATACTGGTAACTGAAAAGTCTTTCTGATAACTGTTTGTTAAAGTTTTCAACAATTGCCTGCGATCTGTGCACACCTGGAATGCCTCGTCTGACCAGTACACCATGCTTAGCAAATAACTGATTAACTGCACCTTTGAATTCTGATCCATCATCAACTTGTACAAGTCTGGGGTATCTTAAGGGGCCTCGACTATATATTTTTGATAAAGCATTCGCAACTGTACTGGCTGTTTTGTCAGATATGGGTTCAGCATCTTTGTACCTTGAAGCAATGTCTACAACAGTTAATGCATACTTGTATCGTTTCTTTCTTATTGTGTCATGTGGTAAGAACAAAAGGTCCATTTGGTGTGTGTCATTTGGGGTAGTGTTTTCAAAATGGGCTCTTGTTATTTTTCTTGGAGCAGGAAGATATATCTGCCAAATTGCCTGTCTCTGTAACCATTGCTTGACTTGATTGAGTGTTATATCTCCGCCCACAGCGGCATGTAATTTCTGAATAGCTGTTGCTCCTTTCCAATAGCCTGATGGAGAGTAATATATTTTTGATAGTTTATTTTCGGCTGCCATTTTTTCTAGCAATGAAAACTCCTGTAAAATAAACAAATGTCATTCCCACTAGAACAAAGATTATCTCCCCGTTTCTTTGTTGTGTGCTTGGTTTGTAATAGTCACTTAGTTTTGGTTTTGGGATAGACATGTCTTCACCTGTGACAAGAAAATATTCCCTGATTGCTTCGTCTGTATTTGAAAACGTATGTTGTGCGTGGCCTTCAAGCCTGAGTTTTTCATTGATGAAATCAAGTTTTTCAATTCTATTCTTTTCATATTCTTGTTGAGCTTGAGCGAGTTTCTCTGTTGCCTCATTGTGACGTTTCATTTCTTCTGCTGATTCTTCTCTACCCATTTTTGAAAAGAGATAATTAGAGCCACTGAAAGCCAATGCGTTAACAACTGCCCCACCAATCATAATAGCTATCGTCGCCATATTATTTTTATTTACATAGAAACATTTTCGGGAATAATTCCCTGCTTGACAAGAAAATCTTTTGTCGCAAACGACGCTGTAACGACTACAATTAGCTTAGCGCTGTCTTCGAAATCGAGTCTACTCAAGTCTGCTGATTTCATTTTGAGTAGACTTTTTCCTAGCATAGAATAAGCTACTGCTAGTCCACTTATCACGGCAGAGTGATAGACAAGGTTCATCAAGTTCTTTGTGTCATTCATTTCTTAGGCAAGAAAAATTAAAATAATATTTTTTATTTACTGCATATAAAATGGGTCAACGGCTTTGGGTGTTACTGGTAATGTGGCGACTTCTGGTTTTGTTTTTGGAGTGTCTGATTTTCTGGTCACTGTACGAGTCTGTGGTTTGTATTTTTTGTATAATTGATAACCTACGTAACCAAATCCGACAACAAATCCGGCAATTATATATTTTGTTGATTGAGGTTCGGGGTCAGGGTCAGACTTAGTTGTTTGTCTCTCACTTTGATGAGAGAGTGATGGCCCTGACGGTATTGACACAGGTCCTGACGGTGATAACGGTCCTGACGGTGGATCAGTTACATGAGTCTTTTCTGTTTGTGCCTTAAGCTGTAATTTTTTTTGCCTATTATATTCGGCTAATTTTTTTCCAGCCGCAACCCTGCCTGGACTTTTAGTTTTCGTCACAGTTTGAACCTGTGTCAAAACTGGACTGGGGTTCGGTTGTGGAGTCATCTGGGTTTCGTCCATTTTCTTCTGCAGTAAAATTTATTTTTGAGAAATCAATATGGCTCCCAGTAACTAGTAATGTTACGACAGGTGCAAGGTAATTTCCAAACTTGTAAAACATGACACATGCTAATTTACCAATTGAACTTGAAACAATAGGATTGCTTTCAAGGTCGTGTGAAAGACTGTCACTATCCACAGGTAGAAAGTGACTCACTGCTTTTGTGTATAGGCATACAAGAGATCGACTCAAATCACGTGTCATTAGTGAGGCAATGTGGTTTTCATATTTAGAATGAAGCTTGATTAGTTCATCAGAGGTAAGAGATTCAATATCCTCTGTCATGTATTGTTTACCGAGATAAGTCTTTGACTTGCCTGACACAACTACAGAAAGAAGGCGCTGTTTTTTCAAGTCTAAGTCTTTGTTTTCTACAGCATTAATATCGTTTAGAAGAAGTAATTCGTCTTGATTCATTTTATAATAAAAAATATTAATTTTAATGTCATTGAATTTGGATATCTTTATTTTACTGAAAAAAAAGGAGAAAACCAAGAAAATTGGGCGGAGGAAAGGCGTGCAGATTTGTGGTCTCAAAATCCCGGAAATTTGGGATAGATATAAATTGTCGAAAAACACCCACAACTCCCCTCTCTCTATGATGAGATCACAAAGTATTTTGCTGGGGGAAGACTTAGAGAAAAATCAGCAAATATTGCGTGTAAAGATCTGCATCTGTATGACGTAAGAATCGGTGAATACCTGACAGACAAGTACGCACTGTGGCTAGATCTGCGTTCTACGGAGGATAATTTCCTTCATGGTTCTGGCCGTATTATCGAAAACGGTAGTGACGGAATCTCAATTCAAATTCAGAAAAAAACTGAAAATTCTGAAGCAATCAATATATATTTGTATCTGATTTATGATGCGCAACTTAACATTTCTGAGAGCAGGCTAAGTAGTCACATATATTAAAAGTATTCACTTAGCTTGGTTTTAATCCTTCACAGCCCATTTTGAATACCGAAATCACTATAAAATCCGAACGTATTAGTAGGCACGTCACGCTTGTGCTGAAACACGGACTAAACTGAAAATAAAAGGCGTCGTTTCACTGAGGTAACAGTTTCACTACCGATTTCAACATTCCCAATTTTCACCTCGAGTGATCTAAAAACACTCGTAAAAACAGGGAGGGGTGTACTAGTAACTTGAATCATTTAGGTTCACTGGGATTAGAGTTATTGGGTTTTGTCTTTCAATTTAAATGCATCACACGACAGTGACTACGCAATAGCTTAAGCATAAAGACCTATTGTTCAGAAATGTCACCCGCTGGAGCGAAAACAGAAAACCGTTTCACAACCAATTTTCAAGCCCAACTTTCTGGTTATGAAAGAGATGCAATCTTGTAAACTCACATGACTACACAACAGCTGTCTCTACCTACAGGTTATGACGACAATAACTGCACGCAACAGGAATCCGGTTTCATCACGCGACAGGGTTGAGCATAAAGGCCGATTGTTCAACAGCGCAATGTCCGTGTGCGTCGCAGCAGTCACGATGTGTGAAGTGAAAACTTTTCACAGATAAATTTTCCTCCACACAATTTTTCACGTTGGACGTTTCATTTACGAAATAACCTACATTCGAGATTTGTTCTATATTTTTGGTTTGCCCCAGAGTAAAAAAATGACACAGTGGTTTAGTGACATACATTGAAGCGTTGACACAAAAAGGAATGCTAATTTGTTTTGTGTGTGCAGAGAGAGAGAGAGAGAGAGAGAGAGAGAGAGAGACACTATTTGGGCATAGAGGACTATTGTTTACCATGGTGGTATGAACAGGAAGTATTCTCAGGAAGGCCAACTCTGACAGCATTGAGTGGTGGGGTGTGTGTGGGGGGGGGTGGTGTGTATTTCTCGGGAAGATATTTTAACTAGCCTTTTGTTTCCAAGGGGTTGGGGGACCTGACTGGGCAGATAAATCTGTTAAATGTATTTGGTCAAGTGCGTTTGTTTATTTACGGAAAGGATTAAATAAATTAATTGTTTCTTAAATGGGTGGGGTTGTATTCTCCTATATACTTTCTCTGTCTGCAGGTTGCGTGCGGCATACATTTCAGAACCAGAGGTCAGTTGCATGAGTGAGCTTAGTCCTGCACCCGCCACTAAACAAGGTGCCACCGCAATATCGGAGCACCTTGCTTAGTGGTTGGTGCAGGACTAAGCTTACTTGTGCAACTCACCCCACTGACAAGCACAGCTTCTACTCCACCACCGAGGCACATGGTTTACTTGTATTTTCAGGGGATTAAAGCGGTGTTATTGCATTTTGTCCCCACTAATTCTTATGATGTACGTTTCAGCGAGCCGGTCTGTGATCTTGGACCTTACGGTCACAGACAATAAGTCCAAAATCACAGACCACACACTAATTTGTTTTAACCCTTGTCATTCGGAATACACCAGTGTGTGAAATAAGTTTAACTAAACTAGTTCAAGGGTAGTGCCAGAATAGCTTGGCGCCTCTAGGCGCCAAGCTATTCTGGCACCCCCCTTGAACTAAAGTCTTTGGTCTATATCCTTATCTGTAAGTACTATAATGTAGCTTGCATATGGCAGTGTGCAAATTTGAAGCTTTTAGCCTCAGTATGATATGGAAAAAAAATCCGGCAACAGCACAGTGCAATTACATTTATATATTTTCCTCTCCTCTGTGACAGGCCAGTCGGACCCAGAGTTTTTCAAGCGGGGAGTGCTGGACCACTGTTGCATGATCGGCATGCAGTGGTCCAATAGTACGTCACGATGCACAGGGTATCCAGGACCCGTACCCGGACTGGATTCCTCATCACAGGGTGCCTGTATGTCCATTATTGAGGTAAGTCTGCCGTTACTATTTGACAAAAGTCAGGAAAAAAAAACCCACAAAAAACCAACAACAACAACTACAACAACAACTCTACGTTCTTTTTGAGGAAAGTGAGATTTTTATTGTGCAACAATAAAAATCGTGCTTTTCTAAAAAAAAAAAAAAATGGACTTGATGGCTGTTGCTAAATAACGTCAAAAGTGTGGGGATGTATGTTTCAACCCATTCTGCTGAGCACAATGAACATCAGTCACCTATATGCACCATCTTTGAGGTTGGTCTTTCTATCTCCCACAATGAGCAAATGAAAGGTGAAAGGTCCACTCTTAAATCATGATGCGTGACTGGCGATTTTTCGGTTCTCGTGATCCGTGAAAAAAGAGTTTGTCATGAAACTCGAAAGCCAAAATAAGATCTTGGTGATCTGTGAAAACGTCCTAGTTGTTTTGTGAAACATGAAAGTTTTTATCCACACTGCTCTACCCCCCCCCCCCCCTCCACCTCAACCTCCCCTCCCTCCCCCCTGGTAAATGTTTGGTAATGGATGCATGTCATACAGCCATGTATCTTTCACTTTTATTTATCTATATATATATATATATATATATATATATATATATATATATATATATATATATATATATATATATATATATATATATATATATATATATATTATATTTCATTAAATTCTGAGAATGCTCTTGCTATGCTAATGCCATGAAATTCCAGGCTGGAAAGGCAACACCTAGGCAATTTTGTGGTGCAATTATTATTTACCTATAACAAATGTGTTGCCCAAAGCCAAAATATGCACTCAATCAGAATAGCTCCAATTGACGTAATTTTTCATTAAATTCTGAGAATGCTCTTGCTGTGCTAATGCCATGGAATTCCAGGCTGGTAAGCTTGCATTGTGTCATCAAGACGTCAGCTGCCCTTTTTGTGACTGCATCACTTACAAGGTCTAGAAAGAAAGGGTAGTGGGAGAGAGAAGGAATGACAGACCTATCTTTTTGAGTCTTCCACTGAACACCTACTGCATATAGCAATAGGGACTACCCCCAGGCGCCCCGCAACCCGTTGGAGAATATCCAGTCCTCCCCCCGAGAGGGGAGGCTAGTGCATCAATATTCCCAAACAGATCTTGGACCTGCTGGATAGATTTAATTTTTTTCCACCTACGACCAGTTTCGCCCCAGGGGGGGGGGGGGGGGGGGGGGGGGCTCTTCAGGTAGGCATACAGCGTAACCTGAAATTGCAAACACAATGCCTGTACTAGAAAGCCGCCTCCAGAACATACTGGTAGCACCACTAGCACAGCGCGGATTGCATCCCTAAAGCTTTATGAGGTGTTGCAGACAAATAATAATAAATAAATAAATAAATACTAATAATATATAAATAATAAAATAATAATAATAAATAATAATATATATATATATATATATATATATATATATATATATATATAGAGAGAGAGAGAGAGAGAGAGAGAGAGAGAGAGAGAGAGAGATGATGATGATGATGATGAAACTTTATTTTTCAGCGGTAAAAAGTTTTGACAGAAAACAAATCGTCATTTTACAAACTTGCCATTGCTAATATCTACAGGATTAAAAAAAAAAGGAGAAAAAAAGGGAAACTATAAAAATATATATATACAAAACCAAATAGCATCATTATATACAGAAAAAATAATAACACTCATCACACACACATGCACACAATCACGCGCGCGTGCGCGCGCCGCTCACACATACAACAACACGCACAAACAAACATGAGCACACACACACACACGCGCACACATATAAAAACCATCTGTATGAAATACATGAGGTACAGGAAATATTACAGTACCTGAGAAAAGTACTAAGTTTGACTCATCAGGTAATCAAAAAGTTTTGTTTTAAAACTTCCTGGTGAGGTAATAGTTTTCAAATGTTCAGGGATAGAATTCCAAGCAAACGGACCAGAGAATGACATACTAGTTTTAAAAAGGTCGATTCTTGGCAGTGGTAGGGGTAAGGTATTGTTTTTTGCAGTCCGTTCACGTTCTTGGTGAGATATAAATTTAGTGATTAGATACCGGGGTGTCATATTATTCAGTATCTTATGCATGAAGGCGCATTTGTTTAATGTAAGTTGCTGACGCAGACTGAGAATGTTTAAGTGTCTAAATTTGTCTGTGGTAGAGATGGGGCGTCTATCTATCATTTTTACAGCTCTTTTGTATAAATGGAGTTTAACCTCTTCATGTGGACATCACTGCAGCCGTCCCACACTGTGGAGACATAATCAACGTGGGACTTTATATGAGCATGAAAAAACAATTTACGGGTATTTGTATCCGCTGGGACAATAAGAAAGTGTTTTTAGCAATGGTCTTACAAACAGCATTTATATGGGTCTCCCAGCACAGTTGTTCATCAATATGTATTCCTAAGAATTTATGCTCAGTGACTTGTTCAACAGGTTCAGCGTTTAATTGTAATTGTAATGGCTGTAGTCGGCGTTGATGTTTTTGCCGCGTGGCGATTAAGATACTCTTTGTTTTTGCTGGGTGAAAAACCATATGGTTCTGTCTACACCAGTCAGATACCTCATTGAGACTGCATTGTAAACTATGGCTAATGTCCGTCGTTTTTTTACCAGAAACATGAAGACTTGTATCGTCAGCAAATAGATTACAATTAACGTCAGAATTAGTGATATGCAACGGTAGATCATTAATAAATAGTATGAATAGAAGAGGGCCCAAAATAGATCCCTGGGAGACGCCATATTTTACATTTCCTTGCTTAGAGTATCTTTCTTGGGCGCACACCATTTGTTTTCTGTCTTCGAGATATGATCGGAAGAATGCTATAGCGGTTGCGTCCAAGTGATAAACTGTTAGCTTATTTAGGAGAATGTCATAGTCCACAAGGTCAAACGCCTTTTTAAGGTCTAAGAAAACTGCTCCTGACATCAGGCTTTTATTGATTGATTCCAGCCAGCTGTCTACAATATGTGTCAGTGCTGACTGACAAGAATGTTTCGGTCTAAAACCAGACTGGTGAATATTAAGTAATTTACCTTTTTCGAAAAACATCAAGGAGATGTTTTTGTATGTGCTTTTCAAGGGGTTTTGACAAAGGTGACAGAAGGGAGATTGGACGATAATTATTAATATCTTCAAGATCTTTAGATTTAGGGATTGGGATTACCTTTGCTTCTTTAAGAATGATTGGAAATGTACTTTGCTTTATGCAGAGGTTGAAAATATATGTTAGTGATTCTACTGTATACGGTAATGAGATTTTGAGGCTTTCATTATCAATACCATCAATGCCAGCAGACTTTTTGTTGGGCATGCTAGAAATATATCTGCCGACTTCCGCAAGTGTAATATCAGGGATGGTGAAAGTATTTGGTATAGTTGTTTTTTAAAGTGTTCTCTGAGAGTGGTCTTCGCTTGCTGCGGACCGTGACACCTGGCGCTCCACCATTCACAAGGCAGCCGTCTCCTTTGAGGACTCTCGCAGAGCTAACCTTAAGGACAAGCGGCTCAGAAGAAAAAACAGAGCTGTCGTAACTCAGAACCCTGAACAGACCTTCCCCTGCAGCCACTGCGGTCGTACCTGCCTGTCCCGGATTGGCCTCCGCAGCCACGAAAATGCCTGCAGACGACGTGGGCAAGCCCTATAGAATCTTCGTTCACGAAGTCAAGCCAAGAATCTCTGAGAGAACTCGGCACTTCATACGGTTTACTGTTATTTGCAGCTGCCAATGCCAATATTTCGGCTGTCGTTAAGAAATGGTTATTTAATATATCAGCTGACATATGAGATGGGATTTCGGTGCTGATTTACCCTTCGTTATGACGCTCAGAGCTTTCCAAACAGATGCCGTGTCCTTTTTGTCTCGAATCATTTGTTGGAAAAAAGACTTCTTAGACGCTCTAACTAAATATTTGACACGATTGCGTTGTTTTTTGTATTCTTCGTACTTTTGCTCTTTTTTCAGTTTGTCTCTAAATGACATGGCCTGCTTGATATCCGCTGTTAACCAGGGTGGTATGGTGGAATGTTTAACTCGTTTTTCACGTATTGGCGCATGTTTATTGAGGACACTGAGAAACAGATCCATCCAGCACGACAAGGCACTGTCAGGAGATTGGTGATCATAAACCTCAGTAAACGGAGCATTGTGCAGGTCCCACAGAAATTCGTCTTTATTAAAGTGTTTAAAGGAGCGATATTTTATAGTTTTATATCTTTTAGTTTTTTGCTTGTCTAGTTTCATGGAGATGTTACAACATACTGGGTTATGATCGCTGACAGCTAAGGAGGGAACCTGCACATTTGATATTTTATCGTCATTTGTCACGTAAATGTGATCAATTAAGGTTGAGGATGTAGATGTGGTTCTAGTGGGTTTTTTAACTAATTGTTTTAAACCGAATAAGGCTGTTGTTGATGCCCATGCAGCATGGTGCCCTTTGGGCTTAAGTAGGTCAATGTTAAAGTCGCCCAAAAGAACAATGTTATCTTTACTTTGATTAACTTTATCCATCATTTCTACGAAGTCATCATACCAGTCCCAGTTGGCTGCTGGATTTCTATAGATAAAGCCAATCAGGACTGTGGGGGATTTAGATGTTTTCACCTCGACCCATAAACTTTCAACTTCGGCTGACTCTAAGTCCTGTCGTCGTTTAACGTTACTAATTATCGAATCATGTATATATACTGCTAGTCCAGTGTGCTGGGGACTTGAGGCACCTCTGCGGAGTACTGAGAAGTTTGGGACTGAGATGGAGTTATCCCTGATAGTGCTTTTGAGCCTCGACTCGGATACACCAAAAACATGAAAATGTGTTGGCGTGTTCAAGAACACAGACAAATCTGACACCTTATTAACTAGATGGTAAATGTTGAGGTGGCCAATTCTCAACTCATCAGGTCGTTGTGGGGAAGTTTTTACATTATATTTTGGCATGTTGGTAACAGAACAAACGTAGCAATAAGTATATTCCCAAAAAAATAGTAAAAATAATGTCAATGTATAATGAATAAGAAAGCGACAAGAAAACGTAGGAAAAACAACAGCAACAACAATAAAGCAAAATTAAAATGTTTTTGACTCTCGTGGTCAGAGTCCGCTGCGAGTTCGTATTGCTTGGTAATGTCAGATACAAAATAAAAGGCTCGACAGCTATGTAGAAAGAACAGAAAATAAAGAAACACTTCCAAGCGCACCTAGGCACGCTCGCCCGATGTTGCAGTTCCTAACTGCTAATATAGTAATAATCGCACATACAAAAAATGGACTTCTATAATTTAAAACAAAACAAAAAAACAAAAAAGTCACTGCGACTTTGAAATCAAGCACAGCTAACTACGGACAGAACAAAACCGCAGTCATTAAAGTCGAAAATGTAATTCTAGATCAAAAAGCTCACTTCAACTCGACTCGAGGATTAATGTCACAAAAAGATACACGAAACACGCACAATGGAACTTTGGCAAGGCTGCGAGAAAACTACTAAAAAACAAAACCAAAAACTGTCTGGAATACACGCTGTCAAATAAGAAGGGTGTGTCCTATGACTGTCTAACACAAGCTGTCAACTTCTAGAGACTCGTGTCCTAATGTCCGGCGCGTGGCCTGAACTTTCTGCAGCAGAGAAAACAAGGCTGCGCAGTCACTTTCACTAAGCTGGGGCACTCCTGGGGGCGGGGGTAGTGGGAGATATGGAAATACGGAGGGATTAGAGTACGGGTACACCGGTCGGCCGTCTGCTACGAAGAAGGTGTGGAGTAACCGTAGGGTGGCGCTGTGACTTCTGTTCCGGAGCAGTTTCGGCCTTTGATCCACCGCTATGTTGGGTGACTAGCGGTGTGCAGTCGGCTTGACTGCAGTCTTTTTCCACAGCATACTCCTGTCGGAATCGGGGTGCAAGGCTGGAAGCTGACTGGGCGCTGAGAGCGTCGGTCTCTTTGAGGCTCTTTGTCTCTGGCACCAGTTGAGACTTGCCGTTCCCGGGCAGCTGTTCATGGTGGCGAGACTTTAGGTGATTTGGTTTTGGCCGGGCTGCGTTGTTGGAGGTGCGGCCAGAGTACGAACGCTTGATTTTGACAGCGAGAGCACTGGTGCCCCGCTTGTTGGGATGGATGGCGTCTCTGAACCAGCCGCTCTTTACCTCGCCGGTTCTTGTAGAGAAGGCGTAGTCATTGTCAACAAAGTTGACCTTGAGGGATGCGCACATTTCCCGGAGGCAGAGGTTGGTGTCAGTGATGCATGGGTCTGGCTGCTGAGCTGGTTGTTCGTGGGCAGGATGGAAGACATGGAGATTTCTGCCTTGGGGAAGACTCGTCTGGCAGCAGAAATCACATCCTTCCAGCCCTTCTTGCCGATAACGAACCCACACTTACAGTCGTTGATGCCAACGTGTATGACGACTGTGCTGACTGTATTCGTGGGTTCGGCATCATGAAGGCGCTGTAGAATGCCGGCTGTCGAGGCCCGACACTGACACGACCTGTGCCTTGTCCGTGCCAGTGACGGACATCAGCTTTCCGTGCAGACCGCGTAGGACAGACTGAGTCACCTAGAAGCAGCGTCTGGGTGACAAGCTTTAGCTCTGGAATCCCAGTACGGTCGGTGGGTTTGTCAGAGCCTGGAGAGGGTCGGGGTGTTGGTACCGGCTCCTTGTGCTTGGGCGTTTGCCGGATAGCAGTGTTGTCGTGAGCTGGACGCGGGGGTTCAGATGTGGTCGTGGTGGCAAGGGATTTGGAGGTGGCAGGCGATTTTTCCGGCGCTTGCTTTGCCTCGGTGTTGGAGGGGGGATAAATGCCTTTCTTGCTGCCTTTCTTGCCGGTCCTCGATCCCTCCTTCTCCCCCTCCAGCTGGGTGATTCGTTGTCGGAGACGTCTAATTTCAGTTTGCAGCGCATCCACCTCAATATTGTAGGCGTGGCGGATCTCTCCAGCTGCTGACCGGAGAGCAGCTATCTCTGCCATTACGCGCTCCATGGCTAGGGGGTCTGGGTTGAGAACAACAGGGCAGACCGTCTGGCACGCAGACTCGATAACCATGACATCAGCAGGGGCAGGAGGCTGAGTGCCAATGCCACCGACGTCAGATGTGATGGCAGCACAATCGCTGTCGATGCTGTCGTTGGTTATGGTGCCAGCGCCGCCGACGTCGGAGGTAGGGGCAGCACTAGCTTTGCTCTCAATAGAGAGAGAGAGAGAGAGAGAGAGAGAGAGAGGGTTCACATTTAACTCATTCAGCCCTGATGCACTAAAGCAGGAGTTGGGTCGACCATGATAATTCAAGCGCAGTGCCAGATTAGCTTGGCGCCTGTTGGCGCCAAGCTAATCTGGCACTGCCCTTGAATTATCGTGGTCGATCCATCTCCTGCGAAAGGTGCATAGTCGTTAGATGACACCTCCAAAATATGGGAAATACATGCACCGGGCTGAATGAGTTAAACTGAAATTATGAAAACCAAAAATTATTATCATAATTGATATTATGTGTCTGTCAGGTTTGCTGCCTGAAGCAGGTTCAGCTGGATATGTGTGAAACAGGAAAGAGAACAGCGCTCGATCGTCAGCTGTGTGCGGTCAGGGATGCCGACCCTGGTGCTGAGCAGTTCAGGGTAATTATGTCTTGTGGTAAATGATGTTGTATCAAGGGTTTTCCACGTGTTCCCAAGATATACTGCCAAGCAAAAGAAAAGTGACATCATTCAGAAACATTTGAGTGTTTCTGATGACTTGAAATTCTCTTGCTCATCAGTAGACCCTATACAACATGTTTGTGATGGAGAACCTGGCGTCAGTTTTTTCGCTATTTCGCCTAGCCTCGTTTTTAAAAATAACTTTTCTTATACTGTCCTGAACTATTATGGCCAGTCAATTTCCTAGTATAGTGGTGTGCCTCGGAACTTTGGACAATCTGCCGACTGAAAGTGTAACTACTGTTGTACTGATATATTTCCAATATGAAAAGCCACAGGGGCCCATGATAATCTATGCTCCATCCATGTGTTGAGGTAGCTGAAGGAATTAACCCATTTAACCCCAAGGCCACATTTCCTAAATTGTTGAGGTGTCACTTAACGATTATGTACCAGTTGCAGGAGATGGATGGACCATGATAATTCAAGGGTAGTGCCAGATTAGCTTGGCGCCTGAAGGGCGTTGGGGCTAAATGGGTTAACACTTGAGCCCTGTGGTCAAGATTTCCAAATTTCTCAGTTGTCTTCTGACTCACTCAGTCATGTCATCTGCTCACAGTTCAGGAGAAAAAGATAGATCATCGGACAGTTCAGTGCTGGTGCCAGAATAGCTTGGCATCTCATGGCCTAAAGCTATTCTGACACCACGGTACCCTTGAACTGTAATTGGATTGATCGACATATTTTCTCTTGAGTCATCAGGGCTGTGTGGATTAACAGTTGAATGTTTGTGTAGGAATGTTGCCATTGCTGTCAGATGGGGGTAGCATCTCGACTGCAGTTTGCGTCATGCGCGGCACCAGGTCTGGGCGAGCCTTGTGACTCCAAGTTTGTGGAATGCTGCACTGGGCGACCAAGCAACTACACAATTCCAGGCAAGTGTATACCTATAAGCAAAAGGTCTGTTGCGCGACGTAGGCCGCTACAGTGGCCTATGTCAGACAACGGACCTTTTGCCTAATGGCATTATAGCATTGTATGTGATTGGAATGATTAGTACAAAGTTATGTTCCTATTGTGTGTCATTGCTGGGAAACTCCTTGCAAGGCTGCTCCTGAATCGGCTGGTACCTGCCATCGCTGAAGACCAACTCCCAGAGGGCCAGTGTGGCTTCAGAGCAAACAGGAGCACCACCGATATGGTCTTTGTGCTGAGACAGCTACAGGAGAAGTGCCGCGAGCAGAACAAAGGGCTGTATGTAACATTTGTCGACTTAACAAAAGCGTTCGACACTGTGAGCAGGCAAGGCATGTGGCAGATCCTGGAGCGACTTGGCTGTCCCCCAAAGTTCCTCAACATGATTGTCCAGCTACACGAGGACCAGCAAGGCCAGGTCAGACTCAACAATGACCTCTCAGAACCATTCCCTATTCTCAACGGTGTAAAGCAGGGCTGCGTGCTGGCACCGACCCTCTTCACCATCTTTTTTAGCATGATGTTGAAGCAGGCCACAGTGGACCTCGATGATGACGATGCAGTGTACATCAGGTATCGTCTCGATGGCAGCCTGTTCAACCTCAGACGACTGCAAGCCCACACGAAAACCCTAGACCAACTGATTCGTGAGCTGCTTTTTGCTGATGATGCTGCCCTCGTTGCACACACAGAGAGAGCCCTGCAGCGCATCACGTCTTGCTTCGCAGATGCTGCCCGGCTCTTTGGACTCGAGGTCAGTCTTAAAAAGACAGAGGTCCTCCATCAGCCGGCACCCAAGACAGTGTACCGCCCTCCTCACATCACCATCGGCGAGTCTGAACTGAAGTCAGTGCACCAGTTTACTTACCTTGGCTGCATTATCACGTCGGACGCCAAGCTGGACAAGGAGCTTGACAGCAGGCTGGCAAAAGCGAACAGCGCTTTCGGGCGACTTTTCAAGCGGGTGTGGCACAATCAACAGCTGAAAACAGGCACCAAGATCAGCGTGTACAGAGCTGTGGTCCTCACCACCCTGCTGTATGGTTCCGAGTCCTGGGCCCTCTACCGCAGCCAACTACGACTCCTCGAACGCTTCCACCAGCGCTGCCTGCGAACCATCCTGGGCATTCACTGGAGTGACTATGTCACCAACGTCGAGGTCCTTGAACAGGCTGAAACTGTGAGCATCGAGGCTTTGCTGCTGCGGACACAGCTCCGCTGGGCGGGGCATGTCTCCAGGATGGAGGATCATCGCCTACCAAAGATCACCCTGTTCGGCGAGCTTGCTACTGGACACCGTGACAGAGGGGCACCAAAGAAGAGATACAAAGACTGTCTCAAGAAGTCACTTAGTGCCTGCCAAATCGACCACCACCAGTGGTCTTCGCTTGCTGCGGACCGTGACACCTGGCGCTCCACCATTTACAAGGCAGCTGTCTCCTTTGAGGACTCTCGCAGAGCTAGCCTTAAGGACAAGCGGCTCAGGAGAAAAAACAGAGATGCCGCAGCTCAGAACCCTGGCCATACCTTCCCCTGCAGCCACTGCGGTCGAACCTGCCTGTCTCGGATTGGCCTCCGCAGCCACGAACAAGCCTGCAGACGTCGTGGGCAACTCCTATAAAATCTTCGTTCGCGAAGTCAAGCCAAGAGAGAGAGAGAGTGTCTTTGTCAAGTTTGACTGTAGGCTTGATTCACATGCATGCACTTTTTCAGTAGAAATAGTCAGCAATACATCTAGCAGTGAATGACTCAAATAGAGCGTGCTAGCTGCTTTACCGCATTTAGCCCCAACACACTAAGCCAGATAGATTGACTGTGGTAATTCAAGGATAGTGCCAGATTAACTTGGCGCCTTCAGGTGCCAAGCTAATCTGGCATGACCCTTGAATTATCATAGTCGATCCATCTCTTGCAACTGGTACAGTCATGAGCTGACACCTCCAAAATTTGGGAAATGCGGCCTTGGGGTTAAATGGGTTAAGTCATAACTTAATTTGCTTTTCATTGTGACGTTTTGGTTGCTTTTACTAAATGATGTCACCTTTTTTATGATGGTACCCCGACTGACAGATGATCATAATTATACCATGCAGTACTAAAAATTGCTTGTATGGTGCAGTAATTGTTATGTTGCTATATATTCCCAGCAAACCCAGCTACCCACTTACAGGGAGGGGGGGGGGGGGGGGGAGGGATAACCCATGCCCAATACTCCGTCTCTCCTGAGAATGAAATTACATATTATGAACCCCTTCACTGCCAAGAAATAGTGAATATGACTCCAGCTGCAAGAGGCATAGATCCTCATGAGCCCCCACAATTGCGGGGGCTCATGAGGATCTATGTCACTTGCTGACCACTTTGTATCATCAATGTTCCTTGATGTTGCATTTAAACAAATTTTAGCAGCACAGCCTGTGACCAGTGGCAGGGAAGCGGTTAAACTTTTAAGAGCCAATAGGTATCTCACTCGCATATATATCAGGTTTCTAGTCCACTTAGGAAATGCAGTACATCCATGTGGTACGTATGTAATCAGAGAGTATCAGCTGACCAGGACAGCTCAAGAGTAATGCCTGATAAACCTGGTGCCTGACCTGTTTCTGAAAATCATTGTAGCAGGTGTGAATGAGTTCACACAATCGAGACATGTCGTATACGTGTACCTGGCAAAGCACTGCATATCCATATATGGCAAGTCTCAGATGAGTTATACATCCATACACTGCACGTCTTGAATTAGCTCATTTCTAACCTTACCATGCATGCCTTTTGTCCTCCGACACAAAGTCTTCACAGGAGGGTCCACAGCTACACCATCTACTGGCGGCGCCCTGACAGACAGCGAAAGTGGTGTAGATGACCAGCCAGATGACTCTGGCGATGACAATAACATAGACGAATGCAGCATTTTTCCGGGCCAGGTGTGCTCTCACCTGTGCGTGGATTTACCTGCAGGATTTCGATGCGACTGTCCTCCTGGGTTTAGACTTAAGCCTGACAAACGCAATTGTGAACAGCTCGAGTCCAGTGGTTCGTATGAGTAAACACCTTGTGCATGAAGCCACTGGCACTGTTTATAGTACCAGTGGCTCATGCACAAGTGGGTTTTGTAAATGTGATTGTGGTAATCTTTGTGTATGTCATGGAGGCTCCAGAATTAACCCTTTTACCCCCAAGGTCCCATTTCTGAAATTTTGGAGGCATTGCCTAACGACTATGTACCATTTGCATGAGATGGCTTGACCATGATAATTCAAGGGTAGTGCCAGATTAGCTTGCCGCCTGACAGTGCCAAGCTAATCTGGCACTACCCTTGAATTATCATGGTCAAGCCATCTCCTGCTGTAGGGATCTGGGGATAAAAGGGTTAACCTTCTTTTGCTTTCAGTCACCGGTACTGTAAATACCCGGTAGTACGGGTGGCTGCATGCACCAAGTGGGTTAAATAAATACCTGAAATACCTATGTGCGAAGCATCATCACATCCTGTGTCTTCTCTACTTTGTTTTTCTTTACCAGTAGCTGTTTTTCTTATTTTTTTATATTTAAAATTGTATATACAGGTACTTGCATTGCAGTGATGCATGGCTTCCTAACCACCTAGATGTTGCAGCATGGTTTGGTTCAACAGTCATGTTCGTATTGATTGAATGTTCTTTGACACAAACAGATCAGTGAAAGATGCCATTTTTGATAGGTGCCACTGGAATGTGATTATAAGTGACTTTCACTGTTAACTCATTTGACGCATGCTGCATCGAGATGTGTGGCATAAAGACACATACCGGTACCTTGATGCAGCATGTCTTATATCAGTTAAAATGATTTGGTGCAAGATGGATCAACCATGACAGTTGAAGGGCAGTGCCAGATTAGCTTGGTGCCATGGAGGGTTTTTGCCTAATTTGGTTCTACCCTTGAACTTTAACAACCGATACATGACACCTGGTACAGTCTTTAACCACTTGGCTGTCAGTAGCGCTGAGTTGGTATACCTCGCCCTGTGCTTAGGTGACATGTGCCAGCAGCACCATTGTTGCTATTTTCGCACCTGACCAGTCGCTTGGACTTGTCCTGTGCACCAGATCGGTTTAGAGTGTGTGCTGTCTGCACATGTAATGAGTAATCTCGGAGATCCCATGACGTTTGATCGCTGCAAAATACGATGAATAAAGAATAAACCCTTACCCATATGCAATCCGGCAATAATGCAACCTTATGCTAGCACCACAAAACATTATACGATTTGGCAGATTTGAAAAATTGCTTTTTCCCTCAATGGTGGTGATTTTGCAAACCGTCGTAGCTTCAGTACGAGAGGCGAGTGCACTACAATGGACTTGATTCAGGAATATGCAAGTTTTGACGACAATGAACTACCCTCGGAGACCTATCTTTTTCCAGTATTGACACACGCCCTTGAACATTTTATGCTCAAGGAGGGTAATGCTAAAACCGGAAATAAACCGTTTTTCGACTGCAATCACAATGTTCCGCAGGAACGTACAAGACCACACAACAATTCCAGAAGCCTACCTGTGCAGCTAGTTCTGGTGCACAGGACCAGTTGGAGCAACCGGACAGATACAAAAATCGCAGTAATGTCACCACTGGTGCGTTTAACCTAGGTACAGGGTGAGGTATACCAACTCGGCGTCAGTAGCGCTTTTTGTTGTGATGATTCCAGCAGGAATCATCGCAACTAAAAGTGCTGCTGATGGCCAAAGGGTAAAAACTTGCATACGGCAGAACCTGTTTTGAGTGACCACTTTGTGGGAGATCACCTGTCATTAAAGACCATCATTTAGGTGGATGTGGCCACCTAAAAATGGTCTTTAATGACAGGTAACACTTTTTGCACTTCAAGACTTCCATTGAGAGAATACCTGCCTGTTAGGATTACTTTTTTCTTTCAAAAAACATGGTTGCTCAAAACAGGTTCTACTGTATCCAAAGCTCAATGAAAAAGTACACATACCAAGGGGAATTACTCAGCACTGGACAGACAAACAGTTAGATCCCCTGCCCCCGCCTATCAGGCACCCAATCGCCAGCCCACAGAGAAATATGCAGGTATAGAATAAGACAATCATCTATATCCTCACCTGCTTATTTCTCTGTGGGCTGGCGATTGGGTGCCTGATAGGCGGGGGCAGGGGATCTAAATGTTTGTCTGTCCAGTGCTGAGTAATTCCCCTTGGTATGTGTACAATTCTGCCAGCGCTAGCCTCACCTATCTGGTTTGTGAGTATTCAATGAAAAGTTGTGCCTGCCTGTGACAGATCAGATCAATTGCATCACCAACAACCCTTGCACCCAGCGCTGTGTGACAACCAATGTTGGTGCCCAGTGTCAGTGCTACGATGGGTACCAGATGCAGTCTGATGGGCGAACGTGCACAGGTAAAAATGTGTTGTTTCTTGTTTACGTATTGCCTCTCCTCTCTCACAGTCAGAGTTATGCCTATCTATCTATCTATCTGTCTGTCTGTCTGTCTGTCTGTCTGTCTATCTCCTGTAGTCTTGCCAACCGTTGGGGCACCACTGAAGACTTGGCAACCAGCTCCCTCCATTCCTCTCTGTTCTCTGCCATTCTTAGCATATCGCCCAGCCTCAGTCCTGTCCACTCTAAGATATTTTCCTCCCACCTTTTCCTCTGTCTTCCTTGCCTTCGTCCTCCTTGCACAGTGCCTTGCAGGATTGTTTTGGCAAGCCCTGCTGAACGCGTGACATGCCCATACCACTTCAGTTTGCATTTTTTCATAATGGCTAATAGGTCTTCATAGGACGCGATGGCTTGCCTGATTCTGCTTCCCACTTCCTCGTTCGTGATGTGATCTCTGTATGAAATGCCAAGCAGCCTTCGAAAACATCTCATTTCAGTGGCTTGTATCCTCCTTTCAAGGTCTGCTGTGAGGGTCTATGACTCGCAGGCATTCAAGAACACTGAGATGACTAAGGAGCGCATCAGTCTGATCTTGGACTTGGAGCAGAGTGTGATGTTTCTGTCCTTCCATATGGTCTTCAATCTTGTCAGTGCTGTTGTCTGTGCAATTCTGGACAGTATTTTTGGTTTTGATCCCTCATCTGTCACAATGGCTCCTAAATATTTGAATTTATTAACTATTTCCAGTGTTTGGCTTCCAATCATGACATCGGTGTCAATGCCACTGGTGTTATTTGTCATCAGTTTGGTCTTCTCTGCACTGATTTCCATCCCATATGCAATGGCTGTACTGTCCAGCTTTTCCACCAGCTGAGCTAGCTCCTTCTCTGTTCCTGCAAGGCCATCAATGTCGTCTGCAAAACGCAAGTTCTGATTGTTGTGCCTCCAATACTGACAGTTCCTTCATGATCTTTCAGAGCGTCTGTCATGATTCTTTCCAGGAAGATGTTAAAAAGAGTGTAGGTAAGAGCAAGCAGCCTTGTCTGACTCCAACTGTAGTCCTAAACCAGTTTTCTATTTTGCCGTTGAAGCAGAGTGCACTAGTGGCCTTGTTGTAAAGGTTTGCTATGACTTTGATCAGGTTGGCATTGATGTTGTATAGCTTCATGGTGGACCAAAGGGCTGCATGCCACACCCTGTCAAACGCTTTCTTAAAATCCACAAAGACATGATATAGGTCTTGCTGGTGCTGGAGGTACCTCTCACATAGAACTCTCAGGTTGAAGATCTGCTCAGTTGTGCTGCGCCCTCGTCTGAAGCCTGCCTGTTCCTCAGCTATGATTTCCTCTGCCTGTGGCTTCAGCCTGTTCAGTAGGATCTTTAACATGACTTTGCTTGGGTGGGATATAAGACTGATCATGCGATAATTCTGGCATTGATGTAAGTTGCCTTTTTGGGGGAGAGTTATTATAAGTGATTGGGTCCATGGTGTGGGCCAATCCCCTGACTGCCAGATCTTATTGCAGATTGTTCATAAGGCGCTTATCATATCTTCTCCCCCTTCTTGGACTAGCTCTGCAGGGATGTTGTCTGCTCCTGCTGCCTTCACTTTTTTCAGCGACTTCACTGCGGCCTCTACTTCTTCTTGGAGGATGGGATAGTTGCCATTGTTGGTCACGGGTGGGTTGACAAGTATGCCTGGGTCCCCTGTAGCTCGGTGGTTAGATAAATCTGAGCAGTACTCTGTCCATCTCTTCAGTATGTCTTGGTCTTCCGTAAGACAATTCCCTTCATTATCTTGAATGATCAAGGAGCGTCCTTGTTTTACACTGGTCAGGCCTTTTACCAGCAGGTATGCTTTTTTGCTATTATTTTTGTTCAGATATTAATAATAATAATAATAAAGGTAATTTGTATAGCGCCTAATCACCAAGGTGCTCTAGGCGCTTTACAATTGCAGTAATGAAACACAAAGCAAAATTCAAAAACAAGCACTACAACAACAAAAATACATTGATTTACAAGGAGCAGAAAACTCTTTTTCTCTCTCTCTCTCTCTCTCTCTCTCTCCAGATATGTTGAAGCCCCATACCACGTGGTATTGCATCACCACACAAACCGGCTTAGAACAATTAGTTTCGGCCCCTACTAGGATCACAAAAACAACCGCAACACTCATTGATCACATTTACACCAACCGTCCCCTTAGTGTGTTCAATGTTAGTGTTCCTGACCTCAGCATCAGTGATCACTTTCCTACTGTGTGTTCCTGGTCAACAAAACTGCCAGCGCATCGTAAGAACGGGCACACAACTATAACGTACTGCTCATTTAAACAGTTTAATCAGTCTGCTTTTCTAGCAGACCTTGATCAAACACCATTTAATGTCGTTAATAACGAAACTGACCCTGAAAAGACTCTGACTGTTTGGTATCGACTCTTTACAAGAGTACTTAACAAACACGCCCCTTTACGGCAAAAGCGGGTAAAAAAAACATACGTTACCGCCTTGGCTAACGCAAGGAATAATTGAAGCTATGAAATTGAGAAATGACTTAAGAAGACACAAGCTATTTAACGAACACAAAAAACAACGTAACCGTGTCAAGTCTATGGTACGCAGGGCTCAAAAGTCTCTCTTTGAACGAATGATTAAAGAAGACAGAGATACTGCTGCACTCTGGCGCGCGGTTAATCTCGTCACCCGAGGTAACAGCAAGAAATTGTCAGCCATTCCTTCTAGTATTACTGCAGACACCTTTAACAAACATTTTCTGTCTGTTGCCGAGTCAATCATACCCTCAAGCGGAAACGCGTCTTACACATGCCCGGAGGCCCTGCTTAACTTCTGTAATCAGAAGACTAAGGACAAACCCCCCTTCTCTATACCGCCTCTAGCTGTGTATGAAGTAGGAAAACTGATCGGGTCACTGAAAAACAAAAAATCATCGGGACCTGACAAGATCAGTCCTAAAATCCTGAAACTGTCCCTTCCCTATACAGTAGAATCGTTAACGTATATTTATAACTTATGCATCCAACAAAATATATTTCCATCAGAACTGAAGCAAGCCAAGGTTATCCCTTTGCCTAAATCAAAAGATCTCTCTGATGTTAATAACTATAGACCCATCTCAATATTATCCAGCCTTTCCAAACCTCTTGAAAGACACGTGCACAAACACCTTTATCAATATTTGGAGAGTCGCAGTCTGTTGCACGTATTTCAGTCCGGCTTTCACCCCAAGCATTCTTGCCATACGACACTAACAAGACTTATTGATGCGTGGCTAGCATCCATAAATAACTCCCAAATAATGGGGTCGATCTTTATTGATTTTAAGAAAGCTTTTGACCTTGTAAATCATAACATTCTTTTGTCAAAACTTCATGCATATCTCTGCAATGCAGATGCTGTCTCATTGTTCACTTCATATTTAAGTGGAAGGAAGCAAAGAGTACTGTTAAATGGATCCTACTCCTCGTATGGTCTCGTCAAAAGCAGCGTGCCTCAGGGCTCTGTCCTCGGGCCATTGCTGTTCTGCATATTTATCAATGACCTTCCACTGCATATTAGTTGCCGCGATATTTCTTGTGACATGTTTGCTGACGACTGCACACTACACACTCCTCACAAAAATGTAGCTGCAATTAGTATGCGTCTGCAGGAAAGCCTGCGTGAGGTCACCGACTGGTGTCATTCCAACTCCATGTCCCTGAATCCGTCAAAAACAGAATGCATGGTTATAACCACACGTCAAAAGCACCAGCTATGCCCGCTCTCTCTTAGCCTGTCTATAAACGGCAGCCCAATTGAGCAAGTATCACACCACCGCCTCTTGGGGGTCACTATAGATGATCAGATTAAATGGCAAATGAATATTAATAATGTGTGCAAAAGGGTTTCCAGAAGCCTGTATATGTTGTCAAAATTGAAAACAATTACTGACACAGATACGCGTCTTCTTTTCTACAATGCTCATGTCTAGTCGCACATAGACTATGCATCAACAGTGTGGGATGGTTCTAGTGATGTACATTTGAAGAGGCTGAACTCCCTACATAGGAGAGCTGCTAAGTTTATATTTCCCGATCCCGAACTCTCAACTGACGAAAAGCTTAAAACTTTAAAAATTCTCCCTCTATCCCATCACTTTCAGTTCAATAAAGGTTTATTGATGTAAAAGCTTTACACGCAATCATGTCCACTGTACTTGAGTTCTTTTTTCTCAGAACGGACATCTGTAGCTTATAAACATGGACAACAATTCAAAGTATCCCTGCCGCGTATTGATTTATTCAAAACCAGTTTGTCATTCTCGGGAAGTTCATTCTGGAATTCTATTCCTGCAGAAATCAGAAACGCAAAGACGCTCACCTCATATAGGGACAGCCTCTTCAAACACCTAGAATCTCTGACGTAATCTAATCATTACAGTATTGGGATAACTTGCAAGTGTGTTCAGGTGTGTGCATGTGCGTGTATGTGAGTTTGTGTGTGTATGTGTGTGTGTATGAGTGTGTGTGTGCGAGAGAGAGAGAGAGAGAGAGAGAGAGAGAGAGAGAGAGAGAGAGATAGCACCTGAGTCCCTTTCTCCCATAGCCGTACCATAATATTTGAATGCCAAAGAGTACATTGAATACTGCATGTAATGTGTATATTGTTTTTGCCTTCATATGTGTGTGCTCGATATTTTGGGCGCGCGCTCGCGTATCTGTGTGTGTGTGTGTGTACTGTATGTGTGACTCTCTGTGTGTATGTGTGTGTGTGTGTGTGTGTGTGTGTGCGTGCATGCATGCTGTGTGTGTGTGTGTGTGTGTGTGTATGTGCATGTGTGCCGGCGTGAGAGAGAGAGAGAGGGCGAGAGATAGCACTTGCATACATATTATTTGCCCTTGCTGTATGAACTTTAATGTACTTAATAATTTTTTGTTTATTTGCTTTACTGTGCATTTTTACTCATTTTATATTTTTGTGCGTGTGCGGGTAGGTATGTCTGGAGTGCGTGTCCGAGAGCGTGTGTTTGTTTTTGTGCGTATGTGCGTGAGTGCGTGCGTGTGTGCGTGTGTGTGCGTGTGTGTGTGTGTGTGTGTGTGTGAGAGAGAGAGAGAGTGTTCGTGCGTGTGTGCATGCGTAATTGCGGTGTGCATGAGTGTGTGTGTGTGTGTATGTGCGAGCGTGCATGCGCGAGTTGTGATGTGCATGCGTGCGTACCTGAGTGCGTGTGTGTGTGTGGGTATGTGTGTGTATGTATGTATGTGCGTGCATGGTGCGTGCGTGCGAGCATGAGCGGATGCATGCATGCAGCAGTGTGTGGTATGTGTATGTTTACATGTCTATGTCACTTATGTAGTAGATGTAGCAATGGCAAGTTTGAAAACTGGTCCTGTTACCAATAACTTCTACCGTTGGAAAATAAAGGTTCATTGTTCATTGTTCTCTCTCTCTCTCTCTCTCTCTCTCTCTCTCTCTCTCTCTCTCTCTCTCTCTCTCTCTCTCTCTCACACACACACACACACACACACACACACACACACACACACACACACACACACACACACACATATACACACACACATGATGAGCCAGCAGACAAAATGGTCTTTACGTATATGCAACAGAGAAAAGGTGTGTTTTAAGCTTGGATTTGAAAATGGAAAGAGATGATGAGTGACGTACATCAGCTGGGAAAGCGTTCCATGTAATGGGACTAAAATACGAAAATGCACGATGACCTTGAGTGACCTTATTACGTCTAGGGATACGGAAAACACGAGTGTCTGAAGCAGAGCGTAGTGAGCGGGACGGTGTATACAGCTGGACAAGATCAGATAAGTAAGGAGGGGCAGAACAAGAGATGATGTTGAAACAAATAGCACAGACTTTATACTGAATTCTGTATGAAACTGGCAGCCAGTGCAAATCAGCTAGTAGAGGCATAATGTGTTCACGTTTCGGTACACAAAAAATAAGACGTGCAGCACAATTCATGACTCTGGATTTGGTCAAGAAGATTTTGCGGAACACCGGACATAAAAGAATTGCAATTGTCTATTCGGGACAGCACAAGGGAGGTAACAAGTGTTTTGGTAACTTCAACAGTCAGCAGATGTCGAACAGTGCTGATCCTTCTGAGTTCAATGAAGGCAAGCTGGCAAACTTTCTTCACTTGTTCCTTCATTGTCAGCCTGTTGTCAAAAATGACACCCAAGTTACGGGCCGAGCTAGAAAAGGAGATGGCGCTCTCGCCCACCATCATTGACTCAGGAAGATCAGCACTGCATGTAGAGGAGCACGTCATTCAGAGGGACTCAGGTTTGTCACTGTTCAGCTGGAGCTTGTTCTGTGTGGTCCACTTCTGAACATCACAAATACAAGCCTCCATAGACTGCACCATCCGATCAACATGTTCGCGAAGGGAGTGTTTGTACAATTCTGTTATCATCTGCATATAAATGATAAGAAACAAAGTGACGCTCAATGACATGCGACAGGGGCTGTGTATACAAAGTAAAATGAACAGGCCCCAAGACCGACCCTTGTGGAACGCCACAAAGCAGCTCAACAGGATGGGACTCAAATCCTGCCACTGAAACCATCTGCCAGCGACCAACAAAGTAGGATTGGAAAAATTTCAGTGCTGTGCTTTGAATGCCAAACACATCACGAAGGCGGGCAAGTAGAATGTCATGGTCAATGGTATCAAACGCTGCGCTCAGATCGAGCAGAGTCAGAACAGAGATTAGATCATCATCGCTAGCAGCAAGTAGGTCATTCACAACAGGCAGCAATGGTGTCTCCGTGCTATGACCAGACCTATATGCTGACTGGAACACATGCCACAGACCATTATTCTTGATATGGTCTAGCAGCTGTGTGAGCACTATCTTTTCCAGAAGCTTTGAAAGAAAAGGTAGGTTGGATACGGGTCTGTAGTTGTTCAAACTGTTGGGATCAAGTGAAGGTTTCTTTAAGAGCGGCTTTACAATTGCAGTTTTGAAACGGGTAAGTAAGTGCCACGCAAGAGGGACTCATTTACAATAGCTGTAACAACTGGCACAATTGCATCTTTACCTTCAAAAAGAAGGGACGAAGGCACAGGGTCTAGCTCACAGGTCTTGAGAGACATCTTACACAGACTGCAGGGGCTCATTAAGATCTATGCATCTGGCAGATTGCATGGGCTCATACAGATTTATGCCTCTTGCAGATTGCAGGGGCTCATGAAGATTTATGCCTCATGCTGGCTTTATTCATAAACATGTTCTTCAGTCAGATGGAATATCTAGAAATCTGGCTGCAGTGTTGTTTTTTTTTTAATGATAGCTAGGGATGGGATTAACCCTTTTAAACCCAAGGTCCCATTTCTCAAATTTTGGAGGTATTGCCTTATGACTATGTACCAGTTGTAGGAGATGGATTGATTATGATAATTCAAGAGTAGTTCCAGATGAGCTTGGCACCTTCAAGTGCCAAGCTCATGTGGCACTACCCTTGAATTAATATGATCAATCCATCTACTGCTGCAGGGTCCTGGGGCTAAAAGGGTTAATGTGTTGTTTTTTTTTCTCCAGATATTGATGAGTGTGCTGATGGTTCATATCGCTGTTCACCAAGCCAACAATGTGTGAATACTAAGGGCAGCTACTCCTGTCTGGCCAATGACTGCCCCAATGGGACCCACCGTGATCCTGCTACAGGGCGGTGTGAGAGAGACAACACTTGTCTGACTGGTTTTGCTCTCAACACTGTCACTGGACTCTGTGAAGGTAATGAGTGCATGCCTGTGTGTGTTAGTAATTTGTAGGGTTTTAATCATTGGAGACGTGCCGCCTCTGGATACGCGGCTCAAGCCGCATATCCGGAGGCGTCACATCTCCAATTAGTTAATGCTGAACAGGCCGCTAGGGCCATAGACTAAAATAAAATATGGTATGTCTTAAAATGTGTGTCTGCTTATAGGACTCTGAGCAAGTTGTCTATTGTATTAGTAGGAAAATTTGAGCTAGGTCATTAAGTGTGGATACCAACCTTTGCCTTCCTCCCCCCCCCCTCCCCCCCCACCTCCCCCATTTCCCCCCCCCCCCCCCCCCCCACTCAACTGCCTCACTCCTCCTTATCATGCATAAAGAATTTTGACTGGCTTTGTTTTAACATCTGCAGATGTAAATGAGTGTGCGGTTGGGCTCGATCACTGTGAAGCAGAAGAGAGGTGTGAAAATACCGAGGGCAGCTTTGTTTGTCGGCGAATGCGTCACTGTGGCACTGGCTACATACTGGATGACAAATTGCAAGGCTGTGTTGGTGAGGACATTTTGTGTTTATTGTTATATAATCTGTTTTCCAATATTAAAAAAAAAATGTTCTGCCTTCACTGGGGAAGGCACAATGTTCCCAGAGATTCCTGGGATGTTCTTTTTTTTTTTGTTTGTTTGTCATTATAGAAATTCCTTTTTGAACCAATGTACCCAGTAGTTGGTGGAGAAAATATGGCTTACCTAATGAATGGCCTGAGTGCCAAGGCAGTCTCTTGAAAATATTACTGGGCAGCACTGTGTTGCAACAGAACCTGTTTTCAGCAAACACTTGCATAACAGATAACCTGTCAGTAAAGACCATAATTTAATTAAAAAAAAATAATAATAATAAAGGAGATTTGTTAAGCGCTTATTCTAAAAGTAGCTCTAAGTGCTGATACAATGAAAAGGCTAACAGCTAACACGCGCACACACACACAACATACGCATGCACACACACACACACGCAAGCACGCACGCACGCACGCATGCACGCACGCACGCACTCACGCACGCACGCACGCACGCACACACACACACACACACACACACACACACATACGTGACCGTGCTAATCAATTGTGCATGGCTGGGGAAATAAACTAGTGAAAAGCAGCGTTGTATAGGTGGGTTTTGAGAAGTGATTTAAATGAGGAAGGCGTTTGACAGTTACGGACAGGGGCGGGGAGGCTGTTCCAAGTGGCAGGGCCAAGATGGGAGAATGCATGACCGCCGCTGTGTGTTGTACATTTGAAATTGGGAAGGCGAAATTTATGTGTGTCAGAGGAAGAGCGGAGGGTGCGAGATGGAGTATACAGATGGAGTAAGTCAGTGGTTGTAGCCACCTGAATGATAGTCGTTAATGACAGGTGACATTTTACGCTCTAAGACTTCTCTTGAGAGAGCATGGATCTTGTAAGACCACTTTTTTCTTGCAAAAAAAAAAGAGTTGCTTAAAATATGTTCTGCTGTAAATACTATGCTCACAAACAGTCATAGGCAGAGATTTCTAAATACCCCCACCCCCACCCCCTTACACAACTCCCTTCCCTCCCCCCCCCACCCCCCCCCCCCCTCCCCCTTCCCTCTTTATCAATTTTCTGCATGTACTGTATGTAACTTTTCTGTCTGGTTTCAGATATTGATGAATGTGTGCTCGGCACACACAACTGCGCAGGTGGCTTTGTGTGCCAGAACCTGCAAGGTTCCTTCCGCTGTGCACCAAAAGAATGCCCTGTCGGCTACCGCTTTGACACAGTGGGTGGGGACTGCCAGGCTATCTCATGCCAGCGAGGCATGCGGCCAAACAGAGCTGGATCTTGCACAGGTCAGTAGTATTAATTATATACCCTTGATGAGACAAAGTGAACACAATCCAACTGCAAGAGACATAGACCCTCTTGAGCCCCTGCAGTTGCAGGGGCTCATGAGAATCTATGCCTTTAAGTGCTGGCACTACTTGGCATCCATGTTCCTGGGACCGCAGGGGCTCTTTGGTGCTGAATTAACAAAGATTGCAAAAATACAATCAGTTTGAAGGGAGTTATAATTACTTCAGCCATTTTTGTAATGAACACACACAGACATACAAACTTTTATTACAAAATGCATTGTTATTTTTTTTTTTATCAGATAAAACATCAGTGCCTGCCTTGGAAAAGAAGGAAAGTTGTTTGAAAATGAAATTTATTGATTGCCTACTGATGCGCAAAATACTCCACTCATGCTCAGGTTCACCATAAAAATGATTAATAACATTCCTGTATCGGTCAGCCTGAGCAGTTGTGGTTTACTTCTATTAATGGTGGGTGTGCCATGGTTATTTTGTAGATTATTTATTTTCTCATGATGTGTTCAGACATTGATGAATGTGAGGAGAATACCCACCGCTGCCTGCAACACCAGAAGTGTGTCAACATGGTTGGGTCGTATCGCTGTCGCAGCCTCGTCAACTGCCCACCAGGCTATGAGCCAACCAGCAACAATGGATGCCAAGGTAAGGAAGTTGTGGAGTTTACAAAAACATTTCCAGTGAGCAAAAGGACCTCAAGGTGCAATGTGCAGGCAATGTGACATAGGCAGAGGACTGCATACTAGGTTTCTGCAGGCAGCCATAACCAAATCTTTTACTGCAGTAGAATCTAATCAGTCTTTAAACTCTGTAATCTGTAATCTAGCAGCCATCTTTGTTTAGAGGGGAAACTTTGGTCTGAAAAGACTCTCTCAAGAGAAGTCTTGAAGGAGATTGGTGTCACCTGCTGCTTTAACCCATTAGCCCTGACGCCCTTTCCACAGGTGATGGATCAACCATGATAATTCAAAGGTAGTGCCAGATTAGCTTGGCGCCATCAGGTGCTAATGTAATCTGGCACTACCCTTGAATTTTCATGGTCAATCCATTTCCTGCATAGTCAGGAGGTGACACCTCCCAAATTTGGCACATGCAGCCTCAAGGTTAAAAGAGTTAAAGACCATCATTTAGGTGACTACAGCTACCTAATTTATTGTCTTTAATGACAGGTGGTCTCTCATAACAGTGGTTTTTCAAAACAGGTTCTGCTGTATTGTGAAGTTAATGTATGATTCTTCTTGTTTACAGATGTCAATGAATGCACAGCTGGAACCCATCGCTGTGGCGCCGACCAGGAGTGTGTAAACAGACAAGGAAGCTACTTCTGCCAGTGTCCCCGAGGCTACAGACATGATGCCGCGGGGCGATGCGTGGGTGAGTCATTATTTTAAATAATTCCATAATAACCATAAAACAGAACCTGTTTTGGTTGACCACCCTTAGGAAAGGTCACCTGTCATTAAAGACCATAATTTTTATATGGCTGTTGCCACCTAAATTATGGTTTTTAATAATGGGTGACATCTTTTGGCCTGTAAGACCATTTTTTTTCTTATTTAAAAAAAAAATCTGTTGCTCAAAACAATCTTAAATTTTTTTAAAAAATCGAAACAGCAATCAAATTATATTTCAGATTCAGATTTAGGATGAAAATAAAGCAGACCTCTGTCAGCAAGAGTATAGATTCTCATGAGGCCCTGCAGCTGCAGGGGCTCATGATAATCTGTGCCTCTTGCAGTTGAAATGTGGTGGATGTGCAATTGAACAGATATGGGCAGACATATTCCTACAGAATCAGATCAAAGACAGTAGTTAAGTAAGGACACCAAGGACCGTTCAGCTGGATCACCCCGATCACTGCAGAGAGTGTCCTCATGGCATGCAGTTATACTGTTAACCCTTATCATCCTGATGCACTATAGCTTGAAATAAATTTGACTATGACAGTTAAAGGATGGTGACAGAATAGCTTGGTGCCTGATCTGGCACCACCCTTGAACTAAAATGGTTGATCTATCTTTGTTACGTGGTAGTCATAGTCGTAGTATAGATCCAATCACACCAGACACACGCACGTAGGGTTCTTGTGAGAAACTTCACTCAGCTGCAGTTCATCACATGTGGCACAAGATTGTAGACCACACTGGAGTAACAGTTCCAACAATGCTTTATTCTCACGATGCACTCTCAGCACACTGCATCCACAAATGCATCCACATTGATACACTGTCTCCTCTACAATGCATCAACACTTTTGACACACTGCGTCTCTCATACATTGCACGCACATATTTCCTAACACTGTCTTTATACTATTACAGATTTCCAGAACAATCCAGCATATTCACACAACACAACCAATCAGAAAAGAAAACATAACAAAAACTTTTAATATTCATTAAAAATAACACTCTAGAACTAACAACAGCCTTTGACTAACATCTAGGCGCATTTGATAAAATGTTACAAAATGTAGCCAACAACTTTGACATCATATCTGAGGTCACTAGAAAGATCGCGACCCTGCTCAAATCTTCCAGTTTAATGTAGGTCAAACTTTATAACACTGTAGCAAAATGTTATGATTGTTGTGTTGTCCTGTGAGAGCATACATGTGTTAATCATAGGAAACGATCTGATATTTATTTGAGCTATCATGGTTACGATTCATGTACCTTTTCAGTGGGATTTTCTTTTGTTCGCGCGTAAAGCGGAATTTGTTTTGTTATTGTGCTAGGTTTGTTCCGGAAGTTTCTAGCGAAGTCACACAGGAAAAGCGGTCGATTTTTGTACTGTGTAGTTACGATGAGAATAGACTAGAATGTTACAGCAAAATCGCGCTCTGTCTAGTGACCTCGTGTGTGTAACATCAAAGCGTTGGCATCCTTTTGAAACTCGGTATCAGAGTGAGTCGCTCTTTTGGTCACTAGTTGTTTACTGTGCACGTGAAGTGTTCAGCCTTTTTCTTGTGTGTATTGAAATTTTGTGAAGGTTCTTGAAGTTTCCGAACTGCCTACCATACTTTTGTGAGATGTCATTTTACCAAGGATTTGGGGCTAAAGTGAGCAGCCAAATTTGTGTAGCCTATTGTGGTTTTCTAGAGGGTTCATGTTTTATCGATGTTTGTGAGTTTCAGTTGCGTAGATTATTTTGATTGGTTGAGTTGTTTGATTTTCCTAGATTATTCTAGAAATTAGTGCACTATAAAAGATTGGTGTTGGGGAAGCACGTTCATACATTGTCTAGCATTGTCAGTGTAGAGACACGCAGTTTATCGTAGGTACGTGGCCCGTATAGGGTGTACATTGTGAGAGACGCTGTATGAGAAACTTTGTGTCGCAGTGTGGACATTGCAGAAGAGACTTTGTATCAGTGTTTGTGCGTTTGGACTTGCATTGTGTGGAGATCGCATCGCTGAATTAAAATATTGTTGGAACTGTTACTCCAGTATTGTCTACATCCTTAAGCCACGTGTGACAGATTGCAGCTGAATGAGGTTTATTTAAAAGAACCTTACGTGTGTGCGTCTGGTGTGGTTATTATACTACGACTACGACTCCACCACGTAACACAAAAATACGAGTCACAATAAAAATCAATCGCAATTCTCCATGCAAAAGAAAATGAATCCTACTAAACAATTGTACGTAATTCTTATTCAAAATAACGCAAATGAATATTGGATCTTTCCTATGATTAACACACACATGCTCTCAAAAGAATAGCACAACCACAAACATAACAATCTTAAAAATTGTAATTCAGCGCTTCTTGCAAATAAAGCTGCATGTATTCTCAAGAGCCCCTACAGCCTCTTGCACCTGTAGCGTGCTGTATGAATATTTTGATGTCTGTGCAATGTTTGACTTTCGTCTGATTTAGGGATAACCTCTATTTAACACATTACATCCTGAGGATGACTTTTAAAACATTGCTTATTGTCCTATGAAGGCCACATTACAGACTAGGAGATTGATCAAGCATTTTAGTTCAAGGGTGGTGCCAGAATAGCTTGGCGCCAGAGGCGCCAAGCTATTCTGGCACCACCCTTGAACTATCATAGTCACATTTATTTCAAGCTATTCTGGCACCACCCTTGAACTATCATAGTCACATTTATTTCAAGCTATTCTGGCACCACCCTTGAACTATCATAGTCACATTTATTTCAAGCTATTCTGGCACCACCCTTGAACTATCATAGTCACATTTATTTCAAGCTATTCTGGCACCACCCTTGAACTATCATAGTCACATTTATTTCAAGCAATAGTGTATAAGGATGAAATGGGTTAATAAGCTTTCTTTGACTGGCCACTGTTCACAGGTGTACATTGCAATCAAGCTACCAGTTCGCTTGATATATTTGTTCACATGGGGATGTAGCTTGGTGCATAAGACGCTGTGCTTGTATGGTCCCAGTTTCGAATCCCCTGGTGGGCAGGAATGGGATGTGGAGTTTTTCTCATTCCCACTGAGTCAAATTTACACACAGACTCAGTTTACAGTGTCTTTCTTGCCATCATGTGTACAGCACACATAATTATCAAGTGCGCATTTTAATAATCTCCACTATTTGAAAAGAGCAGGCCTGTTCGGGCTGGTGGAATCGAAACAGAAATCTATTGCATGCACTGAAGTTAATAGCAGGTTAAAAAAGGTTTGCATATAAAGTAGCTCTTAGTAGCAGCAGGCTTTCAGAACTCCAGCCTTCAACTCTGCGGTGCCTTGAGCATCTTGAAATAGATGGCGATGTGGGCATCGGAGATGCCTCATTATTACAATACAATCACCAGTCGTACTGTGATCTTTTATATGATTTTCTTTTTCAGATGTGAATGAGTGTGCCTACGGAGCAGCCATCTGCCCTTCTACAGCTCGTTGTGTCAACACAGCTGGATCGTACAAGTGTGAATGTAATGATGGGCTTATCTCAGATGAAAGCGGCGGATGCTTAGGTAAGAAATTTATATTGGTCCAGATTAATGTGGAGGTCAGTGATTGTTGTCTGCTGTCATCTGTTGATGGGTTCTTACAATATTTTAAAATTTGCATTTGGGTTCATGACATTAAAAAGTATATGAATTGACGTCTGTGTGTTTATGTCATCGTTTGGTTTTATTCCACACAGATATTGATGAGTGCATAGCAGACAATATCTGCCAGCACAGCTGTCGCAATGTGCAGGGAACTTTCTTTTGTACGTGCGAGCGGGGCTACCAACTGAGAGAGGACAAGCGCTCCTGTGAAGGTTAGTAGAAAGTGATTTGTGGATTTTTGATATTCTACTATTGATGACCGCTCACAATCAAGTATGGTGGGGAAGATGCATAACTACTGATACCGAGCAGTATCGTCCGTAGCAGTCAAAGGGTTTAACCCATTTAGCCCCAACACCCTGCAGCAGGAGATGGATTGATTATGATAATTCAAGGGTAGTGCCAGGTGAGCTTGGCGCCTGAAGGCGCCAAGCTCACCTGGCACTACCCTTTAATTATCATGATTGATCCATCTCCTACATCTGGTACATAGTAGTTAGAAAACACCTCCAAAATTTGGGAAAGGTGGCCATGGGGTTATATGGGTTAATTCTTACACTCCAAGTAGTAATGACTTCCATTTGATAGAATGGAATCACTTACTTCTGGGAGTTTAAGAGTTAATAAGAACCTACTGCATGATGTGCCTATAAATACAGTTGACTTTGCATCTGATACGCTTGGATACAGCAGAACCTGTTTTGAGCACCATCTTTTTGCAAGACAAAAGTGGTCGTAAAAGACACATGCTCTCTCAAGAGAAGCTTTGAAGGGTAAAAAGTGTTACCAGTCATTAAAGACTATCATTTAGGTTCACTCATAGCAAACTTAAGATTTAATAACAGACATTAGGTGCCTTGCCACTTTTATTAAACATGAAGTTCACATTGTACAAAATCACATTTCTTCCTTATTCAACATGCTAAACAAGTTATTAGTCTCATATTTGTGTTTTTTTTAATTCTGTCTTCAGCTATTTTTTTTCTGCTTCACTGAGACATCAGAAAAGATGACACATTTCTTGTAATCTTTTTAATGAGCGTGCACAATATTTAAAATATTCTTTCTTCCATATGTACAGATATTGATGAATGCACACAGTTCCGTGGCATTGGTGGTCGTGGCGGTGTCTGTGGGGGGCGTTGTATCAACACACCAGGCTCATACCGGTGTGAGTGCCCTGATGGCTGGCATCTCAAGCGTGATGGACGATCTTGTGAAGGTTTGAAAATTCATCTTAATAATGAAAATAAAGAATATCTGTACCACACTGAATTCGCATAAAAGTGAGCCCATGATGTGTGACAAGAGCAGGCTGTACTGAACTAATAATAATAATAAAGAGCATTTATATCGCGCTGAATCCCCAGACGCAGTGGGCTCTAAGCGCGTTACAAAAAAAAAAAAAAAAATGTATATATGGAGAATCTCACTACCTTTAAAAAAGTCTAATCTATGCACTTCTAATCTACGCACGCACATACAACTAAAACACACATAACAAAACCATATGTATGCAGACCAAACCAACATCACACACAATCTGTGGATTAATGGTACGCAAGCTGAAAGAAGTAGGTTTTAAGTTGGGTCTTAAAGACGTCAATGTTTTCAGCATTCCGGAGGTGTAGGGGAAGTGAGTTCCAGACAACAGGGGCTTGATACTGGAATGTCCGGCAGCCAAACCGCTTAGAGGAAAAGCTGGGGACACGGAAACGCTTCTCAGAGCAGGAACTCACTAATGTTATTCACTCACTGCCCAGGCATGCTACTTCCACCTCCGCCGCATCAGTCAGATCAGAAAATACCTCACCACCGAAGCTGCCACCAAACTTGCTGTCTCTCTCATCCTATCTCGCATCGACTACTGCAACTCTCTCCTTTCCGGCCTCCCTCACTCCACCACTTCCACTCTCTAGCACGTCCAGAACAATGCTGCCCGCCTCGTCCTCAGAAAGAAAAAATCCAACCACACACACCCCTGCTCAAACTCCTTCACTGGCTTCCCATCCCACAACGCATCCAATACAAGATTCTGTCTCTCTGCTACAAATCCCTGAACAACTGCACTCCTGCCTATCTCTCCAACTTACTTCACCCCTACACTCCTTCCCGCTCCCTTCGCCCAGCCTCCGACCCTCTCCGTCTCCACATCCCCTGTACCAAACTCAGCACTTTCGGCCCCCGCTCCTTCTCAGTTTATGGTCCATCCACCTGGAACACTCTCCCACTCTCTCTCCGTCAGAAAGACTCTCTCTCCTCCTTTCAGTCCGCCCTCAAAACTCACCTCATTCAACAGTTCTAGCACTATATCACCACACTCCCCACAAAAGCTGACTGTCGCAATGTATTTCACCATTTGTTGTACGTGAGTCGTTGTCTAAAGCGTGTGCATGCGTGCGCGAGTTGTGAGTGTGCGCTTAGAGTTATAATTATTATAAGATAAGCGCATTATAAATACCGTAATTATTATTCAATTATTATTATTTACAAGTGATGCACTACCAGTACATATGAACAGAGGGACAGAGCTGCTTGATGATGTTGGCACCCTGTGCAAGTAACTCGTTTGAGAAGTGCCGCATAAGCCACATCTGGATGCGGCATGTCTTGAATAAGTTAACACCTTTTATTAAGACCATCCTGGTGGCATGGGCTAGACTATTTCGAATCCTCTGAAATAGTCACATGCATCCCTCCAATATGGTCTTTATGTGAGATATGTTAACACATGAAGCCCGGACACACTGCAGCAGGATGTGGATTGACCGTGATTATTCAAAGGTGATGTCAGAATATACTTGGCGCTACCAGGCGCCAAGCTATTCTGACACCATCCTTGATCAATCTTATGATTGATCTGTCTTCAGAACTGTAACGAAGACCTCCAGACACCACCAAAATTTATTTTGTCATCGCTACTTAATGAGCTATGCACATTGATCCCCAAGGATGATGCAAAAATAACCCTAATGCAGAACACAAATGTTAATTGCTTTCCCAGATGCACAATACTTTATAGTATTGTCTCCCCTGATGCACAATACTAAAATAATATAATTGTCTCCCCTGGTGCACTATCCCGAATGATGTAATTGTCTCCCCTGATGCACATATTCCACATTTTCTGGTCTGTGAGTGATCTTTTCACTACCTGCCTTTGATTTACAACAAAAAATTCAACATGATTTTGGCAATATAATCGATGTTTATTTTTACTCCAGTTTTACTGTGAAAGTAAAACTAACAGTCAAGGTTTCCAGTGCACAATGTCGCTGTTT
>BTPG01000003.1:194965432-195044988 GCA_036245525.1 Semisulcospira habei | reverse complement strand
TGTCGACGTCACACCGGGCCCGTCAGGACAAGACGGATTGATTGATTGATTGTACATTGCTTAACGTCCCGACAGCAACAAGGCTTTCTCAGGACGTGCCTGCACTGCTTGTGAAAAAAAACAACCAACTAAACAGAACATTGAATGTATGTCGCCAGCCGGTCAAACACATTAAATAAACCTAACACATGGGGCCTAAATAAAGCTAAGACCATTTAGCAACACACATCCAATATCAAGAGCTACAGGCAGTGCAGACAGTAGGGAGAGTTTAAAAAAGGCAAATACAGGTGAATGGACCTCGGGTAGACAGAAACACATGCCCCAGAATAGAGAGAAAACCCCACCCTGTGGGGCTGACCAGGGTGACCCTGGGAACTAAAAAATACCTAACCCCACCCAAGTCCCCCAGGGCAGACCCGGGTGGGGAGGACAAGACGGAGCGGGGGGTGGACATCACCACAGAACAGGGGGCCGCACTACTAAGGGCCTCAAGTCACGCTCCGACACCTCGTAGCGTGAGTGAGGACCTCTCTTATTACGTTTTACCTCTTCTAACGACGCTTGCGTTTGTCCCGCCGAACCCGCTCGGGAGAACCCGAGCAGGGGTCGGGGGAAATAACGCTCAGCCCGCCTAGAACGCATGCCAGAAGTGGAGAGGAGGGGGGGTGAGCAGACTCCAGGGGCTCCAGCCACGCCCTGAAAAGCCGAGCGTGGGGAGCGCGACAGTAACTCGTCTAACCTGCTCCGAAGACTCGGAGCGGTGAGGGAGTACCTGCGAAGTAAGGTGTGAGGAGGGACTTACCTGCGGGCCAGCATGCCTGGACGAAGGAGCGAAGCGGTGCCCGAGGAGCCAAAGGAGAGACGCCGACCTGTGGCGGAGTCCGGGGAGACTGAAGCGGCCGAGAGGGCCGGACACATCTGTAGAAATCCCACATCTGCGACCGACGGTCTTCCATCCACTCGGAACACACGTCACACGTCCTGTCCGCAGGAGAGCCCGAAGCCGGCCAGCGAGCGACGAGGGCGTCGGAAGGTCACTAAAAGTCCCCCAAAGGAAGTAAGACTTCAACACAGAAGTAGACATGGCGTCCGCTGAACACTGAACGAAGGCGTAAGAACATACTCCCGTCGCACTCACACCACGAGGCACAAAGTCACGTGAGTAAGGAACAAGCCTAAATCCCAGGGCCACAGCCAAGGGCGAAGCTCACTGAAAGGTAGAACCGGTCCGAACCGGAACAGCGCTCAGTTCACACACAGTAGTCTCCTAACTTTGAAGAGAAGAGAAGCCAACGAAATGAAGTGAGTCCAAGGCTTCACAAAAACCAAAGGTCCAAAGCCAAAGTTCTAGTAACTATTTCACTGAAGATAAACTCCGAAAAGGAGGAAGGCAAAAAACTCGACTGCACACGGTCGAGCTAAGAGTGAAACTGAGGTGAGTTCTCCACAAGCATGCCGGAATAGGTTGGTAGGGGAGGACACCCGGGCTCCTATACTTGGATCCCCGGTGTCTCCTCCCCAGTTGTGTAGGGGACACAACTTTGAGCTAAAATCTACAGGCAATTGAGTGTATTCTATATAGTAATGCCATCTGTAATGTATTTTGAAAAAACAAATGGACATGCTGGCTTCTGCCAATTAACCCTTATCATCCTGTCACACTGCTGCTTGATATTAATTTGAATAGGATAGTTCAAGGGTGGTGCCAGAATAGCTTGGCGCATTAGGTGCCAAGCTATTCTGGCATCATCCTTAAACTAAAATGCTTATGTATACTTCATAGGACAATAAACAAATTTAAATTAGACTCAGGATGTAATGGGTTAATGGCAGCCTCGTTGTTGACCGATGATGATATAGTGCCATATAAAGTATACTCATAAAGGGGCCTAACAGTAACTGTTTACATGTTTGTCCAGCGCCGAGTAGATTACTCGTGGTGCAGTTTGTGTACTGTGCATGTTGTGATAAGGAAAAGTGCGTGCATGTACAGTACTTGTATCTAGACCGAGATCTTGTTTGTAATTTTTTTATTGCAATGATTCCTGCAGGAATCATTGTGACAAAAACTGCTACTCACAGCCAAAGGGTTGATATACCTTAGCACAGCACTATTTATCAACTGCTTAGATTATCTAACGTTTTGCAGTGATTGCATGAAAATGGCACCATCAGATATACTTTGCATTGTGCAGTAAAACATTAAGAAATAAATTCACAGAAACAGATTTTGTGTCTGCTCTTTATCACACTTGTTTCCAATGATCATACAATACACTCTCAGATACAATGGTAGTTGTACACTCACCTGTACATACAGTGCACAAGATAAATCATTTGTTACTCCAACAAAATTCACTCTACAACATTAGAAATTATCCATACAGAAAAGATTTAATGTATGGCTACCTAACCCAGATCCCTACAGCAGGAGATGGCTTGACCATGATAATTCAAGGGTAGTGCCAGATTAGCTTGGTGCCTGAAGGCAGTAAGGTAATCTGGCACTACCTCTGAATTATCAGTCAGGCCATCTCCTGCAACTGGTACATAGTCGTTAGGCAACACCTCCGAAATTTCAGAAATGGGACCTTGGGGCTAAAAGGGTTAACAAAATGTTCTGATCGTGGTTCTGAACATAACAGCTTGGAGCTGTAAGGTTGAAAATCACATACAGCTACACACATGATGAACCATGATTGATTTGTAGCAAAATCTCACACTTTCATGCACACCACAAAGACATTAATAATCATATTGAAAATTGGTCTGTTTTCTATGGCATGCAGTCCAAATTTCTTTGGAGAAAGTCTGCAGGTGTTAATTACCCATGGTTTCTGGAAGCTTGCCATTTTTCACACTAAGCTTTCTCTTTTCCTCACTACACAGCACTGTTCAGACTTCGGCCTTACCCTTTCTACTACTATCAGAAAAAAAAAGGTCTCTGAAACCATTGCAGCACAGCTGTATAGCCCAGTTTGCCCGAGGTACTCAGGGATGAATGAAGTGTGCATAAGGCATTGATCCTCATGCTCCCCCACAGATGCTGGGGTGCATGAGGGTCTATGCCTCTTGCTGGGTTCATGCCGAAACATAGGTCCTAATGAGGATCTTTGCCTTTTGCATCTTAATGTCAGTCACTGTCGTGGAACCAGATATGCATCACAATCCAACATTCACGGCATCAGGCGAAGAGCACCATCAAGACGAATCACTTCACCGTTGAGCAGTGGGTTTTGGACAATACACTCCACAAGGTGAGCATATTCGTCTGGATGACCCAAGCGACTAGGATATGGGATTGTACTGGCCAAGAAGGTGCGCACTTTTTCTGGCAGATTGGCTAGGAGAGGTGTATCAAACAGACCTGCACAGAAAAGACGATCATTACAATGGGATGAAAACTGAACTTGGCAAAAATCTAAATCTTAATGGCCATGACAGTGAAAGTGGTCTACCCCAGTCCTAGCCATAACTTATAGGTGCTCAGTTATTCCAAAAACACACTTGTGTAGCAGAGTGCGACTGAGTGGTCATGATTTTTCAATCTCCTGAACTGTTTATGTGCCATCATTAGAAGACAACTCCAAAATTTTAGAATTTCTATTATAAGGCTCCAAACTAAAAGTGATGTGAATACCAACCTGGGGCAATAGTGCATACTCGGATCCCATGGCTGGCAAGGTCACGGGCCAAGGGCAAAGTCATCCCGACAATGGCTCCCTTGCTTGCTGAGTAAGCAGCCTGACCCATCTGTCCATCAAAAGCTGCAACGCTGGCCGTGTTGATCACAACCCCACGCTGACCATTTTTATTTGGCTCATTCTTCCCCATCAGGCCGACTGATAACCTGATCACGTTGAACGTACCTCCAGTATTCACCTGAAAACAATAATAACCAGAGGTGCAATACATGTACTTTTCACTTGCAGCACAAATTGGAGAAGGGAGGAGGAGGGGGGCCAGACAAACTTTGACACCTGAAGTATAGTGCCTAAGAAAATCACTATATCTTGAGTGGAAGATGCAGGCCAACCTCAGTATTATGCGCTCCAGTATACCACATTATGTATTTTAACACGCATAGGTCTCAGCTCAGGCTCCCACAGGCATGACTGGTGAGCAAAAGATCCTCTAGCTGACATCAGCCTTAGCTGGCCCATGCACCGACCAGCAAAGACTGATGTCAACCTGAGGTCCTTACTAAATCTAGCGCCGAGTGATTCCCCCTGGTGTAAATTCAAAAATACAATAATGTGACTGCAAATAGTGCAATCTGACATCCCGAAGCTTGTTATTGTCCTATGAAGGTTACATTACAGACTAGGAGATAGATCAACCATTTTAGTTCAAGGGTGGTGCTAGAATAGCTTGGCGCCTCAGGTGCCAAGCTATTTTGGCACCACTCGAGCTATCATAGTCAAATTAATTTTAAGCAGTAGTGTATCAGAATGAAATGGGCCAAGCTATTCTGCCACCACCCTTGAACTATCATGGTCAATCTGTCTCCTGAATTGTAATGCAGTCCTCAGAGGATAACTCCAAAATGTGGGTATTTCGTACCTTAGGCACAATGGATTTCGTACCTCAGGCACAATGGGCTGACAAAATAAACAACTTTAAATTTACTCTGCTAGCAGTAGCACTGTATACAGTTTTTAAAAAAAATCACTGACGAAGGGTCCTACACAAAGAGATTTTGAAATTTCAAGTATGAACAATCAGAAATTTTGAAGACCACATTCAGAACAGTCCAACTGTGCTGGTCTGTCAATTTGGACCATATGCACCAGAGTCGTAAGGTCACAATCAGAAAACAGCACACACTGATGAAATGCTGATTAAAACATTCTAGATGTGCCAAATTCAGATATGCGGCACATCTTGAATGAGTGAAACCCATACTCTCAGCACTCTTAAGAAGTCATCCTGTGAGCTAGCTTCGTTCTTGGTGAAGTTGTACACTTTAAAGGCAACCCCGATACCAGCACAATTCACAGCAATATCCAGACGCCCAAACTTCTCCTCAGCTATTGCAAGCGCCTGTTTCACATTGGCTTCAGACGTCACCTGCACCACAAAAGAAATCATATACAAATAATTTACATTTAAAATTTGATTAAAAAACAAACACCATTTAAAGAATAATTCAAGTTTCAACCAGCTTGATTAATGATTGGTTAAACACTGAAATCTACTTATTAAATTTCCTCTAATGCTTTCAACATTTCTGAAAACATAATTTTTATTACCAGTGACCTGCAATCAATGGTGTGGAATCTGTCATCTCCATCAGACTATAGCTACAAGACAAGCATGCGGGTCCCCAAAAAGTATAATTAAATTCTCTGAATCTCTCAGATCACCATCTGGACAGACCGGCCCTCACATGGTGCCATAACAGCTTGGAGTCTCAGGCATCAGAACTGTTCACCCAAAAAAAATCTGAAAACGGCGATTTTGAAGAATTGTAGAGTTATTTAAAGCGATTTCCTGGCACATAAGAAGTCAACAGTGTTATTAACTAAGCACATGAAGAATCTGAAAATCGCCGAAAATCGGACAGTTCTGATGCCTGAGTCTGTAGGTGCCAAGCTATTCTTTCTAGCACCACCCTTGTAGTGTCAATACTGTCATGATCAATTCTGGGAGTTGAAGGGTGGTGCCAGAATAGCTTGGAGCCGATAGGCGTCAAGCTATTCTTTCTAGAACCACTCTTGTACTGTCATGATCAATTCATCATCTGTTGTAGGACTGACTTAAAACTTACATCTGTGGGTGCAAAGACGCAGTCGTTTCCTAAAGCTTTCGCAACCTCATTGCCCCCTGAGGTTGGGAGGTCACATAGCACAACCATTGCCCCCTGGCGCACAAATCTCTCTGCTGTGGCACGACCCAGACCCGACGCAGCACCAGTGACTAGGCCTACCATACCCTGCAAAAGTAAAAAGACAAGAAAGAAAACTCGAATGATACTAATGGGTTAAAGTTGCAAATTTAAAAAAATAAAGGAAGGCTGGCCCAAGACTGTCAGTGAGGTGCCAAAACCTTTTTTCAATTTAACCCTTATCATTCGGAATACACCAGTGTGTGAAATAAGTTTGACTAAAATAGTTCAAGGGTAGTGCCAGAATAGCTTGGCACCACCCTTGAAGTAAAGTCATTGGTCTATATCCTTATCTGTAAGTACTATAATGTACCTTGCATGGCTGTGCACAAATTTGAAGCTTTTAGCCTCAGTATGATATGGGTTTTAAAGAGTGTTCATGACCTCTCTGCAAATTTTGCAATCTAAACGTGAAATCTCTATTTTTGGTATTAAACTGACAGGCAGCCTATATAAACGTGCGCACAGTCCCGACGAGTCATTTGAATCCTAGCTGTCAGCGCGAAAGCTTAGCGCCACCTGCTCTGCGCCTAAACTGAAAGTTATAATAATAATAATAATAATGGAGATTTGTTAAGCGCTTATTATAAAACTAGCTCTCTAAGCGCTGATACAAAAAAGAAAACTAAGAGCTAACACACACACAGTAGTGATAGTGGTGATGAATTGTACATGGCTGGGGAAATAGACTAGTATTTATGGCAGGGTTGAGGTGGATTTTAAGAAATGATTAGAAGGTGGGGAGCGTTGAGACTATGAGTCTGCTTTAGCAGGTATATTCTCTCCATGGTGTGTCAACACTTGAAAGTATAAGTGCCTTATAACTTCATTCAGCAGAGCTGAAATATATGAATGCATTAGTTTATCTAGGAGTATCAGGGGACAAGAGGACCTACACAGACAGCCTGGCAGCAGAGGCAGAAAAGGCAGCAGGCAGCGGCAACATGAAACAGCTCTACGACATTACCACAAGATTGTCAGGCAAGTATGGCCATACAGAAAGACCAGTAAAAGACAAAGAAGGCAAGCCTATTGCAGACAGAGCAGACCAACTCGACAGATGGGCCGAGTATTTTGAAGAGTTACTGAACAGACCTAGCCCACCCGACCCCCCAGACATCCAGCCGGCAGAGACCGACCTACCCATCAGCTGTGACAGACCCAGCCGGGAAGAGATCAGAAGAGCAGTGGCATTTTTGAAGAACGGCAAAGCAGCAGGCCCAGATGGCATCCCAGCGGAGTCTCTGAAAGCAGACCTAGAGACAACAGTGGAGATGCTGTCCCCACTGTTTGGAAAGATCTGGGAAGAGGAGGTGATGCCGGCTGACTGGAAGGAGGGGTACCTAATCAAGCTTCCCAAGAAAGGCGACCTCAGCAAGTGTTCCAACTACAGAGGAATCACCTTGCTGTCAGTACCAGGAAAGGTTTTCAACAGGATCATCCTGGAGAGAATGAAGAGCTCCGTTGACCCCCAGCTGAGAGACCAGCAAGCAGGATTCAGGAAGAACCGATCATGTACAGACCAGATCGCCACTCTCCGCATCATCGTGGAACAGTCTCTGGAGTGGAGCTCCCCGCTGTACGTCAACTTTGTGGATTATGAGAAAGCATTTGACAGTGTGGACCGAGAGACTCTGTGGAAACTCCTACGACACTACGGTGTACCCACAAAGCTCGTCCGCCTGATCAAGAGCAGCTACGATGGCATGACATGCCGCGTGATCCATGAAGGGCAGTTCACCAGGGAGCTCCAGGTCAGAACTGGTGTCAGGCAGGGGTGTCTGCTGTCTCCGTTCCTCTTCCTACTGGCCATAGACTGGGTCATGAAGATGACCACAGAGCACAGACGAAGTGGAATACAGTGGACACTGTGGACACAGCTTGACGACCTCGATTTTGCAGACGACTTGGCATTACTGTCCCACACTCATCAACAAATGCAGGACAAGACCACGAGGCTTGCTGACATCTCGTCCCAAGTGGGCCTCACCATTCACAAACAGAAAACAAAGACAATGAGGCTGAACGCAACCAGGGAAGAACCAGTCTTGCTTGCTGGCACCCCGTTGGAGGAGGTGGAGTCCTTCACCTATCTCGGGAGCATCATAGACAAAAAAGGCGGCACGGATGCAGATGTCAGAGCACGAATCGGTAAAGCCAGAGCAGCCTTTCTCCAGTTGAAAAAAGTGTGGAGTTCCAGAGAGCTGTCACAACACACCAAAGTCCGGATTTTCAACTCCAATGTAAAAGCACTTCTCCTATATGGAGCAGAGACTTGGAGATTGACAAAAACCACAGTCAACAGAGTACAGACCTTCATGAACAGTTGCCTTAGAAGAATTTTGAAAATCCACTGGCCAGAGAAGATCAGCAACGTCAGACTCTGGGAGAGAACAAAGCAGATAACAGCAGAGAATGAAATTGGGCGAAGAAGATGGGGATGGATCGGTCAGTCTGAGAAAGCCAGCTTCCAGTATCACTAGGCAGGCATTGTCATGGAACCCCCAGGGAAAGAGGAAAAGAGGTAGGCCGAGAAACTCCTGGCGTCGAGACCTCCAAGCAGACATCAAGAGACTGGGAACCACGTGGAGTAGAATCGAAGGAGAAGCACAGGACAGGAGTTGCTGGAGGTCTCTCATCGACGGCCTATACCAGGGTAGGGGTGACAGGCGTAAGTAAGTAAGTATTAGTTTATCTATTTGGAGAAGTTGTAGGCCTACGACGGGTCAAAGTCCGCGGGCATTTCTTTTGGGTGTGTTTTGTTTTTGCGGGGAGGGCAGGGGTGGGGGTCCTGAAAAAGGGGGTGGACGTTTTCATTTGTACATTGATGTGAGCGTGCACATAGCGAGGTGTCAAGAATACTGTGTCTGTATTACAATCAAGATAACTTCTGTTGCTGGCAGTGTAGCTTGGCAGAATTTGACTCGGCGGTATCGAATTTACTGTCTTGGCAGAGGGGCGACTGAAGCGGATAGTTAACAAAATCGGCTTCAAGAAAACTCTTCTCCGCTGAAAAAAAGATTCAAATCTGTGTTGTGCACATACGTATATCGTGATAGCATTGGAAGAGCGATTTATTTTTTTTTTTTTTACATGTGGGTCGCCAAACAACAATAAAACAAGTGTTGTATAGGTCAAACCCACCGGCCACACAGGGCAATTGCTTCCGGTGCATGTGTAGTAACTTTTCCGCCAGAAATAGTTCAAAAAATTTCCTCCCTTTTTGCCATTTTTTTCGGGTGTAAAACTTCAATTGTGTGCCTTTTTTGGCGTTTTGAGCAACAAAAGGCATGACAGGTGGTGTGAAAAAGAGCAAAATCTGGGTAATTTTAGTCGACCTAGTGTGTTCATGGGAGCCTAATTGGGGCATGTGCACGGTTGTATGCAGGCTTGCAGACGACAGTTTTGTCATGGGGTACTTAGTGCATTTGAGTGTTGTGAAAAACGCTAACTCTTAATTTTTGTAAGAATTGCTGAAATAGCTTCTCCTGTGATGTGCTCCGAGTGGATTTTTTGTTTTGGCAGAAAAGTTCTTCGTTCATAGTTTTATGCTGCAAGAGGCTAACAGATAACAGTGTGTGAAAAGGGGGCGTAACCTAATTGCCCTGTGTGGCCACCTTGAGCGCACCGATCGACGCCATGCTGCAAACAGATTACACAAAGGGTCCTACTAAAACCCGGAATAACCTGTCCTAAGCTAAAATAACCATATCTATAACTATTATTGCGTACCTAAACTCAAAATAATCGTGTGTTAGAAGTTTGGTTTATATTAAAGTTGATTTAGTTGTACTAGTAAGCCGTTTTCCACAACCGTTGACACGTCGATTACTTCCCTTGGTACACGATCGCGCTGTCCGAAACCAGTCGGAATAACCTCTCCTGAGCCAAAATTACCACATAAACACATATTATTGAGTACTTAAAGTAATAATATTCATATATTTGAGGTTGTAGGTGCCGTAAAAGTTGTTTATTTAGCGTTAGAAAGCTTCGAAGGGCTTGTTCTTTGAGCCTCTTGATCTATGCCTATCTTCATCCTACGCGCATTCGCCCACACAGTTCGTCCCAATCACATTTCGTCCCATGATGTTTCAGTCATCCCGGATGCTATTTAATGGACGACATTACGCTATGAGCGGACCATGATAATCAGTTGACATTCAAAGAGAACATAACTGGACCGTTTCTGAGCTCAAATATTTAATTGAAACTTTTCTGAGTTCGTATTTTTGAAGCAACCCTTAATTTATGTTTAAATATTTTGGGGCAATGGATTAAATGTATTATACTCTGTGTGGATTAAATTTATTATACTCTTTATTTTAAATTTATTTCCTTTGTTGTTTTTTTTAAGTCCCTTCTATTTATAGAAAGGACTTTTTAGGATGGGTCGCGGTAGGGCGAATTTAATAGCATGTCCATTACTGTCATAGGCGGGCACTGAGGTCCAAACCTCTGACATCTCCAAGAGGCATAGATCCTCATGTACCCCAAGGGCGCAGGACGATCTATGCCTCCTGGAGATGAGCGCACGTGTGTGTGTGTGTGTGTGTGAGAGAGAGAGAGAGAGAGAGATTTGTGTCATATTTAGAGTATTGTGTTAATGTCTGCGTGGTGACGGAATTGCTTCTTTTACGTCAATGTCACTGTCTGGCTCTCTCCAAAAGTCTTCTTTGTTTTTTTTCTTCATTGTTTTAATTTGTTTCTAAAAAGAATTAATTTCTACTGAATAAGTTGAAAGTACAAAGCTGGCTAACGAACTCATCCAATGCCTTTCTCCAAACTAGCTATATCGGGTCACCTGCAAGCTCTTCTGAAAGCGCGACGATGTGTGTGTGTGCGTGTTAGTGCGTGCATGTGCGCGCGCGCTCCAAACATCTCCAAGAGACATAGATCCTCATGCGCTCTCCGGGCGCATGAGGATCTATGCCTCGGAGATGCGCGCATGTCTGTGTGAGAGAGAGAAAGACTTCGGCGCGCGCTGGAGAGAATTACATCATATTTAGAGTATTATGTCAATGTCTGCGTCGTGACTGAGTTGCCTTTTGTACGTCACCGACACTGACTTTCTCTAAAAGTCAATTTTTTTTTTTTACTGTTTAATATTTTATTTTTTTCTAAAAAAGAATTATTTTTTTAGTAAAGAAGTTGAACGGTTACAAAGCTGGCTAACGAACTCATCCAATGTCTTCTCTAAGCTAGCTATATATATATATATATAGCTAGGGTGTAGGGGGCTCTGGATAGAGGTAGTACCTTTGCTGTTCGGCAGCTGCGTCCTACATAGGACGGACGGGCATCACTGGTCCTCATCCATCTCCTTAATCTCTCACGTGCTGGCTCCAAGCGCCACACCCTGGCAAACCACCTCAGCTGGTGGGCTAAACCACGTGAGGGGGTGGTGTTCACATTGCACCACTAGGCGGATGAGCTGTTTCTGACAGCCAACGGCTAGAGGACGGAGGAGATCAGGTTGGATCCAACGGCCAAATGTGGGGGAGTAAACCCTTCAAATCAGGAGTGGAGCCCCGAAGGCAGACAGCTGCCTGTATTCACGCACTGTTCTGGCAGCTCCTGCAGCCAAACTGATGCCAAACGTACTGCTTTGCATTCCTTTGGATACATCAGCGAGGCCGAGAGGGGGATCTTGACGACTGGGCATCCCAGGATCTCCATACACTTCGCCCAGGCTTGCGCACTGGAGAGGTCACTCCAGTGACTGACCCAGCAAGCGCATACTCCATTGTCTTCCGAGACAGGATGCCGAAAATATCCAAAATTTCATATAAATATGACAAAAAGTACGGACTCTAATCTGGGTCAACTGACTCCCTGTAAACTGTTGTTTGTGTCTTTAATGAGACATTCAATTACAAAATGCTCGGAGGCTCCCTTAGCCACCCCTTTAAGAAAGTATTTCGCCATGTTTTAAGCTTGTGTGTACAGAAATATCGGAGATTCTCTTGTTTACATACATACGCACACACACACACACACACACACACACACACACACATACACACACACACACACACACACACACACACACATACATACATGCACGCACGCACGCATATATACATACATACGCACATAAGGCGCTTAGCGTAACTAGACATGACGTAATTTTTATCTTGTTACTTCAATAGTTTGAGGTTTAGGGATGCCCGTCTTTGACATCATGAACATGCTATTAAATTCGCCCCACTGCGACCCGTACTAAACAGTCCCTTCTATAAAAAGGACCAAAATCGGAGCTGTGCCCCTAGATAAAAGAAGAAAGGTTTCAACAAATAAAAATCTTATGCTCTGAAAACTGTAAGTATGTCTGAGAAAACCCACTCCCCCCCCCCCCCACCCCCCCCCTCCCCCCCCCCCTCCAAAAAAACAAACAAACAAACAACAACAACAACAAAAAAACACGCGTAGAGGGTACGGTTACAACACGATAGTACAACTTTAAAGAAAATCCCTAAAAGAAAATCACCAAGAACCTCCCCTCCCCCCACCCCCAGACCCCGGTCGAGACACCCTTTGGATCTGCACCTGTAATTCAGTGGGCGATTTTTTAAAATGTGCATTATTTATGCTTGTAAGTATACTCAGCTCTAAAATAAATGTACGACTTATGAAATGAATGAATGACTGCAAAAAAGGAATCAATGAATCATGAGATCAATCAATAAACGAACGAATGGATGAGGGATCGACCGATCAGGTAAATATATACTTTGAAAGCATATGTAAGCATATGTATGCTTTTCTTTTGGAGATTATGTAAGCACACATTCATAATACCCACCCACCACCGTTGAGAGGACACAAAAAAAAACAACACCGTTGAGGAAAAAAAAAGCGGGAGAGGGGGGGGGGGGAGGTAAATAATCAATAAATTAACTAGCAAACAATTACTATTTATATTAATTAAAGAAGTACCCAACGGAGAAAGAAACACGCTTATAAAAGACGGGTACAACACAATTTATGAATATTTCAGGTAAATACCCTTTGTCAAAATAGACAAACAAACAGAGAGATTAGCCGCTACTTATCTTCATTCGCAGAAGGAATTCCTTCTGCGAATGAAGATAAGTAGCGGCTAATCTCTCTGTTTGTTTGTTTGTCTATTTTGACAAAGGGTATTTACCCGAAAAATTCATAAATTGTGTTGTACCCGTCTTTTCTAAGCGTGTTTCTTTCTCCGTTGGGTACTTCTTTGCATTTTACACGCTTGGCAGTCACCTTTTTGGTCTGGATTATTTATATTAATGCCTCTGCTTAATGTTATATTGACACGATTTTACAAGATAATTCAGGGCTTAAAAGGGCTTGACACCAAAGTGACAATGTCTTCCATTAAACAGCATCGGGGATGAAACGTCATGGGACGAAATGTGATTGGGACGAACGGTGTGGGCGAATGCGCGTAGGGCGAAGATAGGCATAGAACAAGAGGCTCAAAGAACAAGTCCTTCGAAGCTTTCTAACGCTAAATAAACAACTTTTACGGCACCTACAACCTCAAATATATGAATATTACTACTTTAAGTACTCAATAATATGTGTTTATGTGGTAATTTGGGCTTAGGAGAGGTTATTTCGACTGGTTTCGGACAGAGCGATCGTGTAGCAAGGGAAGTAATCGACGTGTCAACGGTTGTGGAAAACGGCTTACTAGTAAAACTAAATCAACTTTAATGTAAACCAAACTTCTAACACATGATTATTTTGTGTTTAGGTACGCAATAATAGTTATAGATATGGTTATTTTAGCTTAGGACAGGTTATTCCGGGTTATTCCGGGTTTTAGTAGGACACTTACACAAATATTTCGTGCAACAGCGAATCGAATACGTGAGTTTTATTCACTACGGGCCTAAACGGAAGTGCACTTGGTGAGCTGCTGGCCACGGACCACAGTGGTGTTTCCGTACTGTCCAGTCTCTTAGCCTTAGTCAATCCCAGTCATCCCCTAATTGTTCAATTCCCTAAAAAGCACTACCGCCCACCAGCTGCACATTTGCCATGCATAAAATACCAAAAAAAACAGCACATGACCCGTCTCATTTCTTGGCTATGAAACTGGTTCCTTACCAACCCCACACCCAAGCACAGCTGAAATCAGTGTGCCCCTCAAATCACTACGCCAAAGGCAACTCAACATAGGCCCACAAATGTCCACTGGATAAGCTCAGGATGGTATGAATCAAAGCACCAAACATGTCTCCTCTCAGCTAACCACAAATTTCCAGCAAATTCCCACATTCAGCCCAACTGCAAATTTTCAAACAAGGCAAAAATTATTTTTAAAAACACGGGACCTTGCACTGCCTGAACTTCCCAATTTAAATGTATACCGTGACCTGCTGACTGCGAAAAAGAGCAGACGACCGAACGGTGTGGCCACACAGGGCAATTAGGTTACGCCCCCTTTTCACACACTGTTATCTGTTAGCCTCTTGCAGCATAAAACTATGAACGAAGAACTTTTCTGCCAAAACAAAAAATCCACTCGGAGCACATCACAGGAGAAGCTATTTCAGCAATTCTTACAAAAATTAAGAGTTAGCGTTTTTCACAACACTCAAATGCACTAAGTACCCCATGACAAAACTGTCGTCTGCAAGCCTGCATACAACACTATTTCTGGCGGAAAAGTTACTACATGCACCGGAAGCAATTGCCCTGTGTGGCCTGTAGTAGCATAGAGTTGCTTGATAAAGCATTCAAAATGTTTGAGAGAAATCTTGAAAGTTGTGTTGAAAATCTGACCATGACAGATTTCAAAGCCGCGTCTGAAGATCTGATGCCAGTAATTCATGAAACAAACAATGACGAGACGGAGTAAGTAAAACACATGTATATTATATACAGATTGCTTCTTGTTGGAAAACAGCAAAAACCTACATCATCTGTGGTTGGGCTCGGGTGGACAGTGCGTTTTGATGATGCCGCGCATCATAATTATACATTGTTTGTTTCAAAGTGTTTGTTTTCCTTTGTTTACTTTCTAAGTCGATAAGGCCGGACAACGCCCATTAGTCCTACAGAAATCCACAAAAGTCTGGGCAAGTCAACTTGATGAACCCATCATAGCGAGTGGAGGTTGCAAGAAATACTCTTGCTAAACTTGACTGAGGCTGGAACTGAGGGTGAAGGGTTTCACTCCACTATATTTAGGCGTAAATCAACCTAGCATAAATCTTGCTGCCGAAAATCAACACAACGTCAATCCACCTAGGTGTGAATCCACCCATTTTAAATTAATTTTGCACTAATGTAATTTCAGCACTCGGCATGAATCCAGACTTAAATCCACTCAATTAAAAATCTGCATAAAGTGGCAGCACAACAAACAAACAAAAAGAAACCTAGGTGGATTCACGCCTGATGGTAATCCTAGCGAGGTAGATTGCATTTGGGAGATTTATTGTGAAGTTGACCCTGTCGCCGTGTCGGTACACTTGGGGCATGCTTAGCTCACTTAAATTCATCCTGTAAGTTAAATTCCAAAGTAACAGCTTTTTCTGATGTGTTTGATTGAGAACCACTAGTATTTGAATAATTAAAGGTTTAAATTTATCAGAAATATGGCAGAACTAAGGTACCATGGTACAACATTAATTGAGGGCTGTATTAGTTTTTACCATTGACTATAAAAGATGTGATAATTATTGCAATGGAACCATGGTGGGCTATTTCACATTTTCATGTTATAGGTATATGGTTGACAATATTAAAACATTAGACTAACAACAGTGAAAAAAGAACATATATCCTACAAACAGCCACAAAAATAAAATATATCTTTGTGATAGTTTGCAGTACTTAGCACATGATACATTTCATGACATCTATGTTGATCTTGTACAGAGCCTGTAGACAATGGTCTCTTTTACTAATCTTACTCTTTTACTAATCAGTAGTATTTTTTGTTTTGTTTTGATCATTGCAGTGTGGCAGATATTGACAGGTTTGTAAACGGCATGAGTTATGTCACAGCGGAATTAGAGCGACGTATAGATGCACTGAAGCAGGGGAAGACAGCTGAAGATTACCGACAGTGTCTGACAGACTGCTTGCGGGCCATGCGCAACTGCTGTGGTGTGAATAGTGTGGTAGGAAAATACTGTTTGTCTTCAGATTTTTTGGGGGGTTATTTCCGCTTGATCTCTTTATCTCTTTTAATAGGAGTTAAATCATAATCAGGCCATGGTCTTTTGGTCTCCCGTTGTGCATATCATGGCTGAATGCATTATAACGTTATGTTTTTTTCATGTTTCCATAGTTAATGAAAAAGTCTGCCCTGTTAACCCTTATCATTCTGAATACATCAGTGTGTGAAATAAGTTTGACTAAAATAGTTCAAGGGTAGTGCCAGAATAGCTTGGTGCCTCTAGGCACCAAGCTATTCTGGCCCCACCCTAGAACTAAAGCCATTGGTCTATAATCCTTATCTGTAAGTACCATAATGTAGCTTGCATATATGGCAGTGTACCTATTTGAAGCTTTTAGCCTCAGTATGATTTGGGTTAAGGCAAAAGACAGTAGGTCCACTCCATTTATGTGAAAAGCAAGATTTTCATTGTATTACAATGACAATCTTGCTCACAAAAATAGACTTACATGTACCATCTTTAGGGCAGAAGTCTTCTTATGTTAACTTTGTTTTATTTATTCCAGATGCAGCAGAGGTTCGGCACGGACATGGCGATACTGAACCACGTTCGCAAGCTGTTTGAGGCAGTACGTGAGCACTGTAAGGGCAATGAGAGGATCCAGACTCTGTCTGTGGGTGTGCAATTTCTCAGTAATGCCACCATGGGCCCTGAGAGCAGCATGTGCCAGGAGAAAATGTGGAGCATCTATATTCATCAGATGAAGTGAGAATTTGTGTGTGGCCATTTCTTTAGAAATATACTGAGGAGCAAAATAAACACATCAGAATCGTTGCAAACATTCAGATGTTGCAGCTTTTCTTTTAACCTTTTTCATCCCGATACACTACTGCTTGAAATTAGAATATGATAGCTGAAGGCTTGTACCAGAATAACTAGGTGCCTCAGGCGCCAAGCTATTCTGGAATCACTTTTGAGCTAATGGTTGATAATTACCTAATCTGTAATGTAGCCTTCATAGGACAGTAAGCAGATTTTTAAAGTAACTTCAGGATTAATGGGTTAATGCCGCATTTTTTTTGCTGGTCAGTCTACTATTGTCTGCAGTACAGCTTTGGGAGGCATCCTGAAATGGACTGGCCATGACAAGTCAAGGGTATGCCTGATTAGCTTGCATGGTGTCTTTCCAGAGACGATTGGTAATCTTGCACTGCTCCATAATTATCATGGCATGTTAATGGCAGCTGTGGACTTTTCAAGGATAAATACATTTGCTAATTTATGACATAAACATTCAAGGGACTGCCATACACTAGTCTGTCCTGTCCCTTAACTGCTTCTGACCATACTGCTTGGGGGAAAGGACACATAACTACGCATCTTTGCCACCAAATAGTATTATCAGTTCAAGTCAAGGGGTTAACCCATTACTTTCTGAGGCTGATTTTGTAAAATTTGCTTATTATCTTATGAAGGCTAAATTATAGATTATGAAATAGATCAACTGTTTTAGTTCAAGAGTGGTGCGAGAATGGCTTGGCGCCAGAGGCGCCAAGCTATTCTGGCACCACCCTTGAACTATCATAGTCAAATTCATTTCAAGCAATAGGTTATCAGGATGAAAAGGGTTGAAGAAATTTACTATGGCCTCTTATTTTCGGTTTGATTGTTATTGTGAACAGTAGGTCCTCAGGCTGATGTCAACCCTTGTTGGCGCGCATACAGCTGTGTTACAGCCAACTGCGGCAGACATCGGCTCAAGGGCCTTTTGTTGAACTGGGTCCTGTTTTACAGGCACTGGCTCCAGATGGACTGTGAGAAGCTAACCAACCACACATGTCTGTTCATCAACAACTGCCTGCTGACACAGACACGGGTATTTCCTGAATTTCTTGACAACTATCACAACGTTGAAATTCTGCAGACGGTGGTCCGAATGTGCGTGGCACACGATATTGACTTTGGGTGAGTATGTGCCATAGAGAGCAAGTGCACTATTGAGAATACAAAAAGTATATATGTTACAGTGCTTATGTTCATCCAATATCATATGATAATCGTGAGACTGAACATACAGATGTACGTATGATGCAAATTTAAGGACTTAACCTTTGCTTTATTTTAGCAATAACATATTCACTGCTAGCTAATCCCATCAGCATGAGTCTCCTGGATATGAATTGAGGATAGCAAGAGGTGTAGATACTCGCAAGCCCCCACGACTGCGGGTGCTCATGATGATCTATGACTCTTGCAGTTGAATGTTGTTTGATATGTTCAGCACTGAAGGTTAAATTGTCTTCTGCTTCTGTTTCACTATACTGTACATGTAAGAGTTAAAGTATACCTTTATTCTTGACATTTGCTCTGTGTGTGTTGGTGTGTCTGTAGATTGCTGGCTGTGGAAAAGATGCTGATGGTGGAAAATTTATTCTTCAAATTGTTCAACACTTTTGGCGCTAAGGAAAGGTCAGTGACTAACGCCCACTGGTTGTCTCACGATTGGCTACCGCTACAGGTGTTCTCTGAAGAGAGGTATTGAATGGGAAACAGTGTCACCTGTGATTAGAGACCATCAGCCACCTTAATGGTCTTCAATGACATTTGATCTTTTTAAGGACTGTGGCTCAAAGCAAGTTCTGCTGTATATAGTGGATGTTTTGTCTCTCCTCAGGATGTATGTTCTGGAGGTTATGCATACCCGACTTAACGACTGGGAACGGAAACTGAGCGGGCACACAGCCCCTCCCAACTCTCCTCCTCCTGCTCACAAGAGCAACCTGTCCTTCATGTGCGTTCAAGTGGTAAAAGGGAAGGCACAGTTTGAGAAACTGAAAGATAAAGAGGCAAAAGGTGATGTGGTGAGTGCATTTTTTTCTGTCATACTCATAGATAGCAAATGGGTATGGAATAGATACTCATGAATTCATGTACCCTGCTCCAGCTTATGAGCCCCAGCAGCCTGCATGAGTTCATCTTGCAGATTCACTGTAGGATCATAAGCAATAATTTTTGGCTCACGTGCGAAGCAAAAGTGAATATGTTCTGGACCAGTGGTCGTCTGTCCGCTGTCATCGCCCGTTGTCTGTGGTAAACTTTAACGTTGGCATTTTCTTGGAGAGCTGCAGTCTTCAAGGTAAAGTCTTCAAACTTGGCCCAAGGATACTTTGTGGCAAGACCTTTCTAAACATACCAAATTCAGTGGTCAAGGTCACAGGGGATCAGGAAATGTATCAAAAATAGCTGTATTTGGACATAATTTAATTTTTTTCAAATACTATTCACAACTTCAAACCCAAACTTGGTACAAAGATACCTGATGGTAAGACCTTTATATGCATACTAGTTTTGTTGATTCCTAAGAAAGGTCAAGGGTCACAAAAGCTCGAGAAATAGGTAAAAAAAAATAGCCATATTTTGACAAGATGTTTTCTTTCTCATACTATTCACAACTTCAAACCCAAACTTGCTACAGAGATACCTGATGGTAAGACCTATCTATGCATACCAATTTGGAATACCCCTCAGAAAGGTCAAGGGTCACAAGAGCTCAGGAAATCGGTCCAAATAGCCATAGTTTGACAAAAGATGTTGTTTTTCTCAAATACTATTCACAACTTCAAATCCAAACTTGCTAGAGAGATACCTGATGGTAAGGTCTATCTATGCATATTAATTTAAATGACCCCATGGAAAAGGTCATGGTCACAAGAGATTGACAAATGTGTTTAAAATGCCAATTTTTGATAGAATTGTAATTATCAACATTTTTGCAAACTTCTCAATCAAATTTGGCACAAAGGTAGCTGATAATAAGACCTTCCTATGTATACTAAGTCGACTCATTGCATAGGTCAAGGGGGTTTGACAGATGTGTGAAAACTGATTAAACTTGAGAAAACATGGATTTTGTTGGTGCAGAAGCCATCCCTTTACTTATTGTCACACGTGTGTATCGGTCATACACATGAGCCATAAGGGCTTTGCCTTTCTTTTTTTCTTTTTTTAAAGGCTAGGAAAACAATTGTGTAAATCAACCGCTTTCCTGTCACTGTTAGATTGTGCCTCTGAAATCTTTCTTAATTCAACACCAAAAAAACAGAGCCATCCAATAAACATGGATACAAAGAGACTTCTATCCACCCACATGAGCATCCACAACTGCTGGGGCTCATGAGAATTGATGCCTCTTGCATGTAGGTCTTGCTCATTCTGTTCCAGCAGTGAAGGGGTTAAGTTTCCATTGATTGACAACTCCATATGTGTCATCCCTGACTGTTTTGGGGTTGAATGAACACAGGTTTTTTTATTTTACCATTTGGCAACATTTCCGAAAGTTGTCCGTTTTCCAGTTTTCTATATCAACATGTAATTATGGTAACTTTTTTCCTTTTTGTTGTTTTAGACATTATTGGAACTGACCAAAATGTTGGAGGTGCTTTCCAAGGGTACAGCATTTGATGTGTTTGAGAGGATGAGTGAGGGGGACTTTTTATCCTTCACTGTTGGTAAGTATGCACTCATGATGTATGACTGTAATACATTGTATAAAATTGGGTAGACCATCAAAAACCGATGTCGTCATTGTGCATGACTTCTATTTGTGGGTGCGGGTGTGGCTGGCCAAGCCAATCCTGGAGCCACACTTGCGAGAGCAATGGGGGCACTGGAAAGTAGCTGTGGGGAGAGGCGACGCCGTCTTTCTGCGAGCTCTGGCACTGGTGATCCATTCGCGCCGATTGTGTTCAGAGTGTGCAGGCTTTCCTGGTGGTGGCACACCAGCCAAATCTGTCTTGTGCTTGTGCTTCAAGTTCCTTTACCGGGAAGATGCAGTACTTGAGGCTGTCTTTTATGCAGTCTTTGAAGCTTTCCTTTGGCTGTCCTTGCTTCCTGTGGCCTTTTGAGTGTGTACTTTACAGAAGTTGGCGTGGCATGCAAGAATCATCCATGCGTATGACATGACCTGTTCAGCGAAGTTGTGTCTTTAAGATCAAGGCTTCAACACTCACTAAGCCAGCATTGTCCAAGACTTCCAGGTTTGTCACCTTGTCTTGCCATTTGATACTCATGAGTGAGCGCAGGGATCTCATGTGGAAACATTCAAGCTGCTTGAAGTGCTTTCTGTACAGCGTCCATGACTCATAGCTGTAGAGGAGGCTGGGCAGGACTACTGCCTTGTAGACTTTGATCTTGGTGGAGAGCTTGACGTTATTCAACACATGAGTGCGCAGCCATCCCCGGGCTTGGCTGGCTTTGTTGATGCGAGCTGCGATTTTCTTGTCGAAGTACTGTCAGAAGAGATGATGTTCCCCAGGTACCTGAACTGGTCGACAGTTTTCAGCTCGGTGCCTTCGATATACACTTTGGGTGGGGGAGCTCTTGTGCCTGGGGCTGGTTGGTGCAGGTCTTGTTGAGACTGATGGTGAGGCCAAACAGTCGAGAGGCTTCCGAGAACCTGACGATGGTCTGGATTTCAGACTCCGTGCGCACCATCAGCGTACAGTCTTCGGCAAACAGCGCCTCAAGGATCAGTCTCTCGATGGTCTTGGTCCTGGCATTCAGTCAACAGAGGCCGAAGAGAGCCGTCTAGTCTATACTTCAGGTACACTCCCTTCTCACGGTCGTATACTGCATGGGTCAGGACACACGTGAAGAACAGGTTGAACATCATGGGGGTAAGAACACAACCTTGTTTCACACCATTGGAAATGTCGAAGGGTGCAGATGTGTCGCCGTTTGACTGGCCAACTCCTACCATTCCATCATGGAAGAGGCGGATGATGTTGGTGACTTCCTGGGGCAACCGAGCTTTGCAAGGATGACCCAAAGCGCTTCTCTGTTCACGGTGTTGAATGCTTTGATCAGATCTATGAAGACAGCGTAGAGGTCCATGTGCTGCTCAATGCATTTCTCCTGGACCAGTCTCACAGAGATGACCATGTCGACTGTGCTGCGGCCGGGTCTGAACCCACTTTGAGCCTCTGGGAGTGCTTCCTCAGATACAGAGCTGATCAGGCGGTTGAGGATGACTCTTGCGAGGATCTTGCCAGCAATGGGCAAGAGTGAGATCTCTCGGTAATTGGAACAATCTGCTTTGTTGCCCTTGTTCTTGAACAGGGAGACAATTGTAGCATCTCTAAATTTCTGTGGCATGTTCTCCTCTGCCCAGATGAATGTCAGAATGTTGAGGAAGGCATCAAGGGTCTCAGGTCCAGCTGCTTTGAAGAGATCTGCAGGGATGCCATCCATGCCTGCAGCCTTGCCGGAGCTAGTCTGGTTGATCGCTTTCTTGACATCGTCCAGGGTAGGTGGGAGTTCAAGGTCATCCGGTGTCGGCTTCTGGGGAATCATGTCCAGGGCTGCGGGATCGACAGTGGAAGGCAGGTTCAGCAGATTTAAGAAGTGTTCTCTCCAGCACTCGGTGATGCTGCTGCCTTTGTCCTTCAGCAAGGTGAAGCTGTCGGAAGAAAAGAGGGGTTGCGCTGGATCTGGCAGGGCCGTAGACAGCTTTCATAATGCTGAAAAACACTCCTTGGAGTTGTTGGATTCAGTAAAGTGTTCAAGTTCTTTTGCCTTGCTGTCCTATCAGGTGTCCTGCATGTTGCGGAGCTCTCTCTGGGCTTTTCTCTGGAGGTGTTTGAAGCGGTCTTTCTTGGACAAGGAGTTGATGTCGTTCTGCCACTCGATGAAGGCACTGCGCTTTTGCTCCAGTATCTTGTTGATCTCTTTATTATTCTAATCGAACCAATCCTGGTGTACCCTCTGCTTGGGTCCAAGCACGTCTTTGGCAGACTCCGTAACCATCCCCTTGAACTGGTTCCACATTTCAGTTGGGTTGCCAGTCAACAATCCATGGGCAGTTAGCATGTCAAGGTGGGACTGGAAGTTTTCCTTGACGTCCGGGTGCTTCAGCATGGCCAGGTTGAATGAAGGTCGGGTGAGCTTCGGCCTCTTCCTGTGTGCGGGTGCAATGTGCAGGTTGAGGACAGACCGCATCAGCTGATGGTCGGTCCAGCACTCGGCTCCTCTCATGGCTCTGGTGATTCTGACATGACGAGTATCCCACTGGCGGACAATCACATAGTCTATGAGATGCCACTGCTTGGACCTGGGATGCATCCATGTTTTATACTTACTAGCTAGCCTGAAGAGGGTGTTGGTGATGGCGAGTCCATTTTCAGCACACAATGTCAGCAGCAGCAGGCCATTGCTGTTCATCTTGCCCAGCCTATGTGGGCCAATCAATCCTTCCCAGCAGTCGCATTCACGCCCAACTCGAGCATTGAAGTCACCAAGCACGATGAGTTTGTCACTTGCAGGAGTGGACTTCAGGAGGGAGTCGAGGCTCTCGTAGGACGCCTCCTTGTTGTCATCGGCATTACATTGTAAAAGTTGAGTAACTGCAATAATGGGCTTTCATGAAAAGAGGCCAAAACTACATTTTTTCAGCAATATTCAGGTCACAGTACGCAGACCAGATCAGGCATAATTTTTTTTATTCATTAATGTTGTGCTGTTTTTAAATACATTAGATTTTAATTGAATTGATTGTATCATTATTGTGTACATATTTTAATGTAAGTTTTGTGTATATCTAAGTTACTGAGCTCGTCGGACCACTTTAATTGCCCCTAGTGGGATAAAGTTAATTGAATTGAATCGAGGCATGAGTATTAATTTTTTTGTGGTGTTACAGTGGCTTAATGCAGTGTCACCACTAATGAAATAAATAATTGTAATTGCTTACTTATTTGGTGCTTCATTTCTTTACCGTACCACTGCCACTAGAGCAATTTTTGAGCGACCACCCTTATGTAATGATAATAATAATACATAGTTCTTGTATAGCGCTGTTCTCCAGGAAAACACTGGACTCACTGCGCATGCACAACAGCACACCCTTTTTCTCTCAGACACACACGCACAATTATACACTACTTTAAACCACCCCATCCCTTCCCCACACCTTACATTCACTTCCTCTGGGATCAGAATAGGTGGCAGTCAGTTAACAGTTAGCTATATATGAGCTAAGTGTTAAATGCCCGACAAAAAAGAAAAGTCTTTAAGTGAGCCTTGAACTGTGACAATGTGGGCAGATTCCGCATTTCCGTTGGCTGCGAGTTCCACACACTTGGGGCGAAAAAGGTGAAAGAACGCTCCCCGACAGTTTTCATGTTAAGCTTTGGGATTTTTAACAGCTTTTCACTGGAGGAACGGAGGGTGCGTGATGGCTGAGATGTGAGATCACCTGTCATGAGAGACCATCATGCAAGTGGCTGTAGCCACCTAAATGATGGTCTTGTTTGACAGCTAGGTGACACCTTTTGCTCTTCAAAACTTTTTTGGGAATCAGCACCTGTCTGCCAAGACCAAAGGTGGTTGCTAAAAGATGTTCCTCTGTACCACACTTACAGAAAGAAAAATACATTGAGGCCTCAGGTAGGCATTCTGACATTTGAGAGTTGTCCTTTAACCCTTTGGCTGTTGGTAGCAGTGTTTGTTGCAAATGTTTTCTGCAGAAATCATTGCAGCTATCAACAGCCAAAGGGTTAAAGACTTCATTACGGTTTAGAAGGCAGATTGACGATGACAGTTCAGGTGCCAAGCTATCCTTGAACAGGTACTTTCACCTGTCACCCCTACCCGGGTAGAGGCCGTCGATGAGAGACCTCCAGCAACTCCTGTCCTGTGCTCCTCCTTCGATTTTACTCCAGGTGGTTCCCAGTCTCTTGATGTCTGCTTGGAGGTCTCGACGCCAGGAGTTTCTCGGCCTACCTCTTCTCCTCTTTCCCTGGGGGTTCCATGACAATGCCTGCCTAGTGATACTGGAAGCTGGCTTTCTCAGACTGACCGATCCATCCCCATCTTCTTCGCCCAATTTCATTCTCTGCTGTTATCTGCTCTGTTCTCTCCCAGAGTCTGACGTTGCTGATCTTCTCTGGCCAGTGGATTTTCAAAATTCTTCTAAGGCAACTGTTCATGAAGGTCTGTACTGTTGACTGTGGTTTTTGTCAATCTCCAAGTCTCTGCTCCATATAGGAGGACTGGTTTTACATTGGAGTTGAAAATCCGGACTTTGGTGTGTTGTGACAGCTCTCTGGAACTCCACACTTTTTTCGACTGGAGAAAGGCTGCTCTGGCTTTACCAATTCGTGCTCTGACATCTGCATCAGAGCCTCCTTTTTTGTCTATGATGCTCCCGAGATAGATGAAGGACTCCACCTCCTCCAATGGGGTGCCAGCAAGCAAGACTCGTTCTTCCCTGGTTGCTTTCAGCCTCATTGTCTTTGTTTTCTGTTTGTGAATGGTGAGGCCCACTTGGGACGAGATGTCAGCAAGCCTCGTGGTCTTGTCCTGCATTTGTTGATGAGTGTGGGACAGTAATGCCAAGTCGTCTGCAAACTCGAGGTCATCAAGCTGTGTCCAGTGTCCACTGTATTCCACTTCGTCTGTGCTCTGTGGTCATCTACATGACCCAGTCGATGGCCAGTAGGAAGAGGAACGGAGACAGCAGACACTCCTGCCTGACACCAGTTCTGACCTGGAGTTCCCTGGTGAACTGCCCTTCGTGGATCACGCGACATGTCATGCCATCGTAGCTGCTCTTGATCAGGCGGACGAGCTTTGTGGGTACACTGTAGTGTCGTAGGAGTTTCCATAGTCTCTCGGTCCACGCTGTCGAATGCTTTCTCATAATCCACAAAGTTGACGTACAGCGGGGAGCTGTACTCCAGAGACTGTTCCACGATGATGCGGAGAGTGGCGATCTGGTCTGTACATGATCGGTTCTTCCTGAATCCTGCTTGCTGGTCTCTCAGCTGGGGGTCAATGGAGCTCTTCATTCTCTCTAGGATGATCCTGTTGAAGACCTTGCCTGGTACTGACAGCAAGGTGATTCCTCTGTAGTTGGAACACTTGCCGAGGTCGCCCTTCTTGGGAAGCTTGATTAGGTACCCCTCCTTCCAGTCAGCCGGCATCACCTCCTCTTCCCAGATCTTTCCAAACAGTGGGTACAGCATCTCTACTGTTGTCTCTAGGTGTGCTTTCAGAGACTCCGCTGGGATGCAATCTGGCCCTGCTGCTTTGCCGTTCTTCAAAAATGCCACTGCTCTTCTGATCTCTTCCCGGCTGGGTCTGTCACAGCTGATAGGTAGGTCGGTCTCTGCCGGATGGATGTCTGGGGGGTCGGGTGGGCTAGGTCTGTTCAGTAACTCTTCAAAATACTCGGCCCATCTGTCGAGTTGGTCTGCTCTGTCTGCAATAGGCTTGCCTTCTTTGTCTTTTACTGGTCTTTCTATATGGCCATACTTGCCTGACAATCTTCTGGTAATGTCGTAGAGCCGTTTCATGTTGCCGCTGCCTGCTGCCTTATCTGCCTCTGCTGCCAGGCTGTCTGTGTAGGCCCTCTTGTCTGCCCTGATACTCCTCTTCACCTTGCGGTTGGCTTCCGATTATTCCTCCTGTGCCCTTACTTTGGCTGCTCTCGTGCGACTGTTGTTGACAACTGCTTTCTTCTGCATCCTCACTTCTATCTTCTTCAAGGTCTGTGTGTGGTAGTGACCACTTCCCAGTAGTCCTGTCATCGGTCAGCTGTGGGGAGGGTCCGCCGGTGGGGTGCTGGAATCTTAAGAAAGCTAACTGGCCTTTGTTCGCCTCCCTCTGTCAGTCTCGTATTACAGAGGAGGTGGTCATGTCATCTGAAGAACCTATTTCTTCTTTTACTACTATTTTGTTGGACGTAGCGGGTGAAACCATCCCTAAAACTTCCGCCAGTCCCTCGAAAGTCGAGAGTACCATGGTTCAACGAAGAGTGCCGCAAGGCCCAAATAGCGCGCAAATCTGCTCAGCGACGTGCTTTCCGTAATCCGTCGCAAGTGAATATTTTAACCTTTAAAACAGAGGGCGAAAGCTCGTTACATTTTTAAACGTGAACGCCATGCTTCCTGGAGACGCTTCGTCTCATCTTTAACTTCTCGGACTCCATCCCAGAAAGTATGGAAGGCTGTTCGGAGAATTAGGGGCAGGGGTGGCTCGGCTTCTGTTGGCCATCTTAGAGATGGTGCCAGCTTGGTTACAGATAAAAAAGCTGTGGCCAATTTGCTTGCCTCCACCATTGCCCATAATTCTTCAACGGAGCATTATTCACCTTTCTTCCAGAGAGAAGGAGAAGCGAGAGTCTCGTATTTGTGATTTTAAGTCTGATAACTCAGAAGACTATAATGTCCCATTTACATTATCAGAATTACATCAAGCCTTGCAGAAATGTAATGACTCTGCTGCTGGCCTAGATACCGTCCACTATCAGTTCCTAACGCATCTGCCTGAGAAGTCACTCCTTGTACTTCTCAAGGCCTTTAACCATATCTGGAGAACTGGTCATTTTCCGGCGTCTTGGCGCCAGGCTGTGGTTGTACCGATCCCCAAGCCGGGTAAGGATCCTTCTGACCCAGGCAACTACTGGCCTATCGCTTTGTCATCATGTTTATGTAAAACTATGGAGCGCCTGGTCAACACCCGCCTGGTGTGGCATCTTGAGTCACAGGGTCTCCTCACAGACCTCCAGTGCGGTTTCCGGCGCTTCCGTAGTACAACTGACCATTTAGTCCGCTTTGAATCATTTATTCGAGATTCTTTTGTCAACAAGCAGCATGTCTATGCAATTTTCTTTGATCTTGAGAAGGCGTATGACACTACCTGGAAGTATGGCATAATGTCTGACTTGTTGGACATGGGTTTTAAAGGGCACCTGCCCGTTTTTATTCACAATTTTTTGACTAACCGATTGTTCCATGTCCATGTGGGCTTCCACCCTCTCCGACTCCTTTGAACAGGAGATGGGTGTCCCACAGGGCAGCATTCTATCTCCTGTTTTATTTAGTATTAAAATTAACATTGTAAAGGCCGTCAAGGATGATTCTGAATGCTCTTTGCTTGACGACTTTGCTTTGTGCGCACGTGGTCGAGGACTTGCGTCCCTTGAGAGGTGCTTGCAGCTGTGCGTTGATCGCATCCAGCGGTGGGAGTCTCTCAATGGATTCAAGTTCTCGCCCTCCAAGACTGTTTGTGTGCATTTTACTAACCAGACGAAATTTTTTCCAGAACCTAGCCTGAGCATTGCTGGAGTGCCAATTAAGGTGGCCGAGGAGGCAAAGTTTCTGGGGTCATTTTTGACAAAAGACTTACCTTCCGCAACCATATTAATTACCTTAGAACCTTTTGTCAGAAGGCTCTCGACATTCTTCGTGTCGTCGGTCGTACTGACTGGGGTGCGGACCGTACTGTCTTACTTCGTCTGTACCGGGCCCTTGTTCGGTCCAAACTGGATTACGGCTCTGTGGTGTATGGCTCAGCTTCCAAGTCTGTGCTACAGCGTCTGAACACAATTCACCATCAGGGTCTGCGGATATGTCTTGGGGCCTTCAGGACGTCTCCAGTTCCTAGTCTGTATGCCGAGGCAGGGGAGCCTTCTCTCAAGCTCCGCCGCATCCGCCTCATGCTCAGCTACGTTCTGAAACTGAAGGCCCATCCAGACAATCCTGCCTATGATTGTGTTTTTAAACCATCGTTTGCAGAGATTTACGATACCCATCCGGGAGCTGTCCGTCCACTTTCTTTCCGTGTCCGACCTCATCTGCAGGCGGCCGGATTGGACCTGGACAGAGTTTCGGAATCCCTGCAACACATCACTCCACCTTGGCTCTTACCAGTTCCTGACATCTTGCTGGACTTGACTGCCCACAAGAAAGACTCTACTCCACCAGCCATATACCAACAGAGCCTCAATGTACTGCTTTAAATTTTTCCTGGCTATTGTCGCATCTATACCGATGGGTCAAAGTCTGAGGATGGGAGAGTGGCTGTGGCCGCAGTGTCTTCTCGCCATCCTAGACGCCCATTTAAGCACCGCCTCCCAGACCACTCATCTGTATTTAGTGCGGAACTGCAGGCGGTTCTGCTGGCACTCAAGCATGCTTATCGATCTAGAGAAAGGAACTTCCTGATTCAGTCTGACTCTCTTTCTGCCCTGCAGGCCATTCAGGGCACGGGAAATGACCACCCACTGCTGGTGCAGATCAGAGAGCTCCACGCGGACTTGATGAAGGAATATTATGATATCATTTTTATTTGGGTGCCAGGGCATGTGGGCATCGAAGGCAACAGGATCGCAGATTCTGCTGCCAACGATGCCCGCAATGACCCTGTCCCTGACACACAGACTGTTTATAGTGATTTTAGACATGTGGCTAGTGCGTACATAGCCCGTGAGTGGCAGTCCGAGTGGGACAAAGAGGAAGCTAACAAGCTGCATGAAGCCCTTCCTAAGTTGTCCGACGGTCTACCTTATCACTGCGGCAGCCGCCGTGAGGAGACTGTCCTGGCTCGGCTCCACATCGGCCACACGTATGTTACGCACTCTTATTTACTTAAACAGGAGGAGTGTCCATGGTGTTATGCCTGCGACGAGCAGTACTCTGTTCAACACTTTTTGTTTTGTGCTGATCTAATCGACACAAGGTATAAACATTTCACTGCAGACTCCTTGAAGGTCTTGTTCCGGGATGTGCCCCCGGACAAGATCTTCAGTTTTCTGAGAGAGTGCCATATTTTTAATAAGATTTGAGCGTTTATAGATTATGATGTTTCTATTATATTGACCTTTTTGAGAGTCTTCCGACGTTTTCTTTAAAGACCTGTGCGACATTTTAGCCTGACATATTTTTAAGGTATGTTTACATCATGTCTTAAGACCTTTCTTTTAGTCTGGCTGACCAGATTTTTACCCTTCCCGCCGTGAGATGGCCTTAGTTGCCTGCTCGGCGTTAAACCCAAATAACTAACTCTTACCAGTTCCTGACATCTTGCTGGACTTGACTGCCCACAAGAAAGACTCTACTCCACCAGCCATATACCAACAGAGCCTCAATGAACTGCTTTCAATTTTTCCTGGCTATTGTCGCATCTATACCGATGGGTCAAAGTCTGAGGATGGGAGAGTGGCTGCGGCCGCAGTGTCCTCTCGCCATCCTAGACGCCCATTTAAGCACCGCCTCCCAGACCACTCATCTGTATTTAGTGCGGAACTGCAGGCGGTTCTGCTGGCACTCAGGCATGCTTATCGATCTAGCCTACCCGGCACCGGCCTCCACGTGGCGTGGGTGGGTAGTCCACTCGGTCCCTGACTGAGTGGGCTAGCAGACTGGTGCCATCTTTGTCCAGGATTAGGACTTGATGTCAGCAGATATGTTCAGTCTTTTTCACTGGTCCGGTTTTTAAGGAGCTGTGCTTACCCAGGTCTTACCATGTTGGATTGGTCCTTAAAAATACGCGTGAGCTTTTGGTCCTTTGGATCCCAAGTGTTTGCCGTGCTTGGAGACCCGTGTCGGGGGAGAAGAGGATCCTGGTGGCTGAAACACTCCACTTTGGCCTTGACTTCTGCCTAAACGGGAGGCTAGTCGTACCGGCCTAGTCAATCGGCTCTTGTCACGTCGAGCCCTATCCCCCTGTTGACATGCGGGTTGTTATACGGAGCACCATGCTATAGCCTCTGATGCTGATTAGGTGCTTTACGCCAGTATTCCCCTGTATTCAACAGTGTGATAGAAGGCGGTGGCTCAAACGGTTCAATCGGGCTTACCCCCTTGAGTATATCTTTCGGGCAGTCTCCATTGTGCGTCGGCTGGAGACCCGCCGACAATTGCACTTTCCCTTGTTGGGCTCGGTGGCAGGCGGGGACCCCCGGGGGATGAATATCTATCATACTATAATATGGAAAATATCAAAAAAGCAAAACTAGCACCAAAGCGGCACATAGCCGCCGACATTGTCATTGAGAACGATAGTGACTCTGACTGTGAGGAAGCGGCACCTCAGGCGTCGGCCGCCTGGCCTCGCTTTCTCATTGATGGGTGTCCCACAGGGCAGCATTCTATCTCCTGTTTTATTTAGTATTAAAATTAATAACATTGTAAAGGCCGTCAAGGATGATTCTGAATGCTCTTTGTTTGTTGACGACTTTGCTTTGTGCGCACGTGGTCGAGGACTTGCGTCCCTTGAGAGGCGCTTGCAGCTGTGCGTTGATCGCATCCAGCGGTGGGTGTCTCTCAATGGATTCAAGTTCTCGCCCTCCAAGACTGTTTGTGTGCATTTTACTAACCAGACGAAATTTTTTCCAGAACCTAGCCTGAGCATTGCTGGAGTGCCAATTAAGGTGGCCGAGGAGGCAAAGTTTCTGGGGGTCATTTTTGACAAAAGACTTACCTTCCGCAACCATATTAATTACCTTAGAACCTCTTGTCAGAAGGCTCTCGACATTCTTCGTGTCGTCGGTCGTACTGACTGGGGTGCGGACCGTACTGTCTTACTTCGTCTGTACCGGGCCCTTGTTCGGTCCAAACTGGATTTCGGCTCTGTGGTGTATGGCTCAGCTTCCAAGTCTGTGCTACAGCGTCTGAACACAATTCACCATCAGGGTCTGCGGATATGTCTTGGGGCCTTCAGGACGTCTACAGTTCCTAGTCTGTATGCCGAGGCAGGGGAGCCTTCTCTCAAGCTCCGCCGCATCCGCCTCATGCTCAGCTACGTTCTGAAACTGAAGGCCCATCCAGACAATCCTGCCTATGATTGTGTTTTTAAACCATCGTTTGCAGAGATTTACGATACCCATCCGGGAGCTGTCCGTCCACTTTCTTTCCGTGTCCGACCTCATCTGCAGGCGGCCGGATTGGACCTGGACAGAGTTTCGGAATCCCTGCAACACATCACTCCACCTTGGCTCTTACCAGTTCCTGACATCTTGCTGGACTTGACTGCCCACAAGAAAGACTCTACTCCACCAGCCATATACCAACAGAGCCTCAATGAACTGCTTTTAATTTTTCCTGGCTATTGTCGCATCTATACCGATGGGTCAAAGTCTGAGGATGGGAGAGTGGCTGCGGCCGCAGTGTCCTCTCGCCATCCTAGACGCCCATTTAAGCACCGCCTCCAGACCACTCATCTGTATTTAGTGCGGAACTGCAGGCGGTTCTGCTGGCACTCAGGCATGCTTATCGATCTAGAGAAAGGAACTTCCTGATTCTGTCTGACTCTCTTTCTGCCCTGCAGGCCCTTCAGGGCACGGGAAATGACCACCCACTGCTGGTGCAGATCAGAGAGCTCCACGCGGACTTGATGAAGGAATATTATGATATCATTTTTATTTGGGTGCCAGGGCATGTGGGCATCGAGGGCAACAGGATCGCAGATTCTGCTGCCAACGATGCCCGCAATGACCCTGTCCCTGACACACAGAATGTTTATAGTGATTTTAGACATGTGGCTAGTGCGTACATAGCCCGTGAGTGGCAGTCCGAGTGGGACAAAGAGTAAGCTAACAAGCTGCATGAAGCCCTTCCTAAGTTGTCCGACGGTCTACCTTATCGCTGCGGCAGCCGCCGTGAGGAGACTGTCCTGGCTCGGCTCCACATCGGCCACACGTATGTTACGCACTCTTATTTACTTAAACAGGAGGAGCGTCCATGGTGTTATGCCTGCGACGAGCAGTACTCTGTTCAACATTTTTTGTTGTCTTGTGCTGATCTAATCGACACAAGGTATAAACATTTCACAGCAGACTCCTTGAAGGTTTTGTTCCGGGATGTGCCCCCGGACAAGATCTTCAGTTTTCTGAGAGAGTGCCATATTTTAAAAAAGATTTGAGCGTTATAGATTATGATGTTTTTATTATTTTGACCTTTTTGAGAGTCTTCCGACGTTTTCTTTAAAGACCTGTGCGACATTTTAGCCTGACATATTTTTAAGGTATATTTACATCATGTCTTAAGACCTTTCTTTTAGTCTGGCTGACCAGATTTTTACCCTTCCCGCCGTGATATGGCCTTAGTTGCCTGCTCGGCGTTAAACCCAAATAACTAACTCATCTCCTGTAACTGGTACATAATCATTAGCCAACACCAAAATTTGAGAAGTGAGACCTTGGGGCTAAAGGGTTAACAAGTTATCTGGTAACTGTGCATGTAGTAAGATATTTACCTTTTTTAAAATTAATTATTCCACTGTACAGGTCTGTTAAAGAACATCCATGACTGGGGAAAGAGTGGGAAAAATATGCTATCACGTGTGGATAAAGCTGAGAAGGCGGCAGAACTGGATGTGGACCAGGAACATCCGGGCTATTTGCTTCGGCGAGATCTTGTTCGGATCATTGGCAACGTGTGCTACCAACACAAAGAAAATCAGGATCTGGTCAGTATTATAAATAAGTAGATAAAAGTTAAATGGATTAACTCATTCGAGACGTGCCGCATACGGATACATGGCAAATAGTTGCGTATCCGTATGCAGCATGTCTCGAATGTGTGAACCCTTCGACGCTGCTGCTGATAGAGCTCTGTAGAAAAGACGCATAACTATGTGTCTTTGCCCACTGAGCGGTATCGTTAGTAGTATTTAAGGGCCCTAAAAATAATTTAAAAATAGTTAGAAAAAAGCAATAAATAAATGAATAAATTGGATGTTGCAGAACTTTATTCAGATTATCTGCAGCTTGCCCTGCTGTATTTTGTCCATCTGAAGAAAAAAATTGGAATATTGGAGAAGCTGTTTTGAGCAACCATCTTTTCTGCAGGAAAAAAGTGGTCATGAATGAGATGCTGTCTAAAGAGGTCTGAGCTGAACAGTTATAGCCACCTAAATCATGGTTTTTAATCCATTAAGCCTTGGACGACATAATCAAATTTGGAGATTTCCTCTGAGGTCTACCTCACTAATTTCGAAATAGATTGACTGTGATAGTTCAAGGATGGTGTCAGAATAGCTTGGCGCCTGATGCACATCCTGTCATTATCGTGCGAGGGCTGTATGGGTTAATGACAAGGGATCTCTCATGAGGGTGGTCACTCAAAACAGGTTCTGCTGTATATAACAGCCCTGATGCTCATGTATTTTCAGGTTCGTGCTCTGGGTGGCATACCTTTGGTTCTGGAGCAAGCTGTCATTGATGACCGCAACCCATGTATCTTTTGCTGAGTATCGTATTTGCTAAATTTGCAGTTATTATTCAATAGTTATCAATTGATTTAGGGGGGCTTGCTGTGCAGAGGATAGATGGTTCAAGTTTGGTTTGTAATGGATGTTAGCTCTTTCCTTTCAGTGTTTGCAGACCGTTAATTATTTTTTGTGAAAGTATGGAAGACATGGAAGTTTAATGACTTTCTGGAGACATTTGTTGTAATTTGTACTGGACAGTGGCTAAGGGGATAGAGAGAGGAGGGGAAATTGCATCTACAATGTAAAATTAAAAAAAAAAATAGCTAAATGTCAGTGCATGAAACTTGAGTTTAGCTTCAGTCAGCATTGCTTGGCAGACAAACTGATGAAAGACCTTGGCATCTGGAAGTATAAGCAGTGTCTTCTGTGTGCTGGTCTGTAATTTTGGAATTTACTGTTTTAAAATTGGAGACCATCACACAAATAATAATGCATGCGTTTTTCTGCATTTAGCCATTTGCTGTAGGTAGCGCTTTGTTTCCTCAAAACACATTACCGATGACATGACTGTCAGGAAATAGTCTACTTGCTTACCAATTTTAGCCTAAGACCTGAAGGGTCCCCCCAGGAGGCTCTCGGGGATCCCTAACAGGGACGAGAGTAGCCCTCCCATACCCATCTGGTCACGTGCCACGTGGTGCATCCTTTAGCCAGTTGTCTACTTCGCTGTTAGCGTACGCATGCGTTTTCTAGAGCCTAAGGACCCTACCTTCATGGAGACTGTGTACGGTGCGACCGTTCCTCACCGGCTTGCCTTTTCCTTGCCTTCCGTCTTCCTTTTCCTTGCGTGGCCTCCTTCTCTGCCTGGCCTCGTCTGTGCCTCGTGCAGCTTGCTGGGCCTGGAGCCTTCCAGACTCCCGTCGCACGCGGTGGTTTGTGCTTCATCACTCTGCCGTTCCGCCATGGACAGGTAAAGTCTCGGCCGCTTCCTACATCTCGCCCGGCTGGGCCGGACGTCGTGCTTGGCTCGAACTACTGTTTGTTTTCTCTCCGCATTTTGCTGTGAGTTTCGCTCGTTACTTAATTTCGGGGCTTTAAATGGCGGGGTTAATTACCCGCCACCGGTCGCCTTTCATGTATGGGTATGTGTTACAGTTACCAAGTGCGCCCCTCTCCAGTTCGGCGACTTTCAGTGGCCTAGTGTCTGCCACACAGTGTGTCTACCGGGTGCCGGCTGCTCCTGTCATCGGCTGCGCTGGCTGCGCCTCTTGACCGGAGGTTCTTGGTCTCTACTCTGGTGTTTCTACCGGTGAGCGACCCGCAACTGCCCGCCTTCCTTGGGACCTACCGCGGCACGGGATTGTTCAAGCTTCCCTCGGACTTGGGATAGCACTCGCCTTGCATCCCTGGTAAGTTTGTAGCCTATTAGTAGACGCGTTAAGCCCGCTGACTCCTCCGGCGAGTCGCCAAGCCGGCTATGTGCCCCCCTCCATTGAGCTTCGGGCACCGCGACCTTGTTGCCATTAGTTCACGCGTCGGCCTTTTGGCCCTACTTCTAAGCCCGCTGACTCCTCCGGCGAGTCGCCCAGCCGGCTACGTGCCCCCCTCCTTGAGCCCCGGGCACCGCGACCTTGTCGCTCATTACAAAAACAAAAAGGAAAAAGTAGTTGCGTTGGCCTCGCGGCCCTTCCTAAGCCCGCTGACTCCTCCGGCGAGTCGCCAAGCCGGCTACGTGCCCCCCTCAGCCCCGGGCACCATGACCTTTGTCACCAATTAGTTCATGCGTCGGCCCTTCGGCCCCAGCTTTTCAGCCCGCTGACTCCTCCAGCGAGTCAAGCCGGCTACGTGCCCCCCTCCTTGAGCTGGGCACCACGACCTTGTCACCATTTCGTACACGCTTCGGCACTTCGGCCCAGTCTCTAGGCCCGCTGACTCCTACGGCGAGTCGCCAAGCCGCTATGTGCCCCCCTCCTTGAGCCCCGGGCACCGCGAACCTTGTCGCCTGTTAGTACCCTAGTGGGCCTTGTGGCCCCTCCTAAGCCCGCTGACTCCTTCCGCGAGTCGCCCAGCCAGCTACGTGCCCCCCTCCTTGAGCCTCGGGCACCGCGTCTTGGTCGTCTTTCATACACCTCGGGACTTCGGACCGATCCCCCAGGCGCCTACGGCCATTCCACGTTGAATTCACCGGTGCTCGCCTGTTTACCAAAGTTGAGCAACGTCGCGCTCGGTTAGCTCTTGGATGGGTGTCCTCTTGGGTACACCCAGTGCAAGAGGGGATCGACGTCTTCGCCCTCGTCGCGTGGATAGACGCGGTGCCCGGCGTTCGTCGCCCGCCCGCTCGACTCCCTCCGGTGTTCCTGTCGGCCTTCGCCTTGTGCTCAGCGCTGTCGTTCTCCTCGGGACAGCCGTCTTCCCCGCTCTCAGCGCCCTTCACCTCCAGCGTCCCCCCGACCCTTTCCGGTGGATGACTCGGCGTCCTGCTGCCCTGTCCACTTCTCGTGGCGAGTCTCTACGCGCCTTGGAGTCACGCGGCCCGTCTCTTCGCGCTTGCCGCCGCTCAGAGGAAGCTGCTGCCTTGTAGACGCTGCCCCTCAGGTGGAGAAGCGTGACCTCGGGATGCTCTTCTGCCCACCTCCAGCGAGTTCCGCCTCTGACACGGTCTTCTTCTCCATTCGCCGCTGGCCCTCCGGTGTCGACATCGCCTTCGGCTCCCTGGTTCACTGGCCACTCGCTACCCTTCGTGCCCGCTGCCTCCGGTGGTTCCGCCGGCATTTGTGCTTGCGGCGGCTCTTCCCAGCTCCAGCGGATCTTCCTCGTGGCTTCGAACCCTCCGCCTGCCGCTCCCTAGCCTTCTGTGACCTGCGGCGTGATGTATTCCGCCGTGCCTGCCCTGGCCTTCCCCCCTGATGTGACGTCGCAGCTCTACAGTGCTCCTGTTGGTGCCCGCGCCTTTCGGCCCTGCCTGGCGGTCTCTGAAGGAAGCTATCTCGGACCGTTGGCCCAGCGCTCCCCCTTGTGGACCGAGTTCCCGTCCTTCGGACCAAGGCCGTCGCCCTTCGCGGGCAGGTCTCTGCTCTTCTTCGGAAAGCTGCGACAGAGCTCGTCGCTCGGCGCGACTCCCCCATCTTCTACAGCCGTTTCTTGTTGTCCCCAGCTTGGAGGCAAGTGGAGGCCAATCATCGTTCTCCCCGCCGTGAACCAGTCCTTTGCTGCCCCATCCTTCCGCTTGGAGACAGCCTGGGCCCTTCGCGTCGCCTTTCAGCCCATGGACTTCGCCGCCAGCCTGGATCTGTCCGATGCTTCTGCACGTCCCCATGCCTCCCGCCCCCCGCCGTTACCTACGCTTTGCCTTCGACGGGACCGTTTACCAGTTTTGGGCCCTCCCCTTCGGTCTCAACCTCAGCCCATGGGTCTTTACGCGGATCATGGACGCCGTGGTGGCCAGAGCCCGACGATCTTCCTCCAGCCTGATCTCCAACTATTTAGACGACTTTCTTCTGCGGAATCGGTCGGTGGTCTCTCTTCTCAAGGACAGGGATGCGCTTCTTCTCCTGTTATCTCGCCTGGGCTTCCTGGTCAATGCCGACAAGTCCGACCTCTCGCCCTCCCGCCACTTCGTTCACCTGGGGATGGAGTTTGTGACCGACCGCAACCTGGTGCGTCTTCCCGAGCCTCGGATCCAGAAACTTGCCGATCTAGCCCGTTTGGTAGCTCAGGAAGCGGCTGTCCCCGCCAGAGTGTGGCTCCAGCTCCTCGGCCTGATGAGTGCAGCGGCGGTTCTCCTCCCCCTCGGTCGTCTGTACTCCCATTCTCTCCAACTGCATCTTCTCCTCCACTGGAGACCGTCCTCCGGCGATCTCTCTACCCTGGTGCCGATCTCTCCTATGCTGCAACCCCATCTGCTTCGCTGGACGGTGTTACGATTGTGGTTGTGTTATTCTGTGAGAGCGTGCGTGTGTTATTCGTAGGTAACGATCCATTTATTTGAGCTATCACGGTTACATTTCACCTGTTTGTTTTTTTTTAGTAAGATTTTTGTTTGTTTGTGAGTAGAGCCGATTTCGTTTTGTTAAGTTTAGTCCGGAACGTTCTAGTTTGGTCCTTTGGATCCCAAGTGTTTGCCGTGCTTGGAGACCCGTGTCTGGGGAGAAGAGGATCCTGGTGGCTGGAACACTCCACTTTGGCCTTGACTTCTGCCTAAACGGGAGGATAGTCGTACCGGCCTAGTCAATCGGCTCTTGTCACGTCGAGCCCTATCCCCCTGTTGACATGCGGGTTGTTATACGGAGCACCATGCTATAAGCCTCTGATGATGATTAGGTGCTTTACGCCAGTATTCCCCTGCATTCAACAGTGTGATAGAAGGCGGTGGCTCAAACGGTTCAATCGGGCTTACCCCCTTGAGTATATCTTTCGGGCAGTCTCCATTGTGCGTCGGCTGGAGACCCGCCGACAATTGCACTTTCCCTTGTTGGGCTCGGTGGCGGGCGGGGACCCCCGGGGGATGAATATCTATCATACTATAATATGGAAAATATCAAAAAAGCAAAACTGGCACCAAAGCGGCACATAGCCGCCGACATTGTCATTGAGAACGATAGTGACTCTGACTGTGACGAAGTGACACCTCAGGCGTCGGCCGCCTGGCCTCGCTTTATCATTATCCACAGCAAAGTCAAAGAGAAGCCTGTTTCCAAGCTGCACCCTTTCCTGGTAAAGGAGACCCTCAGGAGCCGTGTTGGCAGGCCTGAGGCCCAGCGCCTCAGGTCTGGTGACTTGCTGGTAGAGTGCCGCACCCGGGCACACTCCAATGGGCTACTGAGGCTCTCCTCCATCGGAGACACTCCAGTGGAGGTCACTCCCCACAAAACAATGAATTCCTCTAGAGGAGTGATTAAAGATCAAGCATTGGCCAAACTATCTGAAGATGAACTTGTACGGAACCTTAAGTCACAGGGGGTGACCTACGTAAGGCGCTTCATTTCCAAACGAGGTGGTAGGGAGATCCGTCTCCCTACCATCATCCTGACGTTTGGCACCCCCACAGCTCCTACCATCTGGGGAGGTTACTACTCCCTAAAAGTGAAAAAGTACGTCCCGCTCCCCCTTCGGTGCTTTAAGTGCCAAAAGTATGGCCATGGGCAGAAGACATGCCGCCAGGCAGAGGCTCTATGCGCCCGTTGCACTAAGCCCGGACACTCTGCTGAGTCCTGCACAGCCATCCCCCTGTGTGTGAATTGCCAGGGGGCGCATATGGCTTCAGACAAGAAGTGTCCTCGTTGGATCTCAGAGTGCAGGATTCAGCAGGTGCGTGTGGAGAAGGGGCTGTCCTTTGCGGACGCCAAAAAACTGGTTGATGGCCCTGGTGCAGCTGAGGCTGCGCCAAACTCAAATAACTTTGTGTATACATTCAGTGCTGCAGTGGCAGGCAAGCGCCCCACCAAAGACTTCTCTTGTCAAACCCCAACTTCTTGGTTGGGGGCGGATCCTCGGATCCTCTCACCCCTGGAGAGTAACCCTCCTCCGGTGGTGACGACGAGCCAGGGAACGCAGAGGGCGGACGCTACCGGTCCGGTGGCACCACCTTCTGCTGCTCCTAAGCCTCAGCCCCCACCCAAACCTACTAGTTTGTCAACGCCATAGGTTTCTGGCTCTGGTCAGCCTTCTAAGGCCGCTAACTCTAGCGGCAGGACCGCTGCCCAGGACCAGAAGTCAAAGAAATCTATGGGACCGCCGTGTGCACGGGCCCAGAAGGGGAACACTGATGTCCCCCTTCAAAACAAATATGCTGCATTGGAGTAGCAGATGGAGGGAGTGGAAGTTGCCGATGCTGCGGCAGCTCCACCCCCTTCATCTCCTAGGAACCAGGAGTTCCGGGAGCCGGCCCCCCCCCCCCCCCCCCCCTCTGTTTCTCCAACTCGTTCCAAGGCAAAGGAAAAAGGGGGGAAAAACTCCGCACCCCCAGATAAGACATAATCATGGACTCTTTGCTTCAGTGGAATTGTCGTGGTTTTCATGCTAACTTTGAGGAATTACGTCTTTTAGTCAAGTGCTATAACCTCTCAGTAATATCTCTTCAGGAGACTTACCTGAAGACTTCTGACCCTGTGTCCTTTAATGGTTTTAACGTTATACATAAAGGCTCTGATTCGGAGAGGCGCTCGGGTGGAGTGGCTCTTCTCATTAGTAGCCAAATTTTATGTAGCCCCGTTAGCATCGACACCTGTCTTCAGGCTGTCGCAGCTCGGGTTACCTTGAAGACCAAAACCAGTATTTACCTGCCACCGTCCCTGCGGGTCTGTAGTAATGATTTTTTTAATTCAGTTGATCAACTGCCCCCTCCCTTTATTCTCATGGGGGATTTTAACGGTCACGCTCACCTTTGGGGTAGTGACCACTATGATGGCAGAGGTCAGATGTTAGAAGATGTTTTTTCTCAACTTAATCTATGTGTCTTTAACGATGGTTCACCTACATACTCTAACCCAGGTTCAGGATCTAGTTCTGTTCTAGACCTGACTGTGTGTGATCCTTCTCTCATGCTGGACTTTGACTGGAAGGTTCACGATGACCTGTGTGGTAGTGACCACTTCCCAGTAGTCCTGTCATCGGTCAGCTGTGGGGAGGATCCGCCGGTGGGGCGCTGGAATCTTAAAGCTAACTGGCCTCTGTTCGCCTCCCTCTGTCAGTCTCGTATTACAGAGGAGGTGGTCATGTCATCTGAAGAACCTATTTCTTCTTTTACTACTATTTTGTTGGACGTAGCGGGTGAAACCATCCCTAAAACTTCCGCATCAGTCCCTCGAAAGCCGAGAGTACCATGGTTCAACGAAGAGTGCCGCAAGGCCCAAATAGCGCGCAAATCTGCTCAGCGACGTGCTTTCCGTAATCCGTCGCAAGTAAATATTTTAACCTTTAAAAGACAGAGGGCGAAAGCCCGTTACATTTTTAAACGTGAACGCCGTGCTTCCTGGAGACGCTTCGTCTCATCTTTAACTTCTCGGACTCCGTCCCAGAAAGTATGGAAGGCTGTTCGGAGAATTAGGGGCAGAGGTGGCTCGGCTTCTGTTGGCCATCTTAGAGATGGTGTCAGTTTGGTTACAGATAAAAAAGCTGTGGCCAATTTGCTTGCCTCCACCACTGCCCATAATTCTTCAACAGAGCATTATTCACCTTTCTTCCAGAGAGAGAAGGAGAAACGAGAGTCTCGTATTTGTGATTTTGAGTCCGATAACTCAGAAGACTATAATGTCCCATTTACATTATCAGAATTGCAGCAAGCTTTGCAGAAATGTAATGACTCTGCTGCTGGCCTAGATACCGTCCACTATCAATTCCTAACGCATTTGCCTGAGAGGTCACTCCTTGTACTTCTCAAGGCCTTTAACCATATCTGGAGAACTGGTCATTTTCCGCCGTCTTGGCGCCAGGCTGTGGTTGTACCGATCCCCAAGCCGGGTAAGGATCCTTCCGACCCGGGCAACTACCGGCCTATCGCTTTGACATGTTTATGTAAAACTATGGAGCGCCTGGTCAACACCCACCTGGTGTGGCATCTTGAGTCACAGGGTCTCCTCACAGACCTCAGTGCAGTTTCCGGCGCTTCCGTAGTACAACTGACCATTTAGTCCGCTTTGAATCATTTATTCGAGATTCTTTTGTCAACAAGCAGCATGTCTGTGCAATTTTCTTCGATCTTGAGAAGGCGTATGACACTACCTGGAAGTATGGCATAATGTCTGACTTGTTGGACATAGGTTTTAAAGGGCACCTGCCCGTTTTTATTCACAATTTTTTTACTAACCGGTCGTTCCATGTCCGTGTGGGCTCCACCCTCTCCGACTCCTTTGAACAGGAGATGGGTGTCCCACAGGGCAGCATTCTATCTCCTGTTTTATTTAGTATTAAAATTAATAACATTGTAAAGGCCGTCAAGGATGATTCTGAATGCTCTTTGTTTGTTGACGACTTTGCTTTGTGCGCACGTGGTCGAGGACTTGCGTCCCTTGAGAGGCGCTTGCAGCTGTGCGTTGATCGCATCCAGCAGTGGGTGTCTCTCAATGGATTCAAGTTCTCGCCCTCCAAGACTGTTTGTGTGCATTTTACTAACCAGACGAAATTTTTTCCAGAACCTATCCTGAGCATTGCTGGAGTGCCAATTAAGGTGGCCGAGGAGGCAAAGTTTCTGGGGGTCATTTTTGACAAAAGACTTACCTTCCGCAACCATATTAATTACCTTAGAACCTCTTGTCAGAAGGCTCTCGACATTCTTCGTGTCGTCGGTCGTACTGACTGGGGTGCGGACCGTACTGTCTTACTTCGTCTGTACCGGGCCCTTGTTCGGTCCAAACTGGATTACGACTCTGTGGTGTATGGCTCAGCTTCCAAGTCTGTGCTACAGCGTCTGAACACAATTCACCATCAGGGTCTGCGGATATGTCTTGGGGCCTTCAGGACGTCTCCAGTTCCTAGTCTGTATGCCGAGGCAGGGGAGCCTTCTCTCAAGCTCCGCCGCATCCGCCTCATGCTCAGCTACGTTCTGAAACTGAAGGCCCATCCAGACAATCCTGCCTATGATTGTGTTTTTAAACCATCGTTTGCAGAGATTTACGATACCCATCCGGGAGCTGTCCGTCCACTTTCTTTCCGTGTCCAACCTCATCTGCAGGCGGCCGGATTGGACCTGGACAGTTTCGGAATCTCTGCAACACATCACTCCACCTTGGCTCTTACCAGTTCCTGACATCTTGCTGGACTTGACTGCCCACAAGAAAGACTCTACTCCACCAGCCATATACCAACAGAGCCTCAATGAACTGCTTTCAATTTTTCCTGGCTATTGTCGCATCTATACCGATGGGTCAAAGTCTGAGGATGGGAGAGTGGCTGCGGCCGCAGTGTCCTCTCGCCATCCTAGACGCCCATTTAAGCACCGCCTCCCAGACCACTCATCTGTATTTAGTGCGGAACTGCAGGCGGTTCTGCTGGCACTCAGGCATGCTTATCGATCTAGAGAAAGGAACTTCCTGATTCTGTCTGACTCTCTTTCTGCCCTGCAGGCCCTTCAGGGCACGGGAAATGACCACCCACTGCTGGTGCAGATCAGAGAGCTCCACGCGGACTTGATGAAGGAATATTATGATATCATTTTTGTTTGGGTGCCAGGGCATGTGGGCATCGAAGGCAACAGGATCGCAGATTCTGCTGCCAACGATGCCCGCAATGACCCTGTCCCTGACACACAGACTGTTTATAGTGATTTTAGACATGTGGCTAGTGCGTACATAGCCCGTGAGTGGCAGTCCGAGTGGGACAAAGAGGAAGCTAACAAGCTGCATGAAGCCCTTCCTAAGTTGTCCGACGGTCTAACTTATCGCTGCGGCAGCCGCCGTGAGGAGACTGTCCTGGCTCGGCTCCACATCGGCCACACGTATGTTACACACTCTTATTTACTTAAACCGGAGGAGCGTCCATGGTGTTATGCCTGCGACGAGCAGTACTCTGTTCAACACTTTTTGTTTTGTGCTGATCTAATCGACACAAGGTATAAACATTTCACAGCAGACTCCTTGAAGGTTTTGTTCCGGGATGTGCCCCCCGGACAAGATCTTCAGTTTTCTGAGAGAGTGCCATATTTTTAATAAGATTTGAGCGTCTATAGATTATGATTTTATTATTTTGACCTTTTTGAGAGTCTTCCGATGTTTTCTTTAAAGACCTGTGCGACATTTTAGCCCGACATATTTTTAAGGTATATTTACATCATGTCTTAAGACCTTTCTTTTAGTCTGGCTGACCAGATTTTTACCCTTCCCGCCGTGAGATGGCCTTAGTTGCCTGCTCGGCGTTAAACCCAAATAACTAACTAAACGGGAGGCTAGTCGTACCGGCCTAGTCAAATCGGCTCTTGTCACGTTGAGCCCTATCCCACTGTTGACATGCGGGTTGATATACGGAGCACCATGCTATAGCTTCTGCTGCTGATTAGGTGCTTTACGCCAGTATTCCCCTGCATTCAACAGTGTGATAGAAGGCGGTGGCTCAAACGGTTCAATCGGGCTTACCCCCTTGAGTATATCTTTCGGGCAGTCTCCATTGTGCGTCGGCTGGAGACCCGCCGACATTTGCACTTTCCCTTGTTGGGCTCGGTGGCGGTCGGGAACCCCCGGGGGATGAATATCTCTACTATTATAATATGGATACAAACAAAAAACCCAAACTTGCACAGAAGCGGCACATAGCCACCAACATTGAACATGACAGTGACTTGGACTGTGAGGAAGCGACGCCTCAGGCGTCGGCCGTATGGCCTCGCTTCCTCATTGTCCATAGCAAGGTGAAGGAGAAACCTGTTACTAAGCTGCATCCTTTTCTGGTGGGGGAGACCCTCAGGAGCCGTGTTGGCAGGCCTGAGGCCCAGCGCCTCAGGTCTGGTGACTTGCTGGTGGAGTGCCGTACCCGGGCACACTCCAATGGGCTACTGAGGCTCTCTTCCATCGGAGACACTCCGGTGGAGGTCACACCCCACAAGACTATGAATTCGTCAAGAGGCGTAATCAAAGATCAAGCTTTGGCAGAACTGTCGGAAGATGAACTTGTACGGAACCTTAAGTCTCAGGGGGTGACTTACATCGGGCTCTTCGCTTCCAAGCTAGGTGGTGGGGAGATCCGTCTCCCTACCATCATCCTGACGTTTGGCACCCCCACCCCTCCTACTATCTTCTGGGGAGGTTACTACTCCCTGAGAGTGAAAAAGTACGTCCCTCTCCCCCTCCGGTGCTTTAAGTGCCAAAAGTATGGCCATGGGCAGAAGACATGCCGTCAGGCAGAGGCTTCATGCGCCCGTTGCACCAAGCCCGGACACTCTGCTGAGTCCTGCACAGCCACCCCCTTGTGTGTGAATTGCCAGGGGGCTCATATGGCTTCGGATAAGAAATGCCCTTGTTGGATATCCGAGTGCAAGATTCAGCAGGTGCGTGTGGAGAAGGGACTGTCCTTTCTAGATGCCAAAAAACTGGTTGAAGGCTCTGGTGCAGCTGCGGCTGCCCCAACCTCTAACACCTCAGTATATACTTTCAGTGCAGCGGTGGCAGGCAAGCGTCCCACCAAAGATTTTTCATGTCAGACCCCAACTTCTTGGTTGGGGGCGGAGCCTCGGGTCATCTCGCCCCTGGAGAGTAACCCTCCTCCGGTGGTGACGAAGAGCCAGGGAATGCAGAAGGCGGACACTGCCGGTCCGGTTGTGCCGCCTTCTGTTGTCCCTAAGCCTCAGCCCCCACCCAAACCTGTTAGTCAGTCAACTCCAAAGGCTTCTGGCTCTGGTCAGCCTTCTAAGGCCGCTTACTCTAGCGGCAGGAACGCTGCCCAGGACCAGGGGTCTAAGAAATCTATGGGACCGCTGTGCGCACGGGCCCAGAAGGGGAACACTGATGTCCCCCTTCAAAACAAATATGCTGCACTGGAGGAACGGATGGAGGGAGTGGAAGTTGTCGTTGCTGATTTTGCGGCAGCTCCACCCTCTTCATCTCCGAGGAACCAGAGGAGGCCCGGGAGCCGGCCCCCCTGTTTCTTCAACTCCTTCCAAGGTAAAGGAAAAAGGGGGAAAAAACTCTTCACCCCCAGATAAGACATAATCATGTACTCTATGCTTCAGTGGAATTGTCGTGGTTTTCAAGCTAACTTTGAGGAATTACGTCTTTTAGTCAAGTTCTATAACCCCTCAGTAATTTCTCTTCAGGAGACTTGCCTGAAGACTTCTGACCATGTATCCTTTAATGGTTTTAACGTTATACACAAAGGCTCTGATTCGGAGAGGCGCTCGGGTGGAGCGGCTCTTCTCATTAGTAGCCAAATTTTAAGTAGCCCCGTTAGCATCGACACCTGTCTTCAGGCTGTCGCTGCTCGGGTTACCTTAAAAAAGACCATAACCATATGCAGTATTTACCTGCCACCATCACTGCGGGTCTGTAGCAATGATATTTTTAACTTAGTAGATCAACTGCCCCCTCCCTTTATTCTCATGGGGGATTTTAACGGTCACGCTCACCTTTGGGGTAGTGACCACTATGATGGCAGAGGTCAGATGTTAGAAGATGTTTTTTCTCAACTTAACCTATGTGTCTTTAACGATGGCTCACCTACATACTCTAACTCATTTTCAGGATCTAGTTCTGTTCTAGACCTCTGTTATTAGTGCGTACATAGCCCGCGAGTGGCAGTCCGAGTGGGACAAAGAGGAAGGGAACAAGCTTCATGAAGCTCTTCCTAAGTTGTCTGACAGTCTACCTTTCCGCTGCGGCAGCCGCCGTGAGGAGACTGTCCTTGCTCGGCTCCACATCGGGCACACATATGTTACGCACTCTTACTTACTTAAACAGGATGAGCGTCCATGGTGTTTTGCCTGTGATGAGCAGTTTTCTGTTCGACACTTTTTGCTGTATTGTGCTGACCTAATTGACACCAGATATAAACACTTCACAGCAGACTCCTTGAAGGTTTTGTTCCGGGATGTTCCCCCGGACAAAATCTTCAATTTTTTGAGAGAATGCAATATTTTTAACAAGATCTGAGCATTCATAGACTATGTGAATTTTTTTATTTGCCCTTTTTGAGAGTCTGTAGACGTTTCTTTTCCAGACATGTGCGACATTTTAGCCTGAGATTTTTAATCTATATTTACATCTTGTCTTAAGACCTTGCTTTTAGTCTGGCTGACCAGATTTTTACCCATCCCGCCGTGAGATGGCCTTAGTCGCCTGCTCGGCGTTAAACCCAAATAACCAACTGTTCTAGACCTCACTGTGTGTGATCCTTCTCTCATGCTGGACTTTGACTGGAAGGTTCACGACGACCTGTGTGGTAGTGACCACTTCCCAGTAGTCCTGTCATCGGTCAGCTGTGAGGAGGATTCGCCGGTGGGGCGCTGGAATCTCAAGAAAGCTAACTGGCCTCTGTTCACCTCCCTCTGTCAGTCTCGTCTTACAGAGGAGGTGGTCATGTCAGCTGAAGAACCTGTTTCTTGTTTTACTTTGATTTTGTTGGACGTAGCAGGTGAAACCATCCCTAGAACTTCTACATCAGTCCCTCGGAAGCCGAGAGTACCATGGTTCAATGAAGAGTGCCGCAAGGCCCAAAAAATACGCAAATCTGCTCAGCGACGTGCTTTTCGTAATCCGTCGCAAGCAAATATTTTAACATTTAAAAGACAGCGGGCGAAAGCCCGTTACATTTTTAAACGCGAACGCCGTGCTTCCTGGAGACGCTTCGTCTCATCTTTATCTTCTAGGACTCCGTCCCAAAAAGTCTGGAAGGCTGTTCGAAGAATTAGGGGCAGGGGTGGCTCGGCTTCTGTCGGCCATCTTAGAGATGGTGCCAGTTTGGTCACAGATAAAAAGGCTGTGGCCAATTTGCTTGCCTCCACCATTGCCCATAATTCTTCAACAGAGCATTATTCACCTTTCTTCCAGAGAGAGAAGGAGAAGCGAGAATCTTGTGCTTGTGATTTTATATCGGATAACTCGGAAGACTATAATGCCCCCTTTACGTTTTCAGATTTGCAGCAAGCCATGCAGAAATGTACTGACTCTGCTGCTGGATTAGATACCAGCCATTATCAGCTCCTAACTCATCTGCCTGAGGATTCACTCCTTGTACTTCTCAAGGCCTTTAACCATATCTGGATAACTGGTCGTTTTCCGCCATCTTGGCGCCAGGCTGTGGTTGTGCCAATCCCCAAGCCGGGTAAGGATCCTTCCGACCCGGGCAACTACCGGCCAATAGCTTTGACATCATGTTTATGTAAGACTATGGAACGCTTGGTCAACGCCCGACTGGTGTGGCATCTTGAGTCACGTGGTCTCATCACAGACCTCCAGTGCGGTTTCCGGCGCTTCCGTAGTACAACTGACCATTTAGTCCGCTTTGAATCATTTATTCGAGATGCTTTTGTCAACAAGCAGCATGTCTATGCAATTTTCTTTGATCTTGAAAAGGCATATGACACTACCTGGAAGTATGGTATAATGTCTGATTTGTCGGACATGGGTTTTAAAGGGCACCTGCCTGTTTTTATTCACAATTTTTTGTCTAACAGGTCGTTCCATGTCCGTGTGGGCTCCACCCTCTCCGACTTCTTTGAACAGGAGATGGGTGTCCCGCAGGGAAGCATTCTATCTCCTGTTTTATTTAGCATTAAAATAAATAACATTGTACAGGCCGTCAAGGATGATTCTGAATGCTCTTTGTTTGTGGACGACTTTGCTTTGTGTGCACGAGGTCGAGGACTTGCGTCCCTTGAGAGGCGCTTGCAGCTGTGCGTTGATCGCATCCAGGGGTGGGTGTCTCAACGGATTCAAGTTCTCGCCCTCCAAGACAGTCTGTGTGCATTTTACTAACCAGACGAAATTTTTTCCAAAACCTACCCTGAGCATTGCTGGAGTGCCAATTAAGGTGGCCGAAGAGGCAAAGTTTCTGGGGGTCATCTTTGACAAAAGATTGACCTTCTGCAACCATGTTACCTACCTTAGAACCTCTTGTCAGAAGGCCCTCGACATTCTTCGTGTCGTTGGTCGTACTGACTGGGGTGCAGACCGCATTGTCTTACTTCGACTGTACCGGGCCCTTGTTCGGTCCACCCCCACCCGGGTCTGCCCTGGGGGACTTGGGTGGGGTTAGGTACTTTTTAGTTCCCAGGGTCACCCTGGTCAGCCCCACAGGGTGAGTTTTTCTCTCTATTCTGGGGCATTTGTTTCTGTCTACCCGAGGTCCATTCACCTGTATTTGCCTTTTTAAAACTCTCCCTACTGTCTGCACTGCCTGTAGCTCTTGATATTGGATGTGTGTTGCTAAATGGTCTTAGCTTTATTTAGGCCCCATGTGTTAGGTTTATTTAATGTATTTGACCGGCTGGCGACATACATTCAATGTTCTGTTTAGTTTTTTTTTTTTTTCACAAGCAGTGCAGGCACGTCCTGAGAAAGCCTTGTTGCTGTCAGGACGTTAAGCAATGTACAATCAATCAATCTTGTTCGGTCCAAACTGGATTATGGCCTACCCGGCACCGGCCTCCACGTGGCGTGGGTGGGTAGTCCACTCGGTCCCTGACTGAGTGGGCTAGCAGACGGGTGCCATCTTTGTCCAGGATTAGGACTTGATGTCAGCAGATATGTTGTTCAGTCTTTTTCACTGGTCCGGTTTTTAAGGAGCTGTGCTTACCCAGGTCTTACCATGTTGGATTGGTCCTTAAAAATACGCGTGAGCTTTTGGTCCTTTGGATCCCAAGTGTTTGCCGTGCTTGGAGACCCGTGTCGGGGGAGAAGAGGATCCTGGTGGCTGAAACACTCCACTTTGGCCTTGACTTCTGCCTAAACGGGAGGCTAGTCGTACCGGCCTAGTCAATCGGCTCTTGTCACGTCGAGCCCTATCCCCCTGTTGACATGCGGGTTGTTATACGGAGCACCATGCTATAGCCTCTGATGCTGATTGGGTGCTTTACGCCAGTATTCCCCTGTATTCAACAGTGTGATAGAAGGCGGTGGCTCAAACGGTTCAATCGGGCTTACCCCCTTGAGTATATCTTTCGGGCAGTCTCCATTGTGCGTCGGCTGGAGACCCGCCAACAATTGCACTTTCCCTTGTTGGGCTCGGTGGCGGGCGGGGACCCCCGGGGGATGAATATCTATCATACTATAATATGGAAAATATCAAAAAACCAAAACTGGCACCAAAGCGGCACATAGCCACTGACATTGACCTTGAAAATGATAGCGACTCTGATTGTGGGGAAGCGACGCCTCAGGTTTTGGCCGTCTGGCCTCGCTTTCTCATTATCCACAGCAAAGTTAAAGAGAAGCCTGTTTCAAAGCTGCACCCTTTCCTGGTGGGGGAGACCCTCAGGAGCCGTGTTGGCAGGCCTGAGGCCCAGCACCTCAGGTCTGGTGACTTGTTGGTAGAGTGCCGTACCCGGGCACACTCCAATGGGCTACTGAGGCTCTCCTCCATCGGAGACACTCCAGTGGAGGTCACTCCCCACAAAACAATGAATTCCTCTAGAGGAGTGATTAAAGATCAAGCATTGGCCGAACTGTCTAAGATGAACTTGTACGGAACCTTAAGTCACAGGGGGTGACCTACGTCAGGCGCTTCATTTCCAAACGAGGTGGTAGGGAGATCCGTCTCCCTACCATCATCCTGACGTTTGGCACCCCCACAGCTCCTACTACCATCTGGGGAGGTTACTACTCCCTAAAAGTGAAAAAGTACGTCCCTCTCCCCCTTCGGTGCTTTAAGTGCCAAAAGTATGGCCATGGGCAGAAGACATGCCGCCAGGCAGAGGCCCTATGCGCCCGTTGCACTAAGCCCGGACACTCTGCTGAGTCCTGCACAGCCATCCCCCTGTGTGTGAATTGCCAGGGGGCGCATATGGCTTCGGACAAGAAGTGCCCTCGTTGGATCTCCGAGTGCAGGATTCAGCAGGTGCGTGTGGAGAAGGGGCTGTCCTTTGCGGACGCAAAAAAACTGGTTGACGGTCCTGGTGCAGCTGAGGCGGTGCCAAACTCAAATAACAACTTTGTGTATACTTTCAGTGCTGCGGTGGCAGGCAAGCGCCCCACCAAAGACTTCTCTTGTCAAACCCCAACTTCTTGGTTGGGGGCGGAGCCTCGGATCCTCTCACCCCTGGAGAGTAATCCTCCTCCGGTGGTGACGAGGAGCCAGGGAACGCAGGGGGCGGACGCTACCGGTCCGGTGGCACCGCCTTCTGCTGCCCCTAAGCCTCAGCCCCCACCCAAACCTGCTAGTTTGTCAACACCAAAGGTTTCTGGCACTGGTCAGCCTTCTAAGACCGCTAACTCTAGCGGCAGGAACGCTGCCCAGGACCAGAAGTCAAAGAAATCTATGGGACCGCCGTGCGCACGGGCCCAGAAGGGGAACACTGATGTCCCCCTTCAAAACAAATATGCTGCATTGGAGGAGCAGATGGAGGGAGTGGAAGTTGTCGATGCTGCGGCAGCTCCACCCCCTTCATCTCCCGGGTCTGCTCTGGGGGACTTGGGTGGGGTTAGGTACTTTTTAGTTCCCAGGGTCACCCTGGTCAGCCCCACAGGGTGAGTTTTTCTCTCTATTCTGGGGCATGTGTTTCTGTCTACCCGAGGTCCATTCACCTGTGTTTACCTTTTAAAAATCTCCCTATTGTCTGCACTGCCTGTAGCTCTTGATATTGGATGTGTGTTGCTAAATGGTCTTAGCTTTATTTAGGCCCCATGTGTTAGGTTTGTTTAACGTATTTGACCGGCTGGCGACATGCATTCGGTGTTCTGTTTAGTTTTTTTTTTTTTTTTTCACAAGCAGTGCAGGCACGTCCTGAGAAAGCCTTGTTGCTGTCGGGACGTTAAGCAATGTACAATCAATCAATCAACCCCTTCATCTCCTAGGAACCAGAGGAGGCCCGGGAGCCGGCCCCCCTCTGTTTCTCCGACTCCTTCCAAGGCAAAGGACAAAGGGGGGAAAAACTCCACACCCCCAGATAAGACATAATCATGGACTCTCTGCTTCAGTGGAATTGTCGTGGTTTTCAAGGTAACTTTGAGGAATTACGTCTTTTAGTCAAGTGCTATAACCCCTCAGTAATATCTCTTCAGGAGACTTACCTGAAGACTTCTGACCCTGTGTCCTTTAATGGTTTTAACGCTATACATAAAGGCTCTGATTCGGAGAGGCGCTCGGGTGGAGTGGCTCTTCTCATTAGTAGCCAAATTTTATGTAGCCCCGTTAGCATCGACACCTGTCTTCAGGCTGTCGCAGCTCGGGTTACCTTGAAGAAGACCATAACTATATGCAGTATTTACCTGCCACCATCCCTGCGGGTCTGTAGTAATGATTTTTTTAATTTAGTTGATCAACTGCCCCCTCCCTTTATTCTCATGGGGGATTTTAACGGTCACGCTCACCTTTGGGGTAGTGACCACTATGATGGCAGAGGTCAGATGTTAGAAGATGTTTTTTCTCAACTTAATCTATGTGTCTTTAACGATGGTTCACCTACATACTCTAACCTCCCCCACCCGGGTCTGCCCTGGGGGACTTGGGTGGGGTTAGGTATTTTTTAGTTCCCAGGGTCACCCTGGTCAGCCCCACAGGGTGGGTTTTTCTCTCTATTCTGGGGCATGTGTTTCTGTCTACCCTTTGTCCATTCACCTGTATTTGCCTTTTTAAAACTCTCCCTACTGTCTGCACTGCCTGTAGCTCTTGATATTGGATGTGTGTTGCTAAATGGTCTTAGCTTTATTTAGGCCCCATGTGTTAGGTTTATTTAACGTATTTGACCGGCTGGCGACATACATTCAATGTTCTGTTTATTTTATTTTATTTTTTTTTTTCACAAGCAGTGCAGACACGTCCTGAGAAAGCCTTGTTGCTGTCGGGACGTTAAGCAATGTACAATCAATCAATACATACTCTAACCCAGGTTCAGGATCTAGTTCTGTTCTAGACCTCACTGTGTGTGATCCTTCTCTCATGCTGGACTTTGACTGGAAGGTTCACGATGACCTGTGTGGTAGTGACCACTTCCCAGTAGTCCTGTCATCGGTCAGCTGTGGGGAGGATCCGCCGGTGGGGCGCTGGAATCTTAAGAAAGCTAACTGGCCTCTGTTCGCCTCCCTCTGTCAGTCTCGTATTACAGAGGAGGTGGTCATGTCATCTGAAGAACCTATTTCTTCTTTTACTACTATTTTGTTGGACGTAGCGGGTGAAACCATCCCTAAAACTTCCGCATCAGTCCCTCGAAAGCCGAGAGTACCATGGTTCAACGAAGAGTGCCGGAAGGCCCAAATAGCGCGCAAATCTGCTCAGCGACGTGCTTTCCGTAATCCGTCGCAAGTAAATATTTTAACCTTTAAAAGACAGAGGGCGAAAGCCCGTTACATTTTTAAACGTGAACGCCGTGCTTCCTGGAGACGCTTCGTCTCATCTTTAACTTCTCGGACTCCGTCCCAGAAAGTATGGAAGGCTGTTCGGAGAATTAGGGGCAGAGGTGGCTCGGCTTCTGTTGGCCATCTTAGAGATGGTGTCAGTTTGGTTACAGATAAAAAAGCTGTGGCCAATTTGCTTGCCTCCACCATTGCCCATAATTCTTCAACGGAGCATTATTCACCTTTCTTCCAGAGAGAGAAGGAGAAACGAGAGTCTCGTATTTGTGATTTTGAGTCCGATAACTCAGAAGACTATAATGTCCCATTTACATTATCAGAATTGCAGCAAGCTTTGCAGAAATGTAATGACTCCGCTGCTGGCCTAGATACCGTCCACTATCAATTCCTAACGCATCTGCCTGAGAGGTCACTCCTTGTACTTCTCAAGGCCTTTAACCATATCTGGAGAACTGGTCATTTTCCGCCGTCTTGGCGCCAGGCTGTGGTTGTACCGATCCCCAAGCCGGGTAAGGATCCTTCCGACCCGGGCAACTACCGGCCTATCGCTTTGACATCATGTTTATGTAAAACTATGGAGCGCCTGGTCAACGCCCGCCTGGTGTGGCATCTTGAGTCACAGGGTCTCCTCACAGACCTCCAGTGCGGTTTCCGGCGCTTCCGTAGTACAACTGACCATTTAGTCCGCTTTGAATCATTTATTCGAGATTCTTTTGTCAACAAGCAGCATGTCTATGCAATTTTTTTCGATCTTGAGAAGGCGTATGACACTACCTGGAAGTATGGCATAATGTCTGACTTGTTGGACATGGGTTTTAAAGGGCACCTGCCCGTTTTTATTCACAATTTTTTGACTAACCGGTCGTTCCATGTCCGTGTGGGCTCCACCCTCTCCGACTCCTTTGAACAGGAGATGGGTGTCCCACAGGGCAGCATTCTATCTCCTGTTTTATTTAGTATTAAAATTAATAACATTGTAAAGGCCGTCAAGGATGATTCTGAATGCTCTTTGTTTGTTGACGACTTTGCTTTGTGCGCACGTGGTCGAGGACTTGCGTCCCTTGAGAGGCGCTTGCAGCTGTGCGTTGATCGCATCCAGCGATGGGTGTCTCTCAATGGATTCAAGTTCTCGCCCTCCAAGACTGTGTGCATTTTACTAACCAGACGAAATTTTTTCCAGAACCTAGCCTGAGCATTGCTGGAGTGCCAATTAAGGTGGCCGAGGAGGCAAAGTTTCTGGGGGTCATTTTTGACAAAAGACTTACCTTCCGCAACAATATTAATTACCTTAGAACCTCTTGTCAGAAGGCTCTCGACATTCTTCGTGTCGTCGGTCGTACTGACTGGGGTGCGGACCGTACTGTCTTACTTCGTCTGTACCGGGCCCTTGTTCGGTCCAAACTGGATTACGGCTCTGTGGTGTATGGCTCAGCTTCCAAGTCTGTGCTACAGCGTCTGAACACAATTCACCATCAGGGTCTGCGGATATGTCTTGGGGCCTTCAGGACGTCTCCAGTTCCTAGTCTGTATGCCGAGGCAGGGGAGCCTTCTCTCAAGCTCCGCCGCATCCGCCTCATGCTCAGCTACGTTCTGAAACTGAAGGCCCATCCAGACAATCCTGCCTATGATTGTGTTTTTAAACCATCGTTTGCAGAGATTTACGATACCCATCCGGGAGCTGTCCGTCCACTTTCTTTCCGTGTCCGACCTCATCTGCAGGCGGCCGGATTGGACCTGGACAGAGTTTCGGAATCCCTGCAACACATCACTCCACCTTGGCTCTTACCAGTTCCTGACATCTTGCTGGACTTGACTGCCCACAAGAAAGACTCTACTCCACCAGCCATATACCAACAGAGCCTCAATGAACTGCTTTCAATTTTTCCTGGCTATTGTCGCATCTATACCGATGGGTCAAAGTCTGAGGATGGGAGAGTGGCTGCGGCCGCAGTGTCCTCTCGCCATCCTAGACGCTTATTTAAGCACCGCCTCCCAGACCACTCATCTGTATTTAGTGCGGAACTGCAGGCGGTTCTGCTGGCACTCAAGCATGCTTATCGATCTAGAGAAAGGAACTTCCTGATTCAGTCTGACTCTCTTTCTGCCCTGCAGGCCCTTCAGGGCACGGGAAATGACCACCCACTGCTGGTGCAGATCAGAGAGCTCCACGCGGACTTGATGAAGGAATATTATGATATCATTTTTATTTGGGTGCCAGGGCATGTGGGCATCGAAGGCAACAGGATCGCAGATTCTGCTGCCAACGACGCCCACAATGACCCTGTCCCTGACACAGACTGTTTATAGTGATTTTAGACATGTGGCTAGTGCGTACATAGCCCGTGAGTGGCAGTCCGAGTGGGACAAAGAGGAAGCTAACAAGCTGCATGAAGCCCTTCCTAAGTTGTCCGACGGTCTACCTTATCGCTGTGGCAGCCGCCGTAAGGAGACTGTCCTGGCTCGGCTCCACATCGGCCACACGTATGTTACGCACTCTTATTTACTTAAACAGGAGGAGCGTCCATGGTGTTATGCCTGCGACGAGCAGTACTCTGTTCAACACTTTTTGTTGTCTTGTGCTGATCTAATCGACACAAGGTATAAACATTTCACAGCAGACTCCTTGAAGGTTTTGTTCCGGGATGTGCCCCCGGACAAGATCTTCAGTTTTCTGAGAGAGTGCCATATTTTTAATAAGATTTGAGCGTTTATAGATTATGATTCTATTATTTTGACCTTTTTCAGAGTCTTCCGACGTTTTCTTTAAAGACCTGTGCGACATTTTAGCCTGACATATTTTTAAGGTATATTTACATCATGTCTTAAGACCTTTCTTTTAGTCTGGCTGACCAGATTTTTACCCTTCCCGCCGTGAGATGGCCTTAGTTGCCTGCTCGGCGTTAAACCCAAATAACTAACTAACCAAACTGGATTACGGCTCTGTGGTATATGGCTCGGCTTCAAAGTCTGTTCTACAGCGTCTGAACACAATTCACCATCAGCCTACCCGGCACCGGCCTCCACGTGGCGTGGGTGGGTAGTCCACTCGGTCCCTGACTGAGTGGGCTAGCAGACGGGTGCCATCTTTGTCCAGGATTAGGACTTGATGTCAGCAGATATGTTCAGTCTTTTTCACTGGTCCGGTTTTTAAGGAGCTGTGCTTACCCAGGTCTTACCATGTTGGATTGGTCCTTAAAAATACGCGTGAGCTTTTGGTCCTTTGGATCCCAAGTGTTTGCCGTGCTTGGAGACCCGTGTCGGGGGAGAAGAGGATCCTGGTGGCTGAAACACTCCACTTTGGCCTTGACTTCTGCCTAAACGGGAGGCTAGTCGTACCGGCCTAGTCAATCGGCTCTTGTCACGTCGAGCCCTATCCCCCTGTTGACATGCGGGTTGTTATACGGAGCACCATGCTATAGCCTCTGATGCTGATTAGGTGCTTTACGCCAGTATTCCCCTGTATTCAACAGTGTGATAGAAGGCGGTGGCTCAAACGGTTCAATCGGGCTTACCCCCTTGAGTATATCTTTCGGGCAGTCTCCATTGTGCGTCGGCTGGAGACCCGCCGACAATTGCACTTTCCCTTGTTGGGCTCGGTGGCGGGCGGGGACCCCCGGGGGATGAATATCTATCATACTATAATATGGAAAATATCAAAAAACCAAAACTGGCACCAAAGCGGCACATAGCCACTGACATTGACCTTGAAAATGATAGCGACTCTGATTGTGGGGAAGCGACGCCTCAGGTTTCGGCCGTCTGGCCTCGCTTTCTCATTATCCACAGCAAAGTTAAAGAGAAGCCTGTTTCCAAGCTGCACCCTTTCCTGGTGGGGGAGACCCTCAGGAGCCGTGTTGGCAGGCCTGAGGCCCAGCGCCTCAGGTCTGGTGACTTGTTGGTAGAGTGCCGTACCCGGGCACACTCCAATGGGCTACTGAGGCTCTCCTCCATCGGAGACACTCCAGTGGAGGTCACTCCCCACAAAACAATGAATTCTTCTAGAGGAGTGATTAAAGATCAAGCATTGGCCGAACTGTCTGAAGATGAACTTGTACGGAACCTTAAGTCACAGGGGGTGACCTACGTCAGGCGCTTCATTTCCAAACGAGGTGGTAGGGAGATCCGTCTCCCTACCATCATCCTGACGTTTGGCACCCCCACAGCTCCTACTACCATCTGGGGAGGTTACTACTCCCTAAAAGTGAAAAAGTACGTCCCTCTCCCCCTTCGGTGCTTTAAGTGCCAAAAGTATGGCCATGGGCAGAAGACATGCCGCCAGGCAGAGGCCCTATGCGCCCGTTGCACTAAGCCCGGACACTCTGCTGAGTCCTGCACAGCCATCCCCCTGTGTATGAATTGCCAGGGGGCGCATATGGCTTCGGACAAGAAGTGCCCTCGTTGGATCTCCGAGTGCAAGATTCAGCAGGTGCGTGTGGAGAAGGGGCTGTCCTTTGCGGACGCAAAAAAACTGGTTGACGGTCCTGGTGCAGCTGAGGCGGCGCCAAACTCAAATAACAACTTTGTGTATACTTTCAGTGCTGCGGTGGCAGGCAAGCGCCCCACCAAAGACTTCTCTTGTCAAACCCCAACTTCTTGGTTGGGGGCGGAGCCTCGGATCCTCTCACCCCTGGAGAGTAATCCTCCTCCGGTGGTGACGAGGAGCCAGGGAACGCAGAGGGCGGACGCTACCGGTCCGGTGGCACCGCCTTCTGCTGCCCCTAAGCCTCAGCCCCCACCCAAACCTGCTAGTTTGTCAACACCAAAGGTTTCTGGCTCTGGTCAGCCTTCTAAGGCCGCTAACTCTAGCGGCAGGAACGCTGCCCAGGACCAGAAGTCAAAGAGATCTATGGGACCGCCGTGCGCACGGGCCCAGAAGGGGAACATTGATGTCCCCCTTCAAAACAAATATGCTGCGTTGGAGGAGCAGATGGAGGGAGTGGAAGTTGTCGATGCTGCGGCAGCTCCACCCCCTTCATCTCCTAGGAACCAGAGGAGGCCCGGGAGCCGGCCCCCCTCTGTTTCTCCGACTCCTTCCAAGGCAAAGGACAAAGGGGGGAAAAACTCCGCACCCCCAGATAAGACATAATCATGGACTCTCTGCTTCAGTGGAATTGTCGTGGTTTTCAAGCTAACTTTGAGGAATTACGTCTTTTAGTCAAGTGCTATAACCCCTCAGTAATATCTCTTCAGGAGACTTACCTGAAGACTTCTGACCCTGTGTCCTTTAATGGTTTTAACGCTATACATAAAGGCTCTGATTCGGAGAGGCGCTCGGGTGGAGTGGCTCTTCTCATTAGTAGCCAAATTTTATGTAGCCCCGTTAGCATCGACACCTGTCTTCAGGCTGTCGCAGCTCGGGTTACCTTGAAGAAGACCATAACTATATGCAGTATTTACGTGCCACCATCCCTGCGGGTCTGTAGTAATGTTTTTTTTAATTTAGTTGATCAACTGCCCCCACCCTTTATTCTCATGGGGGATTTTAACGGTCATGCTCACCTTTGGGGTAGTGACCACTATGATGGCAGAGGTCAGATGTTAGAAGATGTTTTTTCTCAACTTAATCTATGTGTCTTTAACGATGGTTCACCTACATACTCTAACCCAGGTTCAGGATCTAGTTCTGTTCTAGACCTGACTGTGTGTGATCCTTCTCTCATGCTGGACTTTGACTGGAAGGTTCACGATGACCTGTGTGGTAGTGACCACTTCCCAGTAGTCCTGTCATCGGTCAGCTGTGGGGAGGATCCGCCGGTGGGGCGCTGGAATCTTAAGAAAGCTAACTGGCCTCTGTTCGCCTCCCTCTGTCAGTCTCGTCTTACAGAGGAGGTGGTCATGTCATCTGAAGAACCTATTTCTTCTTTTACTACTATTTTGTTGGACGTAGCGGGTGAAACCATCCCTAAAACTTCCGCATCAGTCCCTCGAAAGCCGAGAGTACCATGGTTCAACGAAGAGTGCCGCAAGGCCCAAATAGCGCGCAAATCTGCTCAGCGACGTGCTTTCCGTAATCCGTCGCAAGTAAATATTTTAACCTTTAAAAGACAGAGGGCGAAAGCCCGTTACATTTTTAAACGTGAACGCCGTGCTTCCTGGAGACGCTTCGTCTCATCTTTAACTTCTCGGACTCCGTCCCAGAAAGTATGGAAGGCTGTTTGGAGAATTAGGGGCAGAGGTGGCTCGGCTTCTGTTGGCCATCTTAGAGATGGTGTCAGTTTGGTTACAGATAAAAAAGCTGTGGCCAATTTGCTTGCCTCCACCATTGCCCATAATTCTTCAACGGAGCATTATTCACCTTTCTTCCAGAGAGAGAAGGAGAAACGAGAGTCTCGTATTTGTGATTTTGAGTCCAATAACTCAGAAGACTATAATGTCCCGTTTACATTATCAGAATTGCAGCAAGCTTTGCAGAAATGTAATGACTCTGCTGCTGGCCTAGATACCGTCCACTATCAATTCCTAACGCATCTGCCTGAGAGGTCACTCCTTGTACTTCTCAAGGCCTTTAACCATATCTGGAGAACTGGTCATTTTCCGCCGTCTTGGCGCCAGGCTGTGGTTGTACCGATCCCCAAGCCGGGTAAGGATCCTTCCGACCCGGGCAACTACCGGCCTATCGCTTTGACATCATGTTTATGTAAAACTATGGAGCGCCTGGTCAACGCCCGCCTGGTGTGGCATCTTGAGTCACAGGGTCTCCTCACAGACCTCCAGTGCGGTTTCCGGCGCTTCCGTAGTACAACTGACCATTTAGTCCGCTTTGAATCATTTATTCGAGATTCTTTTGTCAACAAGCAGCATGTCTATGCAATTTTTTTCGATCTTGAGAAGGCGTATGACACTACCTGGAAGTATGGCATAATGTCTGACTTGTTGGACATGGGTTTTAAAGGGCACCTGCCCGTTTTTATTCACAATTTTTTGACTAACCGGTCGTTCCATGTCCGTGTGGGCTCCACCCTCTCCGACTCCTTTGAACAGGAGATGGGTGTCCCACAGGGCAGCATTCTATCTCCTGTTTTATTTAGTATTAAAATTAATAACATTGTAAAGGCCGTCAAGGATGATTCTGAATGCTCTTTGTTTGTTGACGACTTTGCTTTGTGCGCACGTGGTCGAGGACTTGCGTCCCTTGAGAGGCGCTTGCAGATGTGCGTTGATCGCATCCAGCGGTGGGTGTCTCTCAATGGATTCAAGTTCTCGCCCTCCAAGACTGTTTGTGTGCATTTTACTAACCAGACGAAATTTTTTCCAGAACCTAGCCTGAGCATTGCTGGAGTGCCAATTAAGGTGGCCGATGAGGCAAAGTTTCTGGGGGTCATTTTTGACAAAAGACTTACCTTCCGCAACCATATTAATTACCTTAGAACCTCTTGTCAGAAGGCTCTCGACATTCTTCGTGTCGTCGGTCGTACTGACAGGGGTGCGGACCGTACTGTCTTACTTCGTCTGTACCGGGCCCTTGTTCGGTCCAAACTGGATTACGGCTCTGTGGTGTATGGCTCAGCTTCCAAGTCTGTGCTACAGCGTCTGAACACAATTCACCATCAGGGTCTGCGGATATGTCTTGGGGCCTTCAGGACGTCTCCAGTTCCTAGTCTGTATGCCGAGGCAGGGGAGCCTTCTCTCAAGCTCCGCCGCATCCGCCTCATGCTCAGCTACGTTCTGAAACTGAAGGCCCATCCAGACAATCCTGCCTATGATTGTGTTTTTAAACCATCGTTTGCAGAGATTTACGATACCCATCCGGGAGCTGTCCGTCCACTTTCTTTCCGTGTCCGACCTCATCTGCAGACGGCCGGATTGGACCTGGACAGAGTTTCGGAATCCCTGCAACACATCACTCCACCTTGGCTCTTACCAGTTCCTGACATCTTGCTGGACTTGACTGCCCACAAGAAAGACTCTACTCCACCAGCCATATACCAACAGAGCCTCAATGAACTGCTTTCAATTTTTCCTGGCTATTGTCGCATCTATACCGATGGGTCAAAGTCTGAGGATGGGAGAGTGGCTGCGGCCGCAGTATCCTCTCGCCATCCTAGACGCCCATTTAAGCACCGCCTCCCAGACCACTCATCTGTATTTAGTGCGGAACTGCAGGCGGTTCTGCTGGCACTCAAGCATGCTTATCGATCTAGAGAAAGGAACTTCCTGATTCTGTCTGACTCTCTTTCTGCCCTGCAGGCCCTTCAGGACACGGGAAATGACCACCCACTGCTGGTGCAGATCAGAGAGCTCCACGCGGACTTGATGAAGGAATATTATGATATCATTTTTATTTGGGTGCCAGGGCATGTGGGCTTCGAAGGCAACAGGATCGCAGATTCTGCTGCCAACGATGCCCGCAATGACCCTGTCCCTGACACACAGACTGTTTATAGTGATTTTAGACATGTGGCTAGTGCGTACATAGCCCGTGAGTGGCAGTCCGAGTGGGACAAAGAGGAAGCTAACAAGCTGCATGAAGCCCTTCCTAAGTTGTCCGACGGTCTACCTTATCGCTGCGGCAGCCGCCGTGAGGAGACTGTCCTGGCTCGGCTCCACATCGGGCACACGTATGTTACGCACTCTTATTTACTTAAACAGGAGGAGCGTCCATGGTGTTATGCCTGCGACGAGCAGTACTCTGTTCAACACTTTTTGTTGTCTTGTGCTGATCTAATCGACACAAGGTATAAACATTTCACAGCAGACTCCTTGAAGGTTTTGTTCCGGGATGTTCCCCCGGACAAAATCTTCAATTTCTTGCGAGCATGCAATATTTTTAACAAGATTTGAGCATTCATAGACTATGTGAATCTTTTTTATTTGCCCTTTTTGAGAGTCTGTAGACATTTCTTTTAAAGACACGTGCGACATTTTAGCCTGAGATTTTTAATCTATATTTACATCTTGTCTTAAGACCTTGCTTTTAGTCTGGCTGACCAGATTTTTACCCATCCCGCCGTGAGATGGCCTTAGTCGCCTGCTCGGCGTTAAACCCAAATAACTAACTCCAAGACTGTGTGCATTTTACTAACCAGACGAAATTTTTTCCAGAACTTAGCCTGAGCATTGCTGGAGTGCCAATTAAGGTGGCCGAGGAGGCAAAGTTTTTGGGGGTCATTTTTGACAAAAGACTTACCTTCCGCAACCATATTAATTACCTTAGAACCTCTTGTCAGAAGGCTCTCGACATTCTTCGTGTCGTCGGTCGTACTGACTGGGGTGCGGACCGTACTGTCTTACTTCGTCTGTACTGGGCCCTTGTTCGGTCCAAACTGGATTACGGCTCTGGTGTATGGCTCAGCTTCCAAGTCTGTGCTACAGCGTCTGAACACAATTCACCATCAGGGTCTGCGGATATGTCTTGGGGCCTTCAGGACGTCTCCAGTTCCTAGTCTGTATGCCGAGGCAGGGGAGCCTTCTCTCAAGCTCCGCCGCATCTGCCTCATGCTCAGCTACGTTCTGAAACTGAAGGCCCATCCAGACAATCCTGCCTATGATTGTGTTTTTAAACCATCGTTTGCAGAGATTTACGATACCCATCCGGGAGCTGTCCGTCCACTTTCTTTCCATGTCCGACCTCATCTGCAGGCGACCGGATTGGACCTGGACAGAGTTTCGGAATCCCTGCAACACATCACTCCACCTTGGCTCTTACCAGTTCCTGACATCTTGCTGGACTTGACTGCCCACAAGAAAAACTCTACTCCACCAGCCATATACCAACAGAGCCTCAATGAACTGCTTTCAATTTTTCCTGGCTATTGTCGCATCTATACCGATGGGTCAAAGTCTGAGGATGGGAGAGTGGCTGCGGCCGCAGTGTCCTCTCTCCATCCTAGACGCCCATTTAAGCACCGCCTCCCTGACCACTCATCTGTATTTAGTGCGGAACTGCAGGCGGTTCTGCTGGCACTCAGGCATGCTTATCGATCTAGAGAAAGGAACTTCCTGATTCTGACTCTTTCTGCCCTGCAGGCCCTTCAGGGCACGGGAAATGACCACCCACTGCTGGTGCATATCAGAGAGCTCCACGCGGACTTGATGGCCTTAGTTGCCTGCTCGGCGTTAAACCCAAATAACTAACTCCACGCGGACTTGATGAAGGAATATTATGATATCATTTTTATTTGGGTGCCAGGGCATGTGGGCATCGAAGGCAACAGGATCGCAGATTCTGCTGCCAACGATGCCCGCAATGACCCTGTCCCTGACACACAGACTGTTTATAGTGATTTTAGACATGTGGCTAGTGCGTACATAGCCCGTGAGTGGCAGTCCGAGTGGGACAAAGAGGAAGCTAACAAGCTGCATGAAGCCCTTCCTAAGTTGTCCGACGGTCTACCTTATCGCTGCGGCAGCCGCCGTGAGGAGACTGTCCTGGCTCGGCTCCACATCGGCCACACGTATGTTACGCACTCTTATTTACTTAAACAGGAGGAGCGTCCATGGTGTTATGCCTGCGACGAGCAGTACTCTGTTCAACACTTTTTGTTTTGTGCTGATCTAATCGACACAAGGTATAAACATTTCACGGCAGACTCCTTGAAGGTTTTGTTCCGGGATGTGCCCCCGGACAAGATCTTCAGTTTTCTGAGAGTGCCATATTTTTAATAAGATTTGAGCGTTTATAGATTGTTTCTATTATTTTGACCTTTTTGAGAGTCTTCCGACGTTTTCTTTAAAGACCTGTGCGACATTTTAGCCTGACATATTTTTTAAGGTATATTTACATCATGTCTTAAGACCTTTCTTTTAGTCTGGCTGACCAGATTTTTACCCTTCCCGCCATGAGATGGCCTTAGGTGCCTGCTCGGTGTTAAACCCAAATAACTAACTCACTCTGGTGGGCGACATCTCTGTGGCACTACACTCCCTCCATTCGCCCTCGACGCCTTAGGTTTGCACTTCGCTAAAATTTTCGGGAGTGTGTGATTAGGAGTGACGAGCCGTTGTCCCTAACGAGGTTTCTGAAGGGATTGTGCGGCACCCTCCTCCTTTTTGACATTCTTCTTGACGGCCATGTCATCGGTAATGTGTTTTGAGGAAACAAATTAATTTTTCTCTAAAATGTATTTTTTCGAAAAATACTTACCGATGACATGACTCTGAGGTCCCTCCCTCCTCCCCGCTTGCCGCTGGTAGCTCCGTAGACAACTGGCTAAAGGATGCACCACGTGGCACGTGACCGGATGGGCATGGGAGGCTACTCTCGTCCCTGTTAGGGATCCCCGAGAGCCTCCTGGGGGGGACCCTTTGGGTCTTAGGCTAAAATTGGTAAGCAAGTAGACTATTTCCTGACGGTCATGTCATCGGTATGTATTTTTCGAAAAAATACATTTTAGAGAAAAATTAATTTTTGTGATTCATGATAATAATTATAATTACGGTATTTATAATGCGCTTAGCTTATAATAATTATAACTCTAAGCGCGCACTCACAACTCGCGCATGTATGCGCACACTTTTGACAATGACTCGCGTACCACAAATACATTACAACAGTCGGCTTAGGGTGGGGAGCGTGATGACATAGTGCTAGAACTGTTGAAAGGTGAGTTTTGAGGGTGGACTGGAAGGAGGAGAGTTTTTCTGACGGAGAAAGAGTGGGAGAGTGTTCCAGTTGGATGGACCGGAGACGGAGAAGGAGCGGGGTCCCGAAAGTGCTGAGTTTGGTGCGGGGGATGTGGAGGCGGCGTGGGTCGGAGGGAGCAGGAAGGAGTGTAGGGGTGAAGTAAGTTCGAGAGATAGGCAGGAGTGTAGTTAAGGGATTTGTATCAGAGACAGAATCTTGTATTGGATGCGTTGGGGGATGGGGAGCCAGTGAAGGACTTTGAGCAGGGGAGTGATGTGGTCGGATTTTTTTCTTTCTGATGACGAGGCGGGCAGCATTGTTCTGGACGCGCTGGAGAGTGAAAGTGGTGGAGTGATGAAGGCCGGAAAGGAGGGAGTTGCAATAGTCGATGCGAGATAAGATGAGAGAGACAGAAAGTTTGGTGGCAGCTTCGGTAGTGAGGTATTTTCTGATCGGAAATAGCATGCCCAGGACGTGGCAGAGACAAAGCTGGTCATGCAAAGAGAGGAATCGAGGATAACGCTGAGGTTCTTGGCCGAGCCGGAGAGGGGGATGGGGGTGCTGTCGAGATGGAGAGAGGGAGGGAGCTGGGAGAGTTTCTGGTGAGTGCCTACCAGCATGGCTTCTGTTTTGTCATTTAGTGTAAAGTTTGTTTGCTGTCATCCAATTTTTCACATCTTCGTAGCAGTCAGCAGTGCGAGTCATTAGTGACTGAGTGTTGTTGAGTTTGTCTTTGTCTAGTAGTTGTGAGTCATCGGCGTAGAGGTGGTGGTGTATGTGAGACTGGATGATGTTGGATAGAGGAGAGGTGTAGAGTGTGAAAAGGACCGGGCCCAGGATGGACCTCTATGGAACTTCGCAGGAGAGCCTGACTGGGTTAGACGAGACGCCATCGATGGTGAGGGACTGCTGTCTGTCGGAGAGGTAGGAGACTCAAGACTCAAGAAGTTTATTGTGGCAGACCTTCTGGTCCATTCACAAGGGGAGGTGGGGGAAGGGATTATACAAAGCTTCACAAACATGGACAATGCTTGTAAACATATTTTCCAAACATGGTAGTCCATGTTTAGTTTATACTTGAAAAATACAAATTGTTTACTTGAAATGTCAGTACCAATGAAATAAATAATTCATAACAGTTTTGGCGATGGCTACAGTCTCTGAAAACTTCAGCACAACCGGCGTCCACCTAACCCATGTAATGTCGAAGAAAGGCCCGAATGATTTTCAATTCCATTTCAGCACGCTCACACACCTCCTTATAGCGAACACGGTTGATTGGCGCCCAACGTCGGAGATCGCTGATGGCTTGATTCTCTTCTTCATTTAGTTCACCTGACAGTCGTTTGAAAAACCAGTGATCAACATGTTCGTTTCTGTTGTCAAACAGCAAAACTACATCGTCACTCTCACACACGAAAATTTCCTTCTCGAAACGAGTGTCAAGCACAATTTTCTTAAATTGCACATTTCTCTGTCTGTTCCTCAAACGCCTCTGCAGTCTTCTGTCCACTGCCCCGATGTATTGTTTTATTTGTTCCAAGTCATAACCTGTCTTTTCCAAGTCTATGTCTGTCGATCCAGCATCCAGCTCTTCCGTTTCAATGGCATGTAGGTCATCTGTCAGCTGTGTTGTCACGCTTTCTGTGTTGTTCTGTCTATTCGCCCTTGTGATGCAGGGATCGTTGTTTTCCGTGCGAGTTTCACGTGGGGGACGACTAATACCACACGGTGTGTTGTCGGTTTGTAGGTCAACGCGTGAAGTAATTGTGTCATTGTTTATTTGCTTCTCTGGTGGTGTTGGAATAAACAGCGGGTTGTAAGACGGGAAAAGTTCGTTTTCCTTACTGTCTTTCGCTTGCTTCCGTGTCTCTGCTCTTGTCTGGTCACGCAGTATCTGAGAGGGTGGTTTTCTCCGGTATGTTGACATCTTCTCGGGTGGAGGGCCGCCGGTCAGCCGAAGCACAACTATGGTTGTATCGCCCTTACCGTCGATTTTGTAGGATGACAGGGTGTTTTCTTTGAGCAGGGCATTCAGGATGACATCAACTGCTGATGGTAGTCCTTCAACAGGCATTGTCGCTTTGACTGGAGCCCCAAAATCAAAACCGAATTGAGAGAGCTCGAAAAGGCTGCCCTGTTTCGAGATGTAGGAGAGAAACCAGGAGTGAGCAGTCAGTGATGCCAAAGGAGTGGTGGAGGAGGATAGTGATCTATAGTGTCGAAGGCGGTAGAGAGATCGAGTAGCATAAGAAGGGAGATGTTGCCCGAGTCGGAGAGGAGCAGATCGTTCAGGATATGTAGAAGGGCTGTTTCAGTGCTGTGGTGTTTGCAATAGGCAGACTGGAAGGGACTGAGGAGATTGTTGTTGGCGAGGTGGAGGTTGAGCTGGTTGAGGACAACCTTCTCAAGAATCTTGGGACAGGAAAGACTTGAGACTGGGCGATAGTTCTTGAGTTCATTTGGGTCAAGGTTGCAGAAGTCATCACGGGATTAAGCGCTACCAACAGCCAGAAGGTTAATGCTTATACCTCTCAGTACTTTGATGTCCCATCATCCACACTCAAAATTATTAATGGCAGTATACCTACACGTACTTGTTCTAATACCTGATGTTCATGTCTAACGGCTAAGAGCCATAAGATTCAAAATTGCAGTCCAGTACACATTTGACTTTGGAATGTTTTAACTTTGAATATTTGACCTTTGATTTTTTTTATCTTGAACGTTTGACCTTGACTGCCTGCCAGTCATCACGCAGTGGACGGAAATGGCTGTGCGTAACTTGTGTGAAGGCAACATTGAAAACGTCAAGATGATAAAGGATCTCAAGATCCAGGGTATTGCCAACTCGGCAGAGCTTCTCAACCGTTTTGGCCTCGTCGTCGAGGAAGACGGGCAGAGTGTCACAATCCGAAGTGCACGGCCTGGTGCTTCTCTTGTCAAGGCCATCCCTGGAAGGCGGCCTTCTTCATCCTCTTTGTGATTGATGGTTTGTCATTTAGTGGAAGGTATAGATTGACTAAATTACGGGTACATATGTGCTGCCATTTTGTTTTTGAACGAATGGTTGTGTGAGTTTAGTGATGCCTATAAAATAAACTGACCTTCATGCATAAATCAAAGAAAAAGGGGTGACTAGGCCAACTAGATGTATATACGATCTTCGGTCTCTGTTCTGTTACATTTTTCAAATTTTCACCAATATTGAATTTCAGAAAATGAATTACCCCATGGCTTCATTTCCAAAATTTTGGAGGCGTCACCTAATGCCTATGTACCAGATACAAGAAATGGATCAACCATGATAATTCAAGGGTAGTGTTAGATTAGCGCCAAGCTAATCTGACACTACCCTTGAATTATCAAGGACAATAATCTCCTGCTGTATGGCTTTAGGGCTAAGTGGGTTATAATTACAAGAAAATTGAAGTGTTGATACACAAAATCAATTCTTACCAGTAAGAGGCATAGATTTTCATGAGCCCCTGCTGAGGAGGCAGGGCACACGAGAATCGGTGCCTGTTGCGAACAGAATTCATGATCACAAGGAAATTAGAGAAAATCCAAATGTAGTTGTCACAGCCAGTCCCTACTATCAAGAGGCACAGATTCTCATGAGACCCTGACATAGCAAGGGCTCATGAAAATCAGTGCCACTTGTGGATGAAATAGTATATAATTAAATTAAGGCACCAGCATAGGAACAATATTTAGTGTAGAAGAGACTTCAAATCAAAAAGCTTTTTTCCCCTGACAAGAAGCAGCCATATTTGTCATTTGATGTGATTTTTTTTTTAGTCATGGTCGAAAATGTCTGTTCTAGCTACCAACAGGTTCCTTTCTTGTATGACTGAAGTCTGTATGTTTATGTATGAAAATGATTGAACCAATATGTTTTGCTTTTTTTAAAAATTGTTATTACATCTTTATTATTTGTGACTAAATATTTTCTGTACAAACCATACACCAAGTGTTTGCTCATCCAGTTGCTTTCAGTATTCTTTTTGCCGTGCCAAGATCCATGCAAACTAGATTTGTGCTGTAATGTTGACAGATGTATTCATCAAACATTTCCCTATGTAAAATACATTCCCTGTACAATAAAACTGATTCAGATGCAGAAAATAGTACTGTACCAAGTTAACTTTCTATTGATCTGAGATGCATGTGTTTTAGTCACTCATCATTTCATCGTCAATCCTATCTCATGATTTTTAGCATTTCACTGTGTGAAATACTGTGCCACATTTCTGTACTGCATTTGTATATGCCGATCATCCGACTAATGTACAAGTACCTAATTTGCTCAATGTCATGTAATACAATTACTCCACTGTTAAATCTTTCTTTCCTGTGCCATAAATTGATGTATTATGCCAATTCAATATTGAATTTCCAAACATATCTTTGATATCTTAATTGCCACTAGAATGGAGCTCATGGCTTGCATCTTACAACTCATCAGTTTTAGGAGGTGGGTCGGTCATGGATGTTGAAGTGCCTGATTGGCACAAAGCTGATCTGCCACTACACATGAACCTTCACGGTCAATATATCTACAAGAGGAGGATCACCCTGGTTGTCTACCTTGATTCGCTACAGCTACAACGGCAATGATTTGAGGGTGACAACAACTAACGTTTTTATCATGATCGGATCTGTATGCATGTAGCAGTAACCATTTTGCTGTTGGTAAAACTTTTTGTCGCAATGATTCCTGCAATAAAAAGCACTGCCATCAGCCATAGGGCTAGCTCCTTTAAACATGTTTGTTTAGCTCTAGCAACCATTAAACTATGTGTTAACCACCTTGTGCATGCAGCCACTGGTACTGTTTACAGTATTGGTGCTTGCATGTGCAAGGGAGTTAATGATTTATTTCAATCTGTGTCATGTTTGTGCACAAGTGTAATATACATGTATACTTTTTTGGGTGAATGTACCTTTTATTCTCTTCTCCCTTCTACAAATAATTATTCAGTGTCAATTCCATGTTGTACACTTTATGATTGCAGGGGAACTATACAATGGTAACTAATTCAACAAAAATCTCTGGGTGCTGCATTTAGTCTTTGGTTTTTCCTTGTAAATTAATGCAATATTGATGACTTGTTTTCATTGTTTTTATACAAATTGTCCCACGAGGCAATATTTGAGCTGTCTCCCCAAGGCACATCACCACAGTGCAATGCCAACTGACTAATCTAGTTTTTATTGGCTCACGTGCAAAGCAAGAGTATGTTCTGGGCCAGTGGTCGTCTGTCCGTCTGTGGTAAATATAACGTTGGCATTTTCTCGGAGACTCTTCAAGCCACAGTCTAAAAACTTGGCCCAAAAAATCTGTGGCAAAATCTTTCTAAACATTCCAATTTCAGTGACCTCTCACAAGGGCCAAAGTCACCGGATGAATAATAATTACGGTATTTATAATGCGCTTTTTTTTCTTAAATACCATTCACAACTTCAAAACCCAAACTTGCTACAGAGATATCTGATGGGAAGACCTTTATATGCAAACCAATTTTGGTTGATCCCTCGGAAAGGTCAAGAGTCACAAGAGCTCTGGAAATGGGTAAAAAATGGCCATATTTTGACAAAAGATTTTTTCTCAAATACTATTCACAACTTCAAACCCAAATTTGGTACAAAGATGCCCGATGGTAAGACCTATCTATGCATACTAATTTGGATGACCCCTTGGAAAGATCAAGGGTCACAAGAGGCCAGCAAATGTGTGTAAAATTAACATTTTTGCAAATTTGTCAAATTTGGCACAAAGCAAAGGTTGCCGATGATGAGACCTTCCTATGCATACTAATTTAGTCAACTCTTCGTAAAGGTCACAGGGGTTGACAGATGTGTGAAAAATGCTTACGTTCTAAGAAACATGGATTTTGCTGGTGCAGAAGTCGGCCCTTTACTTATTGTCACAAAGGTCACACATATGTAAATAGATCATACATGTGAACCAAAATGGCTTTGCCTTGTTTAATATGTATTTGTTTATTTTAATTATTTGTTATTTATTTAGCTATTATGTTTATTTTTTTTCAAATTTGACCAATTTTGCTGGTGGAGAAACTTTCTGACAAGTGACCTGAAGGCCTGGAATTTTACTAGGGTGCAACTTTCACAGCATTTAATTTGTGGTTTTGTGTTGTGGCTGAATCTCATAAACATATGTACCTACCAGAAGTATTGTTTCTGACCAAATTGTTTTGTGGTTAAGCAGCTGGGCTATTGCTTTTGAAAAGTTGTAGAGTATGTATGTTGCAGCGTGTTCCATTGCCTCTGAATGTGTATACTCATGCTTGCCTGCTTTGTGTGCACAGTACTTAAGTTTGGTCACTAAGCTGATATTTTCTAGCAAATTATTTAGGTCAATGTAACAATCTGAGCCTTAGCCTTGAAGTGATTTGGATATTTTGCTAGAATATATCTGAGATATAAAGGATTTGCATATATGTTTCAAGAGAAATAGTCAAGGAATTGGACAAACACACAGAATACATTCAGTTTCTTAATAAAACGATCCGCAGTTTGTTACAAGCTGAGAGTTAAATGATTATCATAGATCGGTGTAAAATGTGATCTTCATTAGTAAATAGTAATTAGTAATTGCTTCTGCATAATGGTTTGTCCTTTTCGCAGTTATTTTCATGCTATTAGATTTAGTAATAGTACCACAACGCTATTTTGGTATGTTAATGCATTCCCCAGTGTGAAACCAGAAATCACAATATGCGACTTTTTGTGTTGCTCTTTTATTTATTTATTTTATTTATAAAGTACTTGTGTACAGTTGCATTAGTGTTTGTACGGTTTCATATTTGTGTTGAGCAATACTGACCCAAAAAAGGCAAGACAGAATTGTGAAAGCAAGATTTTCTTTGAAATAGAATGAAATCTTGATTTTCATAAAAAATGAACGTACTGTCTTTTGCTTAACCCATTTTGCCCCACACTCTCATTTTCCTAATTTTTTAAGGTGTTACCTAACGGCTACATACGAGTTGCAGGAGATAGATCATCAATGATAATTCAAGGGTGGTGCCAGATGAGCTTGGCGCCAAGCTCATCTGGCACTACCCTTGAGTTATCATTTTCAGTCCGTCTCCTCCTGCGGCTAATTGGATTACTTTCACAGCGCAGATTACCGGTTGTGTCTAGAACTTCATGAGTCGAACCAAAGACCAAACCAAAGGCATGTAGAAAGTAACAAAAACCAACAAAGACAGAAACATGCTGTGGAATAGCATTTTAACACTCCAAAGATGCACGAAGTAACGATTATAAAAGAAAATGCACGAAGGTAAAAAAAAAAATTAAAAATCCAAGAAAGAAAGAAACGTGGTTTTAGAATGCTTTAATCATGTTTCTATCTTTGTTGGATATTTTGAGGAACTTCACGGTTTTCATAGGGATTTTCTTTGCTATGCTCATTTAGCCCCACGGTCGCATTTCCCAAATTTTAGAGGCGTCGCTTAACAATTATGTACCTGCTGCAGGAGACGGTGTCGACCCTGATAATTCAAGGGTAGTCCCAGATGTGACTGGCACTATCCTTGAATTATCATAGTTAATCCATCTCCTGCTGCAGGGCGTTGGGGCCAAATCGGTTAAAGCTTAATGCATGTTTTTTTTCTCATTGTTTTTTTTTTGTTTCAATTTTTGCAACTTAAATGTTTTGATGAGGATTTCTTTTGTAATTGTTAATTTGTGGCGCATGAAATACGCAAGCAATGAAGATTTTAATTTGCTAATTTTTGGTGGTGGTTGTCTGTCTCAAATTATGTATGAATCACAGTTGCTTCCACATATTAGGTGTACATTTACAAATATGCTTTCCTCCAGTTTTGCTTTAGAATTAATCTCCGCTGTTGTGTATACCACACTGCATATTTATAGTTGGCTGCAGAACTATACATGTACATTAAACACTGTCACACATTACTTGTACATGTAAGTTTAGACTTTTGAAGTTGGACCACCAAAGACTGAACATATTCTGTGACATATAATGTGAATTTTTGGCACGCATTTAATTTTTGAAATACCTCCATTTACCTGAAGATTACTGTGCAATAGCTGCTTCTTCCATTGCTGAATTAACCCCTTGAACGTCGGAGCAAAGCGAGCGCCCATCCCGCTGCAAGAGACATACATCCTCATGAGCCCCCGCAGTCGCGGGGGCTCATGAGGATGTATGTCTCTTTGTTGCTTCTGTGTTGGCTCATGAGGATGTATGTCTCTTGTTGCTTCTGTGTTGTTTATGCCTGTTTCTGGTCCTGTTTATTTCGTGTTCTTTACGCAAGGGTCGATCAATGTGCAGTGCTTTCAGCCGCCAGATCCGGGATCGCAGTTAGCGAAGGTGTTAATTTGAATGTCTGACCGTTTTCACCAGTGATGATCGTGTCATTTTTCCTGAGTCGCCCCTAATAATGGCCATGCCAGTTATCTGCGTCTCGTCACCATCGCTAAGCAGAAACGAATCGAGGGAAAACGACCAGATTTACAAATGACTTTCAGCTTTTGGAGGCCTCTGTAATGACTGTACCAATTTAAGGAACTGGATTGATCATGGCAGTTCTTGAACTATCACGACCAATCCGTCTCCCGCTGTGCCATCTTATTGTTTATTGTGCCTAAAACTGAACTTGATTTAAACTTGACTTGCCGACTGCTCTAGTTCTCTAGTGTTCAGAATGTCTGAAAATCTTTGATTTAATGCGAACTATTTCATGTTTTTGTATTTTTTTTGTTATTTTTACGATTTTCATTTTTGAGTTTTGATAATAAAAGTTTTTGCATTAACAAGTTTGTCTCTCTTAACTATGATTAAATTTGTGTACGTGAAAAAAATCGGGGTGTCACGTAACGGATGTGACATGTTGTTTTATTTTTTTCGTCAAGTCGTTTTCTTGTTAATAAATGTAGGTCGCCGACTTCTGTAAATAGCCTTAGTTTAGGGAAGTTAATAAATGTAGTGTGAGCGTAATCGTAAAGCCCGTGCAGCAAGCTTAGCAGTGAGCGAGTACAGCGGTTGCACGCTTTAGTCAAGTAGCTTCAACCGAACAGTGTTCAGAAGTAAAGTTAACCTGCGAGGTAGCAGAAGGTTATTAGTCAGTCAGCGGAGTTAGCCAGCGAAGTGAGAGTCTGGGTCAGGGTGCGGCCTCGTTTGGAGCCCTTGACAAGCTGTGTGAGGGTTGTTTTACCCTCCCTGCAAGACCACGGCCAGTGTTCCTGGGTGTGGGTGTCCCGAGAGACTAGCGACCACGGCTGCTGCTCAGCAGAAGACCCCTCCGGTTCGTCTTCGTCTTTGTTTGTCTCGTCCTGCCGGAGGACTCACCAGTGACAGGTAAATTCATGCCATTTTTCTCAGTTAGCTGCTGTGCTCTCGGGTGTGTGAATGTGTACATAGGTTCGGAAGGGTATGTTCGTCTAGTTTTTTAGTGATGTTTTAATTGAGTCTTTAACCATGTTTTTTAGGTTGGGTTGTAATGTGGTGGGTGTCGGATTTAGTTTATGTTCGGCTGTCGCCGAGTGAGTATATTTAAAGGGCCATGTTGTAAAATGAATTAAAGTGGGTATCCTTTCAAATATATTGGTATTAAGTCCTAGATGTAATGTAATAAGATTGTCACGTTGGGCGGTTGCTGGTGATTATTTCATATCTTTGTATGTACATCGGGATATTTTGATAATGTTGGTTTTAGCAGTGGCAATGTTATTATACAAAAGTGGTTGTGCTAGCTTAATGCTAGTGTAATGGAGTAGTGCAGACCTGGCGAATGTTGAATGTACATAGGAAGCTTTCATATCCATGATTGTATATTTAATATGGCCAAGGCAGGTATTAGGGTGAGACGAGACACAACTCACGTGGTTTGTGAGTAGGTGCGTGTCAAATAGGCCAGAATTAACTGTGTCGGCACTTTGACTGACAATGCGCCCTTTTCCAGTGCACTGGCTTCGAAGACTTCGTTCTTCGATCTCATCATCCACAACCAACGGTGACGCATCATCGGGAGTCGGAACGCCTTCGCTAGCCGGTCCTGTTGGACAAGTACGTTGGGCTACAGCAGGCTGATTCTACGTTCTGAGCGTCGGTCACAGGCGTGCGTGGGCAAGCGCGGCTACGGTGCTCTGTGGTGCAGGGGTAGTACTCGTACGTTATGAGCCACCCTGTCTAGTGTGGGACAGAGGACACTGTACAGAGACAAAGTTACCCGCCTCGTATAGCCGTTGGCCATGTTAGTCATTATCACCTGTTAGTCATATTCACCTGTTAGTCATATTCACATATTAGTCATTATCACCTGTTAGTCATATTCACCTGTTAGTCATATTCACCTGTTAGTCATTTTTTATATGTTAACCTTTTTTATGTGTTAATACGTTATGAGTGCATGTGTGTGAGTGTGTGGGGCGTTAGTGGGTTGGGGTGGGAGTTAGAGTAAGGGTAGGTAATAAAGGATTTGTTTGTTGTTTATCACTGGCGTTGCGTTATTTATTTAGAGTGGGTGGGTTTTCTCGAGTGTCAGCACTCATATTGTCCAGGGCGCCCTGACTCCGTCAGGCGTGTCGTGACATATTTGGTGGCAGCGGTGGGATAAGGATTAGGGGGAGGTAACGGATTAGGTAGATTAGGGTATTTTTGTGCGCCAGTGATCGTTTGTTCGTGTTGTGGTACGAGTAAGATTTAGCGGGCGGTTGGCGGGAGTGGGGGCGTATTGCGCCAGGGAGCCACGGCCAGAGAGTGCAGTGCGCATAAACGGGGGGTGGCATGAGTGGTTGCCTCTCATTACTCAGGTACCGAGTGGTGAGGACCCTTCGGCTCTTGTCACTGTCTAGCCCTTATTCGTTGTTTGTATTCTGTGTATTTATTTGTTTTATTTTTTCTTTGGCAGGGGTCCTGCTGGGGAGCAGTTGTCGTCGCTGCCTCCAGGACACCCACATCAGGATGCCCCCTAAACGGGATACCAGGGCCACCCGTGCCACGTCGGGGCACGACCCTGAGTCCGAGGGTGGTGGTGCAGGGGATGAGGGTCCAGGAGAGAGAGGAGCCACTTTGGCCACTCCCTCTCGGAAGGAAACGGTGGTGAGTACCCTTACCCGTACTCTCACTGCAGCAGGACTGACACCCAGTAGGGATCAGGAAAGTAAAGAGGGGTTAGGGGTGATAGTAAACCCATATGAGCAGTATAAAGTGCTAGGAGAGGGCCTAGGACTTAGTGGGGGAGCTCTAACCCAGTTCATCCTGTCCGAAGTTAGGAGAGAGGAAGAAAAACGGGAACGTGACCTAGAGCGTAGGGCGTTAGAGAGGCGGCTCCAGATGGACCGTGAGGCAGCCGAGAGACGGCTCCAGATGGACCGCGAGGCAGTAGAGAAGCAGCTCCAGATGGCTGAGCAGGCTAGGCGGGATGACTTAGCATTGACCGAACGTAAGCTAGCTGCCGCGGAACAAGCACGGAAAGAAGAGCTCGTCGCGGCCGAAACGCGGCTTAGATTACAGTTAGCAGCATCGGAAAAGAAGTCAGTTACGGAGTCTAGTCAGCATTACTCGCTCAAGATGCGTCCGTTAGAGGATAAGGAAGATGTGGAATCTTACCTTCAGCTCTTTGAGAGAGTAGCCGAAACCCAGGGGTGGCCGAAAGAGGTATGGGGGATAAGGTTAGCACCTCTATTGCAGGGCGAGGCCCGTGATGCATACCTTAGGCTGACCGTAGAGCAAGGGAAAGATTTTGAGGTGGTGAGGGAGACCTTATTGAGAAGATTCAGGCGTGACGCTGAATATTACAGGCGCCAGTTTCGCGAAGCCAGAAAGGAGAGTCTCGAAACGTTTCCCCAGTTGTTCGTTAGGTTGAAGACCTCAGTCAAGCGTTGGTTCACTTTAGCCCATAAGAGCATAGAGGACGTAGAACAAGTGCTAGACATGTTTCTGTCTGAGCAACTTTATGCTATTATGAATGCAGACCTTGAAATGTTCGTTAGGGAAAAACGTCCTAGGAATGGTGAAGAGGCCGCGGAGCTAGCGCAGCTCCATATCGACACCAAACGGGCAGTCTCGCGTCCATTGGGTGGGGGGCCGATTCGTCCGCCGTTCAAGAAGGACAAAGGGTCGAATAAACCCCCTGAGACCAAAGCAGAACATAGGACAGAACCAGCTAGTTCAGGCAGAGGGACTGGTGAACGGTTGTGCTTTAAGTGCAACAAACCAGGGCACTTAGCAAGGAACTGTCAGAGTAAGGCGTCAGTTAACCAAGTCACCATTGCCTCTGAGATAGTAGCCGTAATGACAGAGCCCGTGACCGTAGGGATGCGGACGATCCGGCCCTACGACCCGTGGAGTAAGGGATTAGCCAAGGGAAAGGAAGTTCGTATCATGCGTGATACCGGCGCAGACATGGGTGCGATCGCCGCCAAGTGGATAGAACCCAGGGATTTTACAGGTCGGTTCATAGACGTCAATCCCGTCGACCATACTAAGTCCGATAAGTATCCGACTGCATGGGTTGAAATCGATTCCCCATTCGTGCGAGGGACGATCGAACTTATCGTAATGGAGCGCATGGGACCGGACGTAATCCTAGGGAACTGGGTGACTTTTTCAGATGGGAAACGTAGTCCCGTATCCATCGATGCCAGTGAGTGTGCTATGGCAGCAGCGGTCCAAACTCGAGCTCAGGTTCAGAGGGAGAAGGAGGGAGAGAGCGCGCTTAAAGTCGTTAAGCAGGCCGATCTCGATGTGACTCCTGCCCAACTGATAGAGTGGCAAAACCAGGACGAAACTCTAGCTCGCGCTAGGAAGTTGGCCGAAGAGGGCCGAGCAATTCCGTCAGGGAAGAGTCTGATAGAATTTTGCAGGAGGAAGGGAATTCTGTATCGGGTCTATAGCAAAGGAGGCAGCCAAATGTCCCAGTTAATCGTCCCGAAGCCTTTGAGGGAGACTGTAATGCGGTTAGCGCATGACCCACCGATGGGGGGGCATTTGGGAGGCAAGAGAACCCGGGAACGCATTTGGGGTACTTTCTATTGGCCGGGGCTGTGTGCTCAAGTTCGCAGGTACTGTGAGTCGTGCGAACAATGTCAGAAAGTAGTACCAAGAGGGAGAGTACCACGGGTTCCTATGCAACAGCTTCCGCTAGTAGAAGAACCATTTCAGAGAGTAGCGGTAGACATTGTGGGGCCTATTGCTCCAGCTTCCGACAGAGGAAACCGGTTCATTCTCGTGACCGTCGATTACGCCACTCGATACCCCGAGGCAGTACCTTTAAAGGGGATCGAAGCAGAAAGAGTCGCTGAGGCATTGTTAGAAATCTGGTCTAGGGTGGGGATTCCGAGGGAGGTGCTCACCGACCAAGGGTCCCAGTTCACTTCACAAGTGATGTCTGAAGTCAACCGTTTGCTGCGCATCCAAGGCAAGTGTACTACTCCTTACCATCCGCAGGCAAATGGCCTAGTAGAACGTTTCAACGGTACCTTGGTGTCCATGTTGAAGAAGTTAGCTAGCGAGCAACCTCGATGTTGGGACAGATACATTCCCTCATTGCTGGTTGCGTACAGGGAGGTTCCTCAGGAATCGACGGGGTTCGCGCCGTTCGAGTTATTGTACGGCAAGACTGTAAGGGGGCCCATGTCAGTTCTACGGGATTTGTGGACGAAAGAGCAGATGGGAGAAGAGGTGAGAGATGCAAGCCAGTACGTGGTAGATTTACGGAATCGCATTGAAGAGACTTGCAGGTTAGCGCAACAGAATTTGAAGCTAGCTTCGAAAAAGCAGAAACAGCACTTTGACCGCAGAGCCAAACCACGCAGGTTTAGTGCAGGAGACAAGGTTTTGTTGTTACTTCCAGTTAAACACAACAAGCTGGAGATGGCTTGGCAGGGACCGTTCGAAGTTCTAGAGAGAGTCGGAGAGTGTGACTACAGGGTACGGGTGGGCAGTAAAAATAAACTGTACCATGCAAATCTGTTGGAAAAGTTCCAAGAACGAGTGTCAGTAGCTACAGTAGTGATAGATGAGGAGGACGAAGATGAGGGGGGAGAGGCATTCAGGGCGGTAAAGGAAGTACCTACCATTCCTTTAGTAGCGTCTGAAGGACCCTCTGACATCCATCTTGATCCTAACTGTCCAGAGATCCATTCTAGTATACAAGCTCTGACTGTCCAGTTTAAGGATATTTTGACAGATTATCCGTTGAGGACGACACTAGACTCATGTGAAATCCATTTGACTGATGAAGTGCCGGTGAGAACGAAGCAATACCCTCTACCTCATTCTCAGCTAGAGGTAGTGAGAACCGAGGTAGATGCTATGCTAGAGATGGGAGTAATCGAGAGAGCCAATTCCCCATACAACTCACCGATCGTCCTGGTGAAGAAGAAAGATGGCACTGTTAGGTTTTGTGTAGATTTTAGGAAACTGAATCAAAAGGTCGTGTTCGATGCTGAGCCAATGCCTGACGTGGAGTACCTATTTTCCTTACTGTCCAAGGCTAAGTACTTGAGTAAGTTAGACCTAGCTAAAGGCTACTGGCAGGTACCCATGTTTGAGAGCGACAAACCGAAAACTGCTTTCACCACACCGGCAGGGCAAGTTCAGTGGAAAGTAATGCCTTTCGGGTTAAAGACGGCAGGGGCAATCTTTTCCCGAATGATGAGGTTACTAGAACCTTTGCGATTGGCGGAAGTTAGCAATTTCATGGACGACGTCATGATTGCTTCCTCCACTAAAGAACGTCACTTACAGTGTATTGCCCAGCTCTTTGGTAGGCTAAGAGAGGTCCAGTTGGCGGCCAGACCTACTAAGTGTTACTTGGGGTTCAAGCAGTTGGAATATCTGGGGCATACAGTGGGTAACGGTCAGATAAAACCAGAGGGAGACAAGATGCAGCGGATAAAAGACGCGCCGCGACCACAAACAAAGAAACAAGTCAGATCGTTTCTTGGGTTGGCAAATTATTACCGCCGGTTCGTTCCTAACTTTGCGGCCATAGCAGCCCCACTAACCGACCTGACCAAGGGAGGGAAAACTGGACAGATCGGTTGGAACGATGCAT
>BTPG01000003.1:194877739-194964932 GCA_036245525.1 Semisulcospira habei | reverse complement strand
ACTCCGACAAAGGAACACAATAAAACTGTTCAAAGATACAATTCTGTAACAAACGGTTACGAAACGCTACACACAGGTCTAGTTATGGTTCATTTAGACACAGGGAAATCTTAGCAGGAGAGCGAAGGGAATCGCCGGGTCGTGGGTTCGAATCCCGGTAGCTGGACTCGCAATACAGGGGTAAAAGACGGGCTTGTTCAATAGCATGTCCGTTGAAAGGTCCTGGTAAATCAAAGTGTCACAGTTGGAGTGCGCCTGAGTTGATCAGTGTTCAGGCCGTACTCCATAGGTAATAGATTTCCCTGTCCCCCATAACCCGCCCGTCAGGGCCGTCCATGATCACTTCGGTGCCGTGGACGTTAAACCCGAACTAACTAATAGGAGAATCCAGTTCAGCACACGTCGTCTTAATATCAAGTAACCTGACAAATGACTCCACTCCGTTCTATAAATACAGTGCTATCAGTACGAGAAACGGCTAAAAGTAGTTTGAAACGCTAACGGCTGCACAGAATAAATAACTGCGATTACGCATGTGCTGTTGCTGCGTGTCCGAACTGCTGTTGAAGTTCATTAGATGTGTCGACAAGACATAACACACACAAATGGTGCAGAAACATGCCCGAAATACACCTCAGACAACAAAGACAAAACGTGACTGATTTGTGAAATGTCATAAGGGTATATGGCTGGTCACATCAAGCCATCGCATATGTACAGACACCTTTTTACCAAAAGTGTCTTCAGATTTATGCGTAATGGTACTTTAAAAGTTACTATGACAAACACGTGGGTTTTTTTTTTTGTTTTGTTTTGTTGTTGTTTTTAATCATATGCAGGGCCGGCACGGCTTTGAAAATGCCTCTGTTGCTGTCGGGACGTTAAGCGAAGTACGCACACACTAAACACTAAAACAAAACGAATTGACAAAAGCTTGCAACTCAAGTGTGTTAATCACAGAGTTATCACAGGTTGACGGGTATTCAGGTACCCCTCATACGCCTGTATCTCCACCTTCCTCCTAGTGGCGTCCCACTTGAACCCCCCCCCCCCAACCCCACCTCCAACACATAAAGGGGTCTTTAAATCAGTGTCTTAAACTTTGAGGGCGCTTCCTGCCCCCACCCAAACCCGTTATCCCTTAGTCCGTATTTTCTTTTAATTTCCCTCGTTCAGCAAACAGCTTCGGAACGCCCGTTCCCAACCCAAAGTCCACATATTATGAGGATCACCCTCACTTGTCTTGTGGTTAAAACTTGAAAGAAATAGGAAAATGACCCGGTAAGCGAAAAGGCCTCGGGGCGACGTCGACCGCAGTTGGCCAGCGCACTGTCGTGCGCGGGCCATCTACGGCCGACTTCGGCCAGATGGCCTGTTGCTCATGAGGGGGGGGGGGGGGGGAGGGGGGAGGCCGGCGCGTGCTGTCTTCGGATACTTTGAATGGTGTGTTCTGGTACAGTAATAGACCGCTGCAGTAAAAGTAGGGTTTATGTACAACGTATTCAAACACTGGATAGAGGTACACTGCGTTTAATTTAACGAGTTATTAAAGCTGAGCCGGTTGGTATACCTCGCCCCATCCATCCCATCCCATCCCATCCCATCCCATCCCATCCCATCCATCTCCTCCCGTAGTCTTGCCGACCGTTGGGGCACAACTGATGACTTGGCAACCAGCTCCCTCCATTCCTCTCTGTTCTCTGCCATTCTCAGCGTATCGCCCAGCTTCAGTCCTGTCCACTCTGAGATATTGTCCTCCCATCTTTTCCTCTGTCTTCCTCTCCTTCGTCCTCCTTGCACAGTGCCTTGCAGGATTGTTTTGGCAAGCCCTGCTGAACACGTGACATGCCCATACCACTTCAGTTTGCGTTTTCTCACAATGGCTAACAAGTCTTCAAAGGGCCCGATGGCTTGCCTGATTCTGCTTCCCACTTCCTCGTTTGTGATGTGGTCTCTGTATGAGATGCCAAGCAGCTTTCTAAAACATCTCATTTCAGTGGCTTGTATCCTCCTTTCAAGGTCTGCTGTGAAGGTCCATGACTCGCAGGCATACAAAAACACTGAGATGACTAAGGAGCGCATCAGTCTGATCTTGGAGCAGAGTGTGATGTTTCTGTCCTTCCATATGGTCTTCAATCTTGTCAGTGCTGTTGTTGTCTGCGCAATCCTGGACAGTATTTCTGGTTTTGATCCCTCATCTGTCACAACGGCTCCTACGTATTTGAATTTATTAACTGTTTCCAGTTTTTGCCCTCCAGCCATGATTTCAGTGCCAATGCCACTGGCGTTATTGGTCGCCCTGTGCCTAGGTTAAACGCACCAGTGGCGCCATTACTGCAATTTTCGCATCTGTCCGCTCGCTCGGACGGGTCCTGTGCATCAGAACTGCGCGCGCAGTTGGGCTTCTGCACTTGAAGTGTGGTCTCGTACGTTCCCGCGGAAGATTGTGATCGCAGTCGAAAAACGGTTTGTTTCTGGTTTTAGCGTTACTCCCCTTGAGCGGCATAAAATGTTGGAGGGCGTACGTCCCTAATGGAAAAGGATAGGTCTCCGGGGCCGGGTTGTTCATCGTCATTCTCCTCAAAACTTGCTTATTCCTGAATCAAGTTCATTGTAGTGCATTCGTCTCTCGTACGGCTACGGCCACGACGGTGCATTCTGCCGCAAAGCGACGCAGATGTCGCAAAATCACCACCATTGCCGAAAAACGAAACTATTTGTCAAATCTGCCAAATCGTGTAATGTTTCGTGGTGCTAGCATAAGGATGCATTATTGCCGGATTGCATATATGAGAAAAAGTGTATTCTTTATTCATCTTATTTTGCAGCAATCAAACGTCACGTGATTCTTTTCCCGAGATTGCTCATTACAGGTGCAAAGAGCACACGCTCTAAACCGATCTGGTGCACAGGACCGCTCCGAGCGACGGGTCAGGTGCGAAAATAGCAACGATGGCGTCGCTGGTGTATGTCACCTTTCTAGGCAGGGTGACACGTATACCAACTCAGCGTTACTAAAATGATTGTTTTGCTAAGATGACAAGCAACATATACATGTTAGTTACGAATGAACATCGTGTTAGGCCTGCCATTAATTAACTCATTCGAGACGTGCCGCCGCGCATCTCATACGCATCATACGAATACAAACACCTCAGCGCTTTTTATCGCGATGAGTCCTCAAGGAATCTTTGAGACAACAACCGCTACCGACAGCCACAGAGTTAATGTAAGCTGGCTTGCTGGAATTGCGCTGTGGTCTGTGATTTTGGACCTTACGGCTTGTGTCTGTAAGATCTAAACTCATGACCTTAGCGGACCAGCACACGTTTTGCTACGTCTGCGGTTCGTGTTAACTCATTCGAGACATGCCGCCTACGGATACGCAGCATAAGCCGCGTATCCGGAGGCGGCACGCCTCGAATGACTGAGTTAACCCTTTGCGTGTCGGTATCGGTTTTATGCTAGAATTTTACCAGGGAAAAAATGAACTTTAAATGAAATATTTCCTGCTGCCTATGAACAAGACCCACCGCGGTAAATACACAATTTGGATATTTGCAATGATGAGTTCTGTCCCCAAAAAGGGAGAGTTGGGGTCTTTTAGAGGTCGGTACATTTTATAGTATGTTCGGCGTTCGTGAGACCGGCCTGACACACAGAAATCATCCCTGCGCCAGACCTAGAGTCACTGGCTTTGACGTAGTGCAGATCGACAAGGGATCATTTTGGCAGCGTGACAATGAAATCATTGCATGAGGGCAGGAGTTACACGCCAAAATGACTCGAACACGCCAGATCGAACAGGAGTCACTTTGGCGTACGGGTTGTAGTCCAGAGTTACAACAGAACCACCAAACGTGAGAGTCATTTTGAAGTGTGTCACCGCTCATGGCATCGCATACCTTTCCATCACAAACCAGACACGTTGACGTGTCGGAACGGGGCGTCTTGTCGCGCGATCGTCAGCTCGCTGGTCTGTGATTTTGGACCTTACGGCTGAAAATCGTGAGGTCCAAAATCACAGACCAGCGCACGTCTATTCAGTCCTTTGCCCTAGACACATCGGCCAGGAGGTCGAAAATGAAAGCCCGGCTTATGTGTGTACATTCCGCTGCTCTAGACTCACCCACTCCAATGACTGTCGGTCGGACCGGAGATCAGTATCTCCTCGCAAAGGTCATCGTGAAGTCTCAAGACTGACACGAACTTGAGCAGACCTGTTCCATCCTATCCTAGGTTAACTGCCGTCCGGAACGCAACGAGCGACGACCAGAAATGCAAGCGGCACAAATCCCCATGAGCCCCCGCAGTTGCGGGGGCTCATGGGGATCTGTGCCTCTTGCTATAACCGCTCTTTGTAGCCCTTTTCCTTGAACGGCTGGGGGGCTCTCTATGGCGTTGAAGTTAACGAAGACGTCAGAACGACAATCAGCAACCACTGGCGGCGAAGGGGTTAACTCGCTAGAGTGGTCACTCAGCAACGGTACCCGTGCTGTTCCGTGATTTTGGACCTTAGGGCTGAGAACCGTAAGGTCCAAATCACAGGCCTGCGCACGCACATGCAGAGAAGACAAGAGTTCAGTGAGTATGTTAATTTTGGCGTTGGGTGCATTTTGAAAGGAAAAAATAATTCATCGTCTTTTTTTTATCCATTGAGTGTTAAATCTAAATGCTCCGTCCGAAAAGGAATGAATGAATGAATAAACGGATGTATGAATAAATAAACGAACGAACAAGCGAACGAACCAACGAACGAATGAATAAAAAATAAAATTGGCCCGGGCGAGACAGCAAGCCTCAGGCTACCTCATCCGAGATTGACTCGGCTTGTTCCTGCTGTCGTTTGAGGGGCCATGACCCCCTGATAAATCTCGACAAGAGACAGGCCACACCTCACCCCCGATCAACATCTGTCCCGCACTTAACTTCACTGCCAACGGCTGAGAATAACATCTCTGAAACTATCTTAGATCCACTGTTGTCTGCACTGGAGACACTGATAAGAACTTTGAGGCCAGCTAGAGGTATAGATCTTCATGAAATCCCGAGAGTGGGAGCGTTCATGAGGATCTATGAAACTTGCTTTTGGGTCCAGCAGTGAATGGGTTAACGTCACTCGCGCTGTGACCCCAAAACCATCACCAACTGAATCAATCACTGTCTTAACCCCTTGACAGCCGAGAAAAAAAAACAACTGAGCACGATCCAGCTGAAAGAGGCATAGATCCTCATGAGTCCCCGCAGTTGTGGGGACTCATGAGGATCTCTGCCTCTTGCTGACACCACTTTGTATCCATGTTCCTTGGACGGCTGGGGCTCTGGCGGTGAACTAGCAAAGATTTCAGAAGCACGATCTGCGTCCACTAGCCGATGTCCAGTGTCTCCCTTCGCCTGAAAAGCTAAAATATAAGCACATGTGGCGAATTCCTGTAAACAAGAGACACAGATTTTCATGGCCCATGAGAATCTATGTCTCTTGCAGCTGGAACGAAGAACTAAAAACCTCCCCCTGTCACTCAAATCTAGCCGGGCATAGAACATTAACTTCTTATCAGGGCAATGTGAAAAACGCCTCTTTGTTAACTAACCGCTGCGTGCTTGACAAGCGCTAGAAAACGTGTCTGCAAAGATTAGCGTGTGACAATCAAATGGACACTACACGAGAATACCCACTTAATGCCTGCGAGTTATTGTGTTCCAGGTTGTTCCATTGATGCCCCAATACACTTAATAAACTACTGCTCTCTGCGACTGGCAGGGGCTGGAAAGCCTGCCCCAAGCTGATAAACGGGCCCAAACAAATTTTGACAGTGTCACATTCAAAGTGATGACTGCCCGCGAACAAAAGTTGACACTGTGAGAAGAACACTTAATGTCTGCCAGCTATTGTATTCTGTAACGATCCCTGAATGCCTAGAGACCTAATATTGTATTCCAAATCCATCTCCCTCACGCATTCTTGTCCATGCCTTGTGTGATCGGAAACACGTAGAACGTTTGAGACCATTGTAAAAGGCGTGTCGTTGATACGTTGACTCATTCAAGGGGGGGGGGGGCCCTAGCATCAATAGCTGCGGAAGTGTCTTATAGCGTCGCCACCGGACACTTACGCAGCTGTTGATGTAGCTGCCTTGACTGAAATAATAAGCTGTTGATCACACAAAGATATAGCATAATTACCTAACTATACTTACCCATCTACACTACAATATGATGAACAAAACATTCAACACCGTTTTGGGGAGTACGTCGGCCTTAACTCATTCTACCCCAACATCGAAATCCTTAAATTTTGCCGTTGTTCTCTGAAGACTGCAGTGCAGTGCAGGACACAGATCGACCATGATAGTTCAAGGGTGATGCCAGAATAGCTTGGCGCCCATAGGGGCCAAGCTATTCTGGCATCACCCTTGAACTGTCATGGTCGATCCATATATTGATGTGGCGTGTTTGGGGTAGAATGAGCTAATAAACTATGTGTAAGGAATCAACGAACGCATGAACGGACGGTCAGATGGCCTGACTGATTGACGGACTGACCAACCAACCAACCAACCAACTAAGCAAACTAACTGACAAACACTGCGTCCTCACACTGCACACGAGGCAGGCTAATAACAACGAACGGAATGAATCACAATGAAATTGCCAGTCACATAACTTTCACAGGAGGTTGAGAGACATCAAAGATGACGACCGGGCAATTCTGGGAAGTCTGCTGCAGATTCGCCCGCCCCGGACGTTTAGACTTTTGACCGTATACACCGGGATTAATTAATATGTGACTCAGTCCCGCCCTGAAGTCTCGCCATGTCCAGATTCCTTTGTGAATTTTCGGGGAACTCTCATGACCTCGATTCTCCCCAGCGGACATTCAACGCTTGAAACCGGTAGCAATATTTCTCTGGCGGAATAAAGATGCAAGCGTAATGAGCCCACTCGCCCATGCAAGAGGCATGGATTCTCATGAGACCCTGCATTCGCAGGGTCTCATGAGAATCTATGCCTCTTGCAGACGCAGACTTGACCTGTGGATTCAGAGATATATTCACACACCGAATGCCAGAGAGTCGCGCCAACAAGCGCCTCCATACCGGAACTTCACAGAAAACGGGTCAGTGGGCATGCGTGGATATGGCAGCCCCTTCCGGTTTCGCTGCTAAGAGTTTTTAATTGCCTTCTTTCATGTGTGTTCCGCTGGGTTGCGCCCATAAATCGAGAGGGCGGAAACATGGAATCATCGTAGATCATCGTACGATTTCCGATGAGAGGCAGGTTTCGAAGGGAGACTTTGTACATCACGGTAAAGATTCGACGGCTTAGGCTTTTTGCCGCCTGGTTTATTTCTAACGGTCCGGCTTTTCTTTTCACAAATGAGTTGAATCCAGTAAAGCAAAGGTCCTCGGGCCCACGATGACCGCGGTGGGCCCGCGCATGGCCGTGCGCGGGCCCACTGCGGCCGTCGTGGGTCAGAAGACGTTTTGCTATTGGGGAAATTAGGATCATTAAAAAAAAAAGAAACCAAACTTTTGTACATCAAAGTTTGCGCATCACTACTGACAACCACTGGAAATATTTGGAGATAAAAATCATGAAAGGTGAGAAGTATGAATGAGCACAAGAATAAAACAATTAAAGGCTGAATAATGTTTTTGTTCAAGAAGAAAGTGTAAAGCACGCAAACTAGCGATTTGTTTGGAAAAAGAGAAGAGAAGAAAACCCAACAACTCATCATATATATATATATATATATATATATATATATATATATATATATATATATATATATATATATATATATATATATATATATATATATATATATAATCTGTGTGTATGTGTGGTGTTTGTGTGTGTGTGTGTGTGTGTGTGTGTGTGTGTGTGTGTGTGTGGTGTTTGTGTGTGTGTGTGTGTGTGTGTGTGTGTGAGAGAGAGAGAGAGAGAGAGAGAGAGAGAGAGAGAGAGAGAGAGAGAGAGAGAGAGAGAGAGACAGAGAGAGAGACAGAGAGAGAGAGAGAGAGAGAGAGAGAGAGAGAGAGAGAGAGACAGAGAGAGAGAGACAGAGAGAGAGAGAGAGAGAGAGAGAGAGAGAGAGAGAGAGAGAGAGAGAGAAAGAGAGAGACAGAGACAGAGAGGCAGAGAGCACTATGATTCATAATCTGTAGTTGCTTGATTGCACATTGAGGGACATTCAATTTGCTTCTCTTTGAAGTCTTTTTCCTTTACTGAAACCAAGACCAGGGAAGCGTCAATATTGTGATATTAATTTCGCCAGGCCATACACGTTTTATGAGCGGCTGTGTTTTCTCATGCCATCCATGTGCGCCAAACACGCAAAAACCATTTGCAGCGCCGCAGTAAATGCAATGGCACTCCCGCACAAAAGCACGAGAGGCATCACGTGACATTTGTCCCATGAGCCTTTTCGTCGACTTCCAGCAAAAAAGGCCTCATGGGAGAGAATGGACTCAGTGGGAGAAATGTGCTTTGAAATAAAACAGAGAGAACACAAGAGTCCATGAAAACTTCCATCGTAATCATGAACGGACTATTTTCTGTCGCGGATATTATGGGCTAGCCTGTGTCACTGAAAAGGGAGGGACAGAAGTGGTTGGCTCTTGCGACATCCTGCTAAAAGCGGGATAACTCCATAGTTGTTAGAACGACGTTTAGCCTTTTAGCCCCAAGGTCCCAATTCTTAAATTTTGGAAGTGTTGCCTAACGACTATGTACCAGTTTTAGGAGATGGATTGATCTATGAAAATTCAAGGGTAGTGCCAGATGAGCTTGGCGCCTTAGGCGCCAAGCTCATCTGGCACTACCCTTGAATTATCATAGATCAATCCATCTCCTGTTGCAGGGTGTTGGAGCTAAAAGGGTTAAGAAGCACGACGCTCTCCCAGAGTCTGAAATAGCTCAGGCGGTTAAGCGTCGGAGCGAAAGTAAAGAGAGCGAAAGGAATCGCCGGGTCGTGGGTTCGAGTCACCGTCCCGGCTCCGGTAGCTGCATGGACTCGTAATCCAGGGAAAAAGAGATGGGCCTGTTCAATAGCATGTCCGTTAAAAGGTCCTGGTAAATTAAAGTGGCACAGTTGCAGTTGCAGTTGATCAGTGTTCAGGTCGTACTCCATAGGCAATAGATTTCCACTGTCCCCCATAACCCGCCCGTCAGGGCCTTCCTCTATTACTTCGGTGCCGTGGACGTTAAACCCCGAACTAACCAACCAATTTACGAAACCAACAACAACAAACAAACAAAAAACCCAACAACAAACAAACAAACAAACAAACAAACAAACAAAAAACACCAAAACTGAAGTACATGTTCCTCCACGTGTCACCGAAAAGGCATTGAAATCCTTCAATGTACAATTCGCCGGGAATGTTGTCTTACTAACTCTTCCCTATTAAAATTAACCAAAAAAGGTGTGACTGTATGGATGCTTGAATGCCTGGATTAACAGACAGATGGATGGTTGGACGGACTGCTGGACCAACGAACGAATTATTGAACGAACGAACGAACAAATAACTGAATGACTAGAGAAAATCACTAGAACGACATAAACTGTCTGTCTCTGTGTAAGTCCTCACCCAGTACCCAAAGGTTACCAGGCAGAAGTTGTGTACAGTGGGCCTGCTCACGACAAATGGTCATCTGGCCGAAGTCGTCCGCAGAGGCTCACGCACGACTGTGCTCGGCCCACTTTGGCCAAATAGCCTCTTGCATACTGATGCATACTGAGGTGTTAAGTGTGTTACTGGTGCACCATCACCATCAAAACTCCGTGCCAGAAACAACATCAGCATTGGCACTTGGAACGTCAGAACATTAAGAACGCCTGGAAAGGTAGAGGAACTGACACATGAAATGAACAGATACCATTGGACGGACCATCCTAGGACTTTGCGAAGTACGATGGAAGAACCTTGTGGAAACATCAACCCAGGAAAACCACAAAATGTACTACAGTGGCAGAGAAGACAAACACGAACAGAGTGTCAGATTTCTCGTCCACAAAGACATCGTAAACACCGTCATGAGTTGTCGGCCAGTCTCCAGTAGGCTTATCACCATACGCTTGAGGGCAACCCCATTTAATATCACCATTGTACAAGTTTATGCCCCAACAACAGACTATGGCGATGAGGAAATAGAAGACTTCTATGACCAACTGCAAGAAGTTCTGGACCAGACCCCCAAGAAAGACATTCTTGTGGTGCAGGGAGACTGGAATGCCAAAATAGGAGAGGATGCTGCTAGGAACTGGAAAGGCACATGCGGACGCTACTGCAATGCAGAGACCAATGACAGAGGCTTAAGGCTCCTGGAATTTGCCAATTCAAATGATCTAAAGCTGATGAACACGTTTGGCCCGCACAAAGCATCCAGAAGGTGGACATGGCACAGCCCGAACGGAGAGCATCATAACCAAATTGACTACATCATGGTGAAGAGACGCTTCCAAACCAGTGTGAACATTGCCAAGACAAGAAGTTTTCCAGGAGCAGACATTGGAAGCGACCATGACTTAGTGATGATGACCTTCCGACTCCGCCTAAAGAAGGTCAACAAGCAGGGTCCCACCAGAATCAAGTTTGACCTCGAGAAGCTGAAAGACCCAGAGGTAGCGGAAGCCTTTCAAGCAAAGATAGGAGGAAAATTCGCACCACTGCTACTTCTAGGTGCAGAAGACACGGACGTGGACACACTGATTGACACATTTAACACTGTTGTAACCCAAACAGCCAGTGAGATCCTTGGCAAACACCGACAAGCAAAGAAACCTTGGGTTACAGCTGACATCTTTGTTCTATGTGACAAGCGTCGAGAACTAAAGAAAAAGAAATCAGAGGTAGAAGGAGCTAAACAATACAGGGAAATTAACCAGGATATCAAGAAAAGCATGAAAAAGGCAAAGAATAAGTGGATTGAAGATCAGTGTAAACACGTAGAAGAAAATCTGAACAAAAATAATAGCAAAAAAGCATACCAGCTGGTGAAAGACCTGACCAGTGTAAAACACGGACGCTCCTCGATCATTCAAGATAGTGAAGGGAACTGTCTTACGGAAGACCAAGACAGTCATACTGAAGAGATGGACAGAGTACTGCTCAGATTTGTACAAACACCGAGCTGCAGAGGACCCACCCAGGCATACTTGTCAACCCACCCGTGACCAACAATGGCAACTATCCCATACTCCGGGAAGAAGTAGAAGCTGCAGTGAAGTCGCTGAAAAAAGGGAAGGCAGTAGGAGCAGACAACATCCCTGCAGAGCTAGTCCATGAAGGGGGAGAAGACACGATAAGCGCCTTACTAACAATCTGCAATAAAATCTGGCAGTCAGGGGATTGGCCCACACCATGGACCCAATCACTTATAATAACTCTCCCCCAAAAAGGCAACTTACATCAATGCCAGAACTATCGCACGATCAGTCTTAATAAGTCTTTATAATATATCCCACCCAAGCAAAGTCATGTTAAAGATCCTACTGAACAGGCTGAAGCCACAGGCAGAGGAAATCATAGCTGAGGAACAGGCAGGCTTCAGACCAGGGCGCAGCACAACTGAGCAGATCTTCAACCTGAGAGTTCTATGTGAGAGATACCTCCAGCACCAGCAGGACCTCTATCATGTCTTTGTGGATTTTAAGAAAGCATTTGACAGGGTGTGGCATGCAGCCCTTTGGTCCACCATGAAGCTATACAACATCAATGCCAACCTGATCAAAGTCATAGCAAACCTTTACAACAAGGCCACTAGCGCAGTCTGCTTCAACGGCAAAATAGGAAACTGGTTTAGGACCACAGTTGGAGTCAGACAAGGCTGCTTGCTCTCACCTACTCTTTTCAACATCTTCCTGAAAAGAATCATGACGGACGCTCTGAAAAATCATGAAGGAACTGTCAGTATTGGAGGCAGAACAATCACGAACTTGCGCTTTGCGGACGACATTGATGGCCTTGCAGGAACAGAGAAAGAGCTAGCTCAGCTGGTGGAAAAGCTGGATAGCACAGCCATTGCATATGGGATGGAAATCAGTGCAGAGAAGACCAAACTGATGACCAATAACGCCAGTGGCATTGACACTGAAATCATGGTTGGAGGCCAAAAACTGGAAACAGTTAAGAAATTCAAATACTTAGGAGCCATTGTGACAGAGGAGGGATCAAAACCAGAAATACTGCCCAGGATTGCGCAGACAACAACAGCACTGACAAGATTGAAGACCATATGGAAGGACAGAAACATCACACTCTGCTCCAAGATCAGACTGATGCCCTCCTTAGTCATCTCAGTGTTCTTGTATGCCTGCGAGTCATGGACCCTCACAGCAGACCTTGAAAGGAGGATACAAGCCACTGAAATGAGATGTTTTCGAAGGCTGCTTGGCATCTCATACAGAGATCACATCACAAACGAGGAAGTGGGAAGCAGAATCAGGCAAGCCATCGGGCCCTATGAAGACTTATTAGCCATTGTGAGAAAACGCAAACTGAAGTGGTATGGGCATGTCACACGTTCAGCAGGGCTTGCCAAAACAATCATGCAAGGCACTGTGCAAGGAGGACGAAGGAGAGGAAGACAGAGGAAAAGATGGGAGGACAATATCTCAGAGTGGACAGGACTGAAGCTGGGCGATACGCTGAGAATGGCAGAGAACAGAGAGGAATGGAGGGAGCTGGTTGCCAAGTCATGAGTGGTGCCCCAACGGTCGGCAAGACTACGGGATATAGATAGATAGAGAGATACTGATGCATCTGCTTTACTTGATCTTCCCAATTTAATCTGTCTCCTTCCCCAGTAGAAAAACGCATTCGGGCCAACGACGGCCGCAGTGGGCTCGCGCACATTCAGTTCGTGCGCAGACCCACTGCGGCCGTCGTGGCGGGCCCGAGAACCTTTGCTTACTGGGTTATGACTACCACCGACACATGTATGCGGGGGCATGTGTCCCTCGTCAAACCAGTTGCATCTGCATGAGACACAGATACTCATGTGTTGTCGAAGTCGATTGGAGGAAAAACTGGCAAAGTCGCGTCAGTAACTGACGAGACTTTGCCACAGCTTTGCCTCCAACTGAGGGTGCCATTTCCTGTTTACATATGACCTTGCACTGATGGGTCGCTGGGATCGCGATAACCTTCATTTTACGGAGCGCGCCACGCCACGAAACGAAACTTAATTTGCTTGTATACATAAGAAAACTGTGGACGCAACACAAGGGGCAGGTGGGGTCACAAAAGAATACCGCCAAAAAATACCACACAAATACCGCCCCATACACGTGCTGTGTTGAAGGTATGCGAAAAACACACACTATAAGCATGCACCAGGTTTTTATACTGTCCATCCTGAACAATGGCTTTAACCTGATCTGGGTGTATTTTGCCAGCGGAGAAACTGACATTGAAAATAAAGGTTCGGGTTACAGGTGATCTGGTACTATAGGGACTATAGGAGGCAAGGAAGGTTGTAAATATGTTTTGCTGTTGCTCATAACCTACAAGTTAGGAAAAGTACGACACCCCGACATCCGACCCCCTCTCCTGCAATAAATAAATAAATAAATAAATAAATAAATAAATAAATAAATAAATAAATAAATAAACAAACCAAGCAGTTAACCAAGCAACCAAACAACCAACCAGACAACCAAGCAAACAAAGACGCATCCAGTCAGGCATCCAACCAGCCACAACCAACTAACCATCCACACGAGCAAACCAACCAAAACAATAGAAATTAAAATGCCCCCCCCCCCCCCCCGACCCCCCCCCCCCCCTAAAAAAAAAAAAAAAAAAAAAAAAGCAAGGAAACAACAAACGACACATACAAACAAAAGAAAAATGTTAATTTTTTTTTACTTGTAACTCAAACAATTATGACGAGCACAATGCCCCCCCCCCTCTCCCCTCCAGAAGCGAATGATGTGTGTTGTGTTGTGTATTTTTAGTAGTTTTTTTTGCCAACAGTATTTTCCAAGTCTAATGACGAGTCCAAACATAAAAAGAATCTCTCATATGCGCTTTCTTTCTATCTTTCATTTTTACCCTTTGGCTGTCGGCAGCGCTTTTTGTCGCGGCGATTCCTGCAGGAATAACAACACTCTGACATCCTACAGGAATAACAACACTCTGACATTCTACAGGAATAACAACACTCTGACATCCTACAGGAATAACAACACTCTGACATCCTACAGGAATAACAACACTCTGACATCCTACAGGAATAACAACACTCTGACATCCTACAGGAATAACAACACTCTGACATCCTGCAGGAATAACAACACTCTGACATCCTGCAGGAATAACAAGACTCTGACATCCTTCAGGAATAACAACACTCTGACATCCTACAGGAATAACAACACTCTGACATCCTACAGGAATAACAAGACTCTGACATCCTGCAGGAATAACAACACTCTGACATACTACAGGAATAACAACACTCTGACATCCTACAGGAATAACAACACTCTGACATCCGTCAGGAATAACAACACTCTGACATCCTACAGGAATAACAACACTCTGACATCCCACAGGAATAACAACACCCTGACATCCTACAGGAATAACAACACCCTGACATCCTGCAGGAATAACAACACTCTGACATCCTACAGGAATAACAACACTCTGACATCCTACAGGAATAACAACACTCTGACATCCTACAGGAATAACAACACTCTGACATCCTACAGGAATAACAACACTCTGACATCCTACAGGAATAACAACACTCTGACATCCTGCAGGAATAACAACACCCTGACATACTACAGGAATAACAACACTCTGACATCCTACAGGAATAACAACACTCTGACATCCTACAGGAATAACAACACTCTGACATCCTACAGGAATAACACTCTGACATCCTACAGGAATAACAACACTCTGACATCCTACAGGAATAACAACACTCTGATATCCTGCAGGAATAACAACACTCTGACATCCTACAGGAATAACAACACTCTGACATCCTACAGGAATAACAACACTCTGACATCCTACATGAATAACAAACACTCTGACATCCTACAGGAATAACAAACACTCTGACATCCTACAGGAATAACAACACTCTGACATCCTACAGGAATCGCCTCGACAAAAACAAAAAAGCGCTACCGCCAGCCAAGGGTTAACATACCCTTTCCGTCTTCGGAAGGTGTAAACATCTAAACTCCTATAGGAAACCATATGCTAACCGCAACATACCGTTGATTCAATCCTCGCTTTAGAAAAAGGGAATTGATAGGGATAAATTGCGAATGAAATACTGAAAGATACTGCTTTTTAAAATTTTATTTTTTGTTGCTCTCTCTCTCTCTCTCTCTCTCTCTCTCTCTCTCTCTCTCTCTCTCTCTCTCTCTCTCTCTCTCTCTCTCTCTCTCTCTCTCTCTCTCTCTCTCTCTCTCGGGATGTTAGATGGTTGAATTATTTCCAACTGCAGATTGAAAATGGCACATCATTGTCAGATCTTTCCATTGAAAAATACACTCGCTGACGTACTCTCTCCCCTCCCCCCCCTTCTACCCCCAAACCCCCTACCCTTTCCTCTCAGCCCCCCCCCCCCCCCCCCCACCAGCTGCCCTTTCATTTATCTTTCAAGCGGGTCTTGAACATTTTTCACCCCCGTTTACCAGTCTGAAAGCGGCGGTGATAGCTCTCACTTGAAACCGCTCTAATTCATATCTTCTCCTTCACTTAGCGGCAGTGTTAGAGCTTAGAAAGGCATACAACACCCTCTAACACCTCTTGTACTTCAACCGTGAGGTATTACCTCAACTGAGACCGCAAATGGGGCAGAATTTACGTGCGCATGAGGCGTAGATTCTCATGAGCTCTGCATATGCAGGGGCTCATGAGAATCTATGCCTCTTGCAGATGGACCTCGCTGGGAATAGTCCCTGCTTTGCAAGAATGCTGCACAAAAACTTCTGAAATTCACTCCATTCACCCGGCCGGCTTTGAACACTATAGCGGTACGGGTGGGACTGAGGTTTTTATGAAGCCACCCCGGGTAGAACGACAATGTCGCAGGTTTTTATCTTGCCTTTTTGGGTGGCTATATTGGATTTTGCTACAAGGTGTTCCGGTCCAAGCCTTGAATTGCGCGCCGTCGTCTTTTTTTCCCTTTCTCTTCTTTTTCTCTTCGTTTCCAATCCTCTCCCAGCAGCAATGTTCCGTAGACGGCGAAAAACACGCTACAAATTTGAGGACTGGAGTACGATGTATTCAACGGCGCCGGTCAAGTGCACGTTGGCTCGTACAGTGAGCTTGTACCGGGCACGCGAGGTTTCACTCCAGTATGGATCAGTATATTGGTCCTCTACCGTGAGAAACGAGATAACTGGGTTGCGGTTCATCTGAGCAAGTTAGAAAAACTCCTTCGTTGAAGTAGGAGTTGTGTCAATGGCGAGGATGGTCTGGGGTCAGCTGTCCCAGGAACTGTGGTTTCACGATGTCTCATCGGTACTGATGAGAGATCGACGTCTGTGGGACCTTTCTGTAACCTTTGTGTCTTCCGTAACTTTCAGACTTTCGTACAAAATGATGCTGCGTTTCCATCACGATTTCTTGACTTAAAAAAAAAAAAAAAAACACAAAAAACAACGAATCACGGATCACGATTCACGGATTCTGTCACTTGTCACGAAAACAAAACACCACCCCAGATTATGCCAGTGTTGTGTCACGACTTAAACTCCCATCTCCCATCAGAAACACGACTAAGTTTTCTTCTGCAATTGGCGTGACATATCAGATACCCCTAGTACTGTCCTATTATTTGTTCGCGCAAGACGACTGATGTGCGGCATTCCGGAAAGGTCCTCGGGCCGATGTCAGCTTTAGCTGGCCCGCGCACGGCCGTGCGCGGGCCAGCTAAGGCTGACGTCGGCCCGTGGATCATTTGCTTCCTGGATCTTCTTCTCATGACCTGGCGGGCCGTGGGTGGATGTTATGCACTTGTTAAGCCTCGTCGCGTCTCGTTTTCCAGCCGCCACCTTGCGCTGATCACCGTGTGGCACGCGAACTGCCTTTTGGTGATTTTACTGTCTGTCTGTCTTGGTGGGTTTGTGTGACCACGTATGATCATCTCTCTCTCTCTCTCTCTCTCTCTCTCTCTCTCTCTCTCTCTCTCTCTCTCTCTCTCTCTCTCTCTCTCTCTCTCTCTCTCTCTCTCTCTCTCTCTCTCTCTCTCTCATGCAGCAGGGTGTGGTATGTGTATGTTTACATGTCTATGTCACTTATGTAGTAGATGTAGCAACGGCAAGTTTGAAAACTGGTCCTGTTACCAATAACTTTTACCATTGGAAAATAAAGGTTCATTGTTCATTGTACATTGTTTTCTCTCTCTCTCTCTCTCTCTCTCTCTCTCTCTCTCTCTCTCTCTCTCTCTCTCTCTCTCTCTCTCTCTCTCTCTCTCTCTCTGGTCTGCCTTGATAAGGATGGCAGATACCTGGTTATCATCTATTAATGATTCCAAACTAACAGGTGTAGTGTTCTTAGACTTCCGGAAAGCCTTTGACATGATGAACCATGACATACTTATAAAGAAAATATCCTTATATACTAAAAGCGCAGCCGTGTTTTTCAAATCCTACTTAGAAAACAGAAGACAAAAAGTTCTCCTTAATGGTACATATTCTAGTCACTGCAAAGTAAAGCATGGCGTGCCCCAGGGCTCTATTTTAGGCCCTCTTTTATTCTGTTTGTTCATTAACGACCTTCCACTCACAATTAGTGATGAAAGTGTTGAATGCGATATGTTCGCTGATGATGCTGCGATACACACTCCCGATAAGGATTTGTCAGTAATTGACACGCGCCTACAAAACACATTACAGGACATTAACAGCTGGTGCAGTAACAATTCCATGATCTTAAACCCTGCAAAGACTGAATGTATGGTTGTAAGTACCCGCCAAAAGCACCAGCTCGGCACTCTCTCACTCAGCTTGTCCCTTCAAGGCAAATCTATCAGCCAGGTAACGGAACATCGTCTTCTCGGCGTTACTGTAGATAACCAGTTTAAATGGCAACGCCATCTTAGTAATATATGTAAGACAATATCAAAGAAACTGTTTATTTTATCCAAGTTAAAACATATAGCTAATGTAGAAACACGAAAACTGTTCTTCAACGCCCACATCAGGTCACATATAGATTATGCTTCTACGGTGTGGGATGGCGTAAGCGAGGTCCAGTTAAAGAGACTGAACTCTCTTCATCGTAGAGCCGCGAAGCTTATCCTTTCAGACCCTAACTCAACAACGGATAATAAACTGAAAACCTTAGAATTTCTCCCCTTGAAAAAACATTTATTATACAATAAGGGAATAACGATATTCAAAGTATTGAATAACAGACTCCCCGAGTATATTAAAAAAATGTTTTCCCTCACGGCATCAACATACTCCAGATCAAGGCAGTCCATTACTGTGCCACGACCTAGAATCGATCTCTATAAGACAAGTTTAGCGTTTTCAGGTGCTAGCATGTGGAATACATTGCCCAAACATGTTACAACATCAACAACGCTTTCGTCTTTTAAAACTGCTCTCTTCAAGTACCTCACCTCAGCATCGTAAGATTTTCACAGCAATCTGCACTTGCAGTGTACGATTTTCCCCTTTCTAACTCTTCAATTCAGTTATATTTTTACTTAATACAAGATGCTAATGCTGCACGTATTGTGTGTGTGTGTGTGTGTGTGTGTGTGCGTGCGCGAGTGCGTGCGCGCGCGTGTGTGTGTGTGTGTGTTTGTGTTTGTGTGTGTGTTTTGTGCTCGTGCTTGTGTTTATGAATGTATGTATGGAGATTTATACCTTTACAATTGTGTGTATGTGTGGGATTTTCTATGTTTATTTCTACTTTTTCAATGATTTCTTCTTCTTTTTTAAAACTTTATATTTCAATTTTTTGTTAGTTATATATTTAGTTTTTCCCAATTTAATGATAGTATTTTGTGATTTGTGCATTATATGTAAAGTAGATTAGCAACGGCAAGTTCGAAAAATGGTTTCACCAAAACTTTCACCGTTGTAAAATAAAGAATCATTGTCATTGTCATTGTCTCTCTCTCCGATTCGTTAACACTTTCTGCCACCAGGACCGAAATCTCTACATTTTGAAGCTGCCCTATGAAGAAGTACCCAACGGAGAAAGAAATACGCTTAGAAAAGCCAGTTACAACACAGTAGATTTAATAAATTGTCTTGTACCTGTCTTTTATAAGCGTGTTTCTTTCTCCGTTGGGTACTTCTTTGCATTTTACGCGCTTGGCAGTCACCTTTTTGGTCTGGATTGCCCTATGAAGGACTGTATTACAATGCTAGAGACAGATCGAGCACGATGGGTGCCAAACTATTCTGGCACCACCGTTAAAGAGGTGTGCCGGGGTTGAATGAGTTAATGTAGTTTGTAGCAACGGCAAGTTTGCAAATTGACGAATGTTTTCTGTGAAATATTTTACCGTTGGCGTATCATCTCATCTCATCATCCCTATCTCTCTCCCTCTCTCTCTCTCTCTCTCTCCCTCTTCCCTCCCCACCCCCTCCCACGCCTCCTCGTTGCGCGCAAAGGGCTGTAAGTAGCACACCTCTGTTACGTGTGCCTAATTCGCATGGATTGTGAAAGGATGGATAAGAAAGTCGAGGTAAACGCAAGACAACATTGAGACCCCGTCGTACCTTCCAATTTCAGCAGTACCCTGGACAGGACAACATGAAAAACAAATAACAATCAAATTAACTTTTGTTGATTTTTCCCACTCCCACGAGAGGGATGGATCAACACATGTGAATTTTCTTGTTGGTCGTTTAAAATGTGATAGGTCTACATCAATTGCTAAGGTCCCTCTCTCTTCGGAAACTAACCTTCGAATACAATAACCTGGACAGAGGCAGGTCAATTTCCTAAAATCTGATCCGTCCTGAGGCCAGCCGCAAGACTTGACTAAAATATAGGGCGTAGAAGCAGATGATTGTTTTTCTCTTGTGTCCACACTATCTGCGTTGTCATTATGTCTTTTGACACGTAACAGTAGTAGATGGATCGACCATGATAGTTGAAGGTTGCTGTCGGTGACGGTGAAGGATGGTGTCGGAATAGCTTGGCGCCTAAAGGCGCCAAGCTATTCCGGCACCATCCTTCAACTAACATGGTCAATCTGAGGCGCCAAGCTATTCTGACACGCACCTTTTAATCCGCCATGGCCAATCTAACTCCTGAACTGAAATGTAGTCTGCAGTGAGAAACTCCCAGATTACCCCCCCCCCTCCTCCACTCAACTGCTCTGGACTACTGATTAAAACGTAAATGAGTGCAATAAGATGCGTAGAACAGATCTTGTATTCTTCCATGGGGTAGACTGAAGGCGCTTCTCAAATGAAATCCAGGCCAAACATTTTATTGTGAAACATGTAAAATGCAAGGAAATTTTTAACGAAGGTGGAAACACGTTTAGAAGAGATAATTACGACACAATTTATTAATATTTCGGGTTAGAACCCTTTGTCAAAATGGACGAACAAAGAGGTACACCATATGCTCGATCACCAAAGAAAAGATGAGTAGCACATTGTGTACCTGTTTCTGTCTATATTGATACATTTATTATATTTGTCATTTCTAAGCGTGTTTCTTCCTTCTTCGTTGAGATTTTCTTTTCCTTGTAAAAGGTTAGTTAGTTAGTTATTTGGGATTTCAGCCGAGCAGGCATCTGAGGCCATCTCAAGGCGGCCCTCTTAACTCATTCGAGACGTGCCACCTCCGGATACGCGGCATAAGCCGCGTATCCGGAGGCGGCACGTCTCGAATGAGTTCAAAGGAGTCACAGACATTCTGGCAATCCATCTTCATGGACGCAAACGAGAAAGTTAACGGACAATAATGAGGAAAATGAACATAACCATGAGTCTTGTAACAAGTACAGATCCTCACAACGCTCTGCTAGATGAAATGAAACTAGGCGTTTTCGTGTGGCAGTGTTACATCTATGGCCACTCTCAAAACTAGTCACAGACGCTGAGACAAGGACAGTCTATCCTGTCTCATCACTTCACGCTGGATCTCAGTTCACACCCAGTGCGCAAAGGCCATTGGGCCGACGTCGGCCGCCGTTGATCCGCGCAGGGCTGTGCGCGGGCCAATTGCGGCCTACGTCGGCCCGATGACCTTTTGCGCATTGGGGTATTTCATAACGCCTTCCGCCCCTTGAGTCGTCCCGCCGTGAGATGGCCTTAGTCGCCTGCTCGGCGTTAAACCCCAATAACTAACTAACCCTTGAGTCGTCAATCATCCAAAATCCTGGCTCACTTGATGGTGTTTTCATTCCCTGTTGACAAACCACTACTTTTCACGGATGGAGGCCCGTGGCCTCACAAGTGAGGGAAGCAAGGTGTGAATAGGAAACTGAGGCCGCGGGTCGTCCTAGACTTCGACGTGAGTAAATCTGACGTGCCGAGGTGTCTAGAAAGCCCTTCACTGCCGACAAAATCCTGAACACCATCCCGCTGCAAGAGTCATAGATCCTCATGAGCACCCGCATTCGCGGTAGCTCATGAGGATCTACGTCTCTTGCCATCCTTGTGACAGTGTTGCTAGCTTTGTAATAATCCAACAGAAGGAGCTATATCTGCTAATGAATTTGCGATGGCTTCAGGAGACATACAAGTACTATTACGCTGTCCTTTGTGCGCTAGTCTGCAACGTGATCCCGACCACTCTAGCGCCAGACTGGCAGAGGTGGAACGGCCGTGATTACACACAGGTAGAGGCAGTACAGTTTGCTGCCTTAACCCATTACATCCTGAGGCTGATTTTGTAAAATTGGCTTATTGTCCTATGAAGGCTGCATTACAGATTAGGAGATAGATCAACTGTTTTAGTTCAAGGGTGGCGCCAGAATATTTTGGCGCTTGAGGCGCCAAGCTATTCTGGCACCACCCTTGAACTATCAGTCAAATTTATTTCAAGCAATGGGTGTATCAGAATGATAAAGGTAAGGGCAGTGCTTGACTGTTTTGTAGCAATGTTTAATTAAAGTCGTAGTTCGGGGTTTAGCGTCACCAGGGACATCTATTCCCTTTGAGCACGACCCGAACACTGATCACTTCTGCTGCATTGCAGCTGTGCCACTTTGATTTATCAGGACCTTATAACTTACAGGCCATCTGAACAAGCCCGTCGTTTTTGGCCTGGTCTAACTAAAGTCGTTTGCAGTTTGAACATCGTTGCTTTTCGTTGTGTGAATCATCGGAATCTAAATGATTCTGAAAACAATGAAACCAATGTGATATTAACTCATTCGAGACGTACCGCCTCCGGATTCGCGGCTTAAAGCCGCGTATCCGGAGGCGGCACGTCTCGATTAGTTAATTAACCCATGAATGTGCTCAGGTATAGGGTACAATCTCGAAAGGGACTCTGGGAAGACCTCTGATGGGTGGGGTGGAGCGCATATGGTCTTTTCCGAGCGCAGAGATCCCATTTTGACCGAACTTAACTGAACTGAACTGGTCTGGTCTGGTATGTGGTGCTGGACCTTAATTACAGTTGGTAGACTTATGGTCCAAAATTAAATCACGTTACAGCACACCAGCTGCATATGACGCCAGTACAGGTGGAAAATGCGACTGAGGTAATTCAGTCACGAAAGCTGGAGAACAGCACTAGTACCCACCAGCCGGAAACATGTCGTGGACAGAAGCAAGAGTGGACGTGAAGTGATCTGACAGTGATGGCGCGGAGTGGCCATCGGTCAAGCTTTCTGGCTGTGAATGACCCATCTGTACAAACACCGTTGTATCGCTCTTTCGTCGACGGAGGAATGACGGCCCTGTTTATTTCATTCGAGACATGCCGTCTCCGGATACGCGGCTTATGCCGTGTATCCGGAGGCGGCAAGTCTCGAATGAGTTAAAAGGATGTGCATGACCATACTTCGATATAGACCGTTTGACATCGGAGCGCACAACGGCCCCCCCCCCCACCCTCCCCTCCCCTCCAAATATCTCCGCCAAGAAACACTTTTATGTTCCACTTAAACAACAAACATCATTTAGAGCCAACTGAACTAATATGTTTTTTTTTTTTTTTTTTTTTTTTTTTTTTTTTTTTTTGAACTCATTCTACCCCAAGTCCGAAATCCCCAAATTTTGCCGTTGTCCTCTGAAGACTGCATTCTAGTGCAGGACACAGATCGACCATGATAGTTCAAGGGTGATGCCAGAATAGCTTGGCGCCCATAGGCGCCAAGCTGTTCTGGCATCACCCTTGAACTATCATGGTCGATCCTTTTTTTGCTGTGGTGTGTCTGGGGTAGAATGAGTTAACTTCTTTGATTTGTTGATTTTGCTGTACAGTCGCACACATTTGGTAAAAAGACCGGAACAAGTCATTTTCACAATACCCTAGTAGATAGCCCCGGCGGGAAACGGCCAGATTTCAACGTCGAGGTCAAGCATGCAGAGTTCAAGTATGTCTGCACCGTTTTAGGTTCACGTGAAAATGGATCTTTCGAATACTGGGCTTGTTATATCTGGGGCACATTTATGGGCAAAACCGATACAAATCATATTAGGTCAACTGGCACTGAATGATATTTGTTCAACGATTGGTACAGAGAAGTGGTCATTTGCAAAGATATTTGCCAACAACGTTGTGTTCTCCGAAGTAAAACAACCTATTCCTATGGCGGCTTAGGATACAGAGCGTTTGCGGGCAAAAAATGAAGCTGTCCGACATTTCCGGTGTCCTAGATAACTCCCGAAGCAGCATAATGATGCCTGTCATCTTATTGGACTCTTGAGTCGGATAATCCCCAACACTTTACGACAATCGGCCTCGAGCTCTGTTGTCTTCAACACCTTCATGCGCTTATCTACATTTGCTGACGTGGCTACCTTCCTTTAATGAGGGCGATTATGCCCTGCTGCCCCTTCCTTTCTGGACATTTACCTCCCTTTGTGGGTTAACAATAAACAAACCAATAAGTACAGTGGGCAGTGCTTGTGGAAAGCGAAGGCCAAGGACCTTTTTGCTTTACAGATACAGCAATGGACTGCTGTAGACTGTCCTATGCTGCACTGCTCAGACAAAACTCAAACATCTGTATTTAACCCATTGGTTGTCGGAAGCGTTTTTTGTCGGGATGATTCCTGTCGGAAGCATCGCGACAAACAACGTTTCCGACAGCCAAAGGATTAACACATTCTTAATGTGCTGCAACCAGATACGAGATTGTTGTCTACCGTATTTAAAAAATACGGTAGACTGAAATGGGGCAAGTCGGAGCGCAATCCGAAGCATGCACATGACCAAGATAAAAATGACGTCACGTCTAGCTACGCAAACCTTGCTAGAGAACGTCTTTTTGGCGCCAAGCCGTGTGTGTGTGTGTGTGTGTGTGTGTGTGTGTGTGTGTGTGTGTGTGTGTGTGTGTGTGTGTGTGTGTGTGACAGCGACTAGAGCCCGCGTTTTAGGATGGACAAGCTTGAAATTTTTGGATATTGTTCCTAAAAGAATTATCTCGAGACCTTTTTTTCCGATGTTTTGATTAAGATGCTCATTGTCGAGAAAATGGCCGTTTCACAAAACCGGTTGATCCACACTGGAGTCCGTAATTTATTTATTTTTACTAGATATTTTGCATATAGCTAGGCAAACGGGAGATATTGAATGAGTTTGTTAACCAGCATTTAAGTTTTGAACCTCTAGAAATTTTTGAGTGATAATTAAATATTTTTTGAAAAAAAAAATATTTTCACGTTTTGAGGATTAATTTTACGAATTATATGGGTGAAGCTTAAAATAATTGAATCTTTAAAAAAACACGAAAAACACACCAATCTTCTCATTAATAATTGAATGATTTTTCGTATAATTTATTATGGAGTTTACATATGCCTACAGTTTGTCTCGGCTGTCGGGTACGATTAGGTTAATTGTGACTTGCATGCCCTAGGTGTGAAAATCAGACAATTTCCTGCTCCACGTTTTCGGAGTCATTTGTAAAACAGCTAACATAACTTTAATTTTTCTTTTAAGAAAAAACTATCTTCTCATTAATATCCGCATGATTTTTCATAAACAGTGTTTGCATAAGCCTGCTATTTGTCCCGACCCTGGGATAGGATTTGGTCAAATTGGGACCTGTAAGCTCTAGGTGTGAAAATCAGCAAGAAAATTGCAACTTAAGTTGATCCTCTGATACGCTCAAAATAAATGTTAGTACTGCGATGATGACGTATAACATTGAGTCGTCTATTCTTCTTCAGAATAGCTATGCTACGCCAGACCACAGAGCTTACGAATGGCCGGAATCGCCGTGTGTCCGTCTTTATTTATGTGTGCCAGTGTGTGTGGATCAGAGGGTGGGTTAGAGTAGGAGATGGATTCCTGTCGCTTCACGAGCCCACAGAGCGTACTAATGGCGGGAAGCGCCGTGTGTCCGTCTTTATTTGTGTGTACCGACGCGTGTGTTGATCAGAGTTTGGCTTAGAGAGGAGGAAAATGGATCAGCATTGTAAGCCTAAAATTATGAACAACTCTGAATGTTCCTAAAAGATAAACGCATCTGAGCTGCAAACAATACGGTAGACTTTGGGATGAATTGTTTTTTTTCTTTCGGCCGCGTATCCGGATGCGGCACGTCTCGACTGAGTTGAAACATACGAAAAATACCTACCAATATAAATATCTACCAATATAAATATCTGCCAAAAACATTAAACTATTGTAGTAACAAATGAAAAGATAGGGGGAGACTGCCAGTCTGCCTACCTGCAATGACAGCCACATTGCACTGTCAGGGGAGAGAAGTGTGCACGATCGACCAGGTAGGCAGAAACTCCTGCCTCCTCCAGTATTTGCCGATGGTGTGCTGAAGAGGTCGCCAAGACCGAAACAGCTGTCCACACCGGCTAAATATCTGGACCCCCCTTGGGGGACCTAGATTTAAATTTCCATGCACTGAGTGGCTGGAACAGTGGGATATGTGATACGCCCCCCTTCGGGGGGGCTTCCATATGCATTGCTTCCAGTCACTTCCTTAGCGCCCCCTCTCTTTCCTATCTCTTTTTTTTTGTGCTTTGGCCACAGTAGATCTAGGATCACTGGTCGATCGTGCACACTTCTCTCCCCTGACAGTGCTCTTATTTACTTTACTTTGTAACCTTCCTAAAATATTAGCACTGGCAGTCTCCCCTTTTCTTTTCAGTTATTACTACAATATCGACTGCAACCCCTTCACCCCTTTTAGTAGGTTTTCTTTTAGGGTGCATGGAAATTTAACTCTAGGTGGTGGCATGGAATGTATGCCCCTGCAGACACCACAGTGAAATGTGGCTGTCATTGCAGATAGGCAGAAATTCCCGTCTCCTCCAGTATTTGCCGATGGTGTGCTGAAGAGGTCGCCAAGACCGAAACAGCTGTCCACACCGGCTAAATATCTGGACCCCCCTTGGGGTGACCTAGATTTAAATTTCCATGCACTGAGTGGCTGGAACAGTGGGATATGTGATACGCCCCCTCCGGGGGTGGGGGGGTGGGGGGGGGGCTTCCATAAGCATTGCTTCCAGTCACTTCCTTAGCGCCCCCTCTCTTTCCTATCTCTTTTTTTTTTGTGCTTTGGTCACAGTAGATCTATGATCACTGGTCGATCGTGCACACTTCTCTCCCCTGACAGTGCTCTTATCTACTTTACTTTGTAACCTTCATTAAACTATTGTGTTCATTTTATTGCCTAATTATTGAGCGAGACGGTTTCTCACGACGAACATACAGTCATTGAAATATTTGATGTTGCTGCATGTCTGCTAACACGACATTGTCGTTGGCAATTGTTAAAGCTTGAATGGGCACTTCCAGTCCTCTCTGAGAACCGCAAGATGTTGACAATGAAATACGCTATAGTGACCTTCAAATCTAGTTCAGGTTAATGATGATGATGATGATAATAATGATGATGATGATGATGATGATGTTAATTTGTGGAGCCCATTTCTCCATCCAGTGCTGAATGATCAAAGCGCTGTGTAGGGAGAGGTTTTCAAGAGAAGAGAGAGCGAAGCACCGATTTAGAGACAGTCACAATGATTCTTTATTTTACAACTGTGAAAGTTTTGGTGAAACCATTTTTCGAACTTGCCGTTGCTATTCTACTTTACATATTATATAATGCACAAATCACAAAATACTATCTTTAAATTGGGAAAATATAAATATATAAACGAACAATATAATGAAAAATAAACTTAAAAAAAATTGTTGAAGAAGTGGAAATAAACATAGAAACAGTTTTGCTACATAAACATAGAAACACGCTTCCAGGCGTTCGCACACCCGCAAAATCTCACAAATACACACAGTTGTAAAAGTGTACATATCCATAAACACATTTATAAACACAAGCACAAATACACACACACACACACACACACACACACACACACACACACACACACACACACACACACACACACACACACCACACACACAAACACACACACACACACACACACAACATGCAGTAACAGCATCCTGTAGTGTGTAAGCTGAAATACTTACTTACGCCTGTCACCCCTCCCAGCGTATAAGCCGTCGACGAGAGACCTCCAGCGACTCCTGTCCTGCGCTTCTTCTTCGATTTTACTCCAGGTGGTTCCCAGTCTCTTGATGTCTGCTTGGAGGTCTCGACGCCAGGTGTTTCTCGGCCCGCCTCTTTTCCTCTTCCCTGGGGGTTCCATGACAATGCCTGTCTAGTGATACTGGAAACTGGCTTTCTCAGACTGTGACCAATCCATCCCCATCTTCTTCGCCCAATTTCATTCTCTGCTGTTATCTGCTCCGTTCTCTCCCAGACTCTGACGTTGCTGATCTTCTCTGGCCAGTGGATTTTCAAAATTCTTCTAAGGCAACCGTTTATGAAGATCTGTACTCTGTTGACTGTGGTTTTTGCCAATCTCCAAGTCTCTGCTCCATATAGGAGAACTGCTTTTACGTTGGAGTTGAAAATCCGGACTTTGGTGTGTTGTGACAGCTCTCAGGAACTCCACACTTTTTTTAACTGGAGAAAGGCTGCTCTGGCTTTACCGATTCGTGCTCTGACATCTGCATCAGTACCGCCTTTTTTTTTTGTGTCTATGATGCTTCCGAGATAGGTGAAGGACTCCACCTCCTTCAACGGGGTGCCAGCAAGCAAGACTGGTTCTTCCCTGTTTGCGTTCAGCCTCATTGTCTTTGTTTTCTGTTTGTGGATGGTGAGGCCCACTTGGGACGAGATGTCAGCAAGCCTCGTGGTCTTGTCCTGCATTTGTTGATGAGTGTGGGACAGTAAAGCCAAGTCATCTGCAAAATCGAGGTCGTCAAGCTGTGTCCACAGTGTCCACTGTATTCCACTTCGTCTGTGCTCTGTGGTCCTCTTCATGACCCAGTATATGGCCAATAGGAAGAGGAACGGAGACAGCAAACACCCCTGCCTGACACCGGTTCTGACCTGGAGCTCCCTGGTAAAATGCCCTTTGTCCTTTGTGGATCACGCGACATGTCATGCCATCGTAGCTGCTCTTGATCAGGCAGACGAGCTTTGTGGGTACACCGCAGTGTCGTAGGAGTTTCCACAGAGTCTCTCGGTCCACGCTGTCAAATGCTTTCTCGTAGTCCACAAAGTTGACGTACAGCGAGGAGCTCCACTCCAGAGACTGTTCCACGATGATGCGGAGAGTGGCGATCTGGTCTGTACATGATCGTTTTTTCCTGTATCCTGCTTGCTGGTCTCTCAGCTGGGGGTCAACGGAGCTCTTCATTCTCTCCAGGATGATCCTGTTGAAGACCTTTCCTGGTACTGACAGCAAGGTGATTCCTCCGTAGTTGGAACACTTGCTGAGGTCGCCTTTCTTGGGAAGCTTGATTAGGTACCCCTCCTTCCAGTCAGCCGGCATCACCTCCTCTTCCCAGATATTTCCAAACAGTGAAAAACTAGACCGAAAGGGTTATCATGCACACTTCTCTCCCTTGAAGTGCTTTTTCCTACTCACTTGGTAGTTTCTTCTTTTCAAACATTGGGAACAGCAGCTCTACTGTTGTCTCTAGGTCTGCTTTCAGAGACTCCGCTCGGATGCCATCTGGCCCTGCTGCTTTGCCGTTCTTCAAAATTGCCACTGCTCTTCTGATCTCTTCCCGGCTGGGTCTGTCACAGCTGATGGGTAGGTCGGTCTCTGCTGGCTGGATGTCTGGAGGAGCGGGTGGGTTGGGTCTGTTCAGTAACTCTTCAAAATACTCGGTCCATCTGTCGAGTTGGTCTGCTCTGTCTGCAATAGGCTTGCCTTCTTTGCCTTTTACTGGTCTTTCTGTATGGCCATACTTGCCCGACAATCTTCTGGTAATGTCGTAGAACTGTTTCATGTTGCCGCTGCCTGCTGTCTTTTCTGCCTCTGCTGCCAGGCTGTCTGTGTAGGCCCTCTTATCTGCCCTGATACTCCTCTTCACCTTGCGGATGTCTTTCGAGTATTCATCCTGTGCCCTTGCTTTGGCTGCTCTCGTGCGACTGTTGTTGACAACTGCTTTCTTCTGCTTCCTCATCTTCTTTAAGGTCTGTGCCGACAGCCAGTCCTTGTGATGGTGTTTCCTGAACCCTACAGTGTCTTTGCAGGTTGAGTTCAGCGCCTCTCTAACTGCCTTCCACTGCTGCTCTGTCGTGACCGCCCCCTCTTCATTTACTAGCTCCTGTAGCGCTTGAAACAGGTTGGACAGCACCAGTTTGAACTCTTCTCTCACTCCAGTCACTCTCAGGAGGCCTACATTATAGCGCTGTCTTCTTGTTGTCTCTGTGCGGCTTTTCTTTAACTTGAGCTTTATTCTTAAGGTAAGCAGATGGTGGTCTGATACGACATCTGCTCCCCTCCTCACTCAAACATCTTGAAGGGATCTTCTAAATTTCTTGCTAATGCAGATGGTCTATTTGGTTCTCTGTAGTATGGTCAGGTGAGACCCAAGTTGCTTTGTGTATTCTTCTGTGCGGGAAGATGCTGCCTCCAATGACAAGTCTGTTTAGAGCACAAAAGTCTACAAACCTCTTCCCGTTCTCACTCATCTCCCCTAGTCCCTGTCTCTTCAACACCTCTTCGTATCCGGTGTTGTCCTCCCCTATTTTGGCATTAAAATCGCCCATGACGATGGTGATGTCTCGCTCCGCACATTTGTCCGCAGCACTCTGGAGTCGGTCGTAGAACTCTTGTTTCTCTTCCTCGTCACTGTCATTAGTGGGCGCATAACACTGGATGACGTTCAGCTTGATCTTTTTCTTGGCTCTAAAGGCTGCTGTGATAATTCTTGGCCCAAGAGGTTCCCAGCCCATCAGCGCTCTCTGTGCCACTGGTGACAGCATGAATGCTACACATTCTGTATGGGGGGCATTCTTCTCTTCATGACCTGAATACAGAATCATCTCCCCACTTAACAGCCTTTTCTGGCCAGACTGCGTCCATCTGGCTTCACTGATACCTAGCAGGGAAAGGTTGTACGTTTGCATTTCCGCTGCTATCTGGGCGGCCTTGCCGCTCTTGTACATGGTCTTGACATTCCATGTGCCCATGGTTGTGTCCCTGGATAGAGAGAGGCGGCTCGATCCTGTGGCTTCCGAAGACTTGCGGCTTTCACCACAGGACGTCATAAATCTTCTGGTAGACGGACCTTCCTCCTCCAGGAAAGAAATTGCTGTTTGTCTTTTCGTCGGCGTTTTTGTAGCTATTTCCTTTTGAAGGGTGGGGAAGCTACCCCCACGCCCAACCCTCTTACTAGGAGGACCAGGGGTTTTCTGTCGGGGTCATCTTCCCTTAGACCATGTTGGTTCACGGCACCTTATTTCATTCAGTGCACCCCTCTCGCGAGGGACCCCCTATCTACCACCCAAGGGACGCGCTTCAACGCCATATGGTCCCAGCGCCAGGGTGTAAGCTGAAGATATCACTTAATTGAAGAGTTAGAAAGGGGAAAATCGTACACTGCAAGTGCAGGTTGCAGTGAAAACCTTGCGATGATGAGGTAAGGTACTTGAAGAGACCGGTTTTAAAAGACGAAAGCGTTGTTGATGTTGTGACACTTTTGGGCAATGTGTTCAACATGCTAGTACCAGAGAACGCTAAACTTGTCTTGTAGAGATCGATTCTAGGTCGTGGCACAGTAATGGAATGCCTTGATCTTGGAGTATGTTGATGCCCGGAGGGAAAATTATGTTCTTAATATAATCGGAGAGTTTGTTATTCAATACTTTGAACATCGTTATTCCCTTATTATATAATAATTGATTTTTCAGGGTGAGAATTTCTAAGGTTTTCAGTTTATTATCCGTTGTTACGTTAGGGTCTGAAAGGATAAGCTTCGCGGCTCTACGATGAAGAGAGTTCAGCCTGTTTAACTGGACCTCGCTTGCGCCACTCACACCGTAGAAGCATAAACTATATGTGACCTGATGTGGGCATCGAAAAACAGTTTTCGTGTTTCTACATCAGCTATATGTTTCAACTTGGATAAAATAGACAGATTCTTTGATATTGTCTTACATATGTTACTAATATGGCATTGCCATTTAAACTGGTTATCTACAGTGACACTGAGAAGACGATGTTCCGTTACCTTGGCTGATGGATCTGCCTTGAAGGGAAAAGCTGAGTTAGAGAGAGCGGAGCTGGTGCTTGTGGTGGGTACTTACAACCATAATTTAGTCTTTGCAGGGTTTAAGATCATGGAATTGTTACTACACCAGCTGTCAATGTCCTATAATGTGTTCTGTAGGCGCGTGTCAATTACGGATAAATCCTTATCGGGAGTATGCATAGCAGCAGCATCGGAGAGAGAGAAAGAGAGAGGGAGAGAGAGAAAGAGAGAGAGAGAGAGAGAGAGAGAGAGAGAGAGAGAGAGAGAGAGAGAGAGAGAGAGAGAGAGAGAGAGAGAGAGAGGGAGGGAGGGAGGGAGGGAGAGAGAGAGAGAGAGAGAGAGAGAGAGAGAGAGAGAGAGAGAGAGAGAGAGAGAGAGAGAGAGAGAGAGAGAGAGAGAGAGAGAGAGAGAGAGAGAGAGAGTAAAACTGCAGTCAATTCTTCAGCTTATTGCCCAACTGTCAAAATGTAACATTTTTGCGAAAGACGTTAATCAACTCATTCGGGACAAGTGTCCGAATGCACCATGTCTCCAATGCGCTTAGCACAGGTATTCATTCAGTTCCAATGTGCTCGGTGTGCGTGTGTGAAATTTGTAATGTGCACGGCCTACGTGCAGTACGGACCGTTTAATTGAAGAATTATGGGACTGGTAGTCCTCCTCTTGATGTCGTTAATCCAGTTTTCTGAATAAGGCCTCTCTTGGACCACCCCAAGTTCGCTCCTCCCCCTTTCTATCACTGTACCCGTCTCTCCACCCCCACGACCCACCCGCATTTTTGCCCTTTGAGGCCAAACGGTAGAGGAGGTAGAAGACATAATAGTCCATCTCGCTTATTTTGCAAGAATAGGCTTAGTGTCTTTTGCCCTGTAAGGCCAAAGGCACTAAGCGCATTTGAGCGAAAAGCGAATATCTGACTTTCATCCAAAATGGAACTACTGTATTGGTTTTTTCCCCTCGTCTTGCCGAAGTCTTCGTGCAGCTTAAGGCCGATCACGTCTGCCCGAGATACTGTCGTTCACCGTACTTCCTCCTTAACTGCTCACTAGCCCTGTCCATCCTGATACAACTATTGCTTGAAATACTTTTGACTGTGGTAGTTCACGGCGCCAAGCTATTCTGGCACCACCCTTGAACTAAAAGTTATGGTGATCTGTCACCTGATCTGTTTTGTAGCCTTCATAGGACACTAAGCAAAGTTGAAAAAATTTCAGCCGCAGGATGTAATGGTCTAACTGCCTTCTCTCCACCCTCTCCCCTCGCCACACACACACACACACACACACACACACACACACACACACACACACACACACACACACACACACACACACACACACACACACACACACACACACACACACACAGCACACACACACACACAAACACACACACACACACACACACACACACACACACACACACACACACACATACACACACATTTTTTTCTGTCAGCCAACACCACACCCTGACAGCAACTGGACACTAGCAGTGCCACCATATTTGAGGCAGACTGTGCACCCAGACACGTAATTCTGTTCTCCTGAGATTGTCTTCTACGTCTTGACCCATCCCCTACGCGCACACCAACTGTACGTCTATACTTAAACCAACTAAAATCCTGATCAAAAATGTAACTGCCATGAGTGTCAAATGCAAAGAAAATTCCAACGAAGAAAGAAGCTATTTTTGTTAACTCATAGTACCCGAGGTACGAAAAACCCGCATTTTGGAGTTATCCTCTGAGGACTGCATTACAATTCAGGAGACAGATCGACCATGATAGCTCAAGAGTGGTGGCAGAATAGCGTGGCGCCTAAAGGCGCCAAGCTATTCTGCCACCACCCTTGAACTATCATGTTCGAGCCATATCTTGCTGTGGTGTGTCGCGGACAGGATGAGTTATATAAACAGCAGTGTTTCTTTTCGCCGGGATTTTCTTTTCTAACCCTCAACTGAACTGGCGTTCCTGTGATGCGACTGTTACGTAGACCAAAAGGCGAGCCTCGGGATTTGACCAGTTACATGTCACTGACCGGCTTCGATCGTCAGTACTAGGATACGTTATAATATATCAACTATTGGCGCCCGCAGCCAGTCAGGGGCAGATAACTCGAGGATTTCCTCGCCCTGCTTTGACTCACTTTGTGCCCTGCAATGACACAAAAAAGTATATTTTTGTGAAATGCGAGCGAGATTTTCAATGTAATAACGCACATTGAAATCTCTCTTTTTAAGTTAAGATAGATAGCTAAGATAGTTTATTGCCATATGTTTCCATGTAAAAAAACAACAACAATAAAAGCATTGGAATGTGTCTTGATGTCAGTTACTAAGACTAAAATAATATCGCACCAATTATCACACAAACTAACAATCACAGTATACATAAGGATGAAAACATAACACATAAAACTGTTAAACAGCAACCACCACAATATGAACGAGTTATTCTGGCGAGGTAAACGAAGATAATCTAGTAATAAACTTGATTAATAACAATCATTAAAAGCTCTCTCTCTCTCTCCCTCTCTCCCTCTCTCTCTCTCTCTCTCTCTCTCTCTCTCTCTCTCTCTCTCTCTCTTTCGCTCTCTCTCTCTTTCTAAGGTGTAGTATTTCTATATCTTAAAAAAGCCTTCGATCTCATCAACCACTCAATCTTACTAAAGTTACCTTTATAACACATTGATTCAAATGCAGTCGCTCTTCTCTCATCCTCTCTCTTAGACACAACGCAGAAAGTGTTCTTGAATGGTAAATACTCAGCGGAAGGACTGGTGACCCATGGTGTTCTTCAGGGATCCACCCTAAGACCTTTATTATTCAACATCTTTATAAATGACCTTCCACTGTCAATATCACACCCCGACACAAACTGTGAATAATTTGCTGATGATACATTATTACATGCATCTGATTCAAAGGTTTCAACCGTGAGCACTGTCCTCCAACATAGTTTAGATGAAGTGTCAACTTGGAGTGAAGAAATTCATATGATTATTAGTATTCCTAAAACAAAAAGTATGTTGGTGACGATACGCCAAAAAACATCAACGTGGTTTGCAACCCTTTGAGCTGTCCCTTCACTCTCAGCCCATAGAGCAAGTGTCAAAACATCGTTTGTTAGAGTCGACGAACAGCTCAGCTCTCACATAGAAACTACCTGAAAACTATTTTAAAGAATCTCTTTCTGTCATCCAAATTAAGTCGTATAGTTGACATTGATGCTCGAAAACTATTCTTTAACGCACACATTAAGACACATTGCAACTATGCCTCCAATATCTGGGACGGCTGTGGAGATATTTATTTGAAAAAAATTAATTCCCTTTACCGGCGAGGTATTTCAGCCATGGTAGTTCAAGGGTGGTGCCACATTAGCGTGGCGCCTATAGGCAGCAGACTATTGTGACATCACCCTTGAACTGTCATGGTCGATCCATATCTTTATGCAGTGTGTCAGGGCTAAAGGGTTAAGGATGGCGGTTAAGCTTATTCTTCCTGGTTCGTCTCCTAATGATGAAAGACTGAAGGCCCTTAATATCTTACCACTTAGTAAACAATTGGAACTTAACAGATGCTTATTTGTGCAAAAAAAATCGAAACGATGCCGCCCCTCCCTATCTCCGTGAGCTGTTTTCCCACACGAGCAGAGAGAACACGACGAACAGCTTACTCGATCTCCCAAAACCGAGAATCGACATCTTCAAATCTAGCATATCATTTCCGGTGCTAAGTCATGGAACAACTTGCCCCTTTATTTAAAGTCTATTTCAAAAGTATTTAACTTCAGAGCTCGCGTCCATAAATATCTGCTGTCGTTGTGAATGTTCTATCTATTACGTGTCCGTTGATGAATAGTAGTACGTATACATAGACTTCTTATTTTGCCTATACCCAATGAAAGAGACCCTAAAGCCTTTGTTACTTGCAATCTTTAACCGACCCTTTTTTCATGTACATTTAGTTGTTCGGTATTTTTTTCTTAACTAATAAGTACTTTGTAGTAGTTTTGCATGTTTTATGTACATTAAGTTAGTTATTGATGTCTTGTTATAGTGATTTTTTATACAATGTATTATAGTGAAAAAAGACAGTTTGGAAGAAGGGTATTTCAATGCCTAAAACTTTATCCTAATAAACGTTTCATCATCATCATCATCATCATCATCATCATCATCATCACCATCATCATCACCATCATCATCATCATCATCATCATCATCATCATCATCATCATCATCATCATCTCTCTCTCTCTCTCTCTCTCTCTCTCTCTCTCTCTCTCTCTCTCTCTCTCTCTCTCTCTCTCGCTCGCTCTTTCATTGCTGTACATGAAGTGAGCAGATTTATCTCTAGTCTCAAGAACAAAAAGTCAGCTGGCATTGATGGTATCAATGGTTTTATCCTCGAACTTTCTCTTCCATACATTGTGGAAAGCTTAACCTATATTTACAACCTATGTATTCAAAATAATATTTTTTCCGGCGACTTTCAAAAAATCTAAAGTGGTACCTATACCCAAAACAAAAGACACATGTGATCCAAATAATTTTCGGCCCATATCCATATTATTTATTCTGTCGACGCCTATTGAGAAGCATGTACACAAACATCTTCTCGAATTCCTGGAAGAAAAATCTCTCCTGAATAAATATCAATCTGGTTTTCGCCCTAAACATTCGCATCACACTGCCTTTGTTCATATGACTGACACTTGGCTGCTCAACATCAACAGAAACAAAATGTCTGGTGCTGTCTTTATAGACCTCAAAAAAGCGTTCGACCTTATAAACCACGAAATTTTATTAGAGAAATTAGACTGCTACTTTAACAATAACAGCCCAGGGACACTCACATTCTTTCGTTCATATATCATAGGGAGGATTCAAACTGTGTACATCAATGTTACCTTATCTTCTGAAAAGCGTGTTGAGTATGGCGTGCCCCAGGGATCCATACTAGGACCGTTACTCTTCTGTTTGTTTATTAATGATCTTCCACTTCATATATCCAATCCAAATACTGAATGTGACGTGTTTGCCGATGATTCAAATCTTCACGCTGGCGGGAAAACTGTACCTGAAATATCAAGCAATCTTCAGTTTATTTTTCAGGAGGTCTCACTGTGGTGCAAAAATAATCAAATGCTTGTTAATCCATCTAAAACAAAAAACACGCCACTCACAACACGCCAAAAGCGTCAGCTCCACTCCCATTCACTTAGCCTCTATTCTTATTCAGTTCTGATTGAGCAAGTCAAGGAATATCGCCTCCTCGGGGTAATCGTTGACAAACAACTGTGCTGGTTGCCCCATCTAACACAACTAGGGAAAACATTATCAAAGAAATTATTTTTACTGTCAAGATTAAAATCTATCATTGATACTACGACACTTAAGCTATTTTTCAACTCCTACATAAAACCTCACATTGACTACGCTTCTACTATTTGGGACGGCTGTAGTAAGGCTAACTTTAAGCGGATTAATTCTCTATACAATCGTGCAGTTAAACTGATCCTCCCAATCGCCTCTTTAACTTTGGAAGAAAAGCTTCAGGCAACAGGGCTCCTTCCTTTACATCAACACCTTAAGTTAAATAAGTGCGTACTTATGCACAAAGCACTGAACGGGAAAGCCACCCCTCTACCTGGCTAAGCTTTTCACTGAAAGTGAAAGTGTTTACAGCACTTCGAGGAACAGTCTCGTCATTAAACGGCCCCGAATTGACTTGTTTAAATCCAGCCTTTCGTACGCGGGTGCCTATTTATGGAACTCACTTCCTCCACATATACAGCAAATGAGACATCTTCTATTGTTTAGGGCGAAAGCTTTTAAATACATCTGAGAGGAAACTTGAAAGAAACGTAGATAATACGCCCAAAAGAGCCATGCCGATGATTCCCTTTTTAACGCATTGTTGTGGTCCTCCGTTTTGCACTTATTATATATCTCACTTTACCGTAGTATTTTGCCTGTTCACTAAATTCCTACACATGAGTAGTTGTATTATAAGCGTGCAGTCGCTGTTTATAAACTCTCACTTTACATCGCACCCCCCCCCCCCAAGACCCTGTCAATTGATGTGTGTAATCTTCAGTGACTTTGGAACTTATACCAAAATGTAACACAAGTGACCTGTAGGTGTAGCTGCTTGTTTGTGCTGTTAACATGTTGTTTTAATGTTGTTTTTAATGTTGTAGTTTAACAAGGACAAACACGAAAAGAGGCCTGTGCGCCTATTGTTTCCATCTTTGAGAAATAAAGTAACATTCATTCATTCATTCATTCATTCATTCATTCATTCATTCATTCATTCATTCATTCATTCATTCATTCATTCTCTCTCTCTCTCTCTCTCTCTCTCTCTCTCTCTCTCTCACACACATACACACACACACACACGCACACACACACACACACACACACACACACACACACACACACACACACACACACACACACACACACACACACACACACACACGCACGCACACACACACACAGAGTAAACTCTAAAATATGATTTTCATGCTAAATACTAAGCAAATAGACCTACTGATATTAAACACGGCGAACGGGCACGCCTAACTGATTGAGTTATAAGCTGAATGTACACATTCCGACAAGTTCTCTCTCGCCACTTACGCTCTGTCCAATCAGTCCTGCTGATCAGAGAGAGCGCGAACAGTCGGAGGGAAACATGGACACACTGGATTTCGCATTCAAAGACAGCTCTTTACTCTTCCACGTAGCAAACGCTACAAGATGCAAGGTAAAGCTGTTTAGAGGTACATAATTATGTAGATCTTCAGGGTGGGAGGTGGGGGTCAGGGTAAATGGTTGCTGAGTGGGGGTGGGTGGGCTCTTTTCAAAGTCTTTCACAAACGGAGGAAACTGTGGGCAGTTCATGCCTGCCCGTAAAGAAGCCGCCGACTCAGTCGTGTGTTTTTTTCACACGGAAGGTAGCGAAGGTAACGCGTCTCGTGTTACTAAATTAATTGAATCACATTAAAGACGCATCGCCGAACCGAAGGTCTACTCCTCTGTCACTTTCCAGCCAGGTTCTTGTTCACAGTCAGCCATCCGGACAATTGCTGATGTATATGTAAACTCTTCGACTTCTAGCGCCAAAAGAACTGTGCCTACGTATCAGGTTGTCAGCGCAAATCCATAGGACATGGAGCTGAGAAGTCTAAGCCACGACTCCCATGTCATGGAAAAAGGCAGAAAAACCATATTTTTTTGTCAAAAGCAAGATTTTAATTGTATTATAATGAAAATATTGCTTTTCGCCCAAAAATAGATTTACTGCGGTTTTGTTTGGTAGTCATCACAGGAAGAGACATGCACATGATGCAGATCAACCTGAGGCCGATGTCGGCTGCAGCTGACCCGCACACAGCTGTGTATGGTCCAAGTGCGGCTGACATCAGCCCGACGACCTTGTGTTCACTGGTCAGGTACCCTTCCAAAAGGCGACGGGCGTTGTACTGGACACCAGAGAGGACAGCAGAAGAGTTCGCCGAAGGGAGACGTTCATAGAGAAGGAACTGCGGTTTCACGTGGGAAACAACAGGGAGGAAGCTCGTGGAGATCTCGTGTGCCATAAGGACACTATAATCCCAGAGTGAGTGAGGGAGTAAGCAGTAACTTCTTTAAAAGACGGGAAACAAGTATTTTACTCATGTGAGACGTGCCTCATTAGGGTGCATGACGTAAATCCGCGTATTCGGACGTGGCACATTTCGAAAGAGTTAAAATGCGGGAAAGTAGGCCTACGTGTATAAAAAATACCAGCTGAACAGTTGAGACGTGGTAAACTGCACGCAATAGACACTGGTATTTGAGACTTTGGTAGCTGGTGTCCTTTGGTAAAATCGCCCAGGCGGGCGGTCCTCCACGATAGAGAACAACACCAGCATCACAAGGAAAACTAGACGACAGCGTCTGGACGATACTGCTACAAACGGGAAACATATGGAAGAGGCATAGGCCCTCTTGAGCCCCCGTATGTGCGTTGGCTCATGAGGGCCTATGCATCTTGTTAGCCCTTTTGCATCTGTGGTGTTGCAGAAGGTGGTCATCTGGTGGTTCATAACTAGGACTGCGTATTCCTCACAGATTGCCATACCTCTGAAAAAGCATAGATGCTCATAAACCTCCGCTTGCTGCTGGGGTCGTGAGTATCCATTCATCTAGCCAGCACCATTTGCATCCGTGTAACTCAAGCAGAGTGACCACCTCGTGTTTTAATAGCGAGGATTGTGACAGTCTTTATAGCTTTGAAGTAAACCCCTTGGCAAGAGACATGAGCTCCCGCGGATATCAAGGGCTAATGAGCATATGCGCCTCTTGCTGACATCATTTACGTCAGTGTCTTCCTCCTCTGATCCGGCGTTCAAGCTACAAACTCAGAAGACTTTTTTTTTTTTACCTTCATCGCGTTGACAGCCTGTTTGTGTATTTGTTTGATGCCTGTCTGGATTGAGCCAGTGCGACCCTGTTCCGACACTATCATGTGTTGCTGTCTCTAATTGGCTGTCACTGATCCAATGTTTCCCTTGTCAACCAATACATTACGTCGTCTTTCAAGTCTTTGGGAGACCGACGGGACGTCATGTATACCCAGTCATAATAAGGCATGAAATTTGTTGCGTCGAGCTTTGGCGCGTGTTATGAACTACGTATCTTATGTCAGTTTTGTTCTGTCTGTCAAATGCAGTGTACTTTTTACGAGAGCATGCTGCGGAACGTGGAATATTTACGCATGAAAATGACCTACCGCATCACAATGCGTATATTATATTTATCGCGCCCCTAGGAACAGCAAAACGTCATTGCTTGTCAAGGCAAGAACTATAACTATAAAAAACTCAGGAGGGCAATTTCGCTTGAAAAAGAATTCCAGTAGTAATGTCAAAAGGTACCGTTTGGCTTCAGTTTTGGTGGTTGTGGTTGGTTGCTGTCATGAAACCTTTGAAAGAAAAAAAAAAAAAAACCAACAGTTTACAAATTGTTACTGTAGGTTCAGATTAACTCTTTGGCTGTCGGCAGCGCTTTTTATCGAGGCAATTCCTGTAGGAATCGTCTCGTTAAAAAGCGCTGTTGACAGTAAACAGGTTATACTTTTCGGTGGAACATGGAAGACAAACTCAATAGTCAAAGTTGCAATGTTATTTTCTCGACAAAATGCGCAAGTCTTACAGAAATGAGCTATGAATGAAAATATAATCATGTTATTTTGGCCAGAACTGGATGGATGAGGTACATTGTGTAAACTAATCCTCTGTGTACCGACGGCGTTTTTTGCAAAGGGGATTCCCGCAGGAATCACCTCAGGAAAAAGTGCTACCGACAGTCAAAGGATGATTTTTTTCCCTCATATATGAACAGAGAGTTAGGTAGCTGCCATACTGACAAGTAAATGAAAGTGATAGGTTTATAGACCGATATATATATATATATATATAAAGTTCCTTAACGTAAAATAATAATAATAATAATAATAATAATAATAACAATAATAATAATGTAAAAAATAAAACAACCACAGGGAGGGCTCATGAAGATCTATGCCTCTTGCCGCCACCGCCGCCACAACCAACACCACCACCACCACAACAACAACAACTCAATAAACGTCAGATATAACAATATATAGATATGCAATTTTGATTGACGTTGTATCGAAAGTTTGTTGTAAAGCGAAACAATTTACGTAGTAAAACTGTGGTCGGGACCTCTGAAAATGCTTTGTGTGCAACCTTTGTTAAACCAGAAAGAATGCTGTGTGATCTCTGAAAAAGTGTCATTATATCCAGCTTTTGTTACATCCGACAATGCTATATATTGCGATGTAGACTGTAAAATGATGATGCTGATGCTAAAATGGTGATGGTGATGATGATGATGATGATAATTGTAAAATTATTCGAGATATTGTAAACAATGTACACAATGCAATGTTCACGCAAAATGGACAAAATATTGCGATAATAAAGGACCGGCTTGAAAAAAACGCTTTGAAGAGGATAAAAAAAAATATAAAAAAAAACAAATCCCCCCCAAAACATCCCAATAAACAAAAAAAAAAAAACACCATCAGAGTCTGAAAATATTTCTTTCATCTTCTGAGCCTGTACCCATCCACCCCACTCCGTTACCCAGCCTCTTCTCATCTGCAAGAGGTATAGATTCACATGAGCCCCAGCAGCAGCAGCAGGGGCTCATGAGATGCCTTTTGCTTCAACAGATCGGCTTCATCTGTCCCTCAAACTGAGGCGATCAAAGTATGCCCGCGACCCTAAAGCCTTTGCATGCATGACTGTGTGTACTGACTGTCTGTCAGATACTGATAAAGAGAGGCGGCTTACTCGGTATTGTGTGTGTTAATCCCTTCAGTGCCGAGAAAACGTGAGCACGACCCAACTGCAAGAGGCATAGATCTTCATGAGCCCCCGCTGTCGCGGGGGCTCATGAAGATGTATATGCCTCTTGCTGACACCATTTTCTATCCACGTTCGCTCTGCGGTACTGAACTGACGAAATTTTCAGGAAGCCAATCTGCGTCCAATGGCAGTGAACGGGTTAAGAAGGAGGTGAGGGTAGGGGATTCGATTGGAGGAAGAATTATATGATGGGTGTGGAGGGGAGGGGGAGGGGGGATGATGCGGCTGGCCAGGAATGAAGAAGGGGGAAGAGAGGTTGCATCCAAGCATCCCATTCCTGAAAACATCAAACACAAACTCCATGCACGCGGTTTCAAAACGAGTTCACTTCAAAAACCTAGCATCGGCTTGTTAGCCTTCCACTACTGCCGCTAACCGCCGGTGATGGATCGACCGTGACAGCCAGTTTATGGTAGCGCCGAATCAGGCGTCAAGCTGATCCGACACTACCCTTGAGTTAACATGGACGATCCTTCTTTCCAGAGTCCTCAACTTAAATTTGTGAGCCTGTGGTCTTTGAAACGGACGGCTTTGACACCAACAGCAACATATTACTTTTATCTGAAACAAACATAGATCTTCAAGAAACTGTACTACCTGCAATGGTTTGTACGGTTCTATGCCGCTCGCTGACCAACTTTCATCCTTTTTACATCCGTTTATCTTAGATGGCAGTGGTCACTGAGGATTTCACTAAAACCTTTGTCTCCGTGCTACTTTTCATATCATATTTTCTCCCTCCGCCCTTTGAAGGGGTTGGGGACGCCGGTTGTCTCCCTCGATTCGCTACCGCTTACCAGCGGTAGCGAATTGAGGAAGACAACCGGTGTGCGGCGCTGGGTGCTGGGGCTCTTTGAAGGCTGCGGTGTCCTTTAATCAACGTGGGGTTGTGTACCAACTCGGGGCGACCTGGCGTGGTGAGGGTGACAGTCATATCAGGGCTGACTGTCCGGGGTCTCTAACTTTGCCGTATCAGTGTCCAGTCATGCAAAAATAAGAATGGCAAGTGTAGCGTGAAATAGGACCCACGCTGCAGGGAGTACGGGACGGACATTTGTGTTTGTAACTTCTATCTTTCTTCATTTTAACGTCCCACTGGCACAACAGAGTGATCGGGGACTATGTTTGTAACTTGGATTTAGTGGAGCTTATATACTGCATTGTGTTAACCCCTTGACTGCTGCTAGATACCGCTCAGCGAAAAACACACATTTAATTAACCCTTGACTGTTAAGACAATACCGTTCGGGCGGAAATACACGTCTTTTTTGCCTAACGGTATCGACAAAAGCAGAAGAAAAAAAAAATCGCAAAGGTCATCTTCGTTAGAATCAAGGCAGAGCGGGTTTCTGTGATACGTTCAGTACAACTCAACTTGAAGAAAATTTGATTATTTTTTTTCTCAATAAAATTGATGTACGTTTACACATTTTTACTGCAGGTTTAATTTAACTATTTTGCTGTCGGCAATGCTTTTTATCGAGGCGATTCCTGCACGAATCACCTCGATAAAAAGAGTTGCCGACAGCCAAAAAGCTGCATGTTGTATGGGAACATGGAGGAAAAACTCAAAGGTGAGAGTCGTAATATTACTTTCGTCCCAAAATTTACAAGGGATGACATTTTTAAACATAAAAATCATAGAACATATAAACATATTATTTAGGCTGAAATTGATGAATGAGGTATAAGATTAAGAAGATTTACTAAGATCTGGCTGAACCGACTAGAAATTAGTCGCACTTTTTTTTTGGACGAGAGGACACTTGTCTCATGAGACACAATTTCGCGCCGCAAGACCCTCAATTCCTTTGATGTGTGGGTTGAACTCGTTAAGCATTGTTCTGCCGTTTTTCCCAAGTGAGACCTCTCGGAAAACGACAAACAGGATATTAGAAATGTGTTGGCTCGTTGGCTTAGGTGCAAACAGGCCTTTTGCAAAAGGCATAGATTTTCATGAGTCCCTGTAGCCGCAGGGTCTCGTGAGAATATATGCCTTTTGATTCTGACAGAGACTGGTCTTTTTTGTACATAAAACTATAGTGGGAATATTGGGGTTTGTTGTGTGCATGAATAGGCTAAAAACACTCATGTCCGCTGCGGATTCCAAGTTTTTTGCACAACCGTAAACGAGGAACAAAGGGTGTGCACTCCAATGCAAAGGAACTCGGAAGCTTTGTAGCAAACTCCTTATGTTTGTTGGCTTGAAAACTTCACTGCTTCAAGTGACGCTGGGGTTCATGTTTAGGGGTACCCTCGTGTTTGTAATCGGAAACGAAGATGGGCGGTTTTTGTTAACACCTTGTCCCCGAGGTACAAAATAATCACATTTTGGAGTTATCCTCTGACGACTGCATTACAATTTAGGAGACAGATCGACCATGATAGTTCAAGGGTGGTGGCAGAATAGCTTGGCGCCTATAGGCGCCAAGCTATTTTGCCACCACCCTTGAATTATCATGGTCGAGCCATATCTTGCAGTGGTGTGTCGTGGGCAGAATGAGGTAAAGGGACCTGGTTCAGACAATACTAGCAAATAGTTCGCAATATCTCTTTTATACATGTTCTGAGTTTGTCTTACAAGAATGCTGGACAAAACGTCTTAACTTTGAAGCTACGACTGTGAATTTCATAAAATGAAATTGTCTTTCAATCATGCTTGACAAATAGGCTAACTTTACTTTTGATGCTTGAATTTCGTATAATAAAATACATTTTTGCTGTTCTTTTCCTGTGTACGTAGGAGTATTCCATCGATGAGCACAAGGAACAGTATAGAAAACGTCTCATACTTGTACCTAATCACCGGGATTATTATAGGAAGGGTACAAATGTCTCAGGCAACGCAAAACAACATTGAGAACTCGTTGTATCGGCACATTTTAGCAATTAAAGTCGGCATTGGAGCAAATCGCTTTATTCTTCCTGTCGAAACTTTGATTTTTTTAAAATTATTGATCCAAACGATATGAAGACCAAATCAGATCATCAGAGGACAACATAGATTCTTAACACTGATTTGAGACCAAGTTTACCCTAGGTTTTATTTGACTTCGATATCTTGATCTCACCTTGGGTTTTGCCGGACTTCAATATGGAAGTAAGGCAGTCCTGAAGGAGAGCCCATTTTTATATCACTCCTTCTCATTCTCTGCCAATCAGATCACAAAGCCAGAAAAACCATATGAGTCACGTCCAGTGAAAACGGCACTTCCGGTACCATTTTTAAGAGAACTCCTCAGATAGACCGACTCGGGGAGTACGCTACAAGTTAGTACACCTACATTTAAATGAGATGCGTTGCAGTTTTCACGATACGTTCCAAACTACATTATTTATCTCTTCTGTTCGCTATTGACAATGAGCCGACCAAATAAATATTATACACTGACATTTCGTGAAAACGCATTTCTCTATGCCATCCTCAGAGTAATTTCGCCTCTCAACGATGCCCTGCAGCAGTGAACTCTTTTCCTGGCGACGAAGTTTGGTTTCATAGACTCGAAGTTTTATTGACTGGAAACTTGGATTAGACATACACGTGAACCACTTGTATCTGCAATTGAGGCATAGATTCTCATGAGCCCCTGCGACAGCATGAACTCATGAGAATCTATGCCTCTTGCTGGAATACCTTTGGCATCAGCTTCTTTCTTCGCCGGTCTGCATGTCAGGTGTATTTGTTTCGGGGTGCTTTGCCCGTGCTCCGGACTGGGTACTTGAATGCGTGCGGGTGGTACACTGAAAAGGGAGCAATGTTGACGGCGCACGGTAAGCGTGAAAGAAGTTTAATTAAAGAGCTGCCTTGTCCATTTGAAGAGTGTTTCACGGATCGTTTTGACGGAACTGTGAGAGCACCCCGGTCTTGTTGGTTTTCTAAACCTCTCTAGTACTGTGTCTGCCCTCCCGCTTAAGATGATCATAGATGTAGTCTAGACTTATCTACATGGGCGAGAGCTATACGTACTGTCAGTGATTACCCGTGGTCATTTTAACGCTTTGACTGCTACAGATGATAGAATTCGTGCAGTTTCCAAGTCTTTTCCGCCGTGCGGTATTGTCAGCAGCAGTCAAGGCGTTAGGGGACCCCACGTGTTAAAGTAATACGGGATTTTAATTCGTTTAAACTTTCAGTACAACCTGTGTGATGGATCGGCTGAGACAGTTCAAGGGTAGTGCCTGATTAGCTCGGCGCCTGAAAGACACACCACTACCCTTTGAGCTAAACTGATTACAGTTAAGCTACCCTAATCCTGCAGATCAGTACCTGCTGATCGGCCAGACAATTTCAAAGTGTAAGAAACCTTTTTCACGAAGTACAAAGGGACAATTAACCCCGTGGCTGTCAGTACCGGTTTTTGTCGAGGTGATTCCTGCAGGAGTCACCTCGACAAAAACCGCTGCCGGCAAAGGGCTGAGATACCTAAATTAGTGAATTGCGTCCTAGCCTGTGTTTTCCCCCCCTGTGGGTTACATATGTGATTTCGACCATAAATTCACAGAAGAAAGGTCCAAAACGTACAGATCAAAGGCCCAGAATTCACAAGGCCCAAAATTACAGACAAAGCCCACCTTTCTACTCACGCACGATGCTTGACCCCTTCACTGTCAATGGTGTCAGATTTTTTTTTTCTGAAATCGTTTGTCAATTCAATACCGAAGAGTCCCATCTCACCTGTCTAAGGAACATGGATACAAAGTGGTGCCAGCAAGAGGCATAGATCCTCGTGAGCCCCCAGCAAATGAGGATCAGTCTGTCTTGCAGTTGCATCGTATACAGTTTTCGGCAGTAAAGGGGTTAACATGTTAACCCCAAGGACACGTTTCCCCAATTTTGGAGGCGTCAGCTAACAACTAAATCAGCTGCAGTAGATGGATCGACCATGATAATTCAAGGGTAGTGCCAGATCAGCTTGGCGCCGACAGGCGCCAAGCTGATCTTGCACTACCCTTGAATTGTCATGGTCGATCCATCTCCTGCTGTAGGGCATCGGGGTTAAGTGGGTTACAATCCTATTGCAAACTGTGTGGGAACTGGGAAACTGCCGCATATGCAAAGTCTTAATGGAAATCTCGACGAACTTTCTTCTTGCGAAATTACGTAGTCGCGTCCGGCCGAATTGCCTGGGAAAATGTGGCCGTAAGATTTGTCAGTCTTTGTTGTTGTTGTTGTTGTTGTTGTTGTTGTTGAACGTTTCTGATCAAGAATAATGAGGGCTTGAAACCCTTTGTGTATTCGTTGCTTGGAAGTCCTGCGCTCCCATGTTTGAAGAAGCATTGTGTGTCTGTTGTTGAGGAGTCACGGCACACTGGGTGTCAGTCTCCCTTAATTGATTCGTTCCCGCTGACGACCAGTGAGTGAAGACAAGGTTGAAAGCTGCGTGAGAAACAGGTGAACACATAAACAACACTTAACTCATTCTACCCCAACACCGAAATCCCTAAATTTTGCCGTTGTTCTCTGAAGACTGCATTGCAGTGCAGGACACAGATCGACCATGATAGTTCAAGGGTGATGCCAGAATAGCTTGGCGCCCATAGGCGCCAAGCTATTCTGGCATCATCCTTGAACTATCATGGTCGATCCTTATCTTGCTGTGGTGTGTCTGGGGTAGAATGAGTTAAGTGCGCATCCCTCGTAAGCGAAACGTCTTCGGACCCACGTCGGCCGCAGTGGGCCCGAGTACCTTTGTTTACTGTCTGTGATCTAAAATAGCGAAAGGCTGTCGAGAACCTTCCGATCCAAAATATTCAAATTGACGTCTGCTTTAATTTCCCTGCCGCATACGCGCATAATTTACGTGCCGCATACGAATACGCGGCTTTATGCGGCACGTCTCGAATGAGTTAGATTATCGTCAAAACTCTTCCTTCGTTCTACATATGCACGGGACTTAGGTGTTACTAACAAAATAAAGAGAAAAAAATCTCTATTTTTTTTGTTCCATCTTCACTTCCGATAATTAATGGAATGCCATCCGACTGCAGGAAGTATAGATCCTCATGAACTCCCGCAGTTGCGGGGGCACATCAGGATCTATGCTTCTTGCTGAAAAATCTTCCTTTGACGGCTTCAGATCTTTGAGGTTGCCTTCACAAACATTTCAAAAACAGAATCTGCGTCCACTGGCATTGAATGGGTTAACTGACAATTTAGTTTGATTTGAAAGTGTGTTTGCTGAGGTATTGAAACAGCATGTAGTGGCTAGATTCAAATGAACATTTTCTGGTCTGGTTTGGCCGTTTTTGAGACAGCAAACGCACCAAAACGTTCAACTCATTCAAAGTTTGATAGAGTGATGACATGATGTAGGACACGAACTGTCGACCGAATGCATCCGACACCTCCCCCCACCCTGCCCCCCCCCCCCCGAACCCCTTTCTCCCCCCCCCACCACTCTCATCCCCTCTTGCATCCCCCTAAAAAGGTCATTGTACTGCAGCATACACTTACCCGCCAAAGCCTTCACGATCTTAGAAAAATTTCAAGACGGGCATTTTTTGCGTGTCGACTTTGAAGTGTTTCTCAAAATACATTCTCTTCAACCTGGAGTCCGCAAGAGGCATAGATTCTCATGAGCCCCTGCAGTTGCAGGGGCTCATGAGAATCTATACCTCTTGCTGGCAAACATTTGTTCCTTTCGCATCATTTTGAGGGAGTGACATTTGTCGGTGTAAGTACGTTCTTTTCAAGGTAGCTTCTTCGCCTCACCTTTTAACACATTTTGCTCCACGACCGAAATCCTCAAATTTTGAAGTTGCCCTCTGAAGACTGTATTGCACTTCTGGAAACAGATCGAGCGTGATAGTTTAAGGGTTGTGCCAGAATAGCTTGGCGCCCATAGGCGCCAAGCTATTCTGGCACAACCCTTTGAACTATCACGCTCGACCCATGTCTTGCCGTGGCGTGTCGGAGTTGAATGAGTTAAAAAGGAAACGCGGGCCCGTAAAGAGCTCGCAATAACTTTGTCAACGTCTATGTCAAAGGTCACATTCTTGCCAGAGCATCAACTTCTGTCTTCGGTGCAACGAACGTACATCACGTGCATGTTAGAGAAGACACATATTCTCATTGTAGGTCAGCCAACGCTTTGCTTCCGAAGCACAATGCACAGACCTATTGGGTCAACTTGCGCGGGGGATTTTACGTTTTATAACAATGAAACAATTCGTCATCATCACTATCAATAATAATAATAATAATAATAATAATAATAATAATAATAATAATAATAATAATAATAATAACACCGGCTAAATATCTGGACCCCCCCACCCCTTGGGGACCTAGATTTAAATTTCCATGCACTGAGTGGCTGGAACAGTGGATATGTGATACGCCCCCCTTTCGGGGGGGGGGGGGGGGCTTCCATATGCATTGCTTTCAGTCACTTTCTTAGCGCCCCCTCTCTTTCCTATCTCCTTTTTTTGTGCTTTGGCCACCGTAGATCTATGATCACTGGTCGATCATGCACACTTCTCTCCCCTGACAGTGCTATTACCTACGTAACCTTCTTAAAATATGAGCACTGGCAGTCTCCCCTTTTCTTTTCATTTAATAATAATAATAATAATAATAATCACGATGGATGGTGAAAACGTTGAACGTTTTCATCGTAATTGTTATTATTATTACTATTATTATTATCACTATTATTATCATTATTATTATTGTTGTAGTCTCACGGGCTGTTTGTATTTTGTGTGCCCTTCCGGACATTTCAGTTGACTGCCTTGTAATAACACATCTGGCGGATTCGGGCGGACCGTCGGGGGTTCTTTCTCCGGGTACTCCGGTTCTTCCACCCCCCCCCCCCCCCACTTTGGTACCGGTCTCAGGCCACTTTACAAATTTCAAATACAAGCGATCAAAAATCTCTGTAACTTCAGTAGCTGACTGGCCCTTCGTTTGTCTTGTACTGTGTTTGTCTTAAATGGCGTAAATCCGTGTCTGTTTCGTGAGTGTATGTGTTGGGTTTCAGGCGCGGCGCTTTGAGTCGATTTCCCCAAAATTGAGAAAAAGCGCCTATATAATAACGGTATTATTATTATTATTATCTGACAGGGAAACGAGGGGCGATGAAACGAGTACACGTGTGTATTGAGCCCTAAGGTCGACATTCCGCTTAACCCATTCAGCACCGACGCCTTATAGCAGGAGATGGGTCGACCATGATAATTCAAGGGTAGTGCCAGATTAGCTTGGCGCCTGTCGGCGCCAAGCTAATCTGGCACTAACCTTGAATTATCATGGTCGACCCATCTCCTGCATCTGGTGCGGCATTGTCTTTAGATGACGCTTTCAAAATTTGGGAAATACGGCAGTGGGGTTGAATGAGTTAAGACTAAATAACAGGCCAGAAGACAGATCGACCGAGAGGTTCAATCGTTGTACCACAATAGATTGACACTACAGGCACCAAGCATTTTTGGCAAGTCTCATGAACTACATGTAAACTAGTATATCATTGTCCAATCATATCTCCATCCTCCCCCCCCCCCCTCTCCGCTACTTCGAGGACTTGGCTGGGATTAACATTTTAGTTCCCAGGGTCACCCTGGTCTGCCTCACAGGATGGGTTTCCTCTCCCTTTGGTCCATTCACCTGTACTTTCCTTTCACAGGTCACGTTACATATTCAAATGAGGTAGGTGAGGCAGTGCAAGGACCGGTGTTTTTTTTTTTATAATCTTCTGCCTTCTTTGGCATTTTGTACAGAGGCAGTATGCTGGAATTTGCTTAAAATCTCTTGATAGATGAGAAGAGACATGTTTGGTGCTTTGATTCATACTAGCCTTGGCTTAACCAGCGGACTCTTTTTGTTCTAGTTTGAGTTGCCAAGCGGTTGGTGATTTGAGGTGTGTGCCAGTTTTGGCTGCGCTTGGATGTAGGGTTGGTACAGAATCATGTTGATAGCCAGGAAATGAGACTGGTGGTGTCCTTATTTTGGGGGGATTTTGTGCATAGCAAATGTACGGTCTGATGCAGCTAAGATTTGATGTGTTTGCATTGTTTCCATATAACATTTCCTTGCACATATTTTGTAATTGTAGTGATTTTCTACTTTTGTATACACTGGTTCGATAAATTAGCGTAAAGATGCAGCCTCCCTAGCATGTCTTAGGTTTGTTTTGAATGTTAAACCGTTTGGCGACATACATTAAATAGTCCGTGTTGTTTTTCACAAGCAGCGCAGGCGCGTCATGAGAACCTCTTGTTGCTGTCGACTCATAAATAACCCATTTAGCACCAACGCCCTACAGAAGGAGATTGGTCGACTGTGATAATTCAAGGGTAGTGTCAGAATATCTTGGCGCCATAAGGCGCCAAGATAATCTGGCACTACCTTGAATTTTCATAGTCGATCAATCTTTTGCAACTGGAACATAGTCATTAGAATGACACCTCCAAAATTTGGGAAATGCTGACGTGGGGTTAGATGGTTTAAGCAATTTACAACAAACCAGCCGGAACCTTCTCATTCCCAACCATCACCACCTTCTATGACGTACGTAATCACGAGAAACTATGACGTCAGAGGAAGACAAAACAAGGCAAACTATTTCTCATCACTTTATCAAACGTGTTCAAACAGTATCTACCCATGATCGGTACGTACATCAAATGCAAACTTGAAGAACAATATTTCATCACAGGAACTGACTTAACATTGTACGAGTGAAAGAACTGAACAAACACACAAAAACTGGCATGAAACCCTAATTTAGATAGGCCAATAATCAACATAAATAATAATAATAATAATAATAATAATGATAATAATAATATAGAATGTTTCCACGAATATGCTCTAGCTAGCATTCCAATCTGTTAACGCTTAGAAGGAATTCTCTAAATTTACAACAGAACCTGTCATAAGCGACAACCCTTATGAGAGATCATCTGTCATTAAAAACCATCAGCCACATACATGATGGTCTTTTAATGACAGGCGCACACTGTTGCCTTTGAAGACTTCTCTTGAGAGAGGACCAGTCTTCAAAGGCCACTTTTTTTCTGGCAAAAAGGGGGGTGGTTGCTGAAACAGGTTTTGATGTATACCCCTTTGGCAGGAACCTCGATCGACCGCTATACTTTAACCCATTCAGCACTGACGCACTACAGCAGGAGATGAATCGACCATGATAATTCAAGGGTAGTGCCAGATTAGCTTGGCGCCTGATAGCGCCAAGCTAATCTGGCACTACCCTTGAATTATCATGGTCGAACCATCTCCAGCAACTAGTCGTTAGGTTACACATCCAAAATTTGGGGAAAGCGGCCGTGGGGTTAAATGGGTTAAGGGTTTCACTGTCGGTAACGTTTGCGGTACGAATCACCTCGACAAAAAGCGCCACCGCGACAGCCAAAGGGTAGTAGCTCTCAAGCGGGCAGTAGTGCCTCTCAGACGAGGTTGAATGGTTGAATTGTCTAATAGTTACTCTTTGATTAAAAACTTAAAGTTAAACCTTTGACCTGTAGTAGCGGTTTTTGTCGGGACGATTCCTGCAGGAATCACCGCGACAAAAATCAAACAAACCCAAAAACAAACAAACAAACAAACAAACAAACAAAAAAAAAAACCCGCTACCGACAACCAAATGGGTTGAACTGTAAACGTCACTGTGTCACAATGTCAATTATTGAAACTTAAAAGAATACTGCACTGTGAAAAGAAAAGACGGTAAGACTACCAGTTTTGTGAAAAGCGAAATTTGCATTAGAATGAAACAAAATCTCGCTTTACACAAAAATGGATTTACTGCCTTCGCCTTCACAGGACAGAATGGGGAACGAGTGGTTCTTACACTTACGATGATATATTTTCCCTTTTTCCTCAAAATTGTGCCTAAAAAAATTGAAGCTACTGACTTTTGCCAAATCAGAATTTACTGCATCACACGATTCTAAAACTTCATGACGATTAAAATCAAAATGGAATTTTTTGTTTACATTCGTTGTTTTGATTTCACCATGATGACAATCGGTTACCATATGTTTAACTTATTTAAGGTGCTCAGCATCAATAGCTGCGGAAGTGTCGTATAGCTTTGCCGGCAGAGCCGGCAACGCTATTCGACACTTTCGCAGCTATTGATTCGGGGCGCTTTTAATGAGTTAAAACAAACAGAACAGACAGCTAAAGAAATTTAAACTGCGTGAAAACAAAACGTACACATCCAAAAAATGTACGGCAAAGAAGCAAGCTCTCGTTGACAGGAAAAGCACATAACAGCTTTCTGTAAACTGTTGTTTTCAAAGTGTGTTTCTTTCTTTGCTAGTTATTGCTTTGTGTTGCAAAATCTTTTTGGTCTGAAAATATTGTAAGTTGCTCTAGAATATAAAATTTCGCCCGTAAACACGTGAATATAAATATGCGACCGAAAAAGACATAAAAGTTAATTTTAAATTATTCTACTGTCAGCCTCTGCCTGTGAACTCAAAAGTATTTATTTCTTTGACTTATTCAGCGGTCCAACACACACACACATACACACACACACAAACAAAAAAAAAAAAACCACCAACAAACAAAAAACAACAACAACAACTTACAAATGTTACACAAGTGTGTGTAGTAACACAACGACATGACACGAAAACAAAACTAAACAAAGAACAACCACAACTTTCCAACGCCACAACTGATAACATTTCATCGAAAAATCAATAAGTTATGAGTGTACAAATATCTGCATCTAAACAACTATAACACATCTCTACAACAACGTGTATGCACATACAATTAACCATTTAATGTGTCAAAAGAAAGTGCGGCAAAAATGTCATTGTATGAGACGTCGTTTGTGAAGGAAATACAGCTTTATACAAAACGACAGTGTAACCCTTTGGCTGTCGGTTGCTCTTTTTGTAGAGGCGATTCCTGCAGGAATCGCCTCTACAAAAAGTGCAACAGACAGCCACAGGATTAATCGGGGATAGGGACACATGCTGAAAAAGCATCGACAAAATTGAAAGGAGAGACAGATAGACATTATTAACCCATTTATGGCTGGAACATGCAAACTTCTCCCAAATGGCTGTCGAGAAGCTGGAAAACAGTGGCAAAAGGGTGTAAGAGCATTCTGTGGAAATGCGAACTACATCAATCACAAGACTAGACTCGACAGACCTGAAGAAACAAAGGTTTCAATTGGTTGAAAATCGTTATATGTCTGCGGTACTGGCCAATGAGAGTAAGGCTTTCGAGATACCTTCTACAGCTTTTAATGAGTAGAATGTTTAACAAGCCATTGAAGCAATCTATGTTTGAAAGTGTGCACCTTTAGTCGGTTAACTAAATAAGGCTAAATCCGAGAAACTGTTTTAAGCAACCGCATCTTTTTGCGAGAAAAATGTGGTCTTCAAAGAAAGGTGCTCTCTCAGGAGAAGATTGAAGGGCGAACAGCTTCACCTGTAATTAAAGAACTTCATTTATGGGGCTACAGCCACCTTTTAACAACAGGCAATCTCTCCTAGCGGAGGTCACTCAAAACAGGTTTTGCTGTTTAACATACGGGCGAAGCAGGGGGAAGAAGATTCATGGTACTGTTCGTAAAGATAATTTGTTTAAAAGAGTTGGGTTGCAAAAAAGGGTCATCATTAACTCATTCTAGACGTCCCACCTCCTGATATTCGGCATAAGCCGCGTATCCAGAGGCGGCACGTCTCGAATGAGTTAAGGTTTTACTTGTGTAGCCAAAACACTGGACTTCATGTCTCAGATATATATAGTAGTGATCTATACATGCAAATGTATGCTACCGCCTGACTATTTTTAAGCCAATCAAAATGATTCGTGAAGCATCTCTACGGACATGCACGGGAAGGGGTATTCTTCATATCAACGCAAGTATTAGTTCGGACTTCTATGTAAACTACGTGAAATGAAACAGAAAACAATCTGCGTGAGTGTTACTAAAGTAACTAACGTGAAATAGAACAATGTCTCCAAAGACACATTTTGCACACAGGCGGGGGTTGACACAGGAGTACTTTCAAAACAGTTTACCGTGGGTTCCGTCGTGGACGGAAAGCACGGTAAACTTAATTTGAAATATCTGTGTAGCAACTTTTCCCTGTGGTTTCAAATGCAACTTAAGTACTGTCTTAAAGACATACATTTATACTTTCTGCTTTCGTTTTTATTATCACATACTGGCATGAGCACACGCACAGACGGTCATTCACACAAACTGAAAGAGAATCTGACTTGAACACACGCACGCACACAGACAATGGCACACACAATCTCACCCACACACATGCACACGCAGAGTGCATTGTTAAAAATGTACCAGTCTTGCACATGCTTACAGCACCTTTCTCAGATCCATTTTTTTTCAGCCGAGCACAGAACATCACAACCAGCGTTTTAAATATCTGTCCGAGGCTTCCCATTGGTCAGCTTGACTTCTCGCGCGTGAGTGTCCAGAATGTTCGGTATCAACACAACAATTCGTGACGTCATCAAATCCTGCGCACTTTTTGAATTCGTTGTACGATTTGATCATTCCGTCCATTTTGATTTCCAAAATGCAAATTCCAAGGAAGAGCAGGAAGACTGGTCAGTGGAGATGGTAGTGTTGCAGTTCCAGCCGCTTACTTGAAGAGACGTCTTGTCTTGTCACTCAGTCCTTCGTTGATGCATCGATCGGACAATAAGTAGTCCAGACGAAATCACTACACCATAAAGATGCGAAACTAAGGTCCATACCTCCAGGCCCACAGAGAATAAACTGTGTATGTTCACAGCAAACGGAGCGTCAGTTTCGCACATTTACAATTGAACGAACTACTTCGAGTCACAGTGTGTCAAAATTCACAATAAATAATAAGTATTACACGTTACACATGAACTCTTTCAACGATCCTCGTGTCAAATGTAACGTACTTACAGTCTGAGCTGGTCTGTGAGTTTGGACCTTACGGCTGTAAGCCGTAAGGTCCAAAATCGCAGGCCAGCACACACAATTCTTTCTTGAGAAAGCAAAAGACAGTAAGTCCTTTGGTGTAATAAGCGAGATTTTCATGTTACACAATGGAAACTTTGCTTTTCACACACAGTAGACACAGTCTTTTGCGTTCATTGGGAAGATTTCTGCTCAGCTTGGAAACCCGAGATGTGTCACATAGCTCTGCTACACAGTATGTCGAGGTATGGTCTTTGACTGAAAGACCTTGCTTACAAACAGGTACAGACACTACCAACAGAAGAAAACGCCACCATCATAATTATTAATGACCACAGCAGAACCTGTTTTGAACAATCACCTTTTTTCTGCAAGAGAAAAAAATGGTCTCATAAGAGAGGTGCTCTCTAAAGAGAAATCTTGAAGGGCCAAATGAAAAAGTGACACTTGTCATTTAAAGACAATCATTTAGGTGGCTACAGCAGCCACCTAAATCATTTAGGTAAACCATTTAGTAAATGATGGTTATAATGACAGCTGATCTCCCTTAAGGGGGGTCGCTCAAAACAGGTTCTGGGGTCAGTTGCACGAGTGATCTTAAATCCTGCGAAAGCCACTAAAGCCACCTTGCTTAGTGGCTTCCGCAGGATTCAAGCTCTCATGCAACTGGTCCCAGCTGTATAATGAAATGAAATATTTACATCAGAATATGAGTGCGGGTCTGTGATGTTGGAACTTATGACCTACAGTTGCAACGTCAAAAACCACAGTTCAGCACACATGTGAGTGAGGACAGGGTGGAACACAAACCATGCGAAAGAAAAGAAAATGTGAGTGTTTATGAATTAAAAAAAGAAAAGATAAAAACAATTAATGTGATTACGTGTCACAGAATTTCTGCCACTAAAATGAAACGCGCATTTTGCGTGACGTAAAGTCTAACGCGGAATATAAAATGACGTAAATCACAACGTAAAAGACACGCCTGTAGGCCAACTGCTCATGAAATGGTGCCCACGTTTGTGGGATTACACCTTTTTATATGCACAGTCTGAACAAAACCACTGAAACCACATTTTAGACAGAAATAATGCCGTTAGGGCTGCAATTAAGCACGTGTAAGTCTAAACCAGTAGGTAAGTTTTCTTTAATGCAATGCCACAGGAAGGAACCTTTCATAGCAAGAAGGAACGATAGTGACATTCCAAAATCAAATAAACTTTTATTGTACGTTTGCGGGGTACTTCAGTAAGATGAAACTGAAGCTACCTAGTCTCTTCCCGGTCACTGTACGTACATTGTTGTTTCTGAAATCTTTGTTCATTCAACGACCAAAAGCCATGGATATAAATTTGGCTCAGCAAGAGGCATAGATCCTCATGAGCCCCCGCGACCGCGGGGGCTCATGAGGATCTATGTCTCTTCTCTTGCAGTTAGATATAATGTTCACTTTTTCTCTGCAGCTAAGGGGTAAATACTTCACAAGGGCTAAATTCATCGGGCAAGCGCCGGTAGATGTAAATGAACCACAATTGAAAGGACTTACAACAGAAACAATCCTCGACTTCCGTGGCATCATTTGCGCAATCACTGAGTGTCGATGTACGTAATAAGGAAACAGCCTTCGAAAATAGTTTACGATATCATCTCTTTTGACAAAACAAAAAAAAAAAATAAATAAAATAAATAAATAAAAAAATAAAAAAATAAAAATAAAAATCGACCTTGCGACGAAAATTCAATTTGCACACATCCCAACGTCATAGCAACTCTGACGTCACAAACGCAGACTTTTACGTCATTTGCACGTGTACTCCTCTGTCCGCTCACTGCACCGGTGGCAGTTCACCCGGCAGCACCAGTGAAACTTGCAGTTGCACTGCCACGTGCGCGTGTATTGGTGGGTATTGTACCCCCGCCCGCAGCACATCAAGTCACATCCGTCCGTGCCTTTGGAAGTCCTGTTGCACTTTCTGCCCACCGTGCCTAAAGACCCAGTGGTGGGGTCGAAATCGCAGTAGTTGGGTGACTTCTCCAAGTGCACCAGATGCTTTCTGCGGGGTTTCCGATGCTTCCTTTTCGATCTCTTTAAAACCAGGGAGATGGGGGTGCGGGCCCTCCTGCCCAGGTACGGCTCGACCAGTTTGGATTTTTTGTAGCGCTTGCGGAGCTCGTCGCCGATCTGGCGGAAGGGGGGCAGCGTGGTCCAGCACGTCTTCATGGTGCATGAGCCGGAGACGCCATGGCACTTGCACTCCGTGCCCATGCTGTGCTTCACGGCCTAAAACATACAGACACAGGAGACATTATTGTAGCTGATTGACTCTTCACTGTGGAGCAAAAATGAGTAGGCCCACCCAACTACAAGAGGCAAAGAACCTCATTAGCCCCCGCAGATGCTTGGGCTCACGAGCTTCTTTGCCTCTTGCTGAATCTATAACAAATCGCCATGTGCCCCATTTTTCGTACTGTTATATCCGAAGTTTGTTATAAGCGGAATCATTTACATAGATGGGTTGTACATTGCTTAACGTCCGACAGCAACAAGACTTTCTCAGGACGTGCCTGCACTGCTTGTGAAAAAAAAACAAACACCTGAACAGAATATTGAATGTATGTCGCCAGCCGGTCTAATACGCTAAATAAACCTAAGACCATTTAGCAACACACATCCAATATCAAGAGCTGCAGGCAGCGCTGACAGTAGGGAGAGTTTAAAAAAGGAAAATACAGGTGAATGGACCAAGGGTAGACAGAAACACATACCCCAGAATAGAGCTGAAAACTCACCCTGTGGGGCTGAGCAGGGTGACCCTGGGAACTAAAAGTAGTTAACCCCACCCAAGTCCCCCAGGGCAGACCCGGGTGGGGGCCATTTACGTAGAGTCCTGTTGGGGCCCCTGAGCTGAAAAGGAATGATGATGATGATGATGATGATGATGACGACGACGACGATGATGATGACGATAACAACGACGACGATGGTAATGATGATGCTGACGACGATTTGCGATGGTTTTTACAACAAAAAGCGCGCGGTATTCGTGCTATTCTGGGGCGGCTCCTCGAGCTATCACAGTCGACCGATCTTCCACAGCAGGGACAGGAAAGTGCAGTAAGTGCATAATTTATTAACCCCTTGGCTGCTACTGCCGATACAGCTTGGCGGCAAAGACGCGTCTCAGTTTTCCCCCGAAAGTTATGGTCAACAGCAGTCAAGGGATACAAATAGTTTTGTAACCCTTTTAGCGCCAACGCCCTACGGCAGGAGATTGATTGACCATGATAATTCAAGGGAAGTGCCAGATTAGCTTGGCGCCTTCAGGCGCCAAGCTAATCTGGCACTACCCTTGAATTATCATGGTCAATCCGCCTCCTGCAAGTGTTACATAGTCGTTAAGTAACACTTCCAAAATTCAGGAAATGCGCCTATGGCGCTAAAAGGGTTATAAAATCAGTAACATGCACGTCGATTACCCCGCTTAACAAAGTTCTTTTAGCCGACGTGGGTCCGAGCTGGCTCCGAGCACAGCCCTGTGAAGGCAAAAGCAAATTGTGTGAATAGCGAGATTTTCATTGTAATACAATGAAAATCTCGCTTTTCACAAAAAAATGGATTTACTGTCTTTGGCCTTGACAGGTCATCAGAGCGGGGCAAAATCAGGCCAACGCCTGCGCAAGGTGTTTTGCTTGCTTGGGGTGGAGAGAGGGGTGTGGGGTGGGGTGGGTGGTGGTCTGGTCTTGTCTTCTCTTGACTTTGTGTGAGTTTGTGGACGACAGAGAAATGATGTACACTGACACCATTTCAAAGGGAATCCCTCCCAAGTAATCCCCTTGTAACGCAAACGCGGAAAATCTCAAGTTTGTCGCGCGACGCCATACTTTGTTCGATATGCACGCTGCAATGCTAAATATATTTAAACATGCATTACCTAAATTATCGTCTTCGTAGACAGATAAAGCGTTTTTATTATTTATTTATTTATTTATTTATTTATTTATTTATTTATTTTTTTACTGAAATTTCCGTACATGCATTTTGTTCAGTGAGCATTCAGAAAAGATGTAACTAAAGGCGCTTGCAGCAAATGTCAGGATACAATAACTACGGTTTCCTCCAGCGAACTCCCCAAACGGTCACTTCCATATATATCATCAATAACTCCTTTAGCCCCAAGGTCCCATTTCTCAAATTTTGGACAAAGGGTTATTCTGTGAACCAAAGGATGTCCCATTTAGACAAGTACCAGATTAATGCCCCAACGTGCCTAGTTCTTGTGACAAAGCGGTCGATCATTTATCTCATTCTGCCCGCGACACACCACAGCAAGATATGGCTCGACCATGATAGTTCAAGGGTGGTGGCAGAATAGCTTGGCGCCTATAGGCGCCAAGCTATTCTGCCACCACCCTTGAACTATCATGGTCGATCTGTCTCCTAAACTGTAATGCAGTCCTCAGAAGATAACTCCAAAACGTGGGTATTTTGTTCCTCGGGCACAAATGAGTTAATTATTTCTGAATCATATTTAAGTAGACCTTTTTTTTCATCAGAAAATGACAAAGCTGCCCTATAAAAACAAAAACAGGAGGTACATTTTTGTGAAAAACTAAATTTCATCGTATTACACTTAAAATCTCGCTTTTGGGACGGCAGAAAGGGAGTTTTTGTGACAAAGACATTTTAACACTATAACTGCCGGGGTATGGCGAACGCTACCCTTCTTCATGTCTGTTGTTAATCCTGTGTTCTTTAAGCCTTTATTTGGTCTCATTTGCATCTGTGTTTTTCACACATGCAATTCGTGATCATTGACCTCGCAGGGGTTAAAGTAGTGCTTGATGATAACCAGGCGCCCGCAAAAATGCCATAGTAATCTGGCACTACATTTGAAATATCATCGTCAATCAGTCACCTGCACCTTAACCCTTATCATACTGAGGCTAAAAGCTTCCAATGTGTACACTGCCATATGCAGGCTACATTATCGTACTTACAGGTAAAGATATAGACCGATGGCTTTAGTTCAAGGGTGGTGCCAAAATAGCTTGGCGCCTAGAGGCAGGCGCCAAGCTATTCTGGCACTACCCTTGAACTATTTTAGTCAAACTTATTTTACACACTGGTGTATTCCGAATGATAAGGGTTAACTGGTATACGTTATAATGGTCGTATTACATGATGGTCCAGAATTAAACTCGAACCGAAGCTGGGTTAAAACACACAAATAAATAAATAAATAAATAAATAAATAAATAAATAAATGTGACAAAGTTGCAGTGCGCCTGAACTGACCGTTCAGGTCACACTTCGCGGCCAATAGCCGTCCTTGTTCCCATAAACCGCCCCTTAGAGCCGTTCGTTATCTCACTACTGAGGATGAAATTATTAATTTCTGCACATATCTTTTGAGGTCTACATCACAGGTCTGATTACAGATCGACCATAACAGTTCAAGGGTGGTGTCAGAATAGCTTGGCGCCTAAAGGCGCAAAGCTATTTTGCCACCACTCTTGAACTATCATGGTCTGTCCACATCCTGTATGTGCATGTCAGGGCTTTATGGGTTATTACTCTTGTGCCATGGACTAAGGGCCCAGAATTAACCAACCAACCAACCAACCAACCAACCAACCAACCCACCCACCCACCCACCCACCCACCAAATTAATAAAAGAATGCGTCTTTAATTTTCAAACTTCAAACACACGCCAAAGGGACGACGTGCTCTGACCAGAATGTACACGTTGTATTACTCAAACCCAACAGAATCCACCAAAATACTAACTGCGACCGGTCTCTGCCTCCATGGAGCACAGGTTCTTATCAGCCCCTGCAGTCCGAAGTGGGCTCATGAGAATCTATGCCTCTTGCAGATGTTTTGAACTGTGTGGACATGCTTTCAGCATATTCGACCAAACACAGATAACACTCGACCACTGCAGTCAAGGATTAAAGATATATCCCGGGAGATGATACCCCAGTCAATACTAGATCATGGGTCCGACGTCAGCCTCAGTTGGCCCGCGCACTGACGTGCGCGGGCCGACTGCGGCCGACGTCGGACTGATGATTTAGTGCGCAACGATATCTCCCTGTAGCGTCTGCCAACGTGCACGAATTAACAGAACCCAGTCAGTGCTCATGATAGACACTCGGACGGCTTTTTCCGTAAAGACACAAAAAGTGACGTAAATACACGCAACATTGTGACAAAACTGTGAACTAATCCTTTGATTGTCGATGTCGGTTTTTGTCGCGATGACTCCTACAGTAAGTGAAAAATAAAATGACTTTTATACTAGTTTGTCAAACTCTGCCTGTGACGTAAGCTGTTACCCTGACTCTTTTTTAATCACCGACTCCAGCAATTAAATGGAAGAACTCGCATTCCTTCGTTCCAGAACAAAGGGAAACGTCATATGATTGATTATACTTGATACTAATCAAGACAGAGTCCCGAGGACAAACGGTTAATATTAGAGAGGAAAATATCAACCCAAATCCCAAAGAATAACCGAAAAACACAACCAAACACAAACCCACATCTTAATAGAACCCCAAACCAACCAAACCAACCAACCAACCAAATAAACTGCCAACCAGCAAGGAAGCAAGCGAACGAACGAAAGAACGAACGTACGAACGAACGCACGCACAAACGAACGAAAGAACAAACAAATTAATAACAATCCAAACAAACCAACAAACAACAGCCCAACATCAGACTAACAAGAGAAATAGATTCTCATGAGCCCCCGCCAGCTCAGATAATCTATGCCTCTTGCAGACGGACCCCGTTCACTGTAAGAGTGCTTCCTCCACATTTTCCTGACCCCCATGGAAACACGATCCACAACAATTACAAATTGAAAATGAATTGTCCAGTTGCGTGGAAAATTGTCATGTCGGCCTATCATCACAGAGAGAGAGAGAGAGAGAGAGAGAGAGAGAGAGAGAGAGAGAGAGAGAGAGAGAGAGAGAGAGAGAGAGAGAGAGAGAGAGAGAGAGAGAGAGAGAGAGAGAGATAGCGTGGGGATGTCAGCTCACACAATAGAAACAGCCGGTTTTTTCGCTGCACTTAAAAAGAGAAGGAATGATACACCACGGTAGAGAAGACACGATATCCCACTTTTAAAAGGTGTCTATCGTGTCGTGTACGAGAAACCAATGAAATAAGCGACCTTCGCCTCGGCATTCTCGATTAGATACAGCTTGCGGCTTCTTTGTGATTAATTATTTATATACGAGTTTATTAGTACATTTGAATGAAAATTGGTGTTAATGAGCTTATTTTGCTTTGTTTGAATTTTTGTACCCAAAAGCTTATATGTTGCATCGTTTCTTTCTTTTACTGTAATCATAGTGTTGGCTTCGTGTGCATATCTTCTTCACTCTGCGACGGAGTTTGCACTAGGGTTCCGCGCCAATGAGTGTATCCTCGCGTGACTGCGACTCTTCGCCTTCCGTGTGAGGGGATTACATGTTTTGTACTGTCAACTCGCCTGAGAGGTAATCTTACATTTTTTTTTTCACAGGTGAAGTCTGATTGTCATCAGAGGCAGATGAGGTCACCTGCCGTAATCCGTTCTCCTTCCTTTTCCACAATTTCTAGTATTGTATTTTCAGAATTTGTTGCCTGTCGACATCCATCTGTAGAGGCAAAGATTCTCATGAGCCCTTGCAGAGCAGGGTCTCATGAGAATCTATGCCTCTTGCTGGTGGAAATCTAAGCGTCATTTAGTTCCATGTCTGCTTTTCAGATGTAGGAGATAACGAATTTATATAGGATGATATCTTCGTCTTGACAGTTTGGAAGTAGAAGTGGGGTGCGGTGAGTGGAGGTGTTGGGGTGGGGAGTTGGTGAAGGGTGTACACAGGGTAAGGGAGAGAAATGCATAAACAAAAATAGGTCTCGTGTTTCAGTGACTAGGAGAAATAATTACAGTGAAGTCAAGAAATGAATACTCAGCATTCTAAACACACATTCTAAAAACGTATTTGTCTGCAACAGCATATGGGTGTGGGGGTGAGATTACACTAATGATGTGTCCGAGTAGTTTTGCTTGTATGATTTAGAGTCCTCAGGTGCAAACCAGCAATGAATACCCTGTTGTATATAGACACGCGTCTCATACAGGTGCATTTTTATGAAAGGGGAAAAACTAATCGCATCACCAGGAAATGAATGCCTACTGGTGTGTGATTTTGGACCTAACGGCTGTGAGCTGTAAGGTTCAGAATCACAGTCCAGCAAATATGTCCTCTATCTTTTCTTCTCCTTCTGGTTTCTAACGTGTTACATATTCTTTATTCGCCTTGACTGCTTAGACTGACGATACCTCTCGGTGCAAAAGACGCGTAAACACGTGTCTTTTCCTCCCTGCGGTCTCTTCAGTAGCAGTCAAGGGGTTAAAAAATCATAATCTCAGGTCACTCCTCTCGCCTCCGCCCCCCCCCTCTCCCATCCCCCCCCCCAAAAAAAAAAAAAAAAAAAAAAAAAAGAAAAAGAAAAAGAAAAAAGCAGACTAAAAATTCAACAAATCGCACAGGTAATAATTGTGTATGTGTAATAAGTGTGTGTGTGTGTGTGTGTGTGTGTGTGTGTGTGTGTGTGTGTGTGTGATTGTGTGTGCGTGTGTGTGTGTGTGTGTGTGTGTGTGTGTGTGTGTGTGTGTGTGTGTGTGTGTGTGTGTGTGTGTGTGTGTGTGCACACGTGAGCAGCTTAATTATATTTTGATGTGTTTTATATTTTTCTTTTAAGTTGCGCAGCACCAAGACGATTTCCTCACGTATTTTTACATATGCCAATAAAGTTCTATCTTATCTTATCTTATCTTATCTGTCAGACAACACATTTAGCAAACACTTGGGTATTAAGTGGCATTACTTCATGAGCCTCCTTCAGAGCAAAAAGGAGAGTGAAGAGACAGTTTCAACAGAACAATTGTATACGACTCCCACTGTTTCAGGTTTGTGTCGATGACCAAAAGCAAAACATAAAACAGCGGAGAAATAAGACAGAAAAGAACGTAAAGGATTTCTAGGAATTTTCGTATGTACGGCGTAATATTACAGACAGTATTATTTTATGATTTTATTTGCGCATCAGAAAAGATGAGTGTAGATCTACGCTCAGCATAAAGACATTCTCGTGATTCTTGTTGTCAGCACCTCAGTCTCAAGATGTAAATGACGTCGAATGTAGCCAACAAGCGGCTTGCATTCTCATAAGCCCCGGCAGCTCAAGGGAATCCAGGTCTCTTGCAGACCATAAGGGCTGACTGAGGTAACCCTTTGGCTGTCGGTAGCGCTTTTTGTCGCAGGAATCATCGCGACAAAAAGGGCTACCGACAGCCAAAGGGTGAAAATACCTGATTTTATTTGCGCATGAGAAAAAAAAGGTACATTTGTGTTCCAAAACTGCAAAAATGATCCCGCAGGATTATATCAACTACCAATAAATTTACTTTCTCAGTTCGATGGGGAATAACATGTTATGACATTGCCTGAAGTCTTTTCCGAGGAATGCTGATCCAGGAGTATAAATGTAAATGTTCATTTTAGCGAGCCCCCTTGCAACAAGCACACCACACCATCTCATGAGGCTATGAGGACAGCAGCGGACTAGAAGACATCTGCGCCTATTGGAGGAAGAGGGAGGCATGTCCACAGACCTGATAAATAACCTTTGCATTGGTCTACAATGCACAGCTCTCTCCCTTACTAATGCTGTTTCAGTCCAACCTTCCTCTCTCCTTTTCCTTTATTACTTTTTCTCAGTCAGAGGACTTCGGAAATATCTAATACCCGCAAGCAAGAGGCATACATTCTCATGAGTCCCTGCTTTGCAGGGGCTCATGAGAATCAATGCCTCTTGCAAATAGTGGGGGGGGGGGGGGGGGGTTAGGGTGTGGGTGAGGGACCAATCAATGAATCAGCAGGAAAAAGACTAGCGGCGTAAAGCAAAACAAGTAATGCGTTTTCAATTAAGGCGATACGGCAGAAGGTTATGGCCGTGTGACTAAGGCGTAAACTCATAAAAGACGCGCTTGGCTGGCACTGCCAACATGGCGGAAAGACGTCTGACTAAAACGTCACGAGTTTCTGTGTAGAATATTCCTGTTTCTCCCTCGCTGTGTGTACTGCTAATGAAAAGGTCAGAGAGCTAACAATTACGCTCCAAACGCACCAAACTACTTTGGCACTATCCTCGCACTGTCATGGATTGTCTATTTCCTCAGCTGCTACAGTCGTCCAGCACAGACACTTCGCTCCCAATTAACTCTTTCAGCCCCAAGGACCCATTTCTCAAATTGTGGAGGTGTTGACTAACGACCATGTACCAGTTGTAGGAGATGGATTGATAATGATAATTCAAGGGTAGTGCCAGATGAGCTTGGCGCCTCGAAGGCGGATGATCAATCCATCTCCTGCTGCAGAGTCCCGGGGCTAAAAGTGTTAAGTGTTCTTCGGAAATCAGAAGTAAACCAAGAGGCAATAAACACGCGAATATTTTTCAACTTACCGTTTTTTTGTTGTTGTAAATATGCTTAGTTCCGGGTTATTTTGACATCATTTGTGAGAGAATGTTATGAGGAGTGTGTTATGTCTCGTGTAAATGGAACGTTTAGTTTTAAAAATATCACATCGATGACTTATGACGTCATCAGTGACCCTACTGTCACGGGATATTGAGCGTGAAACGGAGAGCATATGCAGCGACACAGCTGAAAACTAACCAGTGTGCAGTGTCACTAGGGTCCCTGTGAATGAAAATCTGGCCTGTTTGGTCGTAACCTACTTTTCCTTGTCAAAGGCACCTACATAATCAAAATGACCTACAGACATGAAAACCAAACACTTGTTTATTTTTAGGGTAGCGGCCATATTTACCTGATCAAATGGATATGAGCTTGTTCTTTATCTCTGTGTCAATCACTGGAGCATGAAAAGTGGTTTGAAAATAATTCACATTGAATAAAATAAGATTTATTAAAAAAACAACAACACGATTTGCACAGGAAGTTCTGGTTCTCTAGTGAATTACGTGATTCAAATTTCTTTTCAGGCAGTTAATAACACCATACGCAGTTCACACAACATGTGTGTTAACAAATCTCGTAGGGAATTTGCTTCTCAGAGTGTCAAGTTTAGCTTGTTTTTCACCACCAAACCCTGTGTCCTCCAAGGTAGCCAAGGGCGATAACTCTTCCAATTTTGTGTGTGAAGATAGTTGATAGTAACCTCAACATCTGAAGTAAGCAGCAGAGAAAAAAAATCTTGTGTTGTTGTAAGGGTGGCTCTTTGTTTGCTGGTACGTTTACCGACACATTTTGCGTTTTTATTACCTCTGAGTATAGATCAAAATTGCAGGTGTTCGACGAAAACTGTGGATTAAATGCCCAGACACACATGCAATATTTCAGGTTTGTCCGGGCTTTTAAATCCTTTGTTTTCGTCGAAACAGGGCGTGCATTTTGGACATATAATTAATTATCTGGATTTTCGGAAATCGTCCATTAGCGAAAGTCATCAAAGGTAATTCGGCCCCGACACACTCGAAGATATGAAATGGCCACGAGAATTCAAGTGTGGTATCGGAATAGCCTGACGCCCCTAGGTGTTTGCGTTGGTGATGGTATATATATATATATATATATATATATATATATATATATATATATATATATATATATATATATATATATATATATATATATATATATATTATATATATATATATATATATATATATATATATATATATATATATATATATGTGTGTGTGTGTGATGTGATGTGTGATGTGATAGAACTTTATTGCCATATGTAACAATACATTAGGAAATCGTTGCGGTGCCGCGCAACATAAAAGGAAGAACATTAAACACATCAAAATATAATTAAGCTACTCAAGTGCACACGCACACACGCACACACACACACACACACACACACACACACACACACACACACACACACACACACACACACACACACACACACACACACACACACACACACACACACACACACACACACACACACCGTATGCCTTAGTAACTATTGTGGTCTAAACATAAAGGCAATAAACACGATTTCAAAGTAACACAAATTACATAGGACATATCGTAATATAAAACTGAGGCATCACTTGCATCATAGACACAGCAGTGCAGTTAGCCCTGTTTCCAGGCCTACACATTAGTTTGGCCAGCCAAATGCTGCTGTGGTATGCAGTCACTTCCCGCTGTCAGCAGGCTATTTAGGTCACTGTCGGCATCAACTATACCTTCTATAATCTATGTTGCGGGACTTATGATGTGTGTGTTGTGCCTGTGTGTAATGTCCTCTAACTCTGCTTCCTCAGTTATCTATATATATAGAGGCGCTAGAGGCGCCAAGCTATTATGGCACCACCCTTGAAGTATTTTCAACAAACTTATTTCACACACTGCTGTATTCCGAATGATAAGGGTTAAGTGATCCTCATTTTATTTCCTCTTCAGTCACAAACATGCCAAAAGATTTCTACAAGCAAAAGAGTGTGAAGACCTATCGTGTTTGCAGGCATATATATATATATATATATATATATATATATATATATATATATATATATATATATATATATATATATATATATATATATATATATATATATATATATATATAGGCCTGCAAACACGATATATATACGTATGTGTGTGTGTGTGTGTGTGTGTGTGTGTGTGTGTGTGTGTGTGTGTGTGTGTGTATGTGTGTGTGTGTGTGTGAGTGTATGTGTGTGGGGCGGAGAGGGGGGGGGGGTGAGGGGCAGCTTACACACATGGTTATCGCAAATAAATATTTAAATGACAATTTTCAATTGTCAATTCTGGGATTCTTCATATAATTTCATTACATTATCACGGCCTCTAAAACCGGCATTCAATTTTAACCGGTATCGCCTACCGGATGCTACCGATATTTGCCTTAACCGGAAAATCCTAATGAACGCGGGTGAGGTGTTATGGGGAACACGCTTTACTGCGAGCGTTCAGTCCAGACTCTATACAAAAACTGTCGCCGAGAATGAAAGACCATTTATCCATTTCACGCCCAGAGCCAAAAAGCTCATTTTCAACAATCGTCTGATGTGCAGAACACTGCACTTTAAACACACCGACCCCTAAGGTTTGAAGTTCATAAATTTCGGAGTAGTATTCCTTGAAAGGCCGCTTGACAGTCCAGACAGATCGAGCATGACAGAGGCACCAAGCTTTTCTGGCACCACCCTTGAACTATCATGGTAGAGATCTTGTTGTAACGTATCGAGGCTGAATACATGAAATCCGCTGAATTAGTGTTCACCACGGCAGTTCGAGAATGGCGCCTGCTTTGCTTCTGCAGACCTACCATGACGATGTAAGGAGATTGCCCAAGATTGGCTTTTGTGCCTGTGTGTCCAGGCATTATCCTGCATTTGTCATGATCGAATCGCCTCTCTTGACTTGTACGCTAGAACCCTGCAAGGTTATAGCCATATCTTCTCTCATATTCCGAGAAAAAAAAATCAACAGCAGAAGCAGCAACAAGAACAAAAACAACGGCAGCAGCAACAACAACAGCATCAACAACAACAATAGCAACAAGAGCAACAACCGCAGCAGCAACAACAACAGCATTAACGGCAACAGCAGCAGCAACAACAGCAACAGCAACAACAGCTGCAGCAACAATAACAACAACAGCAACAAATAGAACAACAGCACCTACTACAACAAAAAAAAGCAACAGAAACAGCAGCAAAAGAAACAGCAGCAACAACAATAACAACAGCAACAACAGCAGCAGCAACAACAGCAACAACAACAACACACACACACACACAACATCAGCTACAGCAACATGCTGGTGGTGCTCTGGCCTTATTCACCTGCAAACCATCCAAACTAATTCATTCTCTACTTTGGTCCTAGAGTTGAAAGCGACACAACACTGTCCTCCCCAGCACAATATAACCAGCGGGAGAAAGCTGAATAGGAGAAAACATCTTCCCCGGGGCCTTGTTTATGCAAATAGTAAGGGGGGAGGCAGGGTTAACTCATTCAAGAGGTCACGCATCATCAGCTGCGAAGGTGTCGTACAGCGTTGTCGGCGGCAACGCATGTACGACACTTTCGCAGCTAGTGATGCGAGGCGCTTGAATGAGTTGAAGTGAACAGTTTGTACACCGCCATATGCTTTCGGAAACAGTTACTCAGCAAGCCTATTAACACTCCTAATATGCAAGACAGTTTCGATCCGAAGGAGCCCCTGAATCTCAAGCAGATAAGATCGACATCATCCACGTCGGAACAGTTATCCAGCAAGCCCCTACCGGTCCCCCCAAACCCCCCCCCCACTCTCCCCCCCCCCGCCCCCCTATCGTAACCCCTCCTCCTCCTCCAGTTTACAAGATGTTTTCATTGTTTACGTGTTTGTCCAAGTCTGAGTGATTCGCTCTGGTTTCTATGTCTGTCCTGGGTTAGTGTTTCCGTGTCCTTTGTCCACTACACAGTAGAATTTACATGATCATGTTTTTTTTTCGCGGCTGCATGGGCTGCCCCGCTGTGGAGCGTTCCGAATGTGCTAATGCCATGTCCATTAGGACGGAGAGAATGTAGTATTCACATGATTCATATTCTGGGAAGATATCGAGACAGTCACACACTTAAACCCTTTGCGTGTCGGTAGCGGTTTTAGTCGCGATGATTCCTGTCGGAATCATCGCGACTAAAACCGCTGCCGACACGCAAAGGGTAAACCCGAAATAACAACCTCGATTCGAGGAACAACTGAGGTCGTTCCTGGTCAGCAAGAGGCCCAGAACCACACGGCCCAGGAGCCTCTGTGAATGTCTCGGGCTATAGTGCTCGACCTTTACCTTTGACATCAACTCCCTGATCGGGCCCTCGAGGCGACAAGAACCACTGGCACAGCCTGACTCCTAATATACTAATAATATCGACTAAGATAACATATATTACTGGGGAAAGGGTTTTCTTACTATAGACAGTCATGCACCGGCTTTCAAAACGCGACAACCCAAAGGCAATCAGCGGCACACACAACTGTAAACTAACTTGCATGTTTATGATTATGTTTGGAAATGACTAAATATGATTTATTCGGGCTTGCTGTGGCGCACGAATAATAGTGAGTCCTTTGTAGTGCACCCAGTTGTCCTCTATCTTATTCCGACCCCATATCATATATAATATCTCAAAGTTGTCGCGTTTTAAAAATGCATGACTGTTATTCTCCTCCAACCCCCCCCCCCCTCACCCCCCTCAAAAACAAACAAACAAAAAAACAAACAAACAAACAAACAAACAAACAAACAAAAAACAAACAAACAAACAAACAAACAAACAAAAACAAAGCAAACACAAAAAACCAAACAAAACAAACGAATAAAACCAAAAACCACCCAAACAAATCCCTCCCCCCAAAAATACAACAACAAAATAACAAACAAACAAACCCAAAACAAACAAGAAACAAGCAACATTAAAAAACAAACGAAAAACCCACAAACAAACAAAAGAACAAACAAACCAAAAAAAACCCAAACAAATAAACAACAAAACACAAACAAAAACAACAACACAAACAAAAACAACAAAAAAACAAACAAACAAACAACACTAACAAAAAACAACAAACAAAACAAAACCCCCCAAACAAACAAAACAAACACCCACAAAAAAACAAACCAACCAACCAAACAAACAAACAAACCAAAGAACCAAACAAACAGCCAACCAACCAATCGATCAATGAATCCCTGCATGACAGAATGAACAAACGATAAACACACGCAAAGACACAATCATGACAGTATAAGGTCCGTTCTCTCAGGCGTTGCCATGCATCCATTTGTCATCTGTTGAAGAGACCGAGTGTCAACATGTTGAAGAATGACACATGTACGTGTATACGTACTTAGCCCTTCATCAAGTCCCTTCTGTCCGGCAAGACACATAGATCCTCATGAGACACTGCAGTTGCAGGGGCTCGTGAGAATCTATTCCTCTCGCTGAACGAGGTCCTATGATTGAGGATGCTGTCTATTTTCAGGGATAAACGGAGAATAATACGGTACTTCAACACCCAGGCAATCCGACAGATGGACATTAGTAGGCCGTAGCTCCTTCAATGCCGAGAAAAACTGAAGACAACCCAACTGCAAGAGACATAGATCCTCATGAGCCTCCGCAGTTGCGGGGGCTCATGAGGAGCTATGCCTCTTTAGGGCACCACTTTATAGCCATGTTCCTTTTACGGCTTGCGTTGAATTAACCCATTCAGCCCTGACGCACTACAGCAGGAGATGGGTCGACCATGATAATTCAAGGGTAGTGCCAGATTAGCTTGGCGCCTGTCGGCGCCAAGCTAATCTGGCACTACCCTTGAATTATCATGGTCGATCCATCTCTTGCAACAGGTGCATAGTCGTTAGATGACGCCTCCCAAATTTGCGAAATAGTTCGTCGGGCTGAATGAGTTCACTAAAAACGCTATATGCCTCCGCTGGCAGTGAGTGACTCCCGCATATATGGTAAATATGTTAGAGGAGTCAAGTCTCCGCCAAAGATAAGGCGAGGATTCTGCATAGCCAATGAGGGCTGCAAAGGCTCATGCGAATTTCTGTTCCTTGCCAGGCGGCTGAAGAGGAGACTTTCACAGGGACTGCAGAGACATCAGACAGACACCAGACAACACGACAATTTAATGTCTCACAACTAGATACGAATCGGGGAAGATTTACGGCTGTGGAAGCTCAACGCAGTGTCTGATCAGATTGGTGCACAAGGCTCACAGTAATCAAGTACTACCCTTGAACTATTATAGTCGATCCAAGCTGGTACGTATGATGCCAGTGCAGTGATCACGAACTGCGCCTCTGAAGCGACTGCACACCGACCGAAACTCAGGCGAAGAACACAGATGTAAATGGGAGAAAATATGTATAAGAAACATAGTACTAGCGACTGCAGGGGCTCATGAGGGTTTATGTCTCTTGCAGCTGTGTACTCTTCGCCTTGCAGTTACGGGATGAGACGAGCATGATAGGCTTCAGTCTCTACAAGCGCACCACTAATAGAGCATATCCTTTGATCTGCTACCGTCGATCCATCGTGAATATAACCTCAAACCGTCAGTGCATCTAGATGGCGATGGAACTAAAAGCGACAGACAGGTAAAGACACAATGACAAATGATCAATTAGTGATGATCACTCATTGTCATATACATGTCGTGAAGGTGTGTGTACTTTTTTATGAGGATTATTCCGTGTAGTATGATAATAGTGATAATGAGGGGCTTTTGAGTTGTTTGTTCCCTGATGTATGATTTTTTTTATCACGAATTTGTGTGTGTGTGTGTGTGTGTGTGTGTGTGTGTGTGTGTGTGTGTGTGTACGTGCGTGCGTGCGTGCGTGAGTGCGCGCAGTGGACGAATCTAGTGTAAAAAAGTGTGAACACTGAGTCAAACGGTACTGACGAAAAAGAAAAAAAAAAATCCAGCTGCCATCTTAGGTGCGTATACTGACTAGCAAGTGACATGTGACATTTTGGAAACACGTCAGTTAGTGCTTCCGATGATTCTAAAAACTTCGCATTTCTGTTGCTCGTCGGTAAATTTAGAGTGTAAGAGTAACTGTTAGCCCGTATCGGTCCTAAAGTTGGCCGTGTGACAACTAACAGCGTAGAAACAGTGAAGAAATACAGGAATGATACAGAAGAAGAGAAAAACCAAACCACTCCATCCAGTCATGTACTAAGACTGTTGCCATTGACTAAAGCTTGAACATATACTGACGAGCAAAAGAAATGCGACATTTTGGGAATCCCATTCCAAAAATGTCGCATTTCTTTTGCTCGTCAGTATGATATTTTTGTTCCACTGATCGTAACATTCCACCCTGCAACCTGATGCAATCTGTTGTGTCACGACGAATTTTATTGCCACGCGACCCAAGGTCCCAGGGTGTTGACATGTCCTAAACAGATGCCCCACTGTACACAGCGTCATCACGCGGTTTTATAGGAGAAAACAGATACATGTTTGATCAATACATCTCTATGCCATCACAGTGTAGATGTCGTACCTCAAAAAGAAATACGTGTTGTCCATTTCTTTCTGTACATCTATATTGAAAAATGGCTTAGTCCGAAATTAGCCTTTGGCTGTCCGTCGCGGATTTTGTCGCAATGATTTGTGAGGGAATCATCGCCACAAAATCCGCTTCCGACAGCGAAAGGTATTTTTTAAAAAATATTTTTCTTTCTTTGTTTAGTATTTCTTTAGATAAACGCTTGGCAGCTGGATATGTTTGGACTGCTGGAAACATACATTGTGGGAGTCAGTATATCGACAGGGAAATTGAAAGACTAACAATTTTGTGTCAAAACTGAATCGCGGGTCTATCGAAGACAGCCCTCAGTACCCCCCCCCCCCCTCCCCCTCCTCCCTTCTCACCTACTCACTAAATACCATGAATAGTTGACTACATTTAAACAAGACTAACGACTGTATTCTAGTTTTGGAAACTAGATCTGCGTTGATAGTTTAACGCAGCACCATTTTAATTAGCTGCAATTTATTTTGGCCGCACAGCAGGCGGAGCTATGCTTTCGCGCTGACGGCTTTGAATCAAATGACTAATCGGTTCGGTTAATTCGTTGTTTAACGTCCACGGCACCGAAGTGATAATGGACAGCCCTGACGGGCGGGTTATGGGGGACAGGGAAATATATTGCCTATGGAGTACGACCTGAACACTGATCAGTTCAGGCGCACTGCAGCTGTGCCACTTTGATTTACCAGGACCTGTCAACGGACATGCTATGGAACAAGCCCGTCTTTTTTCCCTGGATTGCGAGTCCAGCTACCGGGGCCGGGACGGGGATTCGAACCCACGACCCGGCGATTCCTTTCGCTCTCTTGCTCCGACGCTTAACCGCCTGAGCTATTTCAGACTCGTATGACTAATCCTTGGTTGGTTAGTTCAGGGTTTAACGTCCACGGCACCGAAGTGATAATGGACGGCCCTGACGGGCCGGTTATGGGGGACAGGAAAATCTATTGCCTATGGAGTATGACATGAACACTGATCAACTCAGGCGCACTCCAACTGTGCCACTTTGATTTACCAGGACCTTTCAACGGACATGCTATTGAACAGATCCGTCTTTTCCCCCTGGATTGTGAGTCCAGCTACCGGGGCCGGGACGGGGATTCGAACCCACGACCCGGCGATTCCCTTCGCTCTCATGACTAATCGGGACTGCGAGGGCGTTTATATAGGCCGGCCGACGGTTTACTACGCAGGCTCCAGCGCTCTACGGGTTAACTCATTCTACCCCAACACCGAAATTCCCAAATTTTGTCGTTGTCCTCTGAAGACTGTGCTGCAGTGCAGGACACAGATAGACCATGATAGTTCAAGGGTGATGCCAGAATAGCTTGGCGTCCATAGGCGCCAAGCTATTCTGGCATCACCCTTGAACTATCATGGTCGATCCTTATCTTCCTGTGGTGTGTCTGGGGTAGAATGAGTTAAGCAAAATTTGCCGAACCGTATCGCCAGTAGCAGTCAAGGGGGTTAACTCATTCGAGACGTGCCGCCTCCGGATACGCGGCTTATGCCGCGTATCCGGAGGCGGCACGTCTCGAATGAATTAAACCCTTTCTTTGTCCATCACAAACGCGTAGAACTCTGGGACCTAGGGAAACACAGCGTTGCGGGGATTGGGACACCATACCACCACCAACCAAGGCATGTCTAAGGTGTAAGTCATTACATCCTGAAGTTGATTTTTTCCCCCCTTCAGATCTGCGTTGTCCTATGAAGGCTAGATTACAGTTCCGGCGATAGACTGACCGTGATAGTTCAGGGGTTGTGCCAGGACAGCTTGGCGCCTATGGGCGCTAAGCTGTCCTCGCACCACCCTTAAACTATCATGGTCAAATTTATCTCATGTTAGAGCGGATCAAGTCTGAGAGAGTTAAGCGGGTACTGCGGAAATGCTGGCTAATCAGATGCGACAGGTATCAGCGGATACTCGACAAGTCTGCAGTGACTTTAGAGAAATGTGTCACATGCCATGTTTCTGTGCGGTTTCAAATTTGTCATAACTTCGTATATTTGCTTTCGTTAACTCATTCTACCCCAGACACGCCACAACAAGATATGGATCGACCATGATAGTTCAAGGGTAATGCCAGAATAGCTTGGCGCCTATGGGCGCCAAGCCATTCTGGCATCACCCTTGAGCTATTATGGCGTCCAATACAGGACCGCTTGACAGCAACTAAATAGAACTGTCCCAAACTTCACGCCTGTATTTTATTACATAATTTATTTTCATGTATTTCGACTGCATTTTCACAATCAGGGGGTAATTTTTTTTTCTTAACTTTGCTCGTTCGGTCCACGACTGAAATTTACCAGTACCCGCAATTCCTTCTTTTTTGGGGATGACTGACAATCGGATGTGCGTAGTCACCGAGAGAAACCCTACAGTCGCCATGCGACATAGATGCTCATGAGTCCCTGCAGCCGCAGGGACTCATGAGAATCTATACCTCTTTCTCTCAGAGGTCGGGTCAATGTATGTATATTTTCGCACCGCAGACCGCTGAAGCTTTCAAGGCCTTCGTCCCACTACCCCTCCGTGTTTAAGAAGCATACATCCTCATGAGCACCTGTAATTGCAGGGATGCATGAGCATTTATGCTCTTGGTCATAGGGATTGGCGTCATTACACTCCGCAGACAGGTACTGTCGTGAAGGTTTGAACCTGTCAGCCTTACACCTTTTCAGTCACTGCCGTCAAGATACGAGCACTACCCAACTGCAAGAGGCAAAGAACCTCATGAGCCCCCGCAACTGCGGGGGCTCATGAGGTTCTTTACCTCTTGCTGGCCTCAGTTTTCACCCGTGTTCCTTAGACGCTATTGGGTTAACAGGTTTTGAATCTGCCATGGTTTCAAAGACACATTTTTGCGTTCACGATCCAACTGCAAGAAGCAAAGAACTTCATGAGCCCCCGCAAATGCGGGGGCTCGTGAGGTTCTTTGACTCTTGCTGGGAACTGTTGATGTCCGTGTTCCTTGGCCGCTCAGGGGTTGACAGGTTTTGAATCTGCAGCGCTTTCAAAGACGCGGTCCTGCGGTCCGCTGTGGCAGCGAATGGCCCCACAGGCGCAGGGTGATGTGGAGTGATCGTGCGCCCAACAATGGCTGGGATAAGTTAAGTCGCTGCTAAACACAGAGCCCAGCTTCATCGGCAAACAGAGGGGAAGAGGGGGAAACCTCGGGTTCCTTTGTGGCCGCAACAAGGGTGGATCATGCTAATAACCCGCATATCCTTTCACCCCTATGTAAGCTTTACCCACCCCCTTACCTCTCCCCACCCCCTCCCCCCCCCACCCCTCCACCCTCCCCATCCCCCCCCCCCCTGACCACTACCAACATCGTCACTCCCTTCTTCATTTCTCGTCGTGTACATCTATGTTGCAAACCCCTTTCAGGCTGCAAGGGCACATGGCCATCTACGGTACCTGTCAGTGTCAGTCAATGAGGGGTTTTCTCCAGCAAATTTCGGGTCCTGGGTGTATTAGGCATTTCGTGTTTGGTTGTCAGCAAACTCCCTGTTTCGCGGTCTGTTTAGCTTGTAATTTGAATCTGTACAGGAAAAATTCAAGTCCTCCGGAGTTTAGTTGTATTGGGGGAATCGCGTTACGGCGCCAAATAACTGAGTCCACACTGTTTGCGGACGTTCTAGATTTGAACAGACAGTGTATCTTTCGTATCTAGGGCCAAACGATTGGAGATCCAGGGGATGCATTTTTCATTTCCATGGCATGCATGGCCAAACGATCGAGATTCAGAGAACGTATCTTTCATTTATGTGGCCAAACCAGCAAGATTCAAACAATATATGTGTCCTTTCGAAGGCCAAATGATCAAGGTTTATACTCTGTGTATCTTTTCTTTCTGCGATCAACCAATTACTGAAGTATGGCGTGAGCCTGATCCAGTGAGCAAAATAGTAAGGGCCGACCTCGGCCCGAGGACTCCATGCTCACCTGGGAGACCAATTGTGAATTCAGCCCCCTGACTCTGGAACAGGCTGCTTGACCATATTATAATTATGAGGTAGGCTGAGAGTTGCAGAGGCTTTCGGAAAAGCAGATGACGTCAGCTGCACGAGTGAGCTTAGTCCAGCGCCAGCCACTAAGCAAGGTGTTCCGCCACAGCGGAGCACCTTGCTTAGTGGCTGTCGCAGGACTAAGCTCAATCACGCAACTGGTCCCTGAAGGCATACATTTCTTCAGACGTCCTTTGAACAGTGACTTCAAGGGGGGGGGGGGGTAGTGGTAGGCAGGGGTGGGCGTGGGGTTGGAACTAGTAACCACTTTTGCTTACAGAAAGATGCTTTACGTAGTGGGTAAGTAGGGCCGGAGGCCCAAAGGGCGGTATGGCCCGGGTGGTGGTGGTGGGGGGTGGGTGGGTGGGGGGAAAGAAAGTACGGCGAAAGGATGCACGCGCGTTTCGGTGACAGGTGCTTGCAAGTGGTGTTACTCTTTCTTTCAACTTCAGGTGGTTTTGTGTGAAACTTTCAGTTTGAAGTGTTTGTTTATTACTCAGCTTCTTTGTTGCATTGTCGCAGTCTCTTTTTGATCTTTTGTTGAAGCTGTCAACTTTGGAGGTCCAGCTGTGTGGCCCGTTTAATATGCGTTTCGAATTTAGTACAGGCCAATCTCTGGAAGCTGTTAAATCCCCAATACGCGTAACTCGGAGGCAACAATTCGGGACCATTAATTTTGTGTTTCTATATATCTATCTATATCCCGTAGTCTTGCTGACCGTTGGGGCACCACTGATGACTTGGCAACCAGCTCCCTCCATTCCTCTCTGTTCTCTGCCATTCTCAGCGTATCGCCCAGCTTCAGTCCTGTCATCTCTGAGATATTGTCCTCCCATCTTTTCCTCTGTCTTCCTCTCCTTCGTCCTCCTTGCACAGTGCATTGCAGGATTGTTTTGGCAAGCCCTGCTGAACGCGTGACATGCCCATACCACTTCAGTTTGCGTTTTCTCACAATGGCTAATAAGTCTTCATAGGGCCCGATGGCTTGTGACCATTTGTGTTTGTTGTGTCTTTCAGACACGCTTAACTCCTTACGCCCTGAGGACGAAATTATCAACATTTGTAGATATCCTCTGAGGTCTATATCACAGTTCTGGAGACGGATCGGCCATGATATTTCAAGGTTGGTGTCAGAATAGCTTGGCGCCTGGAGGCGCCAAGCTATTCTGACACCAGCCTAGAATTTCCGTGATTTTGGACTTGCCGGCTTCTGGTGTTAAGTTCATAATCAGAGACCAGCACACACTCAGATCCCACTGTATATGACCAAAGTTTGCCTCAAAACGGATGAGAGCAAGTAAGTTAGGAGACCTGGGTGTAACTTCGTCTGACTTAGTTCCGCCAGACACATTTGGCCCGAAACACCCAAACTTAGCATATCCAGTCGATCTCACCCGTTAATGTGTCAGACCCAGAAGGCAAATTGGCAAGTGCTGGGCTCCCCATGCCACTATAAGCAAAAGGTCCTTGTGCAAACGTCGGCCGTAGCTGGCCCGCGCACGTGTGTGCGCGGGCCAGCTAAGGCCGATCGTCGGCCTCTGAACCTTTTGTTCACTAGGGTATTCCTCAACTTTCGGCAGCATACATTTTTCACGATTATGATCTCTACAAGCATGATTGAACTTGTGTGTGATTTAGGAGTAATGGGAATCCTTTTGACTATACAAGTGAAAGAGTTTGAAATCTCGGGTTAGTCCAAGGTGTTAATGTGGGTGGTTTGCGTACCAGCATCCGTGTACCGGACTGTTACATGGTGACATATTTACAGGGCACAGCAGGTCACGTGCTGGCACCCGGAATTCAAGCTCGGGTGGCTCCATAAAACTGTCAACAAGCCGAAGCATAGCGAAAGACTACAAAAAAAGACTGCCAGAAATAAAGAGAGAGAGAGAGAGAGAGAGAGAGAGAGAGAGAGAGAGAGAGAGAGAGAGAGAGAGAGAGAGAGAGAGAGAGAGAGAGAGAGAGAGAGAGAGAGAGAGAGAGGTTTCGCTTTGTGCCTGGCATAAACGGCGTCTGCCAAACACTACGAAACACCGAAGGACTTTAGATACATTGACCGTGACAACTCAAACTAATCGCGGCCACAGTCTTTCGTGAATCAACCACCAATACAAACAAACCAAGATACCTAAAACGACCTCCTCCAGACAGTAAAGGGATAATATTTCCTAGGGCCAGATCCAGAGGGGGATGCTTTGGTACTACCCTCGGCTTAAAAAAAATAAATCATTCACTGCTAGTCCACAACATGGTCCGAGAAGGAGGGGGGTGCTTTAATGTTATTGCAGCACCCCCTACCCCTCCCCCAACACCCCAGAAAAAATAAAAAATAAAATAAAATAAAATAAATAAATAAATAAATAAATAAATAAATAAATAAATAAAAGTTGATCACCCCACCCCTTGAAAACTGATTGATCCGGCGCTGTTTCCTGTATAAATGTTCTTAGTATGTCTTACAATAAAATGCTGGACAAAAGGGCTAACTTAACTCATTCGGCTCCGACACGCCAATGCAAGACATGGATCGAGCGTGATAGTTCAAGGGTTGTGCCATAATAGCTTGGCGCCTATAAACTATCACGCTCGATCTGTTTCCAGAAGTGTAATACAGTCTTCAGGGGGCAACTTACAAAATTGCGGATTTCGGTCCTGGAGCAGAATGTGTTAAATTATGAAGTCTGAACGTGAAAATGAAATATTTTCTGCCCTTCTTCAGCAAAGTGTGTAGCAGAGTTCCTTCCGGTAAAAGCTTCAAATTTGTACACTGCCACATGCACGCTACATTACAGTACTTACAGATAAAGATATAGACCAATGGCTTTAGTTCAAGGGTGGTGCCAGAATAGCTTGGCACCTAGAGGCGCCAAGCTATTCTGGCACCACCCTTGAACTATTTAAGTCAAACTTATTTCACACACTGGTATATTCCAAATGATAAGGGTTAAAAGAAGGGTAGAGAAGCTTTTAGTTGAGGCAAGACAACATTGGGAGCCCGTTGAATCGGAGAATTTTACCAGTCAAACCCGAGGAGATTGCTTTACAACCGTTTAGTGCCGAGAAACTTTGAACATACCCAACTGCAAGAGGTATAGAACCTCATGAGCCCCCGTAGTTGCGGGGGCCCCTGAAGGTCTATACCTCTTGCAGTTGGGTGTGTAGCAGGGGCTCATGTGGGTCTATACCTCTTGCAGTTGGGTGTGTAGCGGGAGCTCATGAGGGTCTATACATCTTGCAGTTGGGTGTGTAGCGGGAGCTCATGAGGGTCTATACATCTTGCAGTTGGGTGTGTAGCGGGAGCTCATGAGGGTCTATACATCTTGCAGTTGGGTGTGTAGCGGGAGCTCATGAGGGTCTATACATCTTGCAGTTGGGTGTGTAGCGGGAGCTCATGAGGGTCTATACATCTTGCAGTTGGGTGTGTAGCGGGAGCTCATGAGGGTCTATACATCTTGCAGTTGGGTGTGTAGCGGGAGCTCATGAGGGTCTATACATCTTGCAGTTGGGTGTGTAGCGGGAGCTCATGAGGGTCTATACATCTTGCAGTTGGGTGTGTAGCGGGAGCTCATGAGGGTCTATACATCTTGCAGTTGGGTGTGTAGCGGGAGCTCATGAGGGTCTATACCTCTTGCAGTTGGGTGTGTAGCGGGAGCTCATGAGGGTCTATACATCTTGCAGTTGGGTGTGTAGCGGGAGCTCATGAGGGTCTATACATCTTGCAGTTGGGTGTGTAGCGGGAGCTCATGTGGGTCTATACCTTGCAGTTGGGTGTGTAGCGGGAGCTCATGAGGGTCTATACATCTTGCAGTTGGGTGTGTAGCGGGAGCTCATGAGGGTCTATACATCTTGCAGTTGGGTGTGTAGCGGGAGCTCATGAGGGTCTATACATCTTGCAGTTGGGTGTGTAGCGGGAGCTCATGAGGGTCTACCTCTGCAGTGGGTGTGCAGGTCATGTGGCATACCTTGCAGTTGGGTGTAGCGGAGTCATGAGGGTCTTACTCTGGAGTTGGGTGTGTAGCGGGAGCTCATGAGGGTCTATACATCTTGGAGTTGGGTGTGTAGCGGGAGCTCATGTGGGTCTATACCTCTTGCAGTTGGGTCGTGTAGCGGGGGCTCATGATTTAGTTAGTTGTTTGGGTTTAACGCCGAGCAGGCAACTAAGGCCGTCTCACGGCGGAGGGGGCTCATGAGGGTCTATACATCTTGGAGTTGGGTGTGTAGCGGGGGCTCATGAGGGTCTATACATCTTGCAGTTGGGTGTGTAGCGGGAGCTCATGTGGGTCTATACCTCTTGCAGTTGGGTGTGTAGTGGGGGCTCATGATTTAGTTAGTTGTTTGGGTTTAACGCCGAGCAGGCAACTAAGGCCGTCTCACGGCGGAGGGGGCTCATGAGGGTCTATACATCTTGCAGTTGGGTGTGTAGTGGGGGCTCATGAGGGTCTATACATCTTGCAGTTGGGTGTGTAGCGGGAGCTCATGAGGGTCTATACCTCTTGCAGTTGGGTGTGTAGCGGGAGCTCATGAGGGTCTATACAGCTTGCAGTTGGGTGTGTAGCGGGAGCTCATGAGGGTCTATACATCTTGCAGTTGGGTGTGTAGCGGGAGCTCATGTGGGTCTATACCTCTTGCAGTTGGGTGTGTAGCGGGAGCTCATGAGGGTCTATACATCTTGCAGTTGGGTGTGTAGCGGGAGCTCATGAGGGTCTATACCTCTTGCAGTTGGGTGTGTAGCGGGAGCTCATGAGGGTCTATACATCTTGCAGTTGGGTGTGTAGCGGGAGCTCATGAGGGTCTATACATCTTGCAGTTGGGTGTGTAGCGGGAGCTCATGTGGGTCTATACCTCTTGCAGTTGGGTGTGTAGCGGGAGCTCATGAGGGTCTATACATCTTGGAGTTGGGTGTGTAGCGGGAGCTCATGTGGGTCTATACTCTTGCAGTTGGTCGTGTAGCGGGCTCAGATTGTTAGTGTTGGTTAACGCCGAGGCACTAGGCGTCTCACGGGAGGGGCTCATGAGGGTCTATACATCTTGGAGTTGGGTGTGTAGTGGGGGCTCATGAGGGTCTATACATCGTGCAGTTGGGTGTGTAGTGGGGGCTCATGAGGGTCTATACATCTTGGAGTTGGGTGTGTAGTGGGGGCTCATGAGGGTCTATACATCTTGCAGTTGGGTGTGTAGTGGGGGCTCATGAGGATCAGTCTATACCTCTTGCAGTTGGGTGTGTAGTGGGGGCTCATGAGGGTCTATACATCTTGCAGTTGGGTGTGTAGTGGGGGCTCATGAGGGTCTATACATCTTGCAGTTGGGTGTGTAGCGGGGGCTCATGTGGGTCTATACCTCTTGGAGTTGGGTGTGTTGCGGGGGCTCATGAGGGTCTATTCATCTTGGAGTTGGGTGTGTAGCTGGGGCTCATGAGGGTCTATTCATCTTGGAGTTGGGTGTGTAGCGGGGGCTCATGAGGGTCTATTCATCTTGGAGTTGGGTGTGTACTGGGGGCTCATGAGAGTCTATACCTCTTACAGTTGGGTGTGTAGCAGGGGCTCATGAGGGCGTATACCTCTTGCAGTTGGGTGTGTTCAAAGCTTCTGTTGCTGAAAACCGCTTTGAAGCCATGTTGCTATGACATCTAGGGCTTGTCTTGGTGTTGAATTGACGAAGACTGCAGAAACACAGTTTCCGTCAACGGTCACTGAACGGGTTAACATTGCCACAATGGAAAACATTTCGTCAAAGTATCTCAAGTACTAATTGTCTTGACTCCATCTAGGGTTGTGCAAAGTTTACTTCTTTTTTTTTTTTTTTTTTTTTTTTTTAGAAGCCATATTATTATGTTGACATGGAACACTCTCGAAACGATTTTCGCCGCGAGCCACGTTTTTGTTAAAAATATATTTTTTATTGGAGGTAGGAGTGTCAGAGTGTGCTGGTCTGTGATTTTGGACCTTACGGCTTCCAGCCGTAAGGTCCAAAATCACAGACCAGCTCACTGTCGCGTTACACCTTTCGAGTGCTTGCAAATAGGTGCAGTGAAGTGAAAGTAATATTGCAGGTGTCACAAGCGCGACGTTAGAAATATTTCTTTGAAATATTTTAAAGAGCCGAACATTGAATTTCGTAAGTGCATTTTCCACTCTGAATACATTTTAATGTATCTATATCCCAAGTGAATAAGCATCTTATGTAAGCCTATAAAGGAGAAGAGAAAAAAGCATCGTTTAAACCATCAGATGAGCATGTTCATCCCTTGACTGCTATTGACGACACAGTTCGGCAGCAAAAGACGCGTATTCACGCGTCTTTCCCGCCGAACGGTATCGTCAGTAGCAGTCCAGGGGTTAAGAAGATTACCAAGATTGCAAACGTATGTTCATGTCAAATGTCTCACTCACCCATCCCCCTTGTATAGGCTGTTCACCCTCCCCTTTCCCCCCTCCCCCTCCCGCCGCAGAAGAAGATGCATCAAGTAATACAATAAGGAAGTCAAGATCAGCATGTCCTGTTAATGATCTCTCGTTCGTTATTGTCTTTGTGATTCAGTTAAATAGTCAACCTTTGTTTTAGAAGATAAAGAGCCCCCCCCCCCCTCCACCCCACTCCCCCCAAAAATAAATAAATAAAATAAAATAATATAAAACATTTTAAAAAAGAAAAAAAGAAAAAGAAAAAACGCTCCACATCTTGCGAAGAAAACTATCACAAACCACTAACCACAAGACACCAAGCAGACAACATTTTCTTTACGAGAAGCAGACACGTAAGCCACCGGTGCCAATCCCACCCAGCAAGACACATAGATTCTCATGATCCCCTACATTCGCAGACGGACTAACTGACTCCTCCTGAGAAGCACATACGTGTATAGCATCCCCAAGTCGCTAACTTGCCCACGACTCAAGGAGAAAATACACACAGATTGTCATTCACGCGCTCGAAACCTGTACATTACACAAACATTGCTGGGAAATAGGATACGCATGACGACCGCGTCCTGTGCCCGTCCACGTGGAACGACTGAAAGAAGGCAGCAGGACAGGACGGGGGGGGGGGGGGGGGGGGGGGGAGGGGGGGCGGGGGGGGAGGGGGAGGGGGGCGGGGGGGGGGGCAGGGCCGGGGGGGGGGGGCATATTGGAGGAGAGGAGAGGGGATGGGTTTTGCAGGTGTCACAAGCAATACGGTATAGGTGTGAGAAGTTATAGGGAAAGGCGCACTCATACATCTCGTTCAACATAAAGTGGAAAGTTGAAAAATAACAGTGACAACAACAAAGGTAAAGACGACGACAACAACAACAAAACAGCAGCAGCAGAAAGATCAGCAGCAAGAACTACAAAATAAACAAAAATGCCATTATCCAAAGATTTTTTTTTTTTAAAGCTGAGGAGACCATTAAGGCGATCTCTCGGCAATAAGGACAAACCGGCTGGTCAGCCAGACTGAGGTCGTTCAGACTGCTCGGGAGATGCATGGTTACCTGCACTGAGAACATAATCGCGCAACTCTACATTTCCTCTGACTTGAACAATGGCAGAAAAACAGTAAGATTGTCCACAAAGACTCAAATCTTGTTCCACGATGGGAATTTTGTGCCGCTTTAGAGTCGCGGGGAAGATAGTCGGCACAGGACCTGCGCCACTTGATCTACTTATTTACATTTATTTCAACCGTTTGTTGCCAAAGGATGGTAGTACAACGGGAGAGAACTTAACCCCTTCACCGCAAGTGATGACAAATTTCGCGCCTGAAATCATTGCACGCTGACAGACATTCGCGTGGAGAAGTCAAATTAAATGGCACCAAAAAGGCATCCAAAACACAGGACTAACAAGAGACATAAATCCTCATGAGCCCCCGCGACTGCGGGGGCTCATGAGGGTTTATGTCTCTTGCAGACGGGTATCGTTCGCCTCGCCCCAGCAGTTATGGGGTTAACTACCCACCGAGAGGCCTGAATGCCAGGAAAGTCTCGCAGAGTTTGGCACAAGAGCGGATGGATCCCACTGACACTGTACCCTGTCCCTCTGACAATGGTCACGGTCTATGGATTGAAATCCTCCCCAAATCAGCAGGTCAAACATTGCACGGCCATTCAGGAGATCCACCCAGACCGCTCCATCGGCAAGAGGCCAATTTCTCATGCGCCCCAGCAGCTGTAGGTGTTCATGAGAATATAATATGCCTCAGTCTTGCTCGCAAAGAGTTGCCTCATTGACATCCCCTGATCCACAGTTTGAAGTAAACTGTGTACTCATCGGTGTTAACACATTCGAGACGCGCCGCCTTCGAATGCGTAACAGAACAACTTCTATAAGAACGCACTCTGTAGTCACCGGGGAGATAAGCGAATCGGTACTTTTCGTCCTTTTAAAGTAAAAGAGCGCAACCCACTTGTCTTGCCTTACTATAAAGGGGCTCAGCCTACTGTCTTTGGCTGTATTCTGAGTAAGCAGTAACCATAATTACCTTGTACACATACCTTCTCGTTTGTGTATGCGTATTTCCCCTGCCTACTTCCTAAGCTCCAGAAAAAGACATGGGTTAAAGGATTGACGTGATGCATCTTTGTGTATGATCGTCTTGCTCTTTACCTGCGTATTTTTCTGTGGGTTGGCGTTTGGGTGCCTGATAGGAGGGGGCAGGGGATCTAACTGTATGTCCAGCACCAAGTAATTCCCCTTGGTATGTGTACTGTTCTACACATAAAGCGGAGAACCTTGCTTAGTGGCTGGCGCAGGACTAAGCTCACTCATGGCACCTGGCTTAGGTGGCTCAGGTCGTCGACTCCAGTCGAGGGTTTAAAAGGCTCTGACTGCAGTTTGAGCCCTGGAAAGGTAAAAAATTATGCTGGCCCTTTCCGTTGTCACCCCCCCCCCTCCACCCCCTTCCCCTCACCACCCCCACCCACGTAAAACACAGGAAAAACAAATTGAAATGGCAAAA
>BTPG01000003.1:194845239-194872739 GCA_036245525.1 Semisulcospira habei | reverse complement strand
TAGCTGAACTGGCCCTTCGTCTGTCTTGTACTGTGTTTGTCTTAAATGGCGTAAATCCGTGTCTGTTACGTGAGTGTGCGTGTTGGGTTTCAGTTCGCGGCGCTTTGAGTCGATTTGCCCCAAAATTGAGAAAAAGCGCCTATATAATAACGGTATTATTATTATTATTATTATTATTATTATTATTATTAGTTGCTAGGACCACCTTCATATTAATTTCATTTTTCCTCTCATGCAGAACAAAGGGACCCCTACTTAGAGAAACTTACTTACTTACTTACGCCTGTCACCCCTACCCGGGTATAGGCCGTCGACGAGAGACCTCCAGCAACTCCTGTCCTGTGCTTCTCCTTCGATTCTACTCCAGGTGGTTCCCAGTCTCTTGATATCTGCTTGGAGGTCTCGACGCCAGGAGTTTCTCGGCCTACCTCTTTTCCTCTTTCCCTGGGGGTTCCATGACAATGCCTGCCTAGTGATACTGGAAGCTGGCTTTCTCAGACTGTGACCGATCCATCCCCATCTTCTTCGCCCAATTTCATTCTCTGCTGTTATCTGCTCTGTTCTCTCCCAGAGTCTGACGTTGCTGATCTTCTCTGGCCAGTGGATTTTAAAATTTCTTCTAAGGCAACTGTTCATGAAGGTCTGTACTCTGTTGACTGTGGTTTTTGTCAATCTCCAAGTCTCTGCTCCATATAAGAGAACTGCTTTTACATTGGAGTTGAAAATCCCGATTTTGGTGTGTTGTGACAGCTCTCTGGAGCTCCACACTTTTTTCAACTGGAGAAAGGCTGCTCTGGCTTTACCGATTCGTGCTCTGACATTTGCATCAGTGCCGCCTTTTTTGTCTATGATGCTCCCGAGATAGGTGAAGGACTCCACCTCCTCCAACGGAGTGCCAGCAAGCAAGACTGGTTCTTCCCTGGTTGCGTTCAGCCTCATTGTCTTTGTTTTCTGTTTGTGAATGGTGAGGCCCACTTGGGACGAGATGTCAGCAAGCCTCGTGGTCTTGTCCTGCATTTGTTGATGAGTGTGGGACAGTAATGCCAAGTCGTCTGCAAAATCGAGGTCGTCAAGCTGTGTCCACAGTGTCCACTGTATTCCACTTCGTCTGTGCTCTGTGGTCATCTTCATGACCCAGTCTATGGCCAGTAGGAAGAGGAACGGAGACAGCAGACACCCCTGCCTGACACCGGTTCTGACCTGGAGCTCCCTGGTGAACTGCCCTTCGTGGATCACGCGACATGTCATGCCATCGTAGCTGCTCTTGATCAGGCGGACGAGCTTTGTGGGTACACCGTAGTGTCGTAGGAGTTTCCACAGAGTCTCTCGGTCCACACTGTCAAATGCTTTCTCATAATCCACAAGGTCACGTACAGCGGGGAGCTCCACTCCAGAGACTGTTCCACGATGATGCGGAGAGTGGCGATCTGGTCTGTACATGATCGGTTCTTCCTGAATCCTGCTTGCTGGTCTCTCAGCTGGGGGTCAACGGAGCTCTTCATTCTCTCCAGGATGATCCTGTTGAAGACCTTTCCTGGTACTGACAGCAAGGTGGTTCCTCTGTAGTTGGAACACTTGCTGAGGTCGCCTTTCTAGGGAAGCTTGATTAGGTACCCCTCCTTCCAGTCAGCCGGAATCACCTCCTCTTCCCAGATCTTTCCAAACAGTGGGTACAGCATATCCACTGTTGTCTCTAGGTCTGCTTTCAGAGACTCCGCTGGGATGCCATCTGGGCCTGCTGCTTTGCCGTTTTTCAAGAATGCCACTGCTCTTCTGATCTCTTCCCGGCTGGGTCTGTCACAGCTGATGGGTAGGTCGGTCTCTGCTGGCTGGATGTCTGGGGGGTCGGGTGGGCTAGGTCTGTTCAGTAACTCTTCAAAATACTCGGCCCATCTGTCGAGTTGGTCTGCTCTGTCTGCAATAGGCTTGCCTTCTTTGTCTTTTACTGGTCTTTCTGTATGGCCATACTTGCCTGACAATCTTCTGGTAATGTCGTAGAGCTGTTTCATGTTGCCGCTGCCTGCTGCCTTTTCTGCCTCTGCTGCCAGGCTGTCTGTGTAGGCCCTCTTGTCTGCCCTGATACTACTCTTCACCTCGCGGTTGGCTTCCGAGTATTCCCCTTGTGCCCTTACTTTGGCTGCTCTCGTGCGACTGTTGTTGACAGCTGCTTTCTTCTGCTTCCTCGCTTCTATCTTCTTCAAGGTCTGTGCCGACAGCCAGTCCTTGTGATGGTGTTTCCTGAACCCTACAGTGTCTTTGCAGGTTGAGTTCAGCGCCTCTCTAACTGCCTTCCACTGCTGCTCTGTGGTGACCGCCTCCTCTTCATTTACTAGCTCCTGTAGCGCTTGAAACCGGTTGGACAGCACCAGTTTGAACTCTTCTCTAACTCCAGTTTCTCTCAGGAGGCCTACATTATAGCGCTGTCTTCTTGTTGTCTCTGTGCGGCTTTTCTTTAGCTTGAGCTTCATTCTTAAGGTAAGCAGATGGTGGTCTGAGGCGACATCTGCTCCCCTCCTCACTCGAACATCTTGAAGGGATCTTCTAAATTTCTTGCTAAATTTAGAAGATCCCTCTTTTTTCGTCGGCGTTTTTGTAGCTATTTCCTTTTTTGCAGGGTGGGGAAGCTACTAGGAGGACCAGGGGTTTTCTGTCGGGGTCACCTTCCCTTAGACCATGTTGGTTCACGGCACCTTATTTCATTCGGTGCACTCCTCTCACGAGGGACCCCCTATCCACCACCCAGGGGACGCGCCTCAACGCCATATGGTCCCAGCGCGAGGACTTAGAGAAACAGCAGGTCGATATTCATGAGCACTGACTGTTTGTTTCAGCCCTTCGGCTGTCGGTAGCGGTGTTGTCGAGATGATTCCTTCAGGAATCACCTCGACAAAAACCGCTACCGAGAGCCAAAGGGTTAACACCGTATACCAGCAGAGTCAAGGGAGCGTTAGACAGGATATTGGCGTCACCATCGTCATCGACATTGGAGAGGTTATTTAAACGACGAACGACTCCCAACAACGAACGAGATCAGAGTCACGGCGGATACCCAGCTTGTACCATAGACAACGCTCCAAACATCTCCACGAGGCGTAGATAGGCACACACTTAGCTTCTTCACACTGCCAAGATAAGTAGCGAACTGTGTACGTGTTTGTTTGTGTGTTTATATTGAAAAGGGATTTTACTCGAAATATTAATACATTGTGTGTTGCAGCTGTCTTTTCTAAGCGCGTTTCTTTATTCGTTGCTTTATTCTCGGCATAGATAATGGTTTTCAGTCTACGATAGAAACAGAAAAAAATTCCTCTACGACCCTTATGCCAAGAACAAAGTAGGTTGTATCTGTTTTCATGGTCACTGGCCGTGAAGGGGTTAGATTTAGTGCTATTCAGCCACGCGTGGAAAATCCCTTTACCGTAACCAACTTTTAGCTCCTTGATGCGAGGGTCGCAAATATAGGACCAGATCATAAAACAGATGACTGTTTCTCTTCCGTCGCCAACTGCCGCGAGACGGATCTATAGATCCGTCTCCCCGCAGTTGGCGACGGAAGAGAAATATGATTATTCCCTTTCAGAGCAGAGCCAGAACTATTCTCGAGCTGTCCTTGTCGATCTGTCTGTCACGTTGTGCACGTACCGCGCATCAAAGACAGATTTTGAAAGTTTTTAGTTTGGATCCAGAAGGGAAAGAGTAATATCTTTCGGACCAATGAACAGGTGATATTCTTATGGCTGCAGACTACAGGGACAATCTCCGTAAACCGCAAGACATCGATGGCAGTAAAGATTTAACCCCTTCTCTGCCGAGATAAAGTGTACACGATCCTGGTGCAAGAGGCATAAATCCTCATGAGCCCCCGCGACTGCGGGGGCTCATGAGGATCTATGCCTCTTGCAGAGACAAATCGAATGGCTACGTCTATGTATCTTGGACGGTTCTGGCTTTTGGTCGTTGAATGAGCAGATTTCAGAAACAAAATATGCGTGCAGCGAGAGCACCAGCCATCTGGAAGAGGCACAGACCTTCCTGGGCCCCACACGCCGTGGAAAATCATCGGGATCCAGACCTCTGCAGTACAATGGCAAAAACCAGACATGTTCACGTTTGTGAAAAGCGAAATATTCAATGTGTTTCTTAGAAAACCAGTCTCAACTTTTCAATCAAATGGACGCACTGTCTTGGTTTGCCATTGGAGGGCAGACCTCTTGTCCACCAAACAGTTTATGCCAGTTTATATATATATATATATATATATATATATATATATATATATATATATATATATATATATATATATATATATATATATATATATATATATATATATATATATATATATATATATATATATATAGGGGGCGTGTTTCACAGCATGAATACATATGACAATGACTCTTACTCGTGTCGTTGAGCGACAAGCGAAAGCATGAATATTCATGAGGCACACATGCTGCCTAATCTCTGTGTCTTATTGTCCGTAATATAACCGAGAAACGTGCTTTTGATGTGGTGATGTGGGCTTTAACCCTTAAACTCCCTAAACTAAAAGACGTCCAGTGTATTCTATAGAATGGAGGTCCTTTAGTTCTGGGATTTGAACACGTTCTGCCCTAGGACCGAAATCCCCAAATTTTGAAGTTGCCCCCTGAAGGACTGTATTTCAATTCTAGAGACAGATAGAGCATGATAGTTCAAGGGTGGTGCCAGAATAGCTTGGCACCTATTGGCGCCAAGCAATTCTGGCACCACCCTTAAACTATCATGCTCGATCCATGTTCTTCTGTGGTGTGTCGGGGCTGTTGCTTTCGCATCGTTTTCATCATAACAATGAACGAAAATACGATACATTGAAAATATTTTATAGTTTATTATTTGGTTAGACTGTAAGACTACTGCTACATCATTGAGTGTTTGGCTTTAACGTAGTCAAGTGTCTTATTAGAGTTTTGTTTTTTTGTTGTTGACATTTTTCCTACGCTGACTTGGCCACTAAACGCCCGGGATCAGCCATAAACAAGACAACCGTGTCGACCACTGGTGCTTGTCGCCTCAAGGGGTGGGTGGGGAGGGGGGGGGGGGCTCATCTGATGACAAAGTCAGAAAGAATGTTAACCCTTTGGCTGTCGGTAGGGCTTTTTGTCGCGGTGATTTCTGTAGGAATCGCCGCGACAAAAAGCGCGACCGACAGCCAAAAGGTTAATACACATCGTGGGTTTCATGCGCAATTTTATAACGCTCAAAGATGCCTCCCTTGATGGGCAATGTGGAGTGGTAGAAAAAAAGAGAAAAGAAGTTAAGGTTAGATTTCACAAATACTGCACTGTCTGTCTGGAAATAAATGTTTGCTCATTGGGTGGTTGGTCTCTCTTTATTTTATTTTATTTTTTAATTTTTGTATTTCCTTTCTTTTGGGGCGTGAGAAGGGGTCAGGGGTGGGTTGGGGGGGGGGGGGGGGGCGGAGGTTGGTTGTAGGTTGTACATTGCTTAACGTCCCGACAGCAACAGGACTTTCTCAGGACGTGCCTGCACTGCTTGTGAAATAAAATTAAAAAAAAAACTAAACAGAATATTGAATGTATGTCGCCAGCCGGTCTAATACACTAAATAAACCTAAGACCATTTAGCAACACACATCCAATATCAAGAGCTACAGAAAACGCAGGCAGTAGGGAGAGTTTAAAAAAAAAGGAAAATACAGGTGAATGGACCAAGGATAGACAGAAACACATGCCCCAGAATAAAGGGGAAAATCCACCCTGTGGGGCTGACCAGTGTGACCCTGGGAACTAGAAAGTAGTTAACCCCACCCAAGTCCCCCAGGGCAGACCCGGGTGGGGTGGGGTGAGGGGGAGGTCGTGGTGGTGGGAGGGGGGGGGGGCGGGGTAGTGGTGGTTGGGTGGGTGGGTGTTGTTTTCCAAACGTATAACCTGCGATAGAAGTTGATTGTTGACTCATCTTCGTCATGACTAACTTCCTACCCACTCTTCAGCTTTTGGCACAAAATAGGCTGGATGTAACAAAGTTACTCGAGAAGAACCTAAAACTGCAACAAAAATAAACTGGAAAGGGAGGGGGGGGGGGAGGTGCATGACTATAAAAGCGACAGTCGGGACATTCTTTCCAGACGCCGCACTCGTCAAAAGATCTAAAGCTTTCAAGGAAAATAACTCGAGAGGCAAAAGGGAGACAACTATGTCTAGAATGATGGTTGCCCTTTATTCCGGCACGCGCGGAACGGCCATGCCACGCGCAGCGTCTTTTGATGAGAATCCGTGAAGACCAGACGACAGTTTACAGAGATGAAACTGACCTCTTGCAGTCAGGCATGCACCCCACTTCCGTCTGCAAGAGGCATAGAGGGGCTCATGAGAATCTATGCCTCTTGCTTCTAAGAGTTGGGCTTTTAGATTGACCTGTTACATCGATGTCTGCAACCAGCGTATTTTGGGACGACACTCTGACTTGTATTACTACTGTCCCCAAAAGAAGAAAAAAAGGAACAAATTTTCAACGTATAGTTCTGTAGTATTCTTCTTCGTCTTTCATATTTGACCTTGTTCAAGAAGCAGCAGAAGCTAATCACCCTTGGAGACAGCGAGCTGAAAGAAGTTACCTCTTTCACTTACCTGGGCAGCATTGTATCAGCAACAGGTGGTTCTGACGAAGACATCAAAGCCAGAATCGGGAAAGCGAGATACGCCTTCATTACCCTGAGACCAGTCTGGAGGTCAACATCTCTGTCTGTCCGCAACAAGCTACGAATTTTTAACAGCAACGTTAAGTCTGTCCTCCTCTATGGCTCAGAGACCTGGAGAGTCACCAACACCTTAACCAACAAGATCCAAGTATTCGTCAACGGCTGCCTTCGCAACATACTGAAGATCAGGTGGACAGACAAAATAAAGAATACCGATTTGTGGCAGCGGACAAACCAAGATCCCATCGACCAGCAGATTGCCAGGCGGAAATGGCGATGGATAGGACACACCCTGCGGAAACCCCCACAGGACATCACCCGGCAAGCTTTGCAGTGGAACCCCCAAGGAAAGAGACGGGTCGGTCGCCCTAAGACCACCTGGAGGCGATCCTGTGAAGAAGAAATGAAGAGCTGCAACCTGTCGTGGGGTGAACTGAAAAAGGCTGCCAAGAACCGAGTGCGCTGGAGGACTGTTGCAGAGGCCCTTTGTTCCACGAGGAATCCAAGGAATTAACATAACATCAACTCTGCCCTTTGATGGCGCGAGACTTTGACCGTAGACACTGAACTCCCCGATCGAACCCGAGAATCGACAAGAATCACTTTCAAAACTTAACTCGTAATACAACGATTTTGTCTCCAGTTGTAAAACTAATTTCACATACGGAGGATACATTTGCATAAACAACTGCATGGTACATGGGTTTTGCTTCGCATTTCGATCGAAGGTATCTTATCAAATTTCCAGTTATATTTTTGTATGCAATATGAAGCCTAAGTAGTAGATAACACGAGCATCTAATTTTTGTTCATTTTTTTTAAAAAGTCCCTTCTATTTATAGAAGGGACTTTTTAGGACGGGTCGCTGTGAGGCGAATTTAATAGCATGTCTATTATGTCAAAGGCGGGCAGACTGAACCTCTAACAATCAAAGTAACAAGAAAAAATTACGTCATATCTAGTTACGCTAACCTCGCTGCTGAACGTACATTTGGCGCGAAGCGCCGTATGTGCGTATGTATGTGCGTATGTATGTATGTGTGTGCGTATGTATGTAAACAAGAGAATCTCCGATATTTCTGTACACACAAGCTTGAAACTTGGCGAAATACTTTCAGCTTAAGTGGGTGGCTAAGAGAGCCTCCGAGCATATTGTAATTGAATGTCTCATTGAAGACATAAACAACCGTTTATAGGAAGTCAGTTGACCCAGATTAGAGTCCGTAGTTTTTATCATATTTACTTGAACTTTTGCATATAGCTAGTTTGGAGAAAGACATTGGATGAGTTTAGCCAGCTTTGTATCCTTTTAACTTCTTTAGTAAAAATTAATAATTAAAACAGTAAAACAACCTTCACTTCTAGAGAAAGTCAGACTGCCGGTGATGTAAAAGCAGTAACTACGTCACCACGCAGACACTGATACTCTAAATATGACGTAATTCTCTCTCTCTCTCTCTCTCTCTCTCTCTCTCTCTCTCTCTCTCTCTCTCTCTCTCTCTCTCTCTCTCTCTCTCTCTCTTCAGTGCATTAATTATGAACTTTGTCGTAGGCGAACGTGCATAATCCTTGAAAGTTACTTTTCATTTGTTTTCTTTTACAGTTGCCGACTTTGTTATTTTTTGTTGACATAACCAAGCAAGAAAACCGTAAACATTCTGCTGAACTCAGACTAAGCGCGTGATAAACATTATGATTTTCCGCTGTGTATTGTTTTACTGAGTTTTTGCCCCTCAGCATTCTAAAGATATTGATATTAGTTGATTTTTTTTTGGATTATTTTTGTGACCATATTTTTTATTATTATATATCTCTCTCTACATTTGCGTTGTTACCGACATGCAAAATCGTAATCTAAATACTGTTCCGAAACGAACAGACGAACTGAGAATTGGACATGTTAACATATACCATCTAGTTAACAAGGTGCCCGATTTATCTGTGTTCCTAAACACGCCCTTACATTTTCATATTTTTGTTGTGTGCGAGTCAAGGCTTAAAAGTTCAATAAGGGATAACTCCATTTCTGTCCCAAACTTCTCAGTACTCCGCAGAGATGCCTCAAGCCCTCAACACACTGGACTAGCTGTATATATACACAATTCAATACTTGGTAACGTCAAACGGCGACAAGACTTAGGGTCAGCTCAAGTGGAAAGCTTGTGGGTAGAAGCATGGATACTACATTATAGGTAAATATAGGTCAGTGGGTAGAAGTGAAAACATCTAAATCACCCCCGTCCTCATTGGCTTTATTTATATAAATCCCGCAGCCATTTGGGACTGGTATGATGACTTCGTAACAATGATGGATAGCGTAAATCAAAATAAAGCTGACGTTGTTCTTTGGGGCGATTTTAATATCGATCTTTCTAAATCTAAAGGGTTCCATGCTGCATAACAACACTATTCGGTTTAGAACAGTTAGTTAAAAAACCCACAAGAACCACATCTGCATCTTCAACCCTGATTGATTATATTTACGTGACAAATGAGGATAAAATATCAAATGTACATGTTCCCTCTTTAGCTGTCAGCGACCATAACCCAGTATGTTGCACAGTCTCCATGAAACTAGACAAAGAGAACAAAAAGAGACATAAAACAATTAAATATCGTTCTTTCAAAAAAATTAATAACGGCGCCCTGTCGTACTGGATGGATCTGTTCCTTGGGGTCCTAAATAAGCATGCGCCCATACGAGAAAAACGAGTTAAGCACTCTACCCTGCCACCCTGGTTAACAGCAGATATCAAACAGGCCATGTCATTTAGAAACAAACTTAGGAAAGAAAAACATTTTGATGAATATAAGAAACAACGAAATCGTGTTAAATACCTAGTGAGAGCGTCAAAAACTGTTCTTCCAGGAAATGATTAGGGACAAAAAAGATACAGCATCGGTTTGGAAAGCCAAGAACGTTATAACGAATGGTAAATCAGCCCCTGAAATTCTATCCCATTTGTCGGCTGATATATTTAATAACCACTTCCTATCGACAGCTGACACACTTGCTCAGTCATCTGTAAGTAGTAACGCAGAATACCAAGTTCCTAGTGTACTGGAAAAATACTGTGAGGCCAAACATATACTGCAGACATTCATCATTCCTGATATTACCGTCGCTGAAATCGGCAAATTTATTTCTAGCATGCCGAACAAAACCTCCACCGGGATGGATGGTATCGACAAAAAAATTCTGAAAACGTCACTACCATATACGGTAGAGGCACTCACTTATATCTTTAACCTCTGTATAAAACACAGCACGTTTCCAACTATTTTCAAAAAGGCCAAGGTAATTCAATCCCTAAATCAAAAGATCTTGAAGATGTCAATAAGTACCGTCCTATCTCACTTTTGTCGGCCCGGTCAAAGCCCCTTGAAAAACATACAAAAACACCTATCCCGATTTTCTAGAACTAAGGGCAATTTAATAAATATTCATCAGTCCGGCTTTAGACCAAAACACTCATGTCAGTCAGCACTGTCAGACATTGAGACAGCTGGCTGGAATCAATAAATTAAAACCTGATGTCTGGAGCTGTTTTCTTAGACCTACAAAAAGCATTTGATCTTGTCGACCATGACATTCTCTTTAAGAAGCTAGCAGCATACCATATAAGTGAAACCGTCATAACATTCTTTAGATCATACCTAAAAGACAGAAAACAAAAGGTATATACCCATGGGAAATACTCTAAACAAGGACAAGTTAACTACGGTGTCCCCCAGGGGTCGATCTTGGGACCTCTTCTATTTATAATATTCATTAATGATTTGCCTTTGCATATTACTAACATTGATGTCAACTGCAACCTGTTTGCGGACGATACGAGCCTCCATGTTTCGGGTACAAAAACAGCTGACATTAACCTTAGCTTACAAAGTAGTCCCAGCGAGGTTTCCGACTTGTGTAGAGTGAATCATATGGTTCTTCATCCAGGAAAAACAAAGAGTATTTTAATCACTACATGACAAAAACACCAACGCCGACCACAGCCGTTACATTTAGAACTGAACGCTAAACCGACAGAACAAGTCACAGAGCGTAAATTCTTGGGAATACACGATGACAAACAACTATGTTGCGAGACGCACATAAATACAGTCTGCAAAATCATTGCTAAAAACACTTTCCTGTTGTCCCAGCTTAGACAAGTAACGGATACACATACTCGTAAACTGTTTTTTTCACGCCCATATCAAGTCTCACGTTGATTATGTCTCCACAGTGTGGGACGGTTGTAGTGACATTCACATGAACAGGTTAAACTCTCTATATAAAAGAACTGTTAAAATGATAGATACGCGGCCCATTCCTACCACAGACAAATTTAGACATCTAAACATTCTCGGCCTGTGTCAACAACTTAGTTTCAACAAATGCATCCTCAATAACATGACACCGCAGTATCTAACCACCAAATTTATGCCACAGCAAGAACGCGAACGGACCTCAAGGAACAATACTTTACCTCTACCTCTGCCTAGAATTGACCTCTTTAAAACTAGTTTATCATTTTCAGGACCGTTTGTATGGAACACTATTCCTGCAGATTTGAAGACTATAGCCTCGCTTGGAATTTTTAAAACGAAACTTTTCGATTACCTGATGAGCCAAACATAACATCACTGGGCATTTATTTGAACAAACCCTGATGGTTAATACTTTCATGTACCACATGCATTTATGTATAGTGTTTGTTTGTGTGTGTGTGTGTGTGTGTGTGTGTGTGTGTGTGTGTGTGTGTGTGTGTGTGTGTGTGTGTGTGTGTGTGTGTGGTATAAGATGAATGTTGAGTGTTACTATTATTCTGTGTATATATATTTTTTAAATTTTATTATTATTATATTATTATTATTATTATTATTATTATTATTATTATTATTATTATTATTATTATTATTATTATTACTATTATTATTATTATTATTATTATTATTAAAATTATTGTTGCATGAAATAATGTGTGTAAATATAATGTCTTTATTATTATTTTTTTAAACCTATTTTATTTTGTAGATGTTAGCAACGGCAAGTTTGTAAAATGACGATTCGTTTTTGTCAAAACTTTTTACCGTTGATAAATAAAGTTTTATCATCATCATCATCATCATCATCACCATCACCATCACCATCATCATCATCATCGTCATCTCTCTCTCTCTCTCTCTCTCTCTCTCTCTCTCTCTCTCTCTCTCTCTCTCGCTCGCTCGCTCGCTCTTTCTCACACATATGCGCGCATCTCCAAGAGGTATAAATCCTTATCTGCCAGGAGGGCGCATGAACATCTATGCCTCTTGAGGATGTTTGGAGTGCGCGCATGCACTCACGCATACACACATATCGGCGCGCTTTTAGAAGAGCATGCAAGTGTACTTAGTATAGCATGTAGCTAGGTAAAGTCAACCTGATTTTACACAAATTATAGCAAGACTGAAATTGTACCGTGAAATTCTAGTTTTGTCACCATTTTCGCAAGTCTTGAAGCGAAAGCGAAACTCATATCACTTAAATATAAAATTACGTAAAAACAAAAAATACGTCATGACAAATGATGTTTGACAAACCAATGACACATATGCGCGCATCTCCAAAAGGCATAGATCCTCAAGTGCCCGGAGGGCGCATGAACATCTATGCCTCTTGAGGATGTTTGCAGCGCGCGCATGCACGTACGCACACGCATACACACACATCGACGCGCTTTCAGAAGAGCATGCAGGTGTACTTAGTATAGTAGCATGTAGCTATTTAAAGTCAACCTGATTTCACACAAATTATAGGAAGACTGAAATTGTACCGTGGAATTCTAGTTTTATCACCATTTTCCCAAGTCTTGAAGCGAAAGCGAATCTCATATAACGTTAAATATAAAATTACGTAAAAACAAAAAATACGTCATGACAAATGACGTTTGACAAACCAATGACGTGTATGCATTGCGCGCGCCCCTTATAGAGTTCACTATGACGCATTAGCACATCTGCGAGGCTTTTTCTTTACGAGATATTTCAACATCAGAATCAAGTCAAAGACAAAAGGTAGAGACACTTGACAGCAAAGACAGCTCTCATATAGAAGGAACTTTGTGGGTTATGGTTCATCCCATCTTGTTATTTCTCTGGAGTTTTGTTTCTGCGCCGTTTCTCCATCGTAGATCCAGTACTTCGAATTTTCTGTGGATGACATTATCTAATTAATCATATTTTGAATTATTATTTGCTTGGATCTCGAACCAACGGTATTATAAAACATCTGCATTCAGTTGTTTTTGTTGTGTAGTCCCTTTAAATTGTTTATTTATCTCCATGTCTGTGCCTACCGGTTTGACTGAATGTTCGTTAGTGCATGTTTGTGCAGAGAAACGTTTCTGGCCCACGCTATATTTAGGAAATTTCATTTTGTTTAGCGAGTACGTTGTCATAGTAACGTGTGATACGTTAAGGCGCCTTATCACACCTTGCCTTATGACATGTAGCCTCCCGTTGCCTTGAGAACGGGTGACCAGGAGAAAAAGCCGAAAACAGCTGGGCCAATGAGTTAAAGTGTAAAGAGTCTGAAAGAAGACAAAAAGTGAGACCAGTAAGAGGTATAGATCCACATGAGCCCGCGCAATTGCGCGGGCTCATGAGGCTCTATGCCTCTTGCATTTGGGTTTTGCTTGTAGTGTTCCGGCAGCGAAGGGATTGACACAGTCAAGGAAAAAATACCAGCCGAAATATTCAGTACTTTTGAAACCAAAACCGCAAGACGCCGAACCCGGCACTCACTGCAAATACAAAACAACTGTTTTCACGCGATAACTTTATACTAAGGCCACGTAAATCAAACATTCATTTAAAGGATTTGCATATATTTCAACGAGAACTGAAAGGCGAATAAAAAGAAGAAGAAGGTGAACGCGACAAGCACTTGTGCAGATAGAACAAACCTCTGAAACATTTTTCAAATGATTTTGTTTTAAACGCAAATATTAATGTAAAAAAAAAAAATAAATAAATAAAAAAAGAAGAAAAAATAGAACACGGTTTTTTCATTCAAATGCAATAAGTAGTAAAAAAAATATTCATAGTATTAATATTACATTGGTTAAAAAAGAAAAGAAAAGAATACTTTCATTCTCTGTCGCATACTGCTATATGTTGGCCTTTCTTTTATGCGCCTTTTGCAGCAACACCGACTGAAAGCGATAGTGTTTACAATACCCAACCAGATCAATCCGTCCCAAGAGGCATAGATTCGCATGGGCCCCTGCGAAGCATGAGCTCGTGAGAATCTATGCCTCTTGCTGGTAGGGTGGGGGGGGGGGGATAGGGGGGGGTGTCATTTATATACGCCTGTATTTGCTCAAACGGAGGAGGGTATGAGGGTTGATGACCTATGAAAGCGATAGTGTGTACAAGCAGGCGCACTATAAAGTGGACAAGGAGACGCGAGCTAACTAAAACTTGCACTCAGATGTTGTCTTTTCGCTGGTATCTGTAGTCGTCTGCACTCGCAAACCTGGAATTAAATCTCTTGATGATAGGCGTAACCCTATTCACCAATGCAATATTGATACTATGCCGGTAAGAATTTTTACTCTGTAACTAAGTCATTCTTTAAGAACAGCCTATCAGTCCACTTCTAGACCAATGCTTTAACAATGAGAGACAGCATCGTATGCTGTCAGCAGTTTTAGGGACAGAGCTGGGACGAGCAAATGCTTAAAGGCTCTAAGCGCATATATAATGTGGTGCAATGCGTCCTAACGAGTAGCTACGGTTGTTATTTCGTTCATAACTGCATCCCTTGTACCGCTCAACCGCCCCACCAAGCGTCAGCCGAGGTAAGAGCTATTTATAGCTCCAAACTCCAGTCCCTCGAGCAAAACAGAACGTAGCTGGCGATCTGGTATAACGGCCTTTTGTAGGGCTATATCACGGCCAGGTGTCTTAATTAATCTGTCCTTGAGTGAGACATGCAGTTATGCCCAGAAACCAATGTAACAGGTTTGTACGATCACCGCGGACGCACAGTTAGTTTACTGCTTATGATAGAATCTTCAACTCTTTGCCTGCTAAAAAAGTAACTTGTATGTATTATGTACTAACCCTGCCACTCAGCAATTTTGTTTAACAGTTCGATTCCGGATCCGGTGCGCAAGTCAAGTCAACTAAACGTTTTAACGATACATTCTGCACAACAACAACAACAAAAATAACCAAAAGCACGCACTGCTAGCAAACGTTGGCCGGGCAGATGTCGCTGACCACAGTGTGCCACGGGAAGTTTTCTCTCGGCTCCTGGAGCAGCCAACGCTGCTGTAAGCAAAGAGCTATGTACAGCAAAGTGGGCACATCGCCACACAACCACGTTAGCAAAAGGTCCTTGGGCCGACGTCCGCCGCAGTTGGCCCGCGCTACTTTGTGCTCAGCTGGGTAATAGGGGATGGGGGGGGGGGGGGGGGGGTTAGCAAGCAAGCACTCCAGCGACTCCCCAAGACGCTGGTCGCGAGTCCTCAAAACTTCAATTGGCGCAGTTTACACTTGAGCACGGGCCGTTCGAGAGCGCCGGCGCAGTTCAAAGGTATATCAAAGACGCGTTAGGTTTGCACTGAAGAAAAGGTATTTACGACCATTCTGCCAAATATGTATACACAATGATTACAGGCTCGCCATTGCTGGCTGCGATGAAACGATTTATTAAAAATTTACTGAACCCCTCTCGCCTCTTCTGGTTCTTCTAGCGCCAGTGACAAAGCCTGAAGGGTCAATGATACTGGTAGGGCCAGGATGACGTGAGTTACTTTAGTATTGACAGGATGACGTGAGTTACATACGTATGGAAAGATGGACTCGCAGACAAACAGACCGGCAAACACAGACACAGGCACATACGGACACACACAGAGGCACACAGAGAGAGAGAGAGAGAGAGAGAGAGAGAGAGAGAGAGAGAGAGAGAGAGAGAGAGAGAGAGAGAGAGAGAGAGAGAGAGAGAGAGAGAGAGAGAGAGACAGAGAGAGAGAGAGAGAGAGAGAGAGAGAGACAGACAGACAGACAGACAGACAGACAGACAGACAGAGACAGAGATTGTACAGTTTTGTATATTCTCACACTATGTCATTACGCTAAATCGACGTAAATAGGCAACTAATTCTATAAACGGTCCTGATATTTTGAAGTACAACAGAAACTGTGTTGAGCGACCATCCACCAAAATGATGGTCTTTAATGACAGATGGCATTTTCTGCACTTCCAGACTTCTCTTGAAACAACGCTCGCCTTTGAAGACCTCATTTGTCTTGCAAAAAGTCGCGGTTGCTCAAAACTGATACTACAGACGTCATTGCTTCAGTTCGCTTGAAATTATCAGCTTTTTCGTCGTCTTTGATTATCTCATTCGAGACGTGCTGCACCCGGATACGCGGCTGAAAGCCGCGTATCCGGATGCAACACGTCTCGAATGTGTTAAGAACTTTTAATCCCTTGTCTGCCGGGGCAAGGCGAACCTTACCCAAGCTGCAAGAGACATAAACCCTCATGAGCTCCCGCGACTGCGGGGGCTCATGAGGGTTTGTGTCTCTTGTCAGTCCCATGTTGTCCAGGCCTATTTTTGTACCATTTACATCTGTGCTCTTCGCGCGAATGTCGGTCAGTGTGCAGTCGTTTCAGACGCGCAATTTGTGATATCTGGTAGCGAACGGGTTACTTTGGCTTTCTGTCGCCATTCCACTCGCGTGACGCAAAGGACCAACCAAGAGATAAAGCAATTAAACAACCCAACATCAAACCCAAGCAGGTTGGGGCACAGAAAAGCGTTTTCGCGATGTGTATCATATTCATTTCTCTTCTGGTCACGGTGAAACAAGACGAATGAAGATTTTTGCTTTTTCAATGACAAAAAAAGATATAAATAAATAATATGGATATCCAGACCCAAAAATGTGACTAGAAGCAAAATGCACAGACAATCCCGATAAAGAAAGAGACACGCTTAACCCATTCAGCCTTGACGCCCTACAGCAGGAGACGGATCGACCATGACAATTTAAGGGTAGTGCCAGATTAGCTTGGCGCCTGAAGGCGCCAAGCTAATCAGGCACTACCCTTGATTATCAAGGTCGGACCATCTCATGCATCTGGTACACAGTCGCTAAATGACGCCTTTTGGGTTAAAATGTTAAAAAGGACAATTACAATACAATTTATTTAACCCTTTTGGTGTCGGTAGCGGTTTTAGTCGAGATGATTCCTGACGGAATTATCATGACTAAAACTGCTACCGACAGCCGAACGGTTAAAGTTGTCCTTTCTTAAGCGCGTCTATTTCTTTTATGAGAGTTTCTGTTTATTGATACTCATCCTAAAAATGTATTTCTCTGACCTAGGCTTCGAACCAATCAAGCAAGCACCGAGTCAACCCTAACCGTAACCATAAGCCAGCTAAAAATCGCTATAACAGTAACTTTCAGCGCCTGTCTCTGACCGGGACCAGGCTACTGGGTCCAGACGGCGGGATTTGCCCACAAAGGGAAAACAAGCTATGTCCTCTCTCGAATGAAAGAAAATTAAGAGAAGCGGAGGTGGGCAACAAATTCTTCACCTGCCTTTGATGTCTCAAGTGGCCGCAGACAGACGGACATACACACAGACAGCAAGACAGAATGCTGCAAAAATGGATCGTTGCTGGACGTAGGAATCAAGTGCTGCCCCCCGTGAAGGCAAATGACGGTTTGTCCATTTTTTTTGTGGAGGTAAAAAGCGAGATTTCTGTTGTCATACGAATGTAAATCTCGCTGTTCACAAACGCGAGAAAAAAGAGTAAGTTATTTTTTTAAATTTATTCTTATTTATTTGTTGTTTGTTTGTGAAAAGCGACAAAAGACAGACACTTTTCATTTCAATACTATGAAAAATAATCTCGCTTTTCACACAAATAGACGGGACATACTGTATTTTGTCTTCACGTGGCACACATGTCCAGTGCGCGAAATCATAAGATCCACGGGCGCAAGAACTAGCTCAGGAAGACATCGGCCGGACCACCTTTGCTTACATGGCATTCGATGATGAATACTAACGAGCTTTCATGCACCGCGCAGCCTGAGAAACTCTCGTGTTATTTAACACGTTCACTGCCCGTAGTGGGAGACTGTGCCTGTGAAATCGTGGTCGATTAACCCACAAAAAACCCTAGAGGTAGAAGGGACTTGGATACGAAACACTGTGAGCAAGAGACATAGATCCTCATTACCCCCCGAGACTGCGGGGGCTCATGAAGATCTATGTCTCTTGCAGATGGGCCTCGTTCAGGTTCCTCGGCAGTGATTTCGTTTCCTCTCTGGAACAGTTCACAATTATGCAGTTTGAAGGCGGGGTGCTTGTCGAGGGGCGTGAACGTTCCATGGCACGCAGATTCCCCCCACACCACTCCCACTAGAACGTCTTGCAAGAAAAAAGCCCCAAATAAACCGAGGTATTCAAACATAAATGTTTCAGTGGTTGGTAGAAATACTCTGTAACACGCCCACGCCTTCCCCGAACTTTTGTCAATGCGAAAAGAGCAGTAAAAACTATAATAAACTATTTCCTGACTAACAAAAGCGATGCATGCAGGAACAATCAATGTGTTGAATTAGTATGATTAGAAAAATACCCCCCCCCCCTCCCCTCAACAAACAAATAAATACCACAAAAACAAAACAAAAACAAAACAAAACAAAAATAACAACAACAACAAAAATTCATTGTGTGTTGGAGTGCGATTTTAAATTTTCGGGCTTCAGTCCGAAAACGCAGATCAACATACACTTTTTAAACCCATGACTGCTGCTGTTAATTCCATGACTGCTGCTGACGATACAGTTAATAATAATAATAATAATAATAATAATAATAATAATAATAATAATAATAATAATAATACTCTGTATGTTACGGTTTTCTCGTGATGATTCCTTAAAGGTGTGCTTGTGTTCTTGTCGATGTCATTATTTGTATGTTGAATCTGAACCCTTTGACTGTCGGAAGCGGATTTTTGTCGAGATGATACCTGCATGTTGAATCTGAACCATGTGGCTGTCGGAAGCGGTTTTTGTCGCGATGATTCATGCAGGAATCATCGCCGACAAAAACCGCTTCCGACAGCCAAAGGCTTCCGATTCAACATGCAAATAATGACATCGACAAGCATACAACCTCATATTACACTATGTGCGTACAATCTGATACACAAAAGTGGTGCACGCTGTGACATAAACGGGATGGTACGTCAGTCCGTCTAGTTTGGCGGACAAATGCGCGTGGTTACACGTCTTCAGTAGCATTCAAGGAGTTAATCATCCTGGAAACAGCAAAATGAAAAGGGTGCACGCCATTGAGAGAGAGAGAGAGAGAGAGAGAGAGAGAGAGAGAGAGAGAGAGAGAGAGAGAGAGAGAGAGGTCCTTTGCACTCAGAGAGAAAGCTTCGAGTCGTCCTGCATGACTACCCAGTAAGCTGAGGACCATCGGGCCGACATCGGCCCGCAGTCGCACCGCGCACAACGGCTGTGCGCGGGCCGACTGAAGCCGGCACGGGTCCGATGACCTCTTCCGTTTGGCACCGGTGTAAAATGAAATAAATCTAAAACAAACGGCTCTAGCAAATCATTTCACAATGCATAAGCCTATGATATCATACGCGGTACAGAAGCTTCAAACGTACGATACCATTTCGCTTCGATTGCGCGTTTGTTTGTTTGTTTGTTTGTGTGTGTGTGTGGCTTCTTAGCTTGCATTCTACTGCAAGAGGCATAGATCCTCATGAGCCCCCGCAGTAGCGGGGGCTCATGAGAATCTATGCCTCTTGCTCACACCACTTTGTATCTATGTTCCTTGGACGGCTGTTGTTTTTTTTTCTTTCGTGTGTTTGTTGAATGAACACAGATTTTAGAAACATAATCTGCTGTACTGGTAGTGAGGCTATTAAAACAATCACACATACACACAGTACATCTGCCCGAGCAAGACAAAAGCAAGTTCATTTTTGTAAACAGCAAGATTTTAGTAATAATTGTGTGAAAATCTTGCTTTTCATAACATGAACTTACTGTCTCTTGCCTTCACAGGGCAGACCTAAGTATTTCCCCCCCCCCCCCCACACACACACACATACACACACACCAATATTATTTTTTGGTGTTCCATTAAAAATTGACACGCTAGCTCAGTTATAGTTTTTGTATAATGTACTCTGAAATGGCTGAATGACGTCATAGTCTCTGATGACTGACGTCACTGGCATGCTCTGATGTAATGATTTAGCCCTATTATCCACGCTGACCAATAGTAATTTCAAGCAGAGTTTATCTGGTCAGACTAGGGAACATAACATAAATTACTATTCACTTTTTCCTCATTATGTACCTGTGTTATTAGCAGTACCTTAATTTCAAAAATTATTCGCAACACGTGCAATTGTGACCTACCTATGATCTCACAAAAACCATTTATTGAGGAAGATTACCCACTATGTCTCTGTTACGTGTGTGTGTGTGTGTGTGGGGGGGGGGGGGGGGGGGGGCAAAATTGTACATTAATTGTATGTATGCCTATGAGATGAAAAAAATATTTTTTAAAAATCTGATTCAGATGTACATTCTCTAAATCAGAAAATACAAAAACTAAACTTGGATTATTGTGACTTTTGTACGAATAAGTTATCCAAACGGCATTTTCCGATTTATGTCGAGGTTTGTAACAAGCGTTGGTTCTTAACCCATTATATCCTGAGGCTGATATTTTTCAAGTTTTCCTATTTCCCAGTGAAGGCTACATTACAGATTAGGAAAATTATCAACTATTTCAGTTCAGTTCCGTTCAATGTATTCTGGCACCACCCTTGAACTATCAGTCAAATTTGTTTCAAGCAAAAGTGTGTCAGGAGGGAAAAGGCCATATAAAAAAACCCACGTCATTACATACGAGTCCTTATGTGCACAATAGACGAAATCAAGAGTAGATAATAAAACTGCGCATCGTTTGATGCAAACAGTGGATTAAAGCCCGAGCGAACATAAAATATCACATATTTTTCCGGGCTTTTAATCCATTTAGCCCCGAGTCACTACAGCAGGAGATTGATTGACCATGATAATTCAACGGTAGTGCCAGATTAGCTTGGCGCCTTTAGGCGCCAAGCTAATCTGGCACTACCCTTGAATTATCACGGTAAATCCATTTCCTGCAACTGGTACATAGTCATTAGGCAACACCTCCAAAATTTGAGAAATGGGACCTTGGGAGAGGGGGGGGGGGGAGGGGTTTAATCCATTCTTTTAGACGAAACACGTGCAATTGTGACCTACCTATGATCTCACGAAAACCGTTCATTGAAGAAGAGTACCCACTATGTCTCTGTTACGTGGTTATACACCGGGTGATATGGCCGACAAAAGAACCTGCCCCGCAGCGAGGGAACTTATGATCAGTACGGAGGCGCTAGGTGTCAGATTGATAAAGCACGCAATCATAAAAGCAGATTAGCAGCATGCTTTGAAAAAATAAAGACATCAGAAACAAAGGAATTACATGTCAACCTTTAATCTTTCTCCTCTTCACCCTCTTGGCTCCCCCCCCCCCCCCCCCCCCCCGCGTCTCCCCTTACACACACCCCTGCCCTCTCAAATAAAGGTCTCTTGATAAATCTCTGCCCTACAGCCTTCTGCTAGATTTGTCAAAATCAAGCAAGTCCATTTTCAGTTGTGAACAGCGAGATTTTCTGCGTATTACAATGATAATCTCGCTTTTCACAAAACGGGACATATTGGCTTTTGACAAATTAGAGCAGCTTTACGTCTGCTGCTCATGAGCAGCGTGTCCCCAGCTTATTTTTTACGTCCGTCAACCGTACGTCGAACTATCTACCAGTGTCGAGTCTGATGTGATGAATTTACGCCCGAATCGAAAATTGGTTGCTCATCTCCTACGCATAGATTATACGACTAAATAATTAGCTTAACACAATCTACTTCAGGACCGAAATCTCCAAATTGTGAAATTGCCCTCTGAAGAACTGTATTACAATTCTAGAGACAGATCGAGCATGAAGGTTCAAGGGTGGTTCCAGAATAGCTGGCGCCTGTGGGCGCCAAGCTATTCTGGCACCACCCTTGAACTAGCATGCTCGATCCATGTCTTGCTGTGGTGTGTCGGGGGTGAATGAGTTAATGAAATAAACCATAAAAGTAAGGTACGGTTGATAACACAGGCATAGGGTGACGCAAATGATAGCGTTTAGTAGATTTATAGTTTGTTCCCTCGTTTGACCTAAGTTTTAAAGTCAGCGAAGTTTGTCTAACATGTGGACGTTTGGACAACACCGCAGCTTATCTCTGTTTGAAAGTACTGTTGCAACGTGGATAATAATGTGAAATCATTACATTAAAAATATAATCGTAAACTAAAATCCTGCACTACTAACAGGCCATAGTTTCGTATCTGAAACGTACATTGAGAACACGATGTGTATAAAGCTATTTCGTACGCACCAGCCATCGCTTCGTATCTTAGCCCCTGTGTGTTTGCAGCCAACGGTATTGTTAACTCAGGCAAAGAGCCCCGAATCAACAGCTGCGGAGGTGTCGTGTAGCTATTGAGGCGGGGCGCTTTGAATGCGATATCAGTACCAGTGGCTGCATGCACAAGGAGAAAACAAAATAAAGCTGTTTCTTACTCACCAGCCATCTTTTCATATCCGAACATGGAGTGTTCCGGGTCAGGGTTTGAACAGTTCCAGCGCATGCTTCTCACTTGGTACTGGCACTCTGCTAAACCCAACCTGGCCCCTTCCCCTATGGCCACTATGGCGTCCGGCCTACTTCTGCAGATGGCTCTCTGTTTGGGAGCCAGCCCTGGGATCTTGTTGCAGATGATGTTGGCTCCAAGAGCCACCACGGACGATAGTGCCCTGCAACAGAAATATGACTGTTTAACTCCCTGGTGCATGCAGCCGCCAGCACTGCAAGCAGTACCAATGGCTTCATCAACAAGGGAGTTTCAATATAAGAATCACCTAGACAAAAACTGCTACCATCAGTCAACGTTTTAATGATTAACCCATTCAGCCCTGACGCACTACAGCAGGAGATGGGTCAACCATGATAATTCAAGGGTAGTGCCAGATTAGCTTGGCGCCTGTCGGCGCCAAGCTAATCTGGCACTGCCCTCGAATTATCATGTCGCCGTGAGATGGCCTTAATTGCCTGCTCGGCGTTAAACCCAAATAACTAACTACCTAGCTAATTGAATTATCATGGTCTATCCATCTCCTGCAACTGGTGCATAGTCATTAGGTGACGCCTCCGAAATTTGGGAAATACGGCCGTCGGACTGAATGAGTTAATACGGTAGTTTTCAATATCTCCTTTATAAATGGAGTCTGATTGTCGTAAGGTAGAAAAACCTTCCTGCATTTTGTCTCCTTTGTGTATAGCTGGGGAAGTTCCACCGACGCGCATCAAGGGCAGTAATACCTCTGCTACGTGTGCCTTCTCAAATGGATTGTGAAGAGAACGTTAGAAAGTCTTAACTCATTCAGCCCGACGGCCGTATTTCCCAAATTTTGGAGGCGTCATCTAATGACTATGCACCAGTTGCAGGAGATGGATCGACAATGATAATTCAAGGGCAGTGCCAGATTAGCTTGGCGCCGACAGGCGCCAAGCTAATCTGGCACTGCCCTTGAATTATCACGGTCGACCCATCTCCTGCTGTAGTGCGTCAGGGCTGAATGGGTTAACCTAGTTAAGAACCCGTTCTATCGGCCAAAAAATCAGCAACAACAAACAAACAAACAAATCAACAACAACAACAACAAACGAACAAACAAACACCACACCAGCACTCTTTAGGAGATGAGAAGAAAAGAAAACAGACAAACAGAAAACAAGCGAACGAACGACGAACGACTAACGGAACAAAGGAACGAAATGAAATTAAAACAAAACGATGTTCAAGCAAAATGTCTTCCTAACTCGACCATAACTACCGTTTACACTCTTATCATTTTATATCAGAGACAGATGGCGCGAACAGCCTGCCTGTTTCGGTGTTTGTCTGGCGTGGCTTTCCAGCCGCTAACCCAGCAGTCAAACACACTCACAGCGAATCCTGCCAATTTCGGGCTGGCCGCGCCTACCTGATCCAATGGATCAACTCTCTTTTTAACCCCCTCGCTTTCCGGAACATTGTGAGCAACGCCCAAACGCAAGGGGCGCAGATCCTCATCCTCACAAGGCACGTAAATGCTCACGAGCCCCCGAAACAGCGGGGGCTCGTTAGCATCTATGTGCCTTGCTTCACCGCTTCCTATCCATGATCCTTGGACGGATGAGGTTCTTTGACGTTGAATTAACCCATTGTCTGCGAAGAAAAAAGGAAGACGATCCACACCAGATGCAAGAGACATAGATCCTCATGAGCCCCCGCAGTTGCGGGGGGCTCATGAGGATCTATGCCTCTTGCGGACACAACGCTGTGTCCACGTTTCATGGACGGCTGCCGACCTTTGCCCCTGAATTAACGAAGAGTTCAAAAAACGCGGTCTGCGTCAACTGGCATTGAAGGGGTTAGACAGAGATTTCAGAAACAAACTCTGCGGCCAATGGCAGGGAAGGGGTTAATGTCAGTGGCTGGATGTGAAGCGACCACAGGAGATGGGGGAGAGTGCCGAACTATCTTGGAGCCATTCTAAACATTTCAATCCTGCCGATTCCAGACTGGCAACGCCATACTAGATCAGTAACTCTTCTCACTTACACCTCTGAGAACTATGTAGCCCAGGTGTTAGAGCGATCGACTCTCGTCCGAAAGGTCGTGGGTTCGAACCCAGCAATAGGTTCAAAATTTGTTCAGACCCATCTCAGTGCCCGTCTTAGAAATCACCTTCGTTGTGAACAAAAGACGTTTAACCCCAAAGGTTGAACGATTGCACTTACACCTCACAAACGACAACGGGAGGTAGATCGACTATGACAAATCAAGGGTAGTGCCAGGAAAGCTTGGCACAGCTTGTCTGGTACTACCCTTAAAGTGTCATTGTCAAAAGGAGACTAGGTAATATGGCTCTACTTCTTAACCCGTTTAACCCTAAGGTCACATTTCCCAAATTTTGGAGGCGTCACCTAACTACAATGTACCAGTTGCAGCAGATGGATCGACCGCGATAATTCAAGGGTAGCGCAAGATTAGCTTTATGGCGCCAAACTACTCTGGCACTACCCTTGAATTATCACGATCCATCCATCTCCTTTTATAGTACACTGGGGGTGAATGAGTTGAAAATACCATGGGCCATACATGAAACTAACCATAAGAGGACATCTTCACTGAGAGCGCTTAAAAGGGATAAAGTTAACATCATAGGGTGCTTGTGATTTAGAAGTGGATTTACTCGATGTTCGAGTTATTCTCTTAATTCTATAAAAGAGTTGTGAACTCAGTGGATTAGTTGGAGATTCATGTTTTCCTGTTCGTGTTTCGTGGAACCGGCTCGAGCATTCGTAACGTGGACTGTTCACTTTTCACAATAAAGCGACTGATGAACACTTCGATAAAGCCGGCATATTAAAATCGTCTGTTATTAAACAAGTAGCAGGAGACGGATCGACAACTTAATCAGAAATTCTCGCTGAAGTAACTCCATCTCCCACGACGGCCATCACAAGCTTGATCGACCTTAATTAACCCCTTCACTGCCAGTGTACGCAGATTGCGTTTCGGAAGTAATTGTAAATTTAACGTAAAAAATCCACTACCGTCCTAAGAACATGAATACAAATTGGCGTCAGCAAGAGGCATAGATCCTCATGAGCCCCCGCAATTGCGGGGGCTCATGAGGATCTATACCTCTTGCACTTAGGCGGTGTTCAATCTTTCTCGGGCAATCAACATTAAAGCTTATTGGTGCAATAAAAATGCCCATGGAAATGGTATGGAACTAACCCTGTGCCTGTCGGTAGCGGTTTTAGTCGCTATGATTCCTGCAGGAAGGGTTAGGGTTATGGTTCTGCTACCGACACGCAAAGGGTTAAGAAAAAGGACACAAGAATAAAAAAAAACGCAGTTAAAGAAATAAACAAAGACAGAAAGAAAACAAACAAACAAACAAACAAACAAGAAAAAGACCAGCTCAAAATGTACAACATATAATTAAATCAACCACAATATCACACCAACAAAACAAGCAACATATAGCGTGAACGACACAAATGATGCAGAGAAGAAAACGCCTGAAGAAAACGTGGATATTCTAACGTAACTGCATCTCGCAATGACAGAGTTGTGGCCTAAATATCGTTATCACCCGACAAAATCGTGAGAAAAATAAATATACCCCGCACACAAACCAATCATTAGATGCGGATGCATCTGTGTACAGAGATAGACGCTACCGATTTAGACACACGTAAGATGGATTGATGGAGACAGATTAAGCCTTTCACTTCCAACGCTAGCTGGTGGCAACTCAAGGGCAGTGCCTAATATTAGCTTGGCGCCTCCAGAAGCGAAAAGCTAGTATTGGGCACTACCCTGGGGAATTTGACTGTTGGCTTATTTTGTTGGTTTGTTAATTTTCTGATTGTTTCTTATTTGATTCTTTTTGTGTGTGGCATGCTTGCTTGCTTTTTAAAATTTTTTTATTTTTGTTGTTGTTGATTTGTTAATTATTTGGTCGTTTACTTGAAATATATAATTGTTTGTTTGCTTGTTTGTTTAGGTTTGCACGCCGACGAAAAAGTCTCATGATCGCTCCTGTCTTCAAAATACCACTATAATGTCAGAATTAAGATATGAGTTTGAAATAAGCCTTGTTAAAAGATGGCGATAACCACCTAAGAACCGCAGGTTAACGTTTTTCACACCTGACAAACTATAACGGGAGATCTAATTAGCTTTGTCCATCATAGGTTCATCCATTTCCTGCAGCCGCTGCTTATTTGCCAGATAAATCCCAAGAAATTTGCAATTTATAAAATTGTAGAAAAAGAGTTTCAGAGCGCGCACACTGCTTTGGAAATCATTGTAAATCCCCACGCCAACGGCCCCTAGCCGTCAAAGCAACACGGATACAAAATAGTTTCAGCAAGAGGCATAGATCCTCATGAGCCCCCGCGACTGCGGGGGCTCATGAGGATCTATGCCTCTTGCAGTGGAGTGGTGTTACGTTTTTCTCGGCACTGAAGGTGTAACAAGGATGATGCTTAGCAAACGCTACCTTTGAACTTTCATGGACTCGTCTCTAGTGGAAATTTTACCTCTCGGATGACCATTCCATAAGTAGACCGTTTGGCCTGAAAACTCCTGCAGAGCCCAGTTGCATGAGCGAGCGTAGTCCTGCGCAGGACAGTAAGCAAGATGCTGCGCTATGACTTGAGCAGACTAAGCTCACTCATGCAACTGGCCCCTCGGGCATACTGGTGCAAAATATGTGACATACAATCGCAGGGTTGTCAAGGACGATAGCGCAAAGGTAGAAAGATTTACCCTAAAAACAACGGTATGTTTGAAACGACACCTAGCAACTTTACTTTTTTCTTGACTGAATTTGTCTTCTATGGAATGTGGTAGGTGGCAGGGGACCACAGATAGAGGGAGGGAGGGAGGGCGGGAGGGGGGGGGGGAGAGAGAGAGAGAGAGAGAGAGAGAGAGAGAGAGAGAGAGAGAGAGAGAGAGAGAGAGAGAGAGAGAGAGAGAGAGAGAGAGAGAGAGAGAGAGAGAGAGAGAGAGAGAGAGAGAGAGAGAGAGAGAGAGAGAGAGAGAGAGAGA
>BTPG01000003.1:194675239-194842739 GCA_036245525.1 Semisulcospira habei | reverse complement strand
ATTTTAATTCGCTAAGATTGCAGACGGTTACTTTTGCTTTTAACACGCAAGCGCGACATGTGCACAAGTGCGACGCCTAGCACTATTTCCAACACTGCCCGAGGGGTTTCCGACAATAGCGAATAATTTTCGGAACAAGTGTACGACAGCAGCAACAACAACAACAACAAAAACAAACAAAAAAACCCCACCCGGATCGTCGTTAACTCCTTCACCGCCCAGATAACCTGAACAGGATCAAACTGCAAGATACATAGATACTCATGAGCTCCCGCTGTCGCGGGGGCTCATGAGTATCTGTGCTTCTTGCTGACCCCATTATGCAGACATGATTCTTGGGTGGCTGCGATTCTTCGGCATTAAATCAACAAAGATTGGAGAAAACTATATCTGTGTCCTCTGGCTGAGAAGGGGTTAAGAATGAGACCGTTTGTGTGCTGTTCTGCGATTCTGGACCTTACAGCTTACAGCCGTAAGGTCCAGAATGACAGAGAACAACATGCTTATGAAAACGATGCAGTTTCGCACGATTTGTTTTCTTGTCTAAAATCTTGTTACGCATGAAATAATATCAAGCCCAGTTTCTGTTACACAAAGGAACCAGAGCGAAAGGAACAAAAATATGAAAAATTAATCGATAAGCAATGAATGAATGAATGAATGAATGAATGTTTGTAAAAAAAAAAAAAAATCAGCGCAATTCACGAAAAACGAATAATTTCAAATTAATTTGACCTGCATGGTTTGTACATGCATGTTTGAAAATCGGACTTGACATCAGACGCAAAGCGGAAATTACGAGGGCGAGGTCAGTGTATAAATAGCTCTTATTCATGTCTACATTCATATCCCACGGGCAATCAGCCAATTATCATCGATCAAACTCGTGTCCTGGTGTCACTCAGGCCAGCGACATCAGAAATCAGACAAGCTTGAAACAGGGCGTCAAGTCGACGCTCCAACTTAAAAATTTCTCCAAGATCTTTTAAAATAATCTTTTAAACATTTTTTTTTAAAAATACACCTAACGCCCTGTTTAACTCCTTGAAGGCACATCCCATTAACTGCTGGTATATCGTTGCCGGCGGCAATGCTATACAACACTACCGCAGCTATTGATGTGGGGACCCTTGAATGATTGTCTCCTGTGATAGTTATTGCTATTGAATATAAGCTTATTCATGAAGTCAGTGTCAGTTAACCCATTTTATTCTGATACACCACTGCTTGAATTTAATTTGACTACGATAGGTCAAGGGTGTTGCCAGAATGGCTTGACGCCTTGAGGTGCCAAGCTATTCTGGCATTACCCTTGAACTAAAATGGTTGATCTATCACCTAAGCTGGATTAGGACAAGCAAAATCAGCCTCAGGATGTAAGCGTCAAAGAACTTCGGCCTTTTAATGAACACAGAGACAAAAAGACAATAAGAGGCAACAAGATGGGATAAACCATAACCCACAAAGTCCCTTCTATATGAGAGCTGACCTCGCTGTCAATGGTCTCTACCTTTTGTCTTTGATTCTGATGTTGAACTATCTCCTATTGAAAAAGTCTCGCAGATCTGCCAATGCGTCAGTGAATTTTATAAGGGGCGCAGGACATACGCGTCATTGATTTATCACACGTCATTTGTGATGACGTAAGTCTTAGTTTTTACGTAATTTTATATTTTACGTGATATAAGTTTCACTTTCGCTTCATAGGCTTGAGAAAATGGTGACAAAACTAAAACTTAAAGGTACAATTTCAGTCTTGCTATAATTCTCAAAGCAGGTTGACTTTACTTAGCTACATGATATACTAAGTACACGGGTCACCTGCATGCGCTTCTGAACACGGATCGGTGAGTGTGTGCGTGCGTGCGCGCGCTCCCCAAACATCTACAAGAGGAATAGATCCTCATGCGCTTGGAGGGCGCATATGGATCTATTCCTCCTGGAAATGAGCGCATGTTTGTGTGTGTGTGTGTGTGTGTGTGTGTGTGTGTGTGTGTGTGTGTGTGTGAGAAAGAGAGAGAGAGAGAGAGAGCCGCACGCGGGGTAGAGAATGAATTCATAGTTAGAGAATTATGTCAGTATCGGCGTGGTGCCGGAGTTGCCTCTTTTACGTCACCGTCACTGTCTGACTTTCTTTAGAAGTAAAGGTGTTTCAGTGTTTTAATTCTTTTCTGAAAAGAATTATGTTTACTAAAGAAGTTGAAAGAATACAAAGCTGGCTAACGAACTCATCCAATGTCTTTCTCCAAACTATCGATATGCAAATGTTCAAGTAAATATGACAAAAATTACGACTCTAATCTGGGTCAACTGACTTCCTATAAACGGTTGTTTATGTCTTAAATGAGACATTCAATTACAATATGCTCGGAGGCTCTCTTAGGCTTTCTTGTAGAAAGTATTTCCACAAGTTTCAAGCTTGTGTGGGGATTCTTTTGTTTACATGCATACGCACACACATACATACGCACATACATACATACATACGCTTCGCGCCAAATGGGCGTTCAGCGGTGCTGTTAGCGTAACTAGACATGACGTAATTTTTATCTTGTTACTTCAATTGTTAGAGGTTTAGCCTGCCCGCTTTTGACATCATGGACATGCTATTAAATTCGCCCCACCGCGACCCGTCCTAAAAGGTCCCTTCTATAAATAGATTTTGAGCCCGCATCTGCGGGAGCTCCTGATGATCTATGCCTTTTGCTCTTGGTCAGTTTATGCATGTTCCCGCCATCGAAGGGGTGAACATTTTTTTCCCCATCGACAATACAGAACAAAATTTAAAACTTAAAAATAAGAAGTCTGGTTTACAAACTGAACCGGCCTTGTGCGTTTTTCTTTTCATAGTAGTAAATATGCGTTTTCTTGTTTGCTCCGTCATACATGCCGATCCGAAATTTAACCCGTTCAGCGCCAACCAACTGCAAGAGGTATAGATCCTCATGAGCCCCCGCAGTTGCGGGGGCTCATGAGGATCTATGCCTCTTGTCGACACCACTTTGACTCTATGTTCCTGGGAAAGAATGCAAAGAAACACAATCTGCGTCAGCTGGCACTGAAAGGGTTCATGTTGCGTCAAAAGTTTGTTTTCAATGATTAAAGTTTGCCTCTCAACCCAAGTTCTCACCAGCGCCCTCCCCCCCCCCTCCCCAATCTCCCCCACATGTCTGATCCAATAACACACATAGACAGAAAAAAAAGTTTCAAAACAGCTGTGCATGGTGAATCAAAATTTAGTTTTGCGTCAAAAAAAAAAAATTCTTTTTTGCATGATTGTACACTGCCTCTCACGCCTAAGACACACCATCGTCCGCCCCTCCTCCTCCCCCTACAAACCCCACCACCCCTCCCCACAACCGACCGCCATCTCCCCCATATGTTTGATCCAACAGCACACACACAGACACAAAACCTCTCATGACCTCACGGTCAGTGGGTCCAACTGGCCCGAGGCGAAAGTCATAGGTAAGATACTTTGCTTCTGCGTCACGTTATGACGCACTATACAAATATGTGTGTAGAAATCTGCTATCTGATGGAAAAAGACAGCAAGTCCAGTTTTGTGAAAAGCGAGATTTTCACTGCACTGCAATGAAAATCCAGCTTTTCACAAAAATAGATTTCTGTCTTTTTGCCTTCACACAGCTGAAAATGGCAATGCTGTGACAGTGTATATCTTTCTCCTTACAATCAAAAACGATGCAGTATCTGTAGTTAATGATTTAACAATTAATTAAATTAACAATTAACAAAAGCAGAAGGCGGTTTGGTTCAACTAAGCACAGAACCGACTCATTCAAGGCGTCCCACGTCCATAGCTGCGAAAGTGTCGGATAGCGTTGCCGGTGGCAACGTTATACGACACTTTCGCAGCTGTCAATGCGAGTGAATGAGTTAACATCTAATCACACAATAGAAAAATAAATGTTAGTATTTTCTCTCTTTGTTCTTTTGGCGAACAAAAATAGCACAGGAGTACTAAGTGAACATGTGATACAAGGTACCGGACGACCAAAATCTGCGTTGATATGTCCGAAGTTTGTTATAAGCGATACATTAGAAAAAAAGTGATGTCGGGACCTCCTTGTTAGAAGTTTGTTGATACATTTTTTTAATGCTTATTTACACCATGTTTTAGTTGTAACATTCTTTCTTTAGCCTGACTGGCCAGACTGTTGCCTTTCTCGTTGTTCGGCGTCAAACAGACTCTAAAATTAACTCACGCACTCACTCACGTACTCACGCACTCACGAAGTAATTCACTCACGCACCTCACCTTACTCACCTCACTCACTCACTCTAAAAACTAAGTAACTAACTAGCTAACTAACTAACAAACTAACTGTAATGAAAGTTGAAGGGTGGTGCCAGAATAGCTTGGCGCCTTGCGGCGCCAAGCTAATCTGGCATCACCCTTCTTAAAAAACAAATCTGTATCATGTTGTAGTGGGGCAGTGCTTATAACGGGTTAAATAAGTGACTAGCGAGCTAGCGGGCTAACTAACTAACTAATCTTATCGATCAGACGAGACTGTGAAGGGAAATGGGTTTTTGAAAGATATCGTGGGGCATAGGTATAGCATAGCAATCTAATATAATGGGTTAAATAAGTGACTAGCTATCTATCTAGCTAGGTAACTAACTAACTAACTAACTAACTAACTAACTAACTAATTAACTAATCTTATCGAGCAGAAGAGACTGTGAAGGGAAATGGGTTTTTGAAAGATATCGTGGGGCATAGGTATAGCATAGCAATCTAATATAATGGGTTAAATAAGTGACTATCTAGCTAGCTAGCTAGCTAGCTAGGTAACAAACTAACTAACTAACTAATCTTATCGAGCAGAAGAAACTGGGAAGGGAAATGGGCTTTTGAAAGATATCTTAGGGCATTGGGAATAGCATACACCATATTATCAGTTGACATACCTCGGTTACGGCCTCAAACGTAGGGACTAAATAAAATGATCAAATACAATTTCAAATAATTGAAAATTTGAAACACTTTGCTGTCCAACCGGATTTGAAGAATTTTGAATTTTGAAATAATTCTTGTGTCAACCTTCGCCTGTATAGTCAGTTTATTGCAGACAGTTTTGACTGGATCTCCTGCGGCTAAAAACGCCATTTAATTTTTCAATAGCTCATTTTGGCGTCCCATCTCTTCACTGTTACACCCTGGGGACACAAACAGCGGCAGTAAACCCAAACACACTCTTTGTACTCTGGCCCACTCCCTACAAAAGTGTTCAACCCCTTCGCTACAAGTGGCCACAGGTAGCATTTCTGATTTTATTGTCGACGCTTTCGGGACCTGCCGCACATAATATCTGGATGCATGCAGCATGTCTCGAATCTATTAATTCAACGCCAAGGAACTGCATACGCCAAAGGAACACGGCCAGCCTAAAATTAAGGCAAGCAAAATGTAGTTCTCCGTACTTTATCTTTTCAGCGAAGTGTTGAAAATCACCAAAGGCAAAATGTGTCACTTGTCAATTAAAATTGTCAAAAACATTTCCGATGTAAAATATACATGTATTAAAATGACCAACAAAGATAGAGACACGCTTCAGATTAACCTGAAGCGTGTTCTGTCTTTGTTGGTATAATTTTATGAACCTGAAGAGTTTCTCTTTGTTTGTAGATTGTTCTATTAAGCTGAAGCGTTTATCCTTCTTTGTTGACAATTTCATTGACCTAAAGAATGTATGTTGATAATTTTATTAATCTGAAGCGTTTCTCGTTTTGTGTTGATAATTTCATTAGCCTGAAACGAGTATCTTTCTTTGTTGATAATTGTATTAACCTCAAGCGCTTCTCTTCTTTGATGATAATTCGATTAATCTCTAGCGTATTCTTCTTTTGTTGACAGGTTTATTAACCTGAAGCGTTTGTAAAAAAAAATGTTAGCGTATCAGGCTAATCAAGACAACAAAAAAGAGAAACGCAAAAAAAATTTTTTTTAGCGTATCTCTTTTGTGTTGTTTTGATTGGCCTGAAGTGGTTCTCTTTCTATATTGATAATTTAATAATCTAAAGCGTGTATCTTTCTTTGTTGATAATTTTATGTACATGAAGCGCGTGTCTTTATTGATAATTGTATCAACCTGAACCGCTTTTCTGTCTTTGTTGATAATTCTTATTTAATCCAAAGCGTGTCTCTCCGCTCTACTGATAATTGTGTTAACACAAAGCGTGCATTTTTCGTTCTGGACTAATTTTATAAACTCATTGTGCCCGAGGTACGAAATACCCACATTTTGGAGTTATCCTCTGAGTACTGCATTACAATTCAGGAGACAGATCGACCATGATAGTTCAAAGGTGGTGGCAGAATAGCTTGGCGCCCATAGGCGCCAAGCTATTCTGCCACCACCTTTGAACTATCATGGTCGAGCCTTGTCTTGCTGTGGTGTGTCGCGGGCAAAATGAGTTAACCTGAAGCGCGTATCTTTCTTTGTTGATAATAATATCAACCTGTAGAGTGTCTCTTCTTTGTTGATAAGCTTATTAACCTGAAGCGCGCATATTTCTTTTGTTGATAATTTTTATCAACCTGAAGCGTGTCTGTGCTTTGCTGATAGGTTTATTAATCTTGAAGCGCGTATCTTAATGTGTTGATAATTTTATTAACCTGCATCGTGTCTCTTCTTTGTTGGGTAATTTATGTTCGTACGCAGCGTTTCTGCCTTTGTCGGTAATTTAAAGGCATTTTACGCGCTTTGCAGTTACTCATTGGTCCGAGTCACACAAATATATGTTGATGACATCTATCTTCTATTAAAAATTTAAAAAAATAAATAAGTAAAATAAAACAAAAATAAAAAATAAAAAAAAACTTACGTAAACACGCTGTCGTGCTAATACGTAAGTACATAAACTAATTTCAAAGCTGGACGCATTTCCATTGTTGCCTTTTGTTTATGATGTATTTATGTTTCGAAAAAGAAAGAGCTCCGACTGGGCACATTTGTTGATCTTCGTAACCGGTCTGAAGTAAAAAATAAATTACATCTACAAGACCTCGACAATAGAATAATATGTGTTATCCCCTTTCCCTGCTACTGAGCTGACGATACAGTGCGGCGGAGAAAATCACGCGTTTTTTTTCCGCCGAACAGTTTCGTCAGTCACAGGGTTAAAAACCCAGTAACACCTTTCTCTTAAAAGATGCAAAAATTGCACAGCTTTAACTCAATAGCTGCGGAAGTTTCGGATAGCGTTGCCTCCGGCAACGCTGTACGACACTTCCGCAGCTATTGATACGGGGTGACTTGAATGAGTCAAGAGACGAAGGGCGTCAGGAGTCTTTGATTAATAAAAAAAAATTACGTGCGAGATCAGGTTAATGAAATTAAACGGTTGTTCATGCGTGAAACGGTGTGGGTGGCACAGACAGCTATCTTCTCAATCACGGAAGCAGTGAACCATGCAGGCATGATTTCCTTATTGAACTTTAAAGATGAACGAATCACGCGCTAGAAGAACACGCTTGAGTTGAGCCGGAGTTTTCACGCCCACTAAAAAGGTAAACAGGAATGAATGAATAAGTGATGCTGCTGCTGCTGATGTTGGTAATAATAATAATAATAATAATAATAATACCAACCAACAAACCAGCAAACAAACAAAACAAACAAACAAACAAACAAACAAGGACGCAAACAAGCATGCAAACAAAAATCAAACATAAAGCAAACAAACAAAAAATAAACAAAAAACAACAAACAAGCACCCCCCCAAAAAAAACCCAACAACAACAAACAAACAAAAAACCCACAAACAAACAAAACAACAACAACAAACAAACAAACAAAAACCCCCAAACCCTGACAACAACAAAAAAAAAACACTAACAAACAAAGAAACAAAAACAACAAACAAACAAACAACAACACAAAAGAAAAAAATTCACAAACAAACACACTCACTTTTGCCTGGTTGTACGTAGCACAGTAAAAAAAAAAAAAAGTATGTCAGCGTCAGTAATACTAGTAATACGAAAGGGTTTGTCTTCGCCGAAAAATATCCCGTGGAAAAAGTTGTGCGGGCTGTGTGAGTATTGTCAAAGTCTAGATCAGCAGATAGGGAGGACTCTGAATGAGTAACCGCGTTACAACAGAAACTGAGAGGCCGAAGGTAGGTATTATACACCCCTTTTCACATTCAGAGCCAAAAGACACACATTTCTATAAAATTAAAAAAAAAAAATCAACTTTATGGTAGCAAAAGGGGAAATTTGCGATTCTTCCCCGGGAGAGACTAGCCGCATGGCATCACCACACAACTAACTAGATTTTAATCTTTATCATTTGGAATACACCAGTGTGTGAAATAAGTTTGACTAAAATAGTTCAAGGGTAGTGCCTAAAGTCATTGGTGTATATCCTCATCTGTAAGTACTGTAATGTAGCGTGCATATGGCAATGTACACATTTGAAGCTTTTAGCCTCAGTATGATAATTTTATGGGTTAAACCGTTCAGTACCGAGAAGATGTAAACATCACACAACCGAAAGGTACAGATCCTCATGAGTCCCCGCAGCTGCAGGGGCTCATGAGGATCTGTACCTCTTGCGGACATAACTTTGAATCCATGTTCCTGGGACAGCTCAGTGGTGCTTTTCCGTGTTGAATCAACAAAGATTGCGGAAACACGACCTGCGTCACGTGGCACAGAAAGGGCTAATGCTATTTTTTTCTTTTAACGAATCACTGCATCCTCGTATTGAGGGAAATCAACACTGTGGCTGAGGAAAGTCTAGCGACATTTCAAAGCAGCCTAACTCATTCAAAACGCTCCGCATCAATAGCTGCGCAAGGTCGACCAACGTTGCCGGTGGCACTTGCGCAGCTATTGATGCGGGGCGTTTGGAATGAGCTAAGACTATGTTGCCTGTTGCTATCTATGCTAAAGAATGGGGTGGGGGGAGGGGGTGGGGAGAGAATGGCGGATGTAATAAAGTAAAGAAGTAAGCCAAAAAAGCAAACACCTACAAGATCGTCAATGATGAAATCAAACGATGGCCGAAGCGGAAGTTGCCTGCCCCACTACTTCCGCTCACGTAGCGTCTTAGAGAACGCTCAGGTGACGTCACTACAGAACATAGACACATATTGTTTCGTCACTGCTGGAACTCCTTTCCGGAAAGACACACTTTCACTGTTGATTGTGGTGGTCCCGGGACGCAATGAGGCGGTAGGAATGATGGTATATCATCCATAGGGCACTGATGGTCAGAGTTGGCCGAACCATGAAGATGGCCCTTAACCCCTTCACTGCTGAGAAGAATTGATGAGCACCAACTGCAAGATATAGATCCTCATGAGCCCCCACGCATTTACAGTGGGCTCATGAGGATCTATGTCTTTTGCTGAAACTATTTTGCATCAATACTCCTTTGCACGTTGAAATCTCTGCGTCTACTGACAGTGAAAGGGTTAATCTGAAGGGTCCCCTGGAAGTGGAGGATGCCTTCTTACAGGAGATTTCCCACTCCACGAAGATTAAGAATATGAATATATGTAACACTCAGATGCAACAGTCTTTCAAAAAACATCTGCCTTCAAAAATGCAATGGGCGAAAGTCCATCTTTTTGTGAAAAGCAAGATTTTCACTGCATTACAATGTTTATCCCGCTTTTCACAAAATTGACTTATTGTCATTTGCCTTCCTAACACTGTCTTTCCTCGGAGAGTCTTTCATAACTTCTGCTTCCAATTCTGCGGCATCCAAAACAACATTTCGGACTGGATACTTGTTCGCTGGAAACGCCGAAGTGACATGCCCAAGAACTCTTCTGAATTCATCCTGTAATTTTATGTACTGGCTTGACCATGCCCCTATATCAATACAATAGGTCTGACGTTCTCTTCTGTCAATCGCCGCCGTGAGATGGCCATAGTCGCCTGTTCTACGTTAAACCCAAATAGCTAACAAACTAACTCTGTCAATCTGACAATAGGTGCTAAAATGTGCTGTTGCACATTCCTGCGGGAATCATCGCGGCAAAAGCCAAAGGTTGAACTCATTCAGCCCGACAATGACTATGCACCAGTTGCAGGAGATGGATCGACCACGATAATTCAAGGGCAGTGCCAGATTAGCTTGGCGCCGACAGGCGCTAAGCTAATCTGGCACTGCCCTTGAATTATCATGCTCGACCCATCTCCTGCTGTTGTGTCAGGGTTTAATGGGTTAAGATTTAAACATGGAAGGTGCAAAAGCACAGAGCAACACTAAAAAAAAAAAAAAAAATGTTTTGCCTTTTGTTTGCGGTTTGATTGACTCATTCGAGACGTGCTGCATCCCGATACGCGGCTTAAGCCGCTTATTCGGATGCAACACGTCTTGAATGTGTTAACTAAGGAGAAATCAAACCCAGAAATCGCTGTGTGCGTTATACTAAATTTCTGACGATATAAATTATTATGTAATGAATACAGTGTACTATCGAAAACATTCACCATGCTGCTGTCTGAAAATCACACACAATTAGCTAGGTCCGTAGAATCCAATATCACAAACCGGCACTGACGATGCTGCCTTACTATTAGGTCTTTCACCAACTTATCCCATTCATCTCTGATGTCATTATCCTCTGAAGGCAGAGGGTTAACAGGGGTTAACAGTCATCTTCAGTATTCGACATTACAGTTAGGGAGACAGATCCACTATGACAGTTCAAGGATGGTACAAAAATACGTTGGCGACTTTCAAGCGCCAAGCTATTTTGGCACCATCCTTGAACTGTTATGGTCGTACATCAGAGCTGATAGGGTTAACGCAACACGCAATGAAAGATTTTATTTCCTGGGAAGATAAACACCTCCAAAATATCACAAGAACGTCCCAGACATTAAAAAAAAAGAAAAAAAAAGAAGATTGGGACACCCAGGTGAACCACATGCTCAAACTGTCTACTGTACGTATCACTGTAACATTTTCGTGTTGGCGCGTTAAAACACCACAGAACATTTTCCAGCACACAGACCATGCAGCGAAAGATTATTGCAAAGCTTGAAATTCAGAAACACACGGCGTTCAAACTACACGGATCATCGATGAGACCACGCCAATACATCCAACATAGACACGCAGAGAGACACGCAAAAGCAACACTTCTTCATTGTCACCCGAGATCTCTGCAACAACTGCGTCTTTTTGCACGTAGAATGGCCAGATCTACCCAACTCGCATCCAGCAATGCTTCCCTTCTATTCTCTCGTCCCCGGACTTAACAATAAAATACCATCCGACGCACAGGACTTCTCTTGCCACCTACAAGAACGCCAACAGAGAAGCCCCCTGTAGTCTAGAATGAGTCGAAGAGGCTCATGGGCTTTTGAGAAAATCGTGACGGCCCCTGGGTGAATTGTAAACGTCCATGTTTGAAACGTTATGTGACTTTTACGTTTTTTCTTTGTCTTCCGAGTTGTGAGTTTTGTACCTGTGCTGGTCTGTGATTTTAAACCTCACGGCTGTAAGCCGTGAGGTCAAAATCACAGACCACCACAGTGACGTGTGTGCCTTTGAAAGTTGTGCGAATTTTACATTTTTGTGCGTCATACTGAATAGGTCGCCTGGGTCTTCGGTCTGGGGAGATAAGGCTTTCAAAGTAGAAGCTGGGGGAGGAATTGTAATGTTGACAATGATTGTAGTGTCAAGAAACGAAGACCGCCGATCTCCCTATCGCCTGCTAAACCCAGAGGACCCACACACGTAAACTTGACGTTCAAGAGGCTCAGATCCTCATCAGCCCCGGCAGCAAGCTGCCGGGGCTCATGAGGATCTGAGCCTCTCGCAGATCGCAGGATATGCCCCAAAAGAAGAAGACAGCCTACAGAGCCTTGCTCGGACTGTGTTACCACCTCGGCGTCTCTGTTTTCGCTTCAACCCCATGCAATTAATCATAAAATTAGAGACGGGAGCCAAGGCGCTACTTATAAACCTAGGGGGCTCAAGTCAGGAAGAGTTAGGAACAGGGGTGGGGGTGGGATGAAAGAGTGAGGGTAACGGGTAGAGGTACAGGTTAGGGGTGGGTGGAGTGGAAAATGTTGGGTAAAAGGAAGAGGTGGGGAGATGGGGGAGGTGGGGAGGGGGAGGGGGGGGGGGGCTGGTAAGGGGGAGGTGTTTGTGGCAGGCGTTTTAGGAGAAAAATTTACACTTTCAAGGTAGAAGTGTTATAAGACAAGATTCACGCTTCTGAAAACAGTAACATAAAACTCTGTAGTGCTTTGATAAGCTCTATTTTTTCACTATGGCGGCTGCAGCTCCCTAGTCTCTGATGTAAGAAGTTTTCTTTTAAAAAACCTTAAAATATTATGCGCATGTCTAATTCTTCCTATATTTGATCGGCCCCGATTTTGATTTAAGAGTCTTTGATATACAAGCAAATGAAATTTGTCGGACACCCTGGCATGGACAACGTTGCTGTCGGCATTAAACACGTTGAACTGTGTACGGTCGGCATTACCAAAGTTGGTAGATGTCCTCTGAAAGGAGACATATCAAGCAGAATAGCTTGACGCTTAGAGGAGCCGAGCTATTCTGACACCACCCTTAAACTATCAAGGTCGAATCATAATTATTCTCTTGTAGTGTTAGGTCTTAGCAGATAAACGTTGGAGCGAAACGCATAACGCAAACGCAATATTGTAGTAAAATCCATATTAACAATACAATACAATACATACAATACAATACAATACAATACAATACAATATTAATCCCTCATGGGGAAACTTTCAGTCTGTTTATAATGACACACGACAAAGCATATCTCATTCAACTAGTCAACTGATGGATTGATTCATTAATTAGCCATCAGTTCATGTATTGCTCAATTAATCTGAAGCGGACTTGTTGGAAACTTTAAATTCTTGGCTTCGGAAACCCACAGGGCTTACGCCCCATATATTTCTGAAGCCAAGAAAGTTTGCATGCATCATATCTCATTTACGTGTTAGTGTAGATCAGGTTGCACATTAGCACGTTCGTTGCCGCGCTGCATTCGGTTACGCGAGGAAAATAGCCGCGCATGTGAACGCGGCGTGTCCTTAATTGAGTTAACCCTTTCACCCTATGGTACCACAGCGGGAGACGGGTCAAAATTTTAATTTCATCTTATAAGCTTGGACATTCCCAAGCCCCAAGCTAATCTGGCACTTTCCTTAAACTATCATATCCGTAACAGCACGTCGACCGCTGTTCTGCCTTTCATAGTTAACCCTTCACTGCCGAGGAAAAGACAACACGATCCACCTCCAAGAGGCATAGATCCTCATGAGCCCCTGCAGTTGCGGGGGCTCATGAGGATCTATGCCTCTTGCTGAAATCACTGTGTATCCATGTTCGTTCGATGGGTGGGTATCTTTGGTATTGAATAAACGAAGATTTCAGGAAAACAATCTGTGTCCACTTGAAAGCGAAAGGGTTAAGCTACATGATCATGGCCATACCAGCACCATCGCTGTTGCCCTGCCTTGCACAGTTAGATGGTCCTGGATAAGATGTGGTCCAAGGAAACTCTTTTCACTGCGGATGGCCAAATCTGGAGGTATGGTTTACAGGAAAATAGAAGCTATTGCCGAGAGATACACTGACCATACATGTACCGTTTAGAGGCGCTATTGCCAGGCAATAACTGGTCCCTCGAGTTTCGTCGTAATTACTTTGATGATGATAATTTTCCGCGTACGTATAGCGCACGAAAACATCCACCTTACGCATGCGTAAGCGGCGCTTTAACTCATTCAAAGCGCCTCGCATCAACAGCTGTTAAAGTGTATAGCGCTGCCAAAGGCAGCTCTATACGACACTTCCGCAGCTGTTGATGCGGGACGCCGCGAGTGAGTTCAAGAGAGCAGAACTGAGAAAGAAGAGGCAAGGGGAAAAAATACAGCACTGCTTGGCATTGTCAATTGAATTGTCCGGTAGACAAATCAGTTTTTAGCCGGCTGGCTCCTAAAAGACTGAAAGCTGGCTGCCTTTGAAACGCTTTGTCTATTACTGTGTGTGTCGCTTCATGTGCATTGCCGGGATCTGGCAGATAGTGGACATTTGCAGACAGTCTCTGTACATACATACTTCTGTATATACGTTGTACTGAGCTCTCTTTCCACCCCATAAGAGACTCTTCTACTTCTTAAAATGCCGTACCCACTCCGGGTAGGCTGACTGAGATCGCGTAACGGGTGGCTCGGTTGAAGTCTGTAAGCAAACCTTTGTGGGCTGGTTTAGTTTTACACCATCAAACCCGCTCACCCTCGTAGCAACAGCGGGGCCACCCGAAACGAAACGCAAAGTGAAGAACACGCTCCAGACCACCGCGGCCGAAAATCAGTCTTCCAAAGTTTGTTGGGTGAAAATGAAAGCAGATGGGGGTGGGGTTGGGTGGGGCTAGATATTTATTTTTTTATTTTTATTTTACCGATAGTGGGGGTGGACTTGTGGTGTGTGGAGAGTCAGTGAGGGGGTGGCGTTGGGAGGGGGAAGGGTGTGGAGGTGGAAGGGGAGCAAACGGTGTGGAGGGTAAAGGGTACCCAAAATAGCAGCATGCTTCACAACAACAACAACAAATGAACAGAAATATATATAAACTGACGAGCAAAAGAAATGCGACGTTTTTGGAATCATCGAAAAGTGTTTACGGTGATTAAAAAATGTCGCATTTCTTTTGCTTGTCAGCATAGAAAAACAACAACAACAAAACCAAAAAACAAACAAAGAACCCCCACTTAATTACACGTGCATTCCTATCTTGGTTACATAAGGTGTTCTGAACCTTAATTCATTCAGCCCCGATACACCACAACAAGACATGAATCGAGCATGCTAGTTCAAGGGTGGTGCCAGAATAGCTTGGCGCCCATAGGCGCCAAGCTATTCTGGCAACCACCCTTGAGCTATCATGCTCGACCTGTCTCTGGAATTATAATAAGTCCTTCAGAAGGCAACTTCAAATGAGTTAATTGCAGTAGGCTGTCTTGAACATTTGCCACGTATCAGAATGCAAGCATGGCTGGGACGACTTAAACTCAATCACATCAAAAGGTTAACCCATTTAACCCCTCCCCCCCTAATCCCCAAAAGATGTTAAGTCTGAAACGCTTTAACGTATCTTCAGTCACACGCCCACCCTCCGAAATCGAAACTATAAGATCATTGTCGCTGACCCCACATTGAGAGGTCATTCAGTGTCTATTTCTGGCTGGTATGCTAGAGCTGTCAACTGCTTCTATTGCGGCAATTACAGGTATCAGATAAGTAGCTCTATACCATTCGGTAAATGCACAGATACGAGTCAACCCCTTTTTGGAAACAAAAGTAATTGCTTTTTCCACACCTGATATTAAAAAAAAAAAACTTTCTTTTTAATTAGTCTTTCCTCGAAACTGAGAATACAACCACGCCCAACCCAGGCAGTTGTTGTGCACACGACACACTAAGGCTGACGTCTGACAGAAGGAGCTTTCCGGTGAGCACAAGGTCATCAGGTCGATGTCGGCTCGATGACATTTTGCGCATCGAGTTCTCATTTCTTGCCTGCTGTTTAGTAACTCACAAACCAGATAGGTGAGGCTAGCGCTGGCAGAATTGTACACAAACCAAGGGGAATCACAGCGCTGGACAGACAGGCGGGGGGGGGGGGGGGGGGGGGGGGAGGGGGGGGGGGCAGGGGATCTAACTGTTTGTCTGTCCAGCGGTGTGATTCTCCTTGGTTTGTGTACAGTGCTGTTTAGTAAGCGTAGTCAGTCTGTCCTCTGAAGATCCAAATACGCAAAGGCCATCGGGCCGAGGTCGGCCGCAGTGAGCCCGCGCACTGTTGTGCGTGGACCCGCTGCGGCCGGCTTCGGCCCGATCGCCTTTTGCTTACTGGGAAAGCGTTGAATATAGAGAGTGATCATGGTCGAGCAATCTCTGCCCTGGCTTGGGGGAACACACGTAGGCCTATGTGTCTGTATGTCCACTTTATTTTTTGGTGCGAAGGTCGAGATCGATGGATTGCGGTGCACTGCATCGAATATACCGATTTTCACTCATCGGTCTTTTGCTAGACTTGGTCTTAACCCATTCAGCCCTGACGCACTACAGCAGGAGATGGGTCGACCATGTTAATTCAAGCTAATCTGGCACTGCCCTTGAATTATCATGGTCAATCCGTCTCCTGCAACAGGTTCATAGTCGTTAGATGACGCCTCCAAAATCTAGGAAACACGTGCGCCGGGCTGCATCAGATAAAGGAATTTGGACAACAAAAGTGGACGTACTGCATTCCGTTTTGGGGTAGCCTTTGTTGCTTGCATGACGTTTCGGCTATTTAATGGCCGACTACATCCAACTCTTCCTATCTTCCTCCCTCCCTCCATACCCCACCCACCCATCCATTAAGCCATCCATCCATCTCGTAAATTAAAGAGACATCGAATGTTTTTTTTGCCATTTCTTTTTCAACATAGACTTGTTTTGCGATGTGAATATCAATCTATACCATTTCATTCTATTTTATTCCGCCATTATCGCTTCAAAATGTGAAAACAGCAAGCAAATATTCTTTACGCAGCGCTGCTCTTGCGGCTACACGCATTCCACGGGAAGGCAGCCCAAATTCCCCAGTGCAGCACAATAATTTTGCAAACTGGTACGCGTCGCAAAAAAAGCGGTCTTCAACGGTAGCCTGTGTTTTGCAACATGACAGCAGTGGCCTGACAAGGGTCTTCCGTTTTAGTCCACAGCTGTGTGAAACTTCTCACCCGCAGCCGTAACGGAAGATACAGACCTGTCTCAGACCACCTGTATCTGATGATGTACTGTCTGCGGCGGAGTATTGGGTGTTTGGATGTGTGGATAACATTACAAAAAGTGGTCGAGGGTTTATCTGCCTTACATCTCTTATGACCTTCTTATGTGCAGTGAGTATATTCTCTTATAATTTATCTCTCTTAACTCATTCAGCCCGACGCACGTATTTCCCAAATTTTGGAGGCGTCATCTAACGACAATGCAGCAGTTGCACGAGATGGATCGACCATGATAACTCAAGGGTAGTGCCAGATTAGCTTGACGCCGACAGGCGCCAAGCTAATTTTGCACTACCCTTGAATTATCATGGTCGATCATTCTTCTGCTGTAGTGCGTCAGGGCTGAATGGGTTAATAAGCCGAGAGTGTGTCTGTCATACAGGCCGTACGTTTATTTTTCTGAATAAAGAGATATACACAATGCAGTTCGATTCAAGTCAATGAACTTTATTTCTCCCGCTAGGGGCAATTAAAGTGGTGCCAGGTGTATTTCACGCTTTTCTTTGGTGCAACGTGTGGAAAAAGGACCGACCGTCATGTCTGAAGGGTAGCGCCTGAATAGCTTGGCGCCCGTAAGGCGCGAAGCAATTCAGGCACTGCCCTTGAGCTGTGAAGGATCATGCAATTCCCAAGATTTGTTGCTGGAACTTACAAAATGTACAAGACACGGTGAATTATTGTGACTCTTTGAAACAGCGGGAGGTCATTAAATGTTAACTCATTCAGCCCGGCGCACGTATTTCCCAAATTTTGGAGGCGTCATCTAACGACAATGCACCTTTTGCAGGAGATGGATTGACCATGATAATTCAAGGGTAGTGCCAGATTAGCTTGGCGCCTACAGGCGCCAAGCTAATCTGGCACTACCCTTGAACTATCATGGTCAGTCCATCTCCTGCTGTAGTGCGTCAGGGCTGAATGGGTTAATAAATAAAGCATTCGTCTTCGTTCACCTTTTTCTGTAACCACAAATGTGATATCACCCGAAAGAGCTTCAAATAGGGTCAGAACAAATTTTGAAACCACCAGGCTGGGTCCGAGGTCCGAATCAAAAACTTTAGGATGCGACTCCCAAGGTATCAATGAACTGGGGCACTGCGCGTCAATGAGTATGCTTACAAATGGTGGGTGTATCTGTGATTTTGTACAATAACCCCTTCACTAACGAGAAAAAGTACTAACACGACACAACTGCAAGAGACACAGATGCTCATGAGTCCCCCGCATCCGCGAGGGGCTCATGACGATCTATTTTTCTTTGCGACACCAGTTTGTACACACCAGTTTGTACCTTGGACGGATGGGGCTCTATGGCGCTGAGTTGGCACATATTTTCGAAAGTCTGTCTGCGACCACCGGCAGTGAAGGGGTTAACGGGTGTTAAGACCTGTGATTTTGGACATTGTAGACTCGTCCTTTTGGTCCCAAATCACAGAACATCGCTCAATGGATTTTTATTTTAGTTTTTAAGCCCTTGACTGCTGATAAATAAATAAACATGATCCAACTGCAAGAGACATAGATCCTCATGAGCCCCCGCGAATGCGGGGGCTCATGAGGATCTATGCCTCTTGCTGAGACCATTTAGTAAACCACGTTTCTTGGACGGTGTTAGCTTTTGGTCGTTGAGTGAACACAGATTTCAGAAACAATAATCTACGTGCAGTGGCACGGAAACGGTTAACGCCATTTCCCCGCGCGAGGCCACCCCGATTCCGAAGTTGATCGCTGGCAGGCCTATGTTATGTAAGTCAACAAATTAACTCAGTCAAGGCGCCCTGCATCGATAGCTTCGAAAGTGTCGTATAGCGTTGCCTGTTACGCCATCCAGTGCCTGTGCCCGATTGCATGTGTGTGTGAGGGAAAACTCTGATAATTATCTCATTCAGCCCCGCCGGCCGTATATCCCAAATTTTGAAGGTGTCATCTAATGACTATGCACCAGTTGCAGGAGATGGATCGACCATGACAATTCAAGGGCGGTGCCAGATTAGTGCCAAGCTATTGTGGCACTACCCTTGAATTATCATGGTCGACCCTCTCCTGCTGTAGGGCATCAAGGCTGAATGGGATGATAGTGGCAGAAGTTATGAAATGTTAACTGACGCACGGCCAAGTACGGATCGGCGAATAGACAAAATATTTGGTTTCTTGAAAAACAAAACAAACAAAACCATCAGTTTATGTGTTTTACTGGTGTACTATTATGAATGCAGGAGTTTCAGCTTGATTTTTAACGCGAATGATATATTATCATTGGCGAAAAAAATATTATAAACGAAAACCGTAAACGATATACTGTATCTGGGGATAATTGCGAACTTCATACCTCCCACTTCAGCATTCTTTTTTAAAAGTCATATGAGGCCGCTCCCGGAGCACAAAGCAGTCGACCGCCGTGAGATTACCTTAGTCGCCTGCTCGGCATAAGACCCAAATAACTAACTAACTATCCAAAGCAGTCGATCACTATGACCCGTGATAGCTCGAAGGGGTGCCTGACCGGCTCTGATCCTTATCCACTGCTTACCTCTCAGACAGTCCGTATAGTCTTGCGCGCCTTTCAAATCAAAACCGACAAAAAAAAATGACATTGGAGAAGAAAACAAAAGCTTTGGCTGTACATTCAAACAGTTCATCAGTTACTCTATTTGTCGATCATGATAGTTGAAGATTCGTGTTTGATTTGCTTGGCGCCAGAGGCGCCAAGCAAATCAGACACGAACCTTCAACTATCGTGGTCGATCCTTGTCTTTTTCCCACCCTTGAAGGCACGACTGTTAAACTACCACGGTCGCTCTGACTGGCGGTTGGCGTAGGTATTGTGAAGAGAGATGACCGATTTCTGATTGATGACTGTAGTGATGAATGGATGAAGGCACGGCAAATGACTTGCTTTGACAAATGACTAAGAGCGACTGACAACGAAAATATCTTTATATTTTGATGCAGTGAGAGAACCCAACAGATGTGCAGGTCTGTGATTAAAGACCTTACGGCCAAGGGCCGTAAGGTCTTGAATAGCAGACCTGCAGAAGAAATAGAAGAAAGAAATGTTAAAAATGTCATGATGGATGTTCATGATCGCCCATCCTTCCATTGTTTTTTAAAAACTGAGTACTATAAAATCCCGCCCATTGTCAATTAAAAAAGGTCTCTCACAACGCATTTATGACGTATCATCTAACTTGTAAATGAAGAATCGCATTAGTCTAGGTATGTGGCAGAGCGTTGATAGATTGAGAGATGGAATTTGGTTCCTTGCACGCATGATGGCAACAAAAATACAGTCTACTCCGCTTATAGCAAGGTCGAATATGACAAAATTCGGATATAACAACACTTTTTCAGAGGTCCCTAGGATACCGCGTATTTTCTTTTATAGAGATTTGTTTGTAACTAATTTTAGATATAAAAACAAAAACGTTTAGCTCCTCAGGTATGTTTTATCCGAATTTTACTGTAGTCTGCTCTCCAATGGCAAAAGTCAGTATGTCCAGGTTTTGATTGAAAATCTCGCTTTTCACAGAGACGGATATGCTGGGTTTTGCCACTCAATCTCAGAATTACAGTTGACTTCTTTCATAACAAGATCAGATTTAACCACAAAACTTGGACACAAAACGTTTTTTTTTTTCTTCAGAAATATCAACCCTTTGGCTGTCGGTAGCGCTTTTGTCGCGGTGATTCCTATAGGAATCACCGCGACAAAAAGCGCTACCGACAGCATAGGGTTAACACCGCATTTCCTTGTACATTAACTAATTCATAACACAAATTTTCAAGAAGATTGAATTGGGTCTTCTGGCATTTGTTACCGTAGGAGTTTCTCTGGGACTCATCAAGTATGACGGTATTATGCCAACCTCATTATGACGACACGAGCAGGTTTCAGTCGTACCACGAAATGTTAGAACGAGCTTTGTGACAAAGTAACACCGGTCACAACGCGCGTTGGACGCTTCTTGAAATCTGCCACTGATTTGTGACAAAGTTTGTAGTTAATCCCACCGAAGAAAGAAAGGCGATTAGAATTATAGACAATCAAAATAATTGTTTCTTTCAAGAAACGCGCTCAGGAAAGACAGCACAGTTGTGTTGTAATTGGTTTTTCTAACCGTGTTCCTTTCTTTGGTGGGATTTTCTTTTCGTTTTGCACCCTTAGACGTCAAACCATTTGGCTGTCGGCAGCGCTTTTGCCGCAATGATTCCTTCAGGAATCGTCATTACAAAGAGTGCTACTGACAGCCAAAGGGTTAACTGTTTGGTCTTCGTTAAAAAAAAAAACACTTTTAGTTGTCACAAAAAGTTTTTGGGGACTCCCACAAAACATACTCAGTAGCAATTGCCACAAAACTCCTGGAGCCTCCGAGGAGTGTCCACAAACTTTGTAACAATAAATGACGTTTTGAAATTAGAAGTATATAAAAATTGCACGCGTTTTGACAAATACAGCGGATAAAAAAAAAAAAAAACCAGGACAAACATGCAAATCAGTGGGTCCAAATTGCACGTGTTTAGGCAAATAGAGTAGATTAAAAGCCTGGACAAACATGCGATATCGCAAGTTTTTCCGGGCTTTTAATTCACTGTTTTCGTCGAAAAACGTGCGATATTGACCTACCTCCGATCTCCATCATCATCATCATCATCATCCATTGTCATCCATTGTCAGAAATCACCTTACAACACATTAACAGTTGTATAACATGAACAATTGTCTGTGATACAAGTCACAACACAAATGTTAACAGCAATGCTGCATGCCGAGGTAGTTGATTAAAGATACGTTATACAGATATTTATATGATATTTATTTATATTATATATTTATTTAAAACAGTCGACATTGCTCATATCAAGGTTGGATATAACAAACTTGTTGTTACCCAGTGAGCAAAGGACCTCGGGCCCACGACGGCCGCAGTGGGCCTGCGCACGGCTGTGCGCGGGCCCACTGCGGCCGTCGTGGGCCCGAAGACGTTTTACTAGTGGGGTATATCAGAATGTTGTTACATGGCTGTCAGTAGCGTGATTTGCCGAGGTGATTCCTACTACAGGAATCTCATATCGACAGCCAAACGGTCAAGAATCACATACTTACATAAAGTTTCCGTAGACACAGTACGTGAGCACCAGCGCAATAAGAACTTTCTCGTGCCTGCTCGTTCCCATGATCGCCGCCGGACATGAGTCAGGCGGCGCAGCCAGACACTACCACACTTTCCCATGCGACATCAGGGATCCAGGCTCCGCCGCAGCACACACGGCGAGCTCCGCCGCAAGAGCATACGGCGAGATGTGTATCCACTTCGCCGGGAAATGGCGGAAAATGATCCTCACTTTGTCGGCAGTAATAGACAATATTACTGTTTAACTCTTCGGAGGTGTGTGTGTGATATTACACGAGAACCTAAGCGCTGGTTTGAAATAGGACAAACGGCGAGATTCGCCGTCAAAACTACACTTCACTGATCTTCACTTTCCCGGCAGTGGTGGGAAGAAAACAGCTGTCAATATGGTACGGTCCTCATGTGACAAATGTGTTTTACAATTCCTCTGCAATCACTGTCGCAGCATGTACGTAAAAGTGATGTCCTCAATTCGCCGGAACAGCAGCGCTCTTATGCACTTTGTGACACAGGTATCCACGCTGTAGCATCCTTTGGTAATTATCTCATACTATTTCCGTATGTCGTATTATATTCTAGTATAGCAACTAAGACTCATTACCGATGCTTCCTTCTCTCTATTTACTGATAACAAATGACCTTTCACAGTGACAATTTTATCTTTTTTTTTCTTTTGGCTTTTATCTCTTAAATGTCTGCACAAATTCTTTCTCTTTCAGTTTATACCCGTGTCCTTGCTTCCGTCTTGACGGAGCGCACTTCTTTTTCTAGATCAGAGGTTTTCTAAGTGCACAATACTAAAACTTTCACCTTGTAGTGCCTTTCGGAATGCAGCCTGTATCGCTTTTCTTTCATCAACACATACCTCTTTTTTTTCAGTGTACAGCTCTCTTTTTCTCACGTCTTGTCTCTTCTAGGTCTATCGTCCACCCTTTCGTTTCGCGCACCTTAATACAGACTACTCGTGAGGGCATTACTACGTTGGGGGGATGAGAAGGCGCGACAGCGATAGACAGAAAGAGAGACTCAGTCTCTGTGAATCAATCCTATTCTACAAGAGACATGGATTCTCATGAGCCCCTGCATTCGCGAATGCAGGGGCTCATGAGAATCCATGACTCTTGATGGAACTAGCATAGACTCATCGCTATTCAACATTCTCGTGGCGAGGAGGACGCGTGAGGATTCAGCCAACGATTCAAAATAGCGCCCGGTTCGATTGGTGACACGGCACAGACGACCGCAGAGCGCCACTCAGAAACGAGGCATTTCGATTGGATGAGGACACGAAAATAGGCCACGCCCCTTAAGGCGAGTCATTATGTGGGAGCTGTCGCTTTCTCCATAAAATCAGTCAGGACTCCCAAGACATGCGACGGTGAGGTATCGAGCGATGCCATGCGGTGTGGGTGTTGACGTAGAGGGGATGGGGGAATGTGGGCTGGTGGTGGTGGTGGTGGTGGTGGTGGGGGGGTTAGAGAGAGGGAGAGAGAGAGAGAGAGAGAGAAAGAGAGAGAGAGAGAGAGAGAGAGAGAGAGAGAGAGAGAGAGAGAGAGAGAGAGAGAGAGAGAGATCTCAAATTAACCCATTTAACATCGCGGCCGTATTTCCCGAATTTTGGCGGTGTCGCCAAACAACTGTGTATCAGTTGCGGGAGATGATAATTCAAGGGTAATGCCAGATTCACCATCAAGTACAGGCTTTACAAGTCCCTCGTAGTGTCTATTCTACTCTACGGCTGTGAGACTTGGACACTGCTTGCAGACTCAGAAAAGAAAATCCAGGCCTTTGAGAACAAGTGCCTGAGGAAGTTGCTCCGCATCTCGTACCGCGAGCACAAGACCAACGAATATGTACGGAGCATCGTCACTTCCCTGGTGGGCCCACATGAACCCCTTCTGGCAACCGTGAAACGGCGCAAGCTTGCTTGGTTTGGCCACGTGACCCGACACAACACCTTGTCCAAGACTATCCTCCAAGGCACTCTCGAAGGAAGTCGTCGGCGAGGTCGTCAGAGAAAGAGTTGGGTCGCAAACATAAAAGAATGGACCGAACTCGAGATGCCAGACTTGCTTGCCACCGCCCAAAATAGAACTCAGTGGAGAGCACTGTCTGTTGCTGCTGCCTTTCAGTCCCCCCAACGCCCAGTTCGGGCAAGGGACTGATGATGATGATGATGAATGCCAGATTAGCTTGGCGCCAGAAGGCGCTAAGCTAATCTGGCACTACCCTTGAATTACCCTGGTCAATCCATCTCCTTTGGGGCTCTATGAGTTAAAGCAAAGTTTTGATCGTGAGAATAAAAATACGGTCGATTTCGCTTATAACAAAGTCGGATATCAGAAAAGTCGGATAAAGCAACACTTTTTCAGAGGTTCGACTGTTCATTTTCTGTGTAAATTACTTCGTTATAACAAACTTCGGTAATAACAACCGAAAACCGTCTAGGTCCCCTGGAGTTGTGTTACATTAGAAGTGTACTGTTAATGGAGAAAGCCCTGCCTTTAATCTTGATCCCTTGTACCTAAAATAAACTACGGAAAAGTTATTGGTTATTAATTTAACCCACTTAGCTACAGCGCCCTACAATAGGGGAAGGATCGACAGTGATAATTCAAGGATAGTGCCAGGTTAGCTTGGCGCCATCAGGCGCCAAGCTAATCTGGCACTATCCTTGAATTATTACGGTCGATCCATCTTCTGCAACTGGTACAGGCGTTAGATTACACTCCAAAATTTGGGAAATGTGGCCATGGGGTTAAATAGGTTAACGCTAGGCAGGTTACTAAGGCCATATCACGGCAGAATTTTACTACAAACAAACCAGTTCCACGAAATTATAGATTCGGATGCTCGTATTAAATTACATGGCATATTTTGAGTATGGAACAATACGTGTTCATTTCAAAATTATTCTTTCTCAGGCAAGCAGAGGCATCAAGAAATCGTTGGACAACACCCTGAAAGACACATGTTAAAGAACTTGACAGCATGTCGTTAGAAAGTGACACCAGTTGAACAGGACTGCATCGAAATGTCCTTGGGTGTTTTTTTTTTCTGTTTGAGACTAGCGTTTGCCATCGAGAGACTAGAAACGTTGCAATGAAATCAGACAGGTGGTAGAAGAAACACGTTTCCACGATGTGTGTCAAGGTACAGACATGCACTTTAAGAAAGAAAAAAAAACCAATCGTAAATTCAAGGCATAAGAACCCAAGCCGTCCAACGAAGGTGGATATAAGGCAAGCAAAAGGCATAGAACCTCATAAGCCCCCGAGACTGCAGGAGCTCATGAGGTTCTACTGATGCCTCTTGCAGCTGAGTGGTTCTGGGTGTGTCCCGGCATACAAGAGGATAATCAAAGCAAATGTTTTAATTGATCAAAGTTTTTTTATTTGACTAACTACTGTAAAAAGTACGTTAAAACTAAGAAAGAAACGCGCTTAGAAAAGTTGGTTGTACATTGCTTAACGTCCCGACAACAACAAGACTTTCTCAGGACGTGCCTGCACTGCTTGTGAAAAAAAAATTAAACAGAATGTTGAATGTATGTCGCCAGCCGGTCTAATACGCTAAATAAACCTATGACCATTTAGCAACACACATCCAATATCAACAGCTACATGCAGCGCAGACAGTAGAGAGAGTTTAAAAAAAGGAAAATACAGGTGAAAAGGACCAAGGGTAGACATGTCCCAGAATAGAGAAGAAAACCCACCCTGTGGGGCTGACCAGGGTGACCCTGGGAACTAAAAAGTAGTTAACCCCACCCAAGTCCCCCATGGCAGACCCGGCCGGGGGAGCTTAGAAAAGACAGTTACAACATTATTTATTAATATTTCAAAATAGACATACAAACACTACACCATTTTAACCCGAAACATTAATATATTGTGTTGTAACATCCCTTTTCTAAGCGTGATTCTTTCTTCGTTGGAATGTTCTTTGCATTTGGTCTCTCTTTGGTCTGAATTAAATACTGTACAGCATCGTATCGTCCAGAACATTTATGAACAGAGCCTCCTCACATGATGTGGCCATCAGCCGGCCAACACCTTCTACCTCTTGCAAGCACAGATGCTCATGAGGGCCATGAGATCCGCAGGAATGTAAACTTCTAGCTAGCATAAAGTCCTTGGACAGAGGACGCCGCACACGTCGAAGTAAAAAAAGGCAGACCAATCATGTGTTCTGTCAAAACGCTGTCATGTTTATGTGGCATGAGGTCGAAGTGATTTGTCATAGCCTGACGGAACGTCAGCTCGCACAATGACAGCTGGCACGCATACTCATACATGCACGGTGTTGTCCGTGAAAAAGAACATCGTCGCAATTGGCGATTATTGACAGACTTTAGCTTACATCTGAACCCCTTTACTACCGAAGGTAGCCACCAACACCTACATTCATTAGCCATAGATCCTCATGAGGTCCCGCAATTGCGGGGGCTCATGAGACTCTATGGCTCCTGATAGCACCAGTCATGTCCGCGCGCCAGAGGCAGACATGATTATTCAGCAGTAAACCTGCGGTGGTTCTGAGGCATTGTTTCTGGCCGCTGGCAAGGGGGGTTGGAGGGTAGGGGGCGGGGGATGGGTGTGGCGGAGGTTAAAAGTACACAGCTCTTAACTCATTGTGCCCGAGGTACGAAATACCCACATTTGGGGGTTATCCTCTGAGGACTGCATTACAATTCAGGAGACAGATCGACCACGATAGTTCAAGGGTGGTGGCAGAATAGCTTGGCGCCTATAGGCGCCAAGCTATTCTGCCACCACCCTTGAACTATCATGGCCGAGCCACATCTTGCTGTGGTGTGTCGCGGGCAGAGTGAGTTAAGGGATAAATCATAACCATATTTTACTGTTGTTGTTATTGTTCTCGTTGCTGGTATTGTCATTGTTGTTGCTGTTTTCGTTGTTACTGTTGTTCTATTGTTGTTCTTGATGCTGTTGCTATTGTTGTCGCTGTTCTTGTTGCTGCTGTTGTTTTTGCTGGTACTGCGGTTTTTGTTGTTGTATTTGTTCTTGTTGCTGGTGTTGCCGTCGTTGTTGTTGCTGTAATCGTCGTTGTTGCTGTTGTTATAATACAGATTACTCAACGGAAACCAATATTCTGTGAAAGCGAAAGACGAATCGCATGCAAAATAAGTAATAAATGAAAATAAAAGGGGAGACTGCCACTGCTAATATTTGAGAAAGATTACAAAGTGAAGTAGGTAAAAGCACTGTCAGGGGAGAGAATTGTGCAGTATCGACTATGTAGTACCTCCAGTCACTTACTTAGCGCACCCTATTTTCCTATCTTTTATTTGTTGTGCTTCGATCAAACTTGATCTACGATCATTGGTCGACACTGCACAATTCTTTCCCCTGACAGTGCGTTTGCCTACTTTACTTTGTAATTTTCCTCAAAATAAGTAATAAGTTGAACTGTACGGCACATCTATAACCTTCGTTTCACCTCCTTGCTGGTCTCTGCCTGCATAGCGGAACGCCTTACACGGTCCATTTGACCAGTGTGTCATCTGTCCCGCCAACCCTTTCTCTTCGACTCGGCGTTAACCCCTTCACAGCCGAGGAAAGGTGAACACGATCCAACCGCGAGAGACACGGATCCTCACCAGCCCCCGTGTTCCCATTTTGTCGGCAGTCGAGGGGTTAACCGATTTCTTTCGCTGTGACATTGAAAGCAGCAAAGTTAACCCCTTCCCTTCCAATGGACGCATGATCTGTCTCTGAAATAATTGTATTCACTCAACGACCAAAAGCCACAACCGTCTACGAGGCATAGATCCTCATGAGCCCCCGCAGTCGCGGGGGCTCATGAGGATCTATGTCTCTTGCTTGTCGGGATCGCGTTCGCTTGTTCTCGACAGTGAAGGAGTAAATTGTCTTGCTATTTGTTGATTTGGAAAAGCAACGCGCATATATCACGGTAGGAACCGCAAATGTAATGGCTATGAAGCATTCACACTTGGTATGCTGTCAATAAAGGCACTCCGAGGGGGCGGAGAGAATAAAAAACTAAAATGTCGTTTTCTGTCTGCATGACTTCACAAATGTATGTCAAATGGGATTGTAAAATGGAGAGAAGACGATATTATTGTCCTAAACTTCTCCCACCCACCCCTCAATACCACCAACACTCAACCCCCTCACCCCCCAACGCAATCCCCCCACCCTCTCCCCCCACCCCCACCAACCAACCAACCAACCCCAAAAGAAAAAAAAAAAAAGAAAATAAAAAAGAAGAAGAAAAATCGAGTTTGCGTTTATTATATTTGTTGTCACTTTTATAACGTAAAATTGTTTTACCAGGTGCATAACATAATCAAACGTACTGCTGTGCGTGCATTCTACAAAGTAGAAAATCAACCAATTTATAATTTAAAAAACAAACAAACTCGTTAAACGATGAGGGATTAAAGTCGTTTGCCACCCCGAAGGTGATTCAAAGACTAGGCACCGAATAGGGTCCGTACACAGTTTGACCCCACCAGGGTTCAAACCCACCGCCTTACGATCGGGAGTCCGACGCTCTACTATCTGAGCCAACCCGGTCCCCAACCAAAATGAAAGTGAAATCCGCCGTGCAAACCAACGAACGAACCATCCAGTCAGCCCTCCAGGCGTCGAACCAAACATCCAGCCAACCAACCAACCAACCAGCCAACCAACCAGCCAACCAACCAACCAACCAACCAACCAACCAACCAACCAACCAACCAACCAACCAACCAACCAACCAGCCAACCAACCAACCAACCAAATCTGAACACTCTTGGCGTATTTGTATAAAGTTTTGGTTTATATGTATTTTTCTGTATGTGTATGCGCGCACGTGTATGATGTATATGTGTGCGAGTTCTCGCACGTGTACGTGAGTGGACCATAATTCAAAACGTCTTTGGTCTTATTTCAACTTAAAATATGGAGTCCGACTGTTCCATGACATGCATTAGCCCGTTCACCTCCGAAGCATTAGCGCAGGAGATGGATCGACCATGATAATTCAAGGGTAGTGCCGGATTAGCTTGGCGCCTGTCGGCGCCAAGCTAATCTGGCACTACCCTTGAATTATCATCGTCGATCTATCTCCTGCAACTGGTGCATAATCGTTAGATGACGCCTCCAAAATTTGGGAAATACGGCCGAAAGGTAAAATGAGTTCAGCTCAAGTTCTTTTGTTTCGGTCATTTGGTGCACAGAAGGAACCTACCCACAGTTCATTAAAAAACCGAGTATGAACTGTGCCTCGTACGATCATGATAGTTAGGGTAGGCCCAGCCCAGCTTGGCACATTTATGCGCCAAGCAAAAAAATGGCACTATCCTTTAACCCCTTTTCTGTCGAGTGAAAATGAACACTACCCAATTGCAAGAGGTACAGATCATCATGACGAAAACGACGACAACAACAGTAGCAACATCAGAAACAACAACACAACAACAATAAAATACAATCTTACAAAAATAAAATCCTGTTAATATTTTCATACACCCCTTACACAAGAACGTGCTAAAGCATGCCCGAAAGCTGTATATATTAACTCATATCATACAGAGGCTAAAAGCTTGAAATTTGAACACTGCCATATGCAAGCTACATTATAGTACGTTACAGATAAGGATATAGACCAATAGACCAATGGCTTTAGTTCAAAGGGTGGTGCCAGAATATCTTGGCGCCTAGAGGCGCCAAGCTATTCTGGCACTACCCTTGAACTATTTTAGTCACACTTAGTTCACACACTGGTGTATTCCGAATGATACGGGTTAATTGCCGGTATGTACACATTTGCTTTTCTCCCAAAGGTACATTATACCATGTGTCGGTAGACAACGGAAGAGAGTTGCTACACTGACTCAATGTTTAGCCTGCGGCTTAGATGAAAATGATCGCTGGTTTGAAGGGTAACATGGAATGTGTCACATACCTATTGGAAAAGGGTGACCAAGGACATTCTGTTTTAGACACCGTTACCGAAAAAAAAGAAAAAAAAAAGTACCCAACAGACGTTGTCCGGGAATCCAACGTACGTCAACCGCACGTGTTTTGTCGAAAGCAGTGGAACGAAGGTTCGGACGAACATGCGACATTAGGTCAAAATTGTACGTGTTTCGGCGATAATCGCATGTTTGTCCGAGCTTTTAATCCACCGTTTTCGCCGAAACACATACAATTTCGACCCACTTTTCATTTCCAGAAATGGTCTGTCTGTTGCGAAAGGCGTGAACAAGTGTTGCGCGGGGACTCACGAGGTTCCACGTCTAATGCCTATCCCGTTTTGTGTTCCTGTGACTGACGAAGGAGAATTGATTTGAATTTACGATGATTTTGTAAACGCAGTTTGTGGCCACTAGGATTGAAAGGTAAACATTTTAATATATATATATATATATATATATATATATATATATATATATATATATATATATATATATATATATATATATATATATATATATATATATATATATATATACACATATATATATATATATATATATATTATATATATATATGTATGTATGTATGTATATATGAATATGCATATTAACCCATTGTGTCCCAGGTACACAATAACCCCATTTTAGAGTTGTCTTCCAAGGACTGCATTACAATTAACAATACAGGTCGACCATGATAGTTCAAGGGTGGTGCCAGAAAAGCTTGGCGTCTAATGGGCGCCAAGCTATCCTGGCACCACCCTTGTACTATCATGGTCAATCTATATCTTGCTGTTGTGTGTTGGGACTGAAAGAGTTAAACACCTTACAGCTTTGATCAGTTATATCTGCCGGAATATAGGTCGGCAGATATGACTGATCAAAGTGGTCGCATATTTAACTCATTCTGCCCGCGACACACCACAGCAAGATATGGCTCGACCATGATAGTTCAAGCGTGGTGGCAGAATAGCTTTGCAGGCGCCAAGCTATTCTGCCAACACCCTTGAACTATCATAGTCGATCTGTCTCCTGAATTGTAATGCAGTTCAAAGAGGAATAACTCCAAAATGTGGGTATTTCGTACCTGGAACACAATGAATTAAAGTGAGTCACTGTGCGTAGAAGGGAAGCAGTGATGGAGAAGACGATATGTCTAACCCCTTCACCTCCAGTGACCACGAATTATGCCTCTTAAACCACTGCAGACTGATAACCGAATCACTGTCGAATATCGAGCATATACGAATGTGACCAGCAACATGACATCAGTGGATCATAAACAATTCAAGATTAAAAGAAGACAATGACAATCGCAGGTTACTTACTTACTTACTGACGCCTTTCACCCCTCCCCGGGTATAGGCTGTCGACGAGAGACCTCCAGCGACTCCTGTCCTGTGCTTCTCCTTCGATTTTACTCCAGGTAGTTCCCAGTCTCTTGATGTCTGCTTCGAGGTTTCGACGCCAGGTGTTTCTCGGCCTGCTTCTTTTCCTCTTTCCCTGGGGGTTTCATGACAATGCCTGCCTAATGATACTGGAAGCTGGCTTTCTCAGACTGTGACCAATCCATCCCCATCTTTTTCGCCCAATTTCATTCTCTGCTGTTATCTGCTCTGTTCTCTCCCAGAGTCTGACGTTGCTGATCTTCTCTGGCCAGTGGATTTTCAAAATTGTTCTAAGGCAACTGTTTATGAAGATCTGTACTCTGTTGACTGTGGTTTTTGTCAATCTCCAAGTCTCAGCTCCATATAGGAGAACTGCTTTTACGTTGGAGTTGAAAATCCGAACTTTGGTGTGTTGTGACAGCTCTCTGGGAATCCACACTTTTTTCAACTGGAGAAAGGCTGCTCTGGCTTTACCGATTCGCGCTCTGACATCTGCATCAGTGCCGCCTTTTTTGTTGTTGTCTAGGATGCTCCCGAGATAGGCGAACGGGGTGCCAGCAAGCAAGACTGGTTCTTCCCTGGTTGCGTTCAGCCTCATTGTCTTTGTTTTCTGTTTGTGGATGGTGAGGCCCACTTGGGACGAGATGTCAGTAAGTCTCGTGGTCTTGTCCTGCATTTGTTGATGAGTGTGGGACAGTAAAGCCAAGTCGTCTGCAAAATTGAGGTCGTCAAGCTGTGTCCACAGTGTCCACTGTATTCCACTTCGTCTGTGCTCTGTGGTCCTCTTCATGACCCAGTCTACGGCCAGTAGGAAGAGGAACGGAGACAGCAAACACCCCTGCCTGACACCGGTTCTGACCTGGAGCTCCCTGGTGAACTGCCCTTCGTGGATCACGCGACATGTCATGCCATGGTAGCTGCTCCTGATTAGGCGGACGAGCTTTGTGGGTACACCGTAGTGTCGTAGGAGTTTCCACAGAGTCTCTCGGTCCACGCTGTCAAATGCTTTCTCGTAATCCACAAAGTTGACGTACAGCGGGGAGCTCCACTCCAGAGACTGTTCCACGATGATGCGGAGAGTGGCGATCTGGTCTGTACATGATCGGTTTTTCCTGAATCCTGCTTGCTGGTCTCTCAGCTGGGGGTCAACGGAGCTCTTCATTCTCTCCAGGATGATCCTGTTGAAGACCTTTCCTGGTACTGATAGCAAGGTGATTCCTTTGTAGTTGGAACACTTGATGAGGTCGCCTTTCTTGGGAAGCTTGATTGGGTACCCCTCCTTCCAGTCAGCCGGCATCACCTCCTCTTCCCAGATCTTTCCAAACAGTGGGTACAGCATCTCTACTGTTGTCTCTAGGTCTGCTTTCAGAGACTCCGCTGGGATGCCATCTGGCCCTGCTGCTTTGCCGTTCTTCAAAAAAGCCACTGCTCTTCTGATCTCTTCCCGGCTGGGTCTGTCACAGCTGATGGGTAGGTCGGTCTCTGCTGGCTGGATGTCTGGAGGGTCGGGTGGGCTGGGTCTGTTCAGTAACTCTTCAAAATACTCGGCCCATCTGTCGAGTTGGTCTGCTCTGTCTGCAATAGGCTTGCCTTCTTTGTCTTTTACTGGTCTTTCTGTATGGCCATACTTGCCCGACAATCTTCTGGTAATGTCGTAGAGCTGTTTCATGTTGCCGCTGCCTGCTGCCTTTTCTGCCTCTGCTGCCAAGCTGTCTGTGTAGGCCCTCTTGTCTGCCCTGATACTCCTCTTCACCTCGCGGTTGGCTTCCGAGTATTCCTCCTGTGCCTTTGCTTTGGCTGCTCTCGTGCGACTGTTGTTGACAACTGCTTTCTTCTGCTTCCTCACTTCTATCTTCTTCAAGGTCTGTGCCGACAGCCAATCCTTGTGAAGGTGTTTCCTGAACCCTACAGTGTCTTTGCAGGTTGCGTTCAGCGCCTCTCTAACTGCCTTCCACTGCTGCTCTGTGGTGACCGCCTCCTCTTCATTTACTAGCTCCTGTAGCGCTTGAAACCGGTTGGACAGCACCAGTTTGAACTCTTCTCTCACTCCAGTCTCTCTCAGGAGGCCTACATTATAGCGCAGTCTTCTTGTTGTCTCTGTGCTACTTTTCTTTAACTTGAGCTTTATTCTTAAGGTAAGCAGGTGGTGGTCTGAGGCGACATCTGCTCAGTCACTGTCAGTAGTGGGCGCATAACACTGGATGACGTTCAGCTTGATCTTTTTCTTGGTTTTAAAGGCTGCTGTGATAATTCTTGGCCCAAGAGGTTCCCAGCCCATCAGCGCTCTCTGTGCCACTGGTGACAGCATGAATGCTACTCCTTCTGTATGGGGGGCATTCTCCTCTTCATGACCTGAATACAGAATCATCTCCCCACTTAACAGCCTTTTCTGGCCAGACTGCGTCCATCTGGCTTCACTGATGCATTTCCGCTGCTGTCTGGGCGGCCTTGCCGCTCTGGTACATGGTCTTGACATTCCATGTGCCCATGGTTGTGTCCCTGGATAGAGAGAGGCGGCTCGGTCCTGTGGCTTCCGAAGACTTCCGGCTTTCACCACATGACGTCATAAATCTTCTGGTAGAAGAACCTTCCTCCTCCAGGAAAGAAATTGCAGTTTGTCTTTTCGTCGGCGTTTTTGTAGCTATTTCCTTATTTGCAGGGTGGGGAAGCTACCCCCACGCCCAACCCCCTTACTAGGAGGACCAGGGGTTTTCTGTCGGGGTCACCTTCCCTTAGACCATGTTGGTCCACGGCACCTTATTTCATTCGGTGCACCCCTCTCGCGAGGGACCCCCTATCCACCACTTAGGGGACGCGCCTCAAAGCCATATGGTTCCAGCGCGAGGGGCAATCGCAGGTAGCAAGACCTAACATTATTGAGCAGCTTTTGATTTTGTTTTTTTCCGTTTTAGGTGATTATGTATGTAGACGTACATGCGGTACATGTACTGCTAATTTATGTATTAAGATACATCTATTAGTGTGTGTCAAATGTGATCAGAAAGTTAAAAAAAGTTAAATGTTTAGGGCTTAACGTCTTTTGTCCACCACGACGCTGATTTCAAAGACGAGGAACCGAAAAGAGTCTTTTACACAATTTGACCTCAGCTGGGCTGGAACCCGTGACCTTACGGACTAAAGTCGAACGCTCTACCACCGAGTCACCCAGGTCCTCTGATCAGAAAGTACAGGTAATACATTCACAGTATCTACGGACTTCATTTACCACTAATAACATAGCATGACCCGGTCAGGTCAACACAAATCCACAGCTCCAGCGCACCCTACACAAATCTTGACGTCAATACAGCCACACGTCATGAAAAGAGGCTGTCGTAATAAAAATAAATAATAATAATTACGGTATTTATAATGCGCTTATCTTATAATAATTATAACTCTAAGCGCGCACTCACAACTCACGCACGCATGCGCACTCTTAGACAACGGCTCGCGTACCACAAAAGTGAAATACATTACGACAGTCGACTTGGGGTGGGGAGTGTGGTGATATAGTGCTGGAACTGTTGAAAGAGGTGAGTTTTGAGGGCAGACTGGAAGGAGGAGAGAGAGTGTTTCTGACGGAGAGAGAGTGGGAGAGTGTTCCAGGCGGATGTACCGTATACAGAGAAGGAGTGGCGGCCGAAAGTGCCGAGTTTGGTGCGGGGGATGTGGAGGCGGAGAGGGTCGGAGGCGGAGCGGAGGAAGCGGGGAGGAGTGTAGGGGAGAAGTAAGTTGGAGAGATAGGCAGGAGCGCAGTTGTTCAGGGATTTGTAGCAGAGAGACAGAATCTTGTATTGGATGCGTTGGGGGATGGGAAGCCAGTGAAGGTGTTTGAGCAGGGAGTGATGTGGTCGGATTTTTTCTTTCTGAGGACGAGGCGGGCAGCATTGTTCTAGACACGCTGGAGGGTGAAAGTGGTGGAGTGAGGGAGGCTGGAAAGGAGAGAGTTGCAGTAGTCGATGCGAGATAGGATGAGAGAGACAGCAAGTTTGGTGGCAGCTTTGGTAGTGAGGTATTTTCTGATCTGACTGATGCGGCGGAGGTGGAAATAGCATGCCTGTGCCGTGGCAGAGACAAAGCTGGTCATGGAAAGAGAGGAATCGAGGATAACGCCGAGGTTTTTGGCCGAGTCAGAGAGGGAGATGGGGGTGCTGTCGAGTTGAAGATGGAGAGAGGAAGGGAGATGGGAAAGTTTCTGGCGAGTGCCTACCAGCATGGCTTCCGTTTTGTCGTCGTTCAGTTTAAGCTTGTTTGCTGTCATCCAGTTTTTCACGTCTTCGCTTTAGTCAGCCGTGCGAGTCAGTAGTGACTGAGTGTTGTCGAGTTTGTCTTTGTCTAGTAGTTGTGAGTCGTCAGCGTAGAGGTGGTGGTTTATGTGGTCAGACTGGATGATGTTGGACAGGGGAGAGGTGTAGAGCGTGAAAAGGACCGGCCGCAGGAGAGCGTGACTGGGTTGGAGGAGACGCCGTCAATGGTGACGGACTGCTGTCTGTCAGAGAGGTAGGAGAGAAACCAGGAGTAAGCAGAGTCAGTGATTCCAAAGGAGTGGTGAAGGCGGTGGAAGAGGATAGAGTGGTCTATAGTGTCGAAGGCTGCAGAGAGGTCGAGTAGCGTTAGAAGGGAGATGTTGCCCGAGTCGGTGGAGAGAAGTAGGTCGTTTAGGATATGCAGAAGGGCATTTTCAGTGCTGCGATGTTTTCGATAGGCGGACTGGAAGGGACTGAGGAGGTTGTTGTCGGTGAGGTGGAGGTTGAGCTGGTTGAGAACAACCTTCTCAAGACGCTTGGACAGAAAAGAGAGATCGGAGACTGGGCGATAGTTTTTTTTTAGTTCGTTTGGGTCGAGGTTGTGTTTTTTTGAGGAGAGGACGGACGATGGCGGACTTGAAGATATCGGGGACGGAGCCGTTCTCTAGAGATGTGTTGATGATGTCGGTAATGAAGGGCAGAAGTTTTGGAAGGCCGTCCCGGTAGAGAGAAGCTGGGAGGGGATCTAGTTCGCAGATTTTGAAATGCATGGACTTTATGGTCTTGAGGACTTCATCCTGAGAGACGGGGCGGAAGGACGAGAGGGGGGTGCCGGAAAAGGGGGGGGGGGGGGTCGGGAAGGCAAGGCGGAGAAGGCAGAGTGTCGAGTGTGTTGCACAGAGTTTGGATTTTGTGGGAAAAATAGGTGGAAAAGCGGACGGGAGTTCTTCTTTGTTGTGTGTGTTGGGGAGAGGAGAGTCTTTAGAAGTGCCCAGGAGTAAGTTCATGGTTGCGTAGAGGGTTTTGGAAGAAGTGGATTCCAGGATTTTGTTTTGAAGATGTTTACGTTTGGAGTCGGAGGTCATTCTGCAGACTTTTGATCTAGTTGTTTGGAAGATCTGTCTGTGAACGGTGAGGTCGGATGAGCGCCAGCGGCGTTCCGCTTGTCGGCGCTCGCGCTTGGCCTCAGCTATGTCATCAGTGAGCCAGGGGGAGGGGGGTCGGTTGAATATGGAGCAGGTGGTGACAGGGGCATGGGTGTCTAGAAGTTTTCGAAAGGAAGAGTCGAAATGGGATGCAAGATCGGGAGAGGAGGTGGGGTCCAAGAGAAGGTCGACAGCTTCGTCGAAGAAGCTCTCTCGGTTGACAGATTTTAGTTTGCGACGAGAGACAAGGAGCTTGGGTTTTTTTCCCGGGGAGGTAGGTTGAGGGAGACGAGAATAGCGAGGTGGTCAGAGGGAAGTACAGAGGTGGTGTCAGAGTCGAGAAAGAGTTGATCGGAGGTGCGGGTGATGATCCAGTCGAGGGTGTGACCGAGTCGGTGGATGGGTTTGGTGATGTGTTGCGTAATGCCGGAAACGAACCGATTGACTTCAACATGGCCGATCGAAAGCCACTGCGGAGGTCCTGTTTGCCAAGCGTGCCAAGTATGTTGCTCAAGCAATAAAATGTTTGAAGTCAGTCAGTCAGGTGGAACGTGTATTAATGTAGGTATGCGAGTAGGAGGCACATTTTATTAACCAAGAGCTTTCTTTGATAACTTGCATGCTTGCAAATGCTTGGCAAGGTTATGCAGTCTTTGCATACATTTACGCTGTAAACATTAACCCTTATCATTCGGGATACGCCAGCGTGTGAAATAAGTGTGACTAAAATAGTTCAAGGCGCCAAGCTATTCTGGCACCACCCTTGAACTAAAGCCATTCGTCTATATCCTTATCTGTAAGTACTATAATGTAGCTTGCATGTGTCAGTGTACAACTTTGAAGCTTTTAGCCTCAGAATGATATGTGTTAACCCATTGCGTGTCGGTAGCGGTTTTAGTCGGGATGACTCCTACAGGAATCATCGCGACTAAAACCGCTACCGACACGCAAAGGGTTACAAATGGGGCAGACAGTTTTCTAACATTACAGATCTCTGAAATCTTGTGACAAGTTACCTCGCGTGTGGACCAGTTCACACATTAACCTCTAGAGGCGATTTGCTCCATGGTGGGCTTTGACTGCTATGGTTCGAATGTGCAACGGGTTATCAATGTTGTCTTGCTTCAACTAAGACTTTTCTACCCTTCTCTTTTCACAATCCATGTCAGCGGGAATGCACTAGTACCAGAGGATTTCCACTGCCTTTTGAGCCGTGACGGAACGAACGCTCATGCACAGACACTTGAAGAAGAACGGAAAAGTCTTTCATGTTTCGACATTCAAACTTCATAGACTTTTTTTGGTGTCCAGCGTTATTGTAAGGAAGGAAGGACAGAAACATCGCGCTCTGCTCCAAGATCAGACTGATGCGCTCCTTAGTCATCTCAGTGTTCTTGTATGCCTGCGAGTCATGGACCCTCACAGCAGACCTTGAAAGGAGGATACAAGCCACTGAAATGAGATGTTTTCGAAGGCTGCTTGGCATCTCATACAGAGATCACCTCTCAAACGAGGAAGTGGGAAGCAGAATCAGGCAAGCCATCGGGCCCTATGAAGACTTATTAGCCATTGTGAGAAAACGCAAACTGAAGTGGTATGGGCATGTCACACGTTCAGCAGGGCTTGCCAAAACAATCCTGCAAGGCACTGTGCAAGGAGGACGAAGGAGAGGAAGACAGAGGAAAAGATGGGAGGACAATATCTCAGAGTGGACAGGACTGAAGCTGGGCGATACGCTGAGAATGGCAGAGAACAGAGAGGAATGGAGGGAGCTGGTTGCCAAGTCATGAGTGGTGCCCCAACGGTCGGCAAGACTACGGGATATAGATAGATAGATAGATAGTTATTGTAAGACTTCACACTAAGAACATTTATAAGGAGACACTGCAATCTCTTAACCCTGTACTGCTTGGAGTAGGTCGGTTTAACTGCCGGGCCCGGCAAGGCGAACGCTACCCCGCTGCAAGAGACATAAACCCTCATGAGCCCCCGCTTTCGCGGGGGCTCAAGAGGGTTTATGTCTCTTGTTAGTCATGTGTCAGTCTCTTGTTAGTCCTATACTTTTAATGCCTATGTTCGGTCACATTTACAACAGTGTTCTTCTCGCGAATGTCGGTCAGTGGGCAATCGCGTCAGACGTGCAATTCGTAATCAATGGCAGCGATGGGCCGGTTAGGTTCTAATTTCCAAAATTTACAAGTTGACCTCTGACGACATAACGACCGTGATATCTAGTTCTAGGATACTGTCACACTAGCCTGGCAGTTCTGAGCTGCAAGCTACTCTGGCACAACACTTGAGTAGAGATTATCTCCAAATTAGATGTATGCCAATCATTCAGGAAAACGTACCAAGTAGGTAGGAAAAAAAAAAGGCATTGATAAGGGAGAGAACTGTGCATTATTGACCAGAGATCATTGCCGATCTCGCTGGTCTAGGGAAAACATGATTGTGGTGTGTGTGGTGTGCGTGGTGTGTGTGTTTGTGTGTGTGTGTGTGTGTGTGTGTGTGTGTGTGTGTGTGTGTGTGTGTGTGTAAATTTAGATCTAGGTTCCCTTTTGGGGGTCTAGATTGTATTGGCCTTGGCGACCTTATCAGCAGTGACTAATGGGTCCATTTTCGGACATTTGACCATACATTCTCTGAAAACCTTTCTCCGTCTGTGTACTGACCAAGTGGGTCAGCCGGTTCAAACTTTCCAATTTGAGATTGTGCTCAGGAATCAACAGAAAAGTGCACTATGTAATAACGAGGACGAGAGATTATGATACTGACAGAAATAGTGTTGTACCCGCATGCTTCGCAACAGACGCCCTTCTCTGTCCGAGAACACTGCCTCTCACTCGATACCATTAATTTCGGAGTAGTGACTGTGATGATCTTGACGCCTCCAGGCTCCAGGGTAGTGCCTGATAAGCTTGGCGCCTGCAGGCGCCAAGCTTATCAGACGCTACCCTGGAGCTGTCACGGTTGTTAGAATTGCAAGACATCGCAAGGGCCATGCCACGGACGAAATTCGATTACCCATCGGTCAAGTGCAAACCCACACACCGCTCGCTTGCACAAGGAAATGGATACGTATAAAGACACACAGACATGCCAGACCAACTCCTTACGTCTTCCTCTCTCCGAGAACATAAATGTAAATCGTTAGACCCTCGCAAATTCTTTACAGGTCGAGATTAACAAAAGACTCAAAAGAAACTGCCCTGCAACTGAAGGTGTTAAACGGTAGTTATGGAACTTTCTGCAGATGGAATGTGGTGACTAAAAGAATATTATTATGTATTCATATTAACCCTTTCTCTCGCGAGCCAAGATGGCTCATCGCTTAAGAATCGTCCGCATAATACAACCTACAAATCGTGGGAGATCGACCGAGCGCAATGAGGTAGTCGAACCCGGAGCTGTACAGTGTAAGACACAACTTGAAGCATAACACATGTTGACTAAACCATCTCAATGCCCGATTAGGACACACTATAATATTGCTCTAAATATTCAAGAACCACTCTGAAAAATGAGAATAATTTCAAATAAGCGCAATTTTGTCAAATTTTAATTAATTGTTTGTATTGGAATTTTTGACAAGACTGCAGACACTGTGACTTTACAGTTTTAGTCTACAGCCTAACAAAAACAAACAAACAAAAAAAATATTCACGACAATAATCTTCAAATTTGACAGAGTTGTAGGCTACTTATTTGAATTTACCCCCTTCATTGCCGAGAAAAAAGTGATCAGGATCCAACTGCAAGAGACATAGATCCTCATGAGCCCCCGCGACTGCGGGGGCTCGTGAGGATCTATGCCTCTTGCTGAGGCCAATTTGTATCCATCTTGCTTGGACGGTGTTGGCTTTTGGTCATTGAATGAACCAAGATTTCAGAAACAAAACTGTACGTGCCGTGTATGTTCAGTGGCAGGGGAAGGGTTAAGACCATATTTCAGGGTGTTCCTTAGCTTCTTGTGAGCAGTCAGCATAGACATGTGAAAAAGAAAGTCTGCACTAAGGAAAAAGACAGTAAGACCTTTCTGTGTGTGTCGAAACGCCAGATTTTCATTGTAGAACAATGACAATTTCGGAAGAGAAGTAAACTAGTAAACTAAATGTATGTCAACGTTTGCCGGTAAATGTGAAAACCGATGTGTGAAAGAAAAACCGGTGCATAATCGATGTGTGACTTATTCAGGGTGTTAAAAAACCTCAACAGAACCAACAAACTCTACGCCCCGAGAGCGAGACATGGTTTCCGCCCTGAAAGAGAAAGTCATATTAAAACATGCTAACCGAACCTGTGTGCAAACAGAGACATCGACAACACAGCCTTCGGCACAGCCCTAACAATTCCACGCATACGAGGAGGTAATGGAGCAAAACCCTACAAGCAAGAGGCATAGATTCTCATGAGCCCCAGTGAATGCTGGGGCTCATGAGAATCTATGCCTCTTGCAGATGGAAACTGATGTTTGAGGGACGGTAACAGAGGTAAATGAAACTGAGTACCTGGACCATTTGACTATTCCACACATTGTGTTTACACGTCAAACACAGACATAATATTAGACGCATACCGCGATAACAAAAGTAAAGAATAAAAGCACATTTTTCAATTCCAGGGAACAAAATAATGCTATATCATTTGAACTGATGAAAATGCGGGTTCATTCTACACCTTTTGCGTTTTCTGAATGTAATTCAGAAAACGCAACAAAAAAAAAAAAAAAAGCAAAGAATAAAAACACTCTTTTTTTCAGCCTCGGAGAACAAGAAAAAGGCGTATCATTTTAAATATGTATGCATATATAAAATATGCAAACAAATATAAAGGATATTCAAACATAAGCCGAGGAACGCATACATTATTTTAAAATTCATTGAACAAAATATTCAAAGAAAACACGAATCAGATATATGACGCATTTCGCTAAAATACGATGACGGGCGGTCGGCAGAAATCATCGCGGCAGAAAGCGCTGCCAGCTAAAGGGTTAAATCTAATGACATTAACCTCTTCCCTGCCACTGGACGCAGATTGGGCTTATGAAATCTTTCTTAACTCATTCGAGACGTGCCGCCTCCGGATACGCGGCATAAGCCGCGTATCCGGAAGCGGCGCGTCTCGAATGAATTAATTCAACGCTGTCGAGACCTATGCGCCTAAGGAACCTGTATACAATTACGGTGGTGCCAGGCAAGAGACATAGATCCTCATGAGCCCCCGCAACTGCGGGGGCTGATGAGGACCTACGCCTCATTCAGTTGGATTTTATCTACCTGTTCACGGCAGTAAGGGTGTTAAAAGTATTCCTATTGTCGTATTTAAAAAATATACTCCATTATAAGTAAGCCTATGGTAAAATTGCCTACGTTAAAAGGGGCCAGTAGAAGACACCCATAAACTGTTGGCACGTTAAATAAAACCAGGAAAATAATAACAACAACAACAGCAATAACAACAAAACCCCTAATCACACAATTTCTGTTTTCTGAAATATTGAGAAACAAATGTTTAGTGTCTACTTTGTCTATGATTATTATTCCTGAACAAAACAGACATTGATTTAAAAAAAAAAAAATTCCAGAGAAATTGAAAAAAAGAAAGAAAAAAGTTCACGGGACGAAATATGAATGAGGTAACTGTTGTAACAACTGAAATAGTATCTGCAACTGATGATATGTAGTCATTCATTCATTTTATTCATTTTAATGTCCCTCTGGCACTAAGAGTGATCGGGGACTAGGTAGTCAACGCACTTCTATACATTTATAGGAACTAGGCAGTTAGGCACAAGGCGGGAGAAAGGGACACAACCAATTTTATGACAAGAAGAGAGAAAGTGTTTTAGCGAACAGCACTGTGAAAGTGAGTACAGAGTCGAATAAGTTTGCACATGTTTTAGGTGTTTTTTTTTTTTTATTTATTTTTTATTTTTTTATTTTATGAAATGAGACAAAACAATGCTTAACCCATTCAGCCCTGACGCACTACAGCAGGAGATGGGTCGACCATGATAATTCAAGGGTAGTGCCAGATTAGCTTGGCGCCTGTCGGCGCCAAGCTAATCTGACACTGCCCTTGAATAATCATGGTCGATCTATCTCCTGCAACTGGTGCATAGTCATTAGATGACGCCTTCAAAATTTGGGAAATACGGCTGTCGGGCTGAATGAGTTAAGTTATATATAACAAAAGATGACTATAAAAGTGTTACTCGAAAAAGAACCATTATGAGCTGTGAAAATAACGCCACCTGATTCAAAACCTAAAACTCAAAAATACGTATAAGGGTGGAAACGTCTTATGCGAGTCAAGACAACATTAAGAGCCCGTTGTACAACGGGTTCTTAAAGTTGTCTTGACTCACCTCAGACGTTTCTACCCTTTAATTTGCAATTCATGTGAGGAGGCACACGCAACAGAATTTGTTTGTTCCCCCCCCCCTCCCTCGCCCCCCCCCCCCCCCGCTGTAACTAAAGTAGGAACTCCTCTGCTTAGCAAAGGAGAAAAGAGTAGAAAAAGTCTTTCATTTTACGACAGTCCGTAATTAACTCATTCGAGACGTGTCGCCTCCGGATACGCGGCATAAGCCGCGTACCCGGAGACGGCACGTCTCGAATGCGTTAAACAAGAGATAAGTGAGTGCATCATTATTGCCAGACATAGCAAGAACTCTTCTACATGAGATAGTAACTACTGTTAACCCCTTCAATACTGAACACAATCCAACCGCAAGAGACATAGATGCTCCTCAGCACCCGCAGTTACGCGGGGGCATGAAGATCTCTGCCTCTTGCTGACACCACTTTGAATCTATGTTCCTGGGACCGCTGGGGCAATTTGGCGTTGAATTAACCCAAAAATTAGAAGCAACGCTATATGACACTTTCGCAGCTGTTGATGCAGGACGCCTTAAATGAGTTAAATGAAACCCGGCAAATCAGCATGCACCATTTTCAATACTCACACACGAGTTGTTATTTGTTTTAAGTCTGAAATCATCAGCCGGCACACATTATGTAAAAATACAAATATATTCAACAACTTACCAGAAAACAACGGATAAAATCCTCTCCGATATAATTTGCATCGTGTTTTGTGACACTACATCCAATGGTGAAACTGTGGGATCACAGCGTAAGAAAATCTGTCGCCAACGTTCACATACATTTGGCAGTGGAACACACGGCAGTCATCCGGTCCTATCTGTCACCTTTTGGTTTCTTTCATGTCGACAATCGTTTTGTGTGTCAACAATTAAAACTACAGCAAACGGCACTCTGATGCAGCTCATTCACTGCTAGCAACATAAATGTGTCTTTTTATATGTGGACTTTGTCGCGATAGTTCCGCCAGCGAGGAGATTCACAACAAGGGCCACAGTAAAAAGGTGTTGATAGTCTTCATTGATTGTATTTAACACATTCTGCCCCAGGACCGAAATTCCCAAATTTTGAAGTTGCCGTCTACAGGACTGTATTACTATTCTAGAGACAGATCGAGCATGATAGTTTGAGGGTGGTGCCAGAATAGCTTGGCGCCTGTGGGCGCCAAGCTATTCTGGCACCACCCTTTAACTATCATTCTCGATCCATGTTTTGCTGTTGTGTATCGGTGCTGAATGAATTAATTTAATATTTAATTCCTCCTGTGGGGCTTCTGACATCAGGAATGCTCACCATTTCGACTCAGAATGATACCGTCCATATATTGTTTTACACTTTTAGTCGTAAAAAGCTCTAGCGGCAGCCAAAGGGTTAAAAATGAATGTTTCGGCTGTTACACACTGTTCTCAGAATTATTGTCAAACTTGCTGAGTTTTCATTTCTTCTCCAAATTCGGAACTTTCGTATTGATTCCAAAATTAATTGTCAAACGCTCTTAATAAATCGCACCCTTCTCTATCAAACTGAAGCACTCTGGGGTCGTTCCAGTCTCAGTCACAAGCAAATATAACCAGCGTCTGAAACCAATAAGTGAAACATGTTTGTTTATTTTTCTTGTTCATTTGTTTAACCTATTTAGCCCCGGGACCTTGCAGCAGGAGATGGATTGATCATGATAATTCAAGGGTAGCGCCTGATGAGCTTGGCGCCTGAAGGCGCCAAGCTCATCTGGCGCTACCCTTGAATTATCATGAGCAATCCATCTCCTACAACTGGTACATACTCGTTAGACAACGCCTCCAAAAGTTTGGAAATGCGACCTTGGGGTTAAGAGGGTTAAACAGGACCCAAAACGTGACGTCAACATCAAGTCACGATGTTAGCAGGTCGGATATAAAAAAAACGTCGGCTACAACAACACACTTTCAGAAATCCCTCCAGCACAATCTGTATACAAGTACTTCGCTTATACCGCACTTTGGACATAACAAGCAGAACATCTGGGTCCCCAACAATGTGTTACATCTCAAGTTTAATGTATAGCACATTGTGCCCGAGGTACGAAATACCCACATTTTGGAGTTATCCTCTGCATTACAGTTCAGGATAGTTATTTATTTATTTAGGTTTAACGCCGAGCAGGCAACCATCACACGGCGGATTACAATTCAGGGGACAGATCGACCATGACAGTTAAAGAGTGGTGTCAGAATAGCTTGGCGCCCATAGACGCCAAACTATTCTGGCACCACCCTTTAACTATCATGTTCTATTTGTTTCCTAAACTGGCGAGCTGGGTATCGCTTGTGTTATCGCGATGAGACACTTAACCTATCCAGCCCTAGACAACGCCACAGCAGGATCTATGGATCGACCATGATGTGGTGTGTCGCGGACAGAATGAGTTAAGATAAGCTGTTCTGCAATTTTTGTCGTCTGTAAGGTCCCGGTATCCACAAATACACACAATCACACACATCGAAAACGACAATTTAGCATAGATGTGTCTGTCAACTTGAAGAACACGAAAATAGAAGAAGAAGACAAGAGTTTTGCTGCTCTACAAGCAAGGGTTGACTGCTCCTCAACTATTCACCGTCGATCGATAGCTAAATTCTACACAGACAGACGCAGACAAGTATCCACCCAACTCTGGAACTTTCTCCCGCGAAATGACTGACACTGTGTCGGAGATTCGGAGACGCAGACAGAGAGAGGCGAACCTTTTTGTGTGAAAGATCCAACGGTACAAAGTTTTTTTTGAAGTTGCCAGCTTCAGTGTCATTCGGTGTAAAGTAGTCTTGTGTAATCGCGGCGAGACACTAGACACGCCACAGCAAGACATGTGGATCGACAATGATAGTTCAAGGGTGGTGCCAGAATAGCTAGGCGCCTCTATGTGCCAAGCTATTCTGGCACCACCTTTGAACTATCACGGTCGATTTGTTTTCTAAACTGGCGAGCTGGGTAGCGCTTGTGTTATCGCGATGAGACAGTTAAGCTCTCCAGCCCTAGACAACGCCACGGCAGGATCTATGGATCGACCATGATAGTTCAAGGGTGGTGTCAGAACAGCTTGGCGCCTAGAGGCACCAAGCTATTCTGGCATCACCCTTGAACTATAATGGTCGCTCTGTTTCCTGAACTGTAATATGGTCTTCAGAGGAGAACATCTAATTTTTTTTTTAAAGTTTCGTCTTTAGAATTTAATGTGTTAAATTGTCTTTCCGCTTGTGTCTTAATATTTGATATTGAATATTAGTGCCTATTGGTGTCATGTATATACAGACGTTTTGCCCAAATGATCTTATTCAGAATGAGTTGAAGCATTCGGGTCAGCTGTACAATTCAAATGAGATACGCCTTGTACACCAAAACTGTTGCCGCTAGGGTTTCATGTGAAAGAAAAACAGAAGATAGTGGTAGAAAACCCTTTAAAATAGAAACAAGGAACGACGTTTCGGATCAAAGATCCTTCTTCAGGTGACATGGAAACAAACGTTTGTTTCCATGTCACCTGAAGAAGGATCTTTGATCCGAAACGTCGTTCCTTGTTTCTATTTTAAAGGTTTTTTTTTTACCACTATCTTCTGTTTTTCTTTCGAGATACGCCTTGTACACCAAAACTGTTGTACAGTGGTAAAACCGAGTATATCCATTTTGAGAAAATAGATATCTCAACGTATTACATTGAAATCTGGCTTTGCACGAAAATGGATATTCATACTTTTGCCATTGTAGAGCAGAAAACCTTGACATTTTCCTTATCTGATGTCCCCCATTTCGCTGTTTCAATGTTTCAATCTCCAACCTTCACCCCCCCCCCCCGCTCCCCTCCCCCCAACACACACACACACACACACACACACACACACACACACACACACACACACACACACACACACACACACACACACACACACACACACACACACACACCTCGCACTCGTGTCTATCACACATCGAACTTCCCAGCCAAAAGTTTTGTTCTCTTCGGCAACATGAGCTGAGATGACACCGCTCATTTAGACCGCTCGCACTGACTTTTGTTTGAATGTTCTAGACTGACTCTTGTATTTTCAGACCCAACAAACCTCAGTCATCACAAATGAAAGGATGACCACAGCAGGCAGAAGGTAACAGTGCAATGCAGTAGGCGGGAAATAAGGAAAAGAACTGAGCCCCGATGGACAAGAGATCACGGCTCCAGTTGGCAAATCATTTCCGCTATCTTTGGTCTTAAAGTTTGACGCGTCAAGCCCTGCCATGCTACGACAGGATGTGAATCGACCATGATAGTTCAAGGGTGGCGTCGTAATAGCCTGTGGGCGCCAAGCTATTACAACACCACCCTTGAACTATCATGGATTTGTCCCCAGAACTGACACTAACATCAAAAGATATCTTTAAAATAGGGGGATAATATCATTCTCAGGTCTCTCCCTCAAATACCCCAGGACCTAAACTCACAGACAGTCAAGAAAAGTGGAATGATCATACTAAGACCATCATCCGAATTATCACACAATTACTAACAAAACAAATCTTACGAACTATAAGCTAGGTCCTAACTAACGCAGGAAAAATAGCTGTTTGTCGCAACCGCTAGTATCCGCGTTTAGACCAAAGTTAAATGTCTATCCCAAGTTTCGTGGAGGTAAACGAGGCTTTTCGGGAACACACTTGCGCATGCGCAGAGCACAGGACGTACGTAAGGAGACTGTGTCAGTCGTAAACGTTTCAAACTGTTGTTCGTTGAAGAGCTTCTGTGCGTATTTGAACACTTGAAAAAATGTTGTAAATAAGACACTTTTCCTCCAAACGAGAAACCACTAAGCATTCTAGCATACACGTTTGTGAGAGAAAGTTTAACCCTACCCGGCAGGTAGCCACCGGTACTGTTTAAAGTTCTTTGGATGCATTCACAAAGAGGTTAAAATGTGGGGGTTTTCTTGACCTGTTGTGTTTTTCGTCAATATTGCCAAGAAGTCCCACGCTTTCACCCTTTCACTCCCGAACGCAGCAGACGACATTTATATGCAAGACGCATAGATCCTTATAAGCACCCGCAGTTACGGGGGCTCATGAGGATCTATACCTCTTGCTGACAACATTTTAGCCTATATTCAAGTGCCTTATCCAGACAGGATTCTCCAGCGGTTAATCTGCGAAGGTGCATCTATAGACATGATTTGATATCCGCTGGAAGTCACAGAATGAAAACACCGAGGACGTGTTCTATGTGAGGAGCAACATGAATAAATTCCTCGCAGCCTGAGGCATAACTGGGCTGCAGTAGCACTTGATCTTCTACGCATCCGGCAGCTAACAGTGCCTGTCTGAGATCAGTGCAAGGATCGCATTGTGACACGATTATTAGTATTGTGAAACAGGTCTACGGAGTTGGGTTCTTCTCTGCATTGTACACGCTTGGCAGTCACCTTTTAGGTCTGGATTGCCTGTTAGGGAGAGTCTGATAGCTCGTGCGGGGCAACCCGTGGTCACTTGTTAGGCAGAGTCCAATAAGGACAAACGCTTGGGTAATACGGAAGACGAAACGAACAAAACAAAAAATCAACACAAACTATTGAACGCCAAAAAAATACGATGCCATATCATCGTCGTCTTCATCATCATCATCATGATCAACATCACCACCACCATCACCACCACTACAAGTAAACGTGATCTTCGCTACAGGCTGCTGAAGTACAAACAATTAGCCAAACTTAACCCAGTACCTTGACTGCGCGGTGCTTGGAGCTTCCCTTAGTTATTTTTCTTTCACACCCAGCCCATCTTCAAGAGGCTTAGATTTTCACGAGCCCCCGCAGTTTGCGCGGGGACTCGCGAGGACAGAAGCCTCTTGCTGTTGCATTTTTACGTCAATGTTCTTCGTCACGGCAAAGATGTAGGATTACAGACTATTACAGCTTCCTCAGCGTCAGTGTTGTCTGTTTTGTTTTCATAATTAGCAGTGAAGCAGCCTTTAGGTCTGCACAGACTCCCAGACGTAGACAATTTTTTCAGACTTATCACAGGGTTAGGAAACCGAGTAAATGTCCCTTGCCGGACAAGGGCACTTAACGTCAATAGATGTCTATTGCCATCAATAGGTCTACTGCCGTTATTCGGCAAAAAGCCAATAGGTCCATTTTTTAGAACAGCGAGATTTTCATTGTACAGCAATGAAAATCGCGCTTTCTCAAAAATTGGCATGATGGAACTTGGCCAAATGTCTGCAGTATAAATGCATCATTTTGACGCGCGGAGCAATATATCAGGGGCACATAACTCTAGGTCTTTTTTTCGCCCCGTGGACCTATCGACTAGTTATGGTACGATATATGTAGACGACCTCACAAGAACCAGGCAGTGCTCAATCTTATTAACCTCTTCCTCGCCACTGTACGTACGCCGTACGTACAGTTATGAGTCCGAAATTTTGGTTTATTTAACGAACAAAAGCCAACACCGTCGGAGAAACATGCACAAATTGGTTTATGCAAGAGGCATAGATCCTCATGAGCCCCCGCAGTCGCGGGGGCTCATGAGGGTCTATGTCTCTTGCAGTTGGATTGTTTTCACCTTTTTATTGGCAGTGACGGGGTTAATCCTCCACTGTGGAGGTAGTGACCACCATCCGGTTAAGCGCACGTGTTATATAGAACCTCATAACCCCACTAGGCACTGAGGTTCTGTCCCACTAAGCAAAAAACATCCTTGGGCCGATTCCGCCCGAGGACCATCGCTGATGCCTCTTCCTGGTCGTGTTATGGTGCCGTGTTCTTTGGAAGGTAGAATTTGTTCCTTTTTATACTGACGAGCAAAAGAAATGCCACATTTTCTTGAATCATCGGAAACACTTAAGTAATTCCGATGATTCCCAAAATGTCGCATTTGTTTTGCTCGTCAGTATAGTTCTGAATGAGTGACTTCGCAATCACAGCTTGCAATCAATCACTGGAAGGCTGTGAAGGCTGAGGATCACACTTTCAGACCAAACACACAGCACTCTTTTAGCTGTTAGAAGAGTTGAAGGAATCATCGTGACCAAACGCGCTAATGACAGCCCAAAAAATACACTAGGAGACAGATCGACCATGATAGCTGGTTCAAGAGTTGTGACTGATCAGTTTGACGCCTCCTATCCAGATCATCGACGGTCGATCCGTCAACTGCGACTGGTACTTCTTGATTTATCTCATTCAGCCCCCAAGACCGACGACTGTTCAGGATGTTCTGAAACGATTGCAAGTCAGTTATTGAATACGAATCGGCCATGTTAGTTTCAAGGTGGTTTCCTGGATATCCTGAATATCAGTGGGCGCCAAGATTTTTATTTCAGGTATTACCCTGAATAGACCATGAGAGTTTTAGGGTGGTGACCAAATATCAATATCATGTCACCGGGAAGCACTACCCTTGAACGATCATAGTCGGCCAATCTTCTGTTGTAGGGTTGCAGAACTGAATGAATCTCTCCAAGGTTGGCTTTCCGGTCAGAACTCTTTAATAGTCCACAAGCTAGGAAGGTCTACCGTGCACCCCCCCTCCCCCACCAGTACTCAATAAGATGGGTTTCAAAGTGTTCCTTAGTATGTCCTGAGATGTTTAAGCCATGTTCCCCGAAAATCCTTAGGAACACACCAGAGATATAGCCGATGGCGCAAGGGTACCCCCATTCACGCTCTTCGCAGGTGCTAAAATGAGGTTGAGAAACATTTTCCTCTAAATAAATCAGAATTCATTCCAGAAACCCAAATCAGGCAATAGTATGTCAAGGCACACCTTCTGCATCCTCTGCAAAAAACAGAATGAAAAAATATTGAATCTCTGGCTCACAGTGAAGGTATTTGTGCACCCATTAAACGACCATTTCCGCGAAATCGCAAAAAAAGACAAAAATAATGTGTCAGATGCCTTCAGACATTTTCTATAGCACTGACAGTCCATTTTCAGGTTTATATCATTAAAACAGGATGTCACAATTATTATGAACTTTACTAGGTGATGCTGTGATCCCTGTGAGTGCCACAGTGGTTGATTTTGTATCCCTACCCCCAGTTGTAAAAATACACAAAATTAATTAGAAAAAATTGCTTAAGTTATTCCATTTTATTTTGACCTCTTTTTAACCTATTAAGTTTCAATAATGTGAGCATAAAGTGCAAGAAAATAAGTTAAGTCGTCATCCTTTACAGTACATTTGTGGTGAATGATAACTTTTTCCCATTTAAAATTGCCGAATTGGGAAACGTACGTCATTTCTGGTGCCCTCAGAAATTTTGTATACAACTGATAGGTCTTTGTTAGGTTTTATTGGTTAGGATAGAGTACCACAGTTACTCCCAACCTGATTTTGTGATGCTATGATGCATTTAGGGGCCACAGTGGCTGAATCTGCTGCCCTACCCCCATTTTACCAGTACGCAAAGTAACTCAAAATAATCATAAAAATTGCTTACGTCATACTCCTCTGTTTAAATATTTTTTGTTGCCAGTTTTTTTTTAAAAGTATACATATTGAGCATAACAAGTTGTGATCATTTCATTAATTTCAATGAAACCCATCAATTTAATTGTAACTATTTTTAACTGGCTGGTCTTTTAGGTGATATTTTACTTAGCTTAAGGCAGGTCTAGTAAGGTCTCCCCTTTTCCTTTCATTTATTTTCATCTAGAAATGTGTAAATATGAATGCGTAATAAAGTTTCATGGTTCCTAATAGCCAAAACAATGTTATCAAAAATACTTAGTTTCCACATGTCGACTACGAGATCTCCACTTCCACCTTCTGCAACGTTCAATTTTGTATGGCCGTCTTTAAATCTTATATTGTTCTGGCTGCCAATAAGTGAGCTGTCAAGAGCTAGGCAGCATTTTTTCAGAATTTGGTGTATAGGGGCGTGTCTTCTGGTCAGAACTGCCAGCAGACCGCTTCTGTGTATGGACATGTTTGGAGAATGTGCTAAGGAGACTGATTTTCTACGCCAAATTCGCATAGGGCTGTTTCCGCATGACCCAATCTCACGAGGTGAGTCCAGCAGGGTCTTTACGGTCTGTGAACATTTGTGAAAGTTGTTAAAAAATGACAAGGCTTTTTCAGGGCCCTGGAAAGTCTGTCAATTTCAGTCCTTTTCCTTAAAGTCTGTAAAAGTTTGTACAAAATTACAACGTGCTGGCAGACTTTTGTCTACTTCTTTTTTTTTTCTCCCCCAATTTGTGACTATTCCATTGCGAACGATCATGCTGACGCTTGTTGCAAGTGATCTATATTTAGCTCTGATCATAAAGTGACTGCATGGCCTTTCTGCCGAACATTCTGATTGGTTGTTTACGCTTCTACCGAAGTCCGCCATTCGCTAAGCGTTCTTTTATTTTGGTATCTCTTCATGCATTAGGCACGGAAGCTTCAAATAATTGCTGATACAGAGTGATCTGATTAAAGTGTGTAAACCTTCAGGCTTCATTTTGGGTTTGTGAAACGTTCCTGCTTTTCTGTACGGACCCAGTCCAGAGTAAGCAGTGCGTAGATGAAAGATGGTGGCCTGGCTCTCCCTGTTCAGCTTGTTGATGTCATCTGCCCACAGGCTGCAGCCGCCATTCTGCTGTTGCCAATCACTTTGTTGTTGTAGTGTCTCCATTCCCAGCTAGTCCAGAATGCACTGGAATCCACTGCAGCACTATTTTGTGGACAGGGCATCCAGTCTATCTTGAAGCTTCCTGGTGAGATCAGTGGATCAAGCTGCCGCCTTTCGCTAGCTAGTGCTCTGCTGCTGTGTTGAGCACCTGCAGATCTGTACGATAGTTGGAGCTGCTGCCACCAGCTGGTAAGGAGAGGGAGGTAGTAGTGCGGTCTGCACAACAGATGTACACACCACTTCCTTCATTCCGCACGGCATCTTATGTGGTATCACAGCTGCTGTGAGGGTAGCGCTTGTGCACAACCTCCAGCAAGATGGCTTTAAGCAGTGCCGCGACCTTTGGTAAAGAGTCCTGGAACATTGTTTATGTTGTCTTGAAGGCTCTTACGAGATGTCCAGGTATCTGAAGGGAGCTGTTCACACATCTTTGGGCTTGGTTCCAGGACGTCAGTGTTAGCCCTTTGCAGGACCTTCAGTTGGCGGTTCAGATTTGGGCGGTTCAGATTTGGACATTTCTGACGGTTCTTGGTCTGCTCCTGTAGTCTCCCATGCTGTCGGTGTTTAGTAAGTTTCTTCATCGTGTGTGCTGTTCTGTATTCCAGTGGCTCCAATGTCCTCCATTTCCTAAATTGGGGTACTCCAGATGGCTCTAAGAATGTCACTGCATCATGAGAATGATCCATGTTCTGCATCTTGTCAAGCCTGGCTTTTTGGGTTTTGCAGGCAGTGTTTCATGTTGTCGATGTATCTTGGTACCGCACAACTGGTCTGACCGAGCAGGTGTTTGCTTGTGCCAGGATGCTGTAATTTGAGCCAATGTGGTCCCCACCAGTTTCTTCATCAGAGCCCCCTTTTTTTTTTTTTGCAGCTCTAGCTTCCATGGCTTCAATATGAGGCCTCCACGTGAATCCAGTAATTTATTTGTTGCCAGTAAAGTTGGCCTGTCTGTCTTTGGTACTCGAAGGTCTCCAGTTTTGAGGTGACCTCTTCCGTCTGATTGAAAGAGATGGTCTAGCTCAGTTTGAGTGGCCTCTTTCAGTCCAGCTGCTGACTCTATTGGCAACATCCTGGATTCTGGAGGATGCTATTTCTTTATGTTTTCTGGAGGATGCTATTTCTTTATGTTCTGCTGCGCTCCACACTGCAAAGTCATCCGCATGGAGGATGTTCGAGACGAACCTTGGTACTGTTGTACTGATGTCATTAATGTAGACCAAAAACAGCATCAGACACAACATCTCCCTGAGGTACACCTTCCCCGAGTTTGACAAGAGTGCTGAATGTGCAGACGATAGAAGCTTCAGCGGGAGCCCCTGTTAAGCATGCCTTAAATAAAAAAATTACAATTAAATTGATGGGTCACATTGAAATTAATGAAATGATCACAAATGTTTATGCTCAATATGCATATTTTGTTAAGAAAACTGGCAACAAACATATTTAATCAGAGGAGCAATTGTTATGATCATTTTTCGTTCCTTTGCGTACAGGTAAAATGGGGGTAGGGCAGCAGATTCAGTCACTGTGGCCCCTAAATGCATCACAGCATCATAAAATCAGGTTGGGAGTAACTGTGGTACTCTTTCCTAAACAATAAAACCTAAAAAAGACCTATCAGTTGTATACAAAATTTCTGAGGGCATCAGAAACAACGTACGTTTCACAATTCGGCAATTTTAAATGGGAAAAAGCTATCATTCACCACGAACATACCGTAAAGGATGCCGACTTTCCTTATTTTCTTGCACTTTATGCTCACATTATTCAAACTTAATAGGTAAAGAGAGGTCAAAATAAAATGGAATAACTTAAGCAATTTTTTCTAATTAATTTTGTGTATTTTTAAACTTGGGGGTAGGGATACAAAATCAACCACTGTGGCACTCACAGTAATCACAGCATCACATAGTCAAGTTTATAATAATTGTGACATCCTGTTTTAATGATGTAAACCTGAAAATGGACTGTCAGTGCCATAGAAAATGTCTGAAGGCATCTGACACATTATTTGTTTCTTTTTTTGCGATTTCGCGGAAATGGTCGTTTAATGGGTGCACAAATACCTTCACTGTGAGCCAGAGATTCAATATTTTTTCATTCTGTTTTTTGCAGAGGATGCAGAAGGTGTGCCTTGACATAATATTGCCCGATTTGGGTTTCTGGAATGAATTCTGATTTATTTAGAGGAAAATGTTTCTCAACCTCATTTTAGCACCTGCGAAGAGCGTGAATGGGGGTACCCTTGCGCCATCGGCTATATCTCTGGTGTGTTCCTAAGGATTTTCGGGGAACATGGCTTAAACATCTCAGGACATACTAAGGAACACTTTGAAACCCATCTTATTGAGTACTGGGGGGGGGGGGGGGGGGGGGGGGGTGCACGGTAGACCTTCCTAGCTTATGGACTATTAACCGTTTGGCTGTAGGTAGCCTGGAGGAATCACCTCGATCAAAACCGCTACCGACAGCCAAAGGGTTAACTCATTCGCGACGAACCGCATCCGGATACCCGGCTGTATGCCCCGTACCCGAATGCGGCTCGCCACGAATGTAACAATGCCCCACTGACTGAAACATAATTATAGTTTATCCACGGAGGGTAGCAGAAGGAATCCAAAAGTGGATTGCAGCCTACGGGTCCAAAGACCTTCCATCTACCAAAAAAAAAAAAAAAAAAAAAAAAAAAAAACAACAAAAAAAACCCCAACAACAATCAGACCAGTGCCTTATGAGCAAGCTGGAGATCCTCATAAGCCTGAATGCCCATTCTCCTGCATCAGAGGGAATCAGTATAAAGTCAGCCTCCGCAGCTGCTTCGCATAGTGCTATGTTTAGGATTGGAATAGAAGTTAACCCAAATAACCCCACGGCCGGATTTCCAAAATTATTATGGTGCTACTATGTACAAGTTGGAAGAGATGGATTGATCATGATATTTCAAGGGCAGTGCCAGATGAGCTTGGCGCCTGAAGGCGCCAAGCTCATCTGGCGCTACCCTTGAATTATCATGGTTAGTTCATCTCCTGCTGTCGAGCGTTTGGGCTAATTCGTTAATCCTAAATCAGCATTACGTCAATGAGACTTAAGGGGATGGTTGACGCCGCTGAATATTTGAAATCCGTGCACTATTTTACCTACTTCTGATTTATGGCCCTTACTGTTGCAGGGGTGGGGTTTAGAAAATATGAAAAGAAGTTTAATCATAAAAATACACACACCCCAGATTCAGTATTTCTACGTCCATATGTTATCGTCACGTGCAACAACACATAGCACGGCAGCGTGTGTACACGTCACTTCCGGCCGCGTCTGGAACGAGGCGATACCTGCTGACCAAACACCACCCACCCACCCAGTTCACCAACCCCAGACTCTCGTTTACTGTGACGTATTTCCGGAAGAGAAAAAATGGGACGGAACTCTCAAATCACCAATAAAAGGCACGAAAGAGCGATCATCAAGGGGAGGCAGACCCCCTATAATTGCATCATCACTGCGCCAGAACGGCAGGGTGTCGGCGCTTTTTCTCACAAACACCCTGGCTTTCTATCAACATTTGGGCAGCAGTGATCAGTCATAGAATTGATACCAACTCCCCTCGCTCTCTCTTTGTGAGAAGCACAGATGCGTATAGGTAAAAGAGAGGGTGGGACGGGGAGGGGGGTGAGGGGTCGGGCTGGGGCTTGGGGCAAAACTAGTCAAAGGATTAACCCATTAAGCCCCAACAGCAAAACAGCAGGAGATCGATTGACCATGCTAATTCAAGGTAAGAGACAGATTGGCTTGGCGCCTCACGGCGCCAAGCCAATGGGCACTACCCTTGAATTATCATGGCCAATCTATCTCCTGCAACTGGTACGCATGAGTTAGGTAACACCTCCAAGATGTGGGGCATGTGGCCATGGGACGAAATGGGTTAACATAAACTCGGATTTCTTCTCGGTCTGAGGATGCAGGATGTACATCTGTGTATTGGTTTGTAATTTTAAACCTAATGGCTCGCGGCAGCACCTATTTGTAGTTAAAATGTTCTCAAAACTAAACGCATAGCCACAGCTTTCAGATAAACGCAACAGCAGCAGCAGCAGCAGCAGCAGCAGCAACAACAACAACAACAAACAGCAACATGAGAGATTAAGTCTCTTGCACCTGTGTAAAGTTCGTCTTGCACCGGCAGTTAACCCATATCATACTGAGACTAAAAGCTTCAAATTTGTACACTGCCATAATTATGCAAGCTAAATTATAGTACTTACAGATAAGGATATAGACCACGGCTGTAGTTCAAGGGTGGTGCCAGAATAGCTTGGCGCCTACAGGCGCCAAGCTATTCTGGCACTACCCTTGAACTATTTTAGTCCAACTTATTTGACACACTGGTGTATTCCGAATGATAAGGGTTAAGGGTTTGACCCCTTTACTGCCAGTGATGGCAGACCGAGCTTCTGAAGTCTTTGCTAGTTCAATGAAAGGAGCTCAGGCCTTCCAAGGAACATAGATATAAAGTTGCGTCAGCAAGAGGCATAGATCCTCATGAGCCCCCGCAACTGCGGGGGCTCATGAGGATCTATGTCTCTAGCAGATGGGTAGTGTTTCTCGCCAGGGAAGGGGTTTACATTCCGTCTTCCAGGTGGTTCAGTTAACCGTTTGGCTGTCGGAAACGTTTTTCGTCGCCATGATTTCTGCAAGTATCGTCCAGACAAAAACCGCTGCCGATAGACACAGGGTTAAGAGTGTCTTCGAGGAAACAGACTATATCACACATTTTTTTGTTTGTTTCCGACAACTTCGGCTCATGGGGATCTATGCCCACATGAACTGGTCTAAATGGAATGCAAGTTACGGGTGTCGTGAAAGAAACAGGCTATGCACCGCCGGGTGTGTTTCGTATTTCTGCCAAAACGGCGAAACATTTTCTACAACATGAATGAAAGGTGTGGTGAGACAGACGCCGTTTCATTGATGTCTGCCTGCCTCCCTCCCTCCCTTCCCCTACCCTCTCTCTCTCTCTCTCTCTCTCTCTCTCTCTCTCTCTCTCACACACACACACACATACACACTCGCACACACACACACACACATACATACACGCACACGAAATCACACGCATACAGGAACGCCCTCTCAGCCTGCGCTTCTGTACGTGTATATGTACTTTGGTGCATGCTTACACACAGTCTGATCTATGTTAATGACTTGTGGCTGTATTTTGTACTATACCAATGTTGCAAATGAAATGCGTTTCATTATAACGAACTAACACAAACTGTCTATCAAATCACCTTATTGAGAGTACAACGTCACCTGTTGTCTTATCTATTGTGTTAATGACCTCTTAACTTTTTTTCATAGTTGCTCTACTGTAATATAGTTGAGTAAATAAAAGTTATCTTTGAATAAAATACAAATAAGAAAAATATGATGTCAGATGGAAACAGGAAAAAATGAAGGGAAAAAAAAAAAAGAAAAAAAGAAAGAAAGGATACTTTCTAACTAGGGCATTTGTCGCCCATATTGACTGACTCCCCTCTTCTCTGAGAGAGAGAGAGAGAGAGAGAGAGAGAGAGAGAGAGAGAGAGAGAGAGAGAGAGAGAGAGAGAGAGAGAGAGAGAGAGAGAGAGAGAGAGAGAGAGAGAGAGAGAAGAGAGAGAGAGAGAGAGAGAGAGAGAGAGAGAGAGAGAGAGAGAGAGAGAGAGAGAGAGAGAGAGAGAGAGAGAGAGAGAGAGAGAGAGTCGACTTAAAAGTCGTTTCAGACGGGAAGCCAGGACGACTAAAAAAAAAGAAATTGTCTATTACCTTCCTGAAATCATTCAGTCTTTTGCTGTAAACCCATTTTCTTCTCCTTCTAAGGAAGAAACAGATAAATATCGTTGCACATACCACCAAAAGGGCATTGCCGTTCGCAGCCTGACGATTTTAAAAGGATTATTATAAAAACAGCTGCAAGTTTTTCACTGCGGGATCGTCAAAGTAAAGAGGAAAATCAAGGAAGCCAAGGGAGCTAATCGCTTGTTTCTATTCGCAAATTACCGTCCCTGACGGCCGTTTTGAAAACGGCAGTTTCTCGCTTGAATTACGTCAGCAATATCCGAGAGATCTATGGAGTTGGAAACATCAAAAGTCGCTCCAGTCTCATTACGTTCTAAAACACTTCTGCAAAAGGCATAGATTCTCATATGTCCCTGCATCCGCAGGGGTTCATGAAAATATCTGCCATTTGCGAAAGCAGGCAGTTACAGGTTTTGTTGATTAACATCTGTGCCTGGAACATAAAAAGTCGTCTGGATCATCAAAAATGTTTGGAGTCTCATTACGTTCAGATCATAGAGCGCGCCTTGAACACACTTCCTGCTAAAACGATGCCAGGCTTTGCGTGCGTTAGGGTCTGGAGTGTAGTGCAAAAATTTCTCTCTCTCTCTCTCTCTCTCTCTCTCTCTCTCTCTCTCTCTCTCTCTCTCTCTCTCTCTCTCTCTCTCTCTCTCTCTCTCTCTCTCTCTCTCTCTCTCTCTCTCTCCCCCCCAAAAAAAAAAAGAAAAAAAAAAAAAAAAGAAGCTGCATACGTATCTGCGTCAATACGCCGGCCCTTTGAAAACCAAAACCAAACCAAAACCAAAACCAAACCAATCCAAACCAAAATCAAACTAAACCAAACAAAAAGCAAACTTTCATTCATTCATTCTCTCTCTTGGCTTGACTTCGCGAACGAAGATTTTATAGGAGTTGCCCACGACGTCTGCAGGCTTGTTCGTGGCTGCGGAGGCCAATCCGAGACAGGCAGGTTCGACCGCAGTGGCTGCAGGGGAAGGTATGGCCAGGGTTCTGAGCTGCGGCATCTCTGTTTTTTCTCCTGAGCCGCTTGTCCTTAAGGCTAGCTCTGCGAGAGTCCTCAAAGGAGACAGCTGCCTTGTAAATGGTGGAGCGCCAGGTGTCACGGTCCGCAGCAAGCGAAGACCACTGGTGGTGGTCGATTTGGCAGGCACTAAGTGACTTCTTGAGACAGTCTTTGTATCTCTTCTTTGGTGCCCCTCTGTCACGGTGTCCAGTAGCAAGCTCGCCGAACAGGGTGATCTTTGGTGGGCGATGATCCTCCATCCTGGAGACATGCCCCGCCCAGCGGAGCTGTGTCCGCAGCAGCAAAGCCTCGATGCTCACAGTTTCGGCCTGTTCAAGGACCTCGACGTTGGTGACATAGTCACTCCAGTGAATGCCCAGGATGGTACGCAGGCAGCGCTGGTGGAAGCGTTCGAGGAGTCGTAGTTGGCTGCGGTAGAGGGCCCAGGACTCGGAACCATACAGCAGGGTGGTGAGGACCACAGCTCTGTACACGCTGATCTTGGTGCCTGTTTTCAGCTGTTGATTGTGCCACACCCGCTTGAAAAGTCGCCCGAAAGCGCTGTTCGCTTTTGCCAGCCAACCCAAAGTTCCTCAACATGATTGTCCAGCTACACGAGGACCAGCAAGGCCAGGTCAGACTCAACAATGACCTCTCAGAACCATTCCCATTCATTCATTAAAACAAAACAAAAAACCCACCGCAACAACAAGAAAGAATTTCGAAAACCAAACCAAACCAAACAAAATCAAAAACAACAACAACAACAACAACCCCCCCCCCCCAAAAAAAAAAAAAAAAAAAAATAAAAAAAAAAAAAAAATAAGTAAATTAATTAAAATAATAATAATAATAATAAAAAACAACACAAAGGAACATAATACAGAAGCTATTGTGTTAGGTAAACTAAAGAAATGAAAAGAAAACAGAAGCAAAGTAACACATCGGAAACCAAAGCAACTCAACTTACGCAACGCAAAGCAGGGCAAGACAACCCACAGAGAAAATGTGTTTCCCATGATGCAAACTTGGCAGTCTTACAGTATCTGACTACAGCTAAATTTCATTCATTCATAGAGTGCAGACAAATAGTGCAAATAATTGGCTGCATTTATTTCGTCCAAATCACTGAGATATTCAAATTCAAATGGATCAGATGGGTTTCACTCGTTCGTCTACTCATGTATCTAGTACGCAACAAGGTCCTGCGGCCAGTTGCGTGAGTGAGCTTAGTCCTGGGCCAGCCACTAAGCAAGGTGCTCCGCTATGGCTGGGGCAGGGCTAAGCTCAATAATGCAAATGACCTCTGCGCTGTGCGCGGGCCAACGGCGGCTGTAGTCGGCCCGAAAGCCTCTTGCTATTGGGGAAGGTGCGATCCATCGTCAAGACACTTAGATTTTCATGGGCTTCCACAGTTGGCAGGGTCTCTTGCTGGCAGACGAAATCGGTTTCATTTTCATCTTCAGAATGAGGAGAAAAAAATCACCAGGCTTTGTTTTTCGAGTGACTAAGCTTTCTTAACCTCTTCACAGCCAGAGGGGGCAGATTGTGTTTCTGAAATCTGTTAATTTTAAGCCAAAGAGCCCCGTCTGTCCAAGGAACGAGGATTCAAAATCTGGCCAAGCAAGAGGCAAAAAGAACCACATGAGCCCCCGCATCTGCGGGGGCTCATGAGGTTCTTTGCCTCTTGCAAATAGGTACTCGATCGCATTTTCTAGCAAAAAAAAAAAAAGAAAAAAGAGGTTAACTCATTCGAGGCAAGCCTCATCCGGATTGCGCGGCATAAGCCGGGCATCCGGATGCAAGATGGCCGCGAATGAGTTAATGTAGTTTTTAGTAACGTGAGACGGGAGACGGCCCTACGGCCCTATTACAAAAGGCAAAAGACAGGCCCTATAATAATACTCAAGCTATAAGTTGCCAAGACCTTCATTTCCTTAAATGAGCGAAGAGGCAATGCGTTAACTAGATACTACAGATTGCCTACTACTACTACTACTACACAAATTGTCTTACACACTTCCTGCTTTGCTGCCTTTGAGCAGGAAAGCTTTATCACACATGTGTGATATGGCTTGGCTGTATCACACGTGTGCACAGCACTGGTGCATGAACGGCCACGTGTGCACAAAATTGTCTTGTAGAAAGCCTGGTCAACAAAAATCTCACTCTCGTGGTCTTAAAACCTTATCCTACTCGCTTTCGGTCGTAGGATAATGTTTTAAAACCGCTCAATGGAGATTTTCAGTATTACCGAAACACCGACGTAAGAACTTTTATGTTTCAAAACGACGTCGATATCTCACGTGAATTTGATGCAGGAAGCGGTCGGGACGATTTCTACCCCGATTTTTCATTCATGCCGCAGGTGCAACTTTATATGTACACTTAAAAAAAGTAGTTACACTTTTAAGTGCACAGTCTGCATTTCCGCAGGGATTATCTCCTTTTCCAGAGCCAAGCGCGGCGGGAGGCATGTTGACCTTTGTCCAATCGTAGCTGAGTACCATGCCAGGGCCAAGCGCGGTAAGTGTATCGACTTTAAACACTCAAAGGCAGTGCCTGATTAGCTTGGCAGACTAAGTTAAGCCAAGCTAAGGAGACACTACCTTTGAGTGCTCAAGGTCGATCCCTCACTACTGACCAGCTGCACAATGACCATATACTACTAGTACTACTAAACTAATACTACTATACTGTTAGTACTACTTCTACTACAATGTTACGTGGTAGTCATAGTCGTAGTATGATACAATCACACCAGACGCACGCACGTAGTGTTTTTGTAAAGAAACTTCACTCAGCTGCAACTCGTCACACGTGGAGTAACAGTTCCAACAATATTTTATTCTCACGATGTAATCTCAGCACAATGCATCCACACTTTGGTACACTGTCTCATACAATGCATCCACAATTCTGATGCACTGCATCTCACATACAATGCACCAACACTGATACACTGTCTCCTCAACAATGCATCAACACTTTTGACACACTGCGTCTCTCATACAATGTACACACACATATCCTAACACCGTCTTGTATAGTATTACAATCCAGAAAATTCACACAACACAACCAATCGGAAAAGAAAACGTAATCAAAACTCATTAATATTCATGAAAAAGAACACTCTAAATCCGACTACAAATTTTCACTACCATCTAGGCGCATTCGATAAAATGTTGCGAAATGTTACCAACATATGTACTGCACAACTTTGACGTCATATCTGAGGTCACTAGAATAATCGCGCCGCTTCTAGAATTTTCCAGTCTAATGTAACGAAAAGACGCGTCATTTTAGCTACACAACAGAAATCGACCGCTATTCTCCAAGGAAAAGAAAAACGAATCCTACTAAAAAGGTACGTAATTCCTATAAAAAATAACTCAAATGAATATCAGATCTTTCCTATGATCAGCACACACATGCTCTCAAAAGAATAACACAAACACAAACGTAACATACAAGAACAAGAATAAGCGCAAGAACAAAACATCAACAAGAACAAAAACAACAACCAATACTGCAAAAACAACAACTGATACTACAAATACTACTGCTGCTGCTGCAACGACAACAACAATTACTACTACTACTGCTGCTACTAATACTGAGGGTTTATACTCTAAATTTAACCCATATAACACCATACGCGCATTTCCCACATTTGGGAGGTGTTACCTGACGACCATGTACTAGTTGCAGGTGATAGATCAACCATGATAATTCAAGGGTGGTGTCAGATGAGCTTGGCTCTTTCAGGTCCCAAGCTCATCTGGCGCTACCCTTGCATTATCATGGTCGATCCATCTCCTGTTGTAAGGTGTTGGGGCTGAATGGGATAATGTGGTTAGTATTGGCTGTGGGAGTGAAAGTGTGCGAAGCAGGTCAGGGTGATGTCATGTCTTATGAAAAACGTCATGCTGCGAGGGGTTTGACATCAAACGAACCTTAAAGTGACCTCCCCTCCCCTCCTCCTCCAACACCCCCTCATTATTTTTGTCGGGGACATGCCGACGTTACCAACAGTGTGCTGGTCTGTGCTTTTGGACCTTACGGCTGGAAGCCGTAAGGTTCAAAGTCACAGGCCAGCACACAAACCACTCACACACACAAAACAGAAGTCATGCAGCTATTTTAAACTGTCAGAGGCGTAGATGTTCATGAGCTAATGCAGCTGCAGGGATACATGAGGATTATAATACTGCCTGCTGCAGAACGTGGCCAATTTGCATCCTTATTTTGAGGAAGTCAGTGGGTTTAGCCAGAATGAAACGGGCGGGTAACATTTTATTTTATTTTTTTAAAAGAGTTTTATTCCGTGCTTGTATTTTTAAACCCTTGTAACTTCCTCTGCTTAAGGAGAACAGAGGTATTCAAACGGGTCTAGTTACCAGCTTTTGTGTGGCCCTAACCACAATCCTGCCTTTGCAGAGGCAAAAACAGCAAGTCCAGTTTTGTGAAAAGCGAGATTTCCATTGCTTATCAATGAAAATCTCGCTTTCCACAAAAATGTATTTACTGGCTTTTCCTTTCACGGGGAGCTGGGTGGCTCGGTGGTAGAGCGTTCGACACTTGTCTGAAAGGTCGTGGGTTCGAACCCAGTCAAAATTTGTACAGATCTCTTTTTGGTGCCCCGTCTTTGAAATCACTTTCGTGGTGGACAAAAGACGTTAAGCCCTAAACGTTTTTTTTTCCGTTCACAGAGCAGAAACGTTCCTTCCTCTATATGCATCCTGTATTTACCGTCATTCCTACGCCTGCATATGACGTAACATGTTTTAATGAACCACGTCAACAGGAAGTACTCATGAGAATCTATACCTTTTGCACTGAGATGGCCTGGGACAAAGTAGAGGCATTTCTCTGGTCTGGAAGGCAAAAGATTCTAAATCCGTTTTTGTGAAAATCGAAATTTTCATTGCTTTGAACTGAAAATTTCGCTTTTCACAAAAAAGGGATCTCACTGTCTTCTGACTTCGAGAAACAAGTTGTCTGCATGACCATAAGTTTGCGTACAGGATCATCTCCTATCAAAATAATTGCCTTGAATTCGCAAGGTTTCGGTACTGATCATTTATATCCAACTGTCCCTAAGACATCTGCATCAGGTCTACGCCACAAAACGTCAGCGAATCGCATACGAAGACTAGAGGGACAAACGCAACCTTCACGGTATTCACTGCCCTTACTATTTTTCGCTCCATGGCCATGCAAAAATAATATTAATGAACCCTTTGGCTGTCGGTAGCGGTTTTTGTCGCGATGATTTAAATCAGGAATCATCGCGACAAAATACGCTACCGACAGCCGAAGGGTTAATTGACGCGAGAAAAGATTGCGAGATATTATAACTGAAAACAAGATGGGATGAACCATAACCCACATAGTCTCTTCTATATGAGAGCTGTCTTCGCTGTCAGGGGTCTACCTTTTGTCTTTGACTTGATTCTGATGTTCAAATATCTCCTTCTGAAAAAGCCTTGCAGATGTGCCAATGCGTTATTGTGAACTCTATAAGGGGCGCGCGCAGTGCATATGCGTCATTGGTTTGTCAAACGTCATATGTCATGACGTATTTTTTTTGTTTTTACGTAATTTTATATTTAACATGATATGAGATTCGTGTTCGCTTTAAGACTTGGGAAAATAGTGATAAAACTAGAATTTCACGGTACAATTTCACTCTTGCTATAATTTGTGTGAAATCAGATTGACTTTACCTTGATACATGCTATACTTATTACACCTACATTTTCTTCTGAAAGCGCGTCAATGTGCGTGTATGCGTGTGCGTGCGTGCATGCGCGCGCTGCAAACATCCTCAAGAGGTATAGATGTTCATGCACCCTCCGGGCACTTGATGATCTATGCCTCTTGGAAATGAGCGAATATGTGTCATTGGTTTGTCAAACGACATTTGTCATGACGTATTTTTTATTGTTTTTACGTAATTTTATATTTAACGTGATATGAGTTTCGCTTTCGATCCAAGACTTGTGAAAATGGTGACAAAACTAGAATTTCACGGTACAATTTCACTCTTGCTATAATTTGCGAGAAATCGGATGTTATACTAAGTACACCTGCATGCTCTTCTGAAAGCGCGTCGATGTGTGTGTGTGTGCGTGAGTACATGCGTGCGATTCAAACATCCTCATGAGGCATATATGTTCATGCGTCCTCCGGGCACATGAGGATATATGCCTCTTGAAGATGCGCGCATATGTGTGAGAAAGAGCCAGCGAGCGAGCGAGCGAGAGAGAGAGAGAGAGAGAGAGAGAGAGAGAGAGAGAGAGAGAGAGAGAGAGAGAGAGAGAGAGAGAGAGAGAGAGAGAGAGAGAGAGAGAGAGAGAGAGAGAGAGAGAGAGAGAGAGAATTACGTCATATGTCTGCGTGGTGACGGAGTTGGGTTTTTTACGTCACCGGCACTGTCTGACTTTCTATAGAAGTCAAGGTATTTTACTGTTTTAATTATTTTCTGAAAATAAATAATTTTTACTAAAGAAGTTGAAAGGATACAAAGCTGGCTAACGAACTCATCCAATGCCTTTCTCCAAACTAGTTATATGCAAATGTTCAAGTAAATATGACAAAAATTATGGACTCTAATCTGGGTCAACTGACTTCCTATAAACGGTTGTTTATGTCTTCAATGAGACATTCAATTACAATATGCTCGGAGGCTCCCTTAGCCACCTACTTAAGAAAGTATTTCCACAAGTTTTAAGCTTGTGTGTAGAGAAATATCGGGGATTCTCTTGTTTACATGCATACGCACACACATACATACGCACATACATACATACATACGCTTCGCGCCAAATGGGCGTTCAGCAGTGCTGTTAGCGTAACTAGACATGACGTAATTTTTATCTTGTTACTTCAATTGTTAGAGGTTTAGCCTGCCCGCTTTTGACATCATGGACTTGCTATTAAATTCGCCTCACCGCGACCCGTGCTAAAAAGTCCCTTATATAAATAGATTTTGAGCCCGCAAAAACGCCGACGAAAAGGACCTAGCCCACCCGACCCCCCAGACATCCAGCCGGCAGAGACCGACCTACCCATCAGCTGTGACAGACCCAGCCAGGAAGAGATCAGAAGAGCAGTGGCATTTTTGAAGAACGGCAAAGCAGCAGGCCCAGATGGCATCCCAGCCGGAGTCTCTGAAAGCAGACCTAGAGACAACAGTGGAGATGCTGTACCCACTGTTTGGAAAGATCTGGGAAGAGGAGGTGATGCCGGCTGACTGGAAGGAGGGGTACCTAATCAAGCTTCCCAAGAAAGGCGACCTCAGCAAGTGTTCCAACTACAGAGGAATCACCTTGCTGTCAGTACAAGGAAAGGTCTTCAACAGGATCATCCTGGAGAGAATGAAGAGCTCCGTTGACCCCCAGCTGAGAGACCAGCAAGCAGGATTCAGGAAGAACCGATCATGTACAGACCAGATCGCCACTCTCCGCATCATCGTGGAACAGTCTCTGGAGTGGAGCTCCCCGCTGTACGTCAACTTTGTGGATTATGAGAAAGCATTTGACAGTGTGGACCGAGAGACTCTGTGGAAACTCCTACGACACTACGGTGTACCCACAAAGCTCGTCCGCCTGAACAAGAGCAGCTACGATGGCATGACATGTCGCGTGATCCACGAAGGTCAGTTCACCAGGGAGCTCCAGGTCAGAACTGTCGTCAGGCAGGGGTGTCTGCTGTCTCCGTTCCTCTTCCTATTGGCCATAGACTGGGTCATGAAGATGACCACAGAGCACAGACGAAGTGGAATACAGTGGACACTGTGGACACAGCTTGACGACCTCGATTTTGCAGACGACTTGGCATTACTGTCCCACACTTATCAACAAATGCAGGACAAGACCACGAGGCTTGCTGACATCTCGTCCCAAGTGGGCCTCACCATTCACAAACAGAAAACAAAGACAATGAGGCTGAACGCAACCAGGGAAGAACCAGTCTTGCTTGCTGGCACCCCGTTGGAGGAGGTGGAGTCCTTCACCTATCTCGGGAGCATCATAGACAAAAAAGGCGGCACTGATGCAGATGTCAGAGCACGAATCGGTAAAGCCAGAGCAGCCTTTCTCCAGCTTAAAAAAGTGTGGAGTTCCAGAGAGCTGTCACAACACACCAAAGTCTGGATTTTCAACTCCAACGTAAAAGCAGTTCTCCTATATGGAGCAGAGACATGGAGATTGACAAAAACCACAGTCAACAGAGTACAGACCTTCATGAACAGTTGCCTTAGAAGAATTTTGAAAATCCACTGGCCAGAGAAGATCAGCAACGTCAGACTCTGGGAGAGAACAGAGCAGATAACAGCAGAGAATGAAATTGGGCGAAGAAGATGGGGATGGATCGGTCACAGTCTGAGAAAGCCAGCTTCCAGTATCACTAGGCAGGCATTGTCATGGAACCCCCAGGGAAAGAGGAAAAGAGGTAGGCCGAGAAACTCCTGGCGTCGAGACCTCCAAGCAGACATCAAGAGACTGGGAACCACCTGGAGTAGAATCGAAGGAGAAGCACAGGACAGGAGTTGCTGGAGGTCTCTCGTCGACGGCCTATACCCGGGTAGGGGTGACAGGCGTAAGTAAGTAAGTAAAGTAATCTGGGTCAACCGACTTCCTATAAACGGTTGTTTATGTCTTCAATAAGACAATTACAATATGCTCGGAGGCTCTCTTAGCCACCCAATTAAGAAAGTATTTCGCCAGGTTTCAAGCTTGTGTGTACAGAAATATCGGAGATTCTCTTGTTTACATACATACGCACATACATACATACATACATACATACATACATACATACATACATACATACATACATACATACACACACACACACACACACACACACACACACACACACACATACATACATACATACATACATACATACATACATACATACATACATACATACATACATACATACATACATACGCACATAAGGCGCTTCGCGCCAAATGTACGTCAGCAGCAAGATTAGCGTAACTAGACATGACGTAATTTTTATCTTGTTACTTCAATTGTTAGAGGTTTAGCCTGCCCGCCTTTGACATCATGGACATGCCATTAAATTCACCCAACCGCGATCCGTCCTAAAAAGTCCCTTCTATAAACAGAAGGGACTTAAAAGTGTGATATTCTGAAAACAATGAGAACTTGAGTAACAACATTTAAAACGATACTATACTAAAGGCTTATTCTCGTGCTGTGCAGTGTGACTCATATTCGACGTCCTTTATAGCAATTTCTGTCATAACAGAGGTATATTACACTGCCTCATTAGCTGATCACAGTTCGACATTGCAACGGAACAGTCAAAATTACGGTGAAGACCGCACAAGCCGTGTCACCACGCGCAATCTTCATTGTAACACGTGTTTGGCAAACTCGTGCGAGTTGTATAAGCGGCCCTTTCAAAGGTCCAAACCTTCCTATCACTTACATCACACGTCGACCGATATGACAACTGAGTCACCTAGTCCTCCTAGAATCTTTTCAGCTGAAGTTCACTGTATACCGAACACTGTGAAATGTGTCTTTGTACCTACGGGTCTTAAATCATCGCCGATTACAAAGATTAGACCTTGTCTTTTGACATACCTGTGTGTCTGCACAATAGTTGAGACCGCTAGTTATGCAAAGACACTTTGTGGAATAGGTTTTTTAAAGTAGCATCTGACCTTTAACCGATGCTCACGTTACACGAATGGCCTGGCCCTCCACCTTGCAGTAGGAATGGAAAAGCGTAAAAATGGACGTAAGCAAGAGGTATAGATCCTCATGAGCCCCCGCTCCTTGCGGGGGCTCATGAGGAGCTAGGCCTTTTGTAGACAGGTTGTTGTTCGATAAGGAGTCTTGTGCAAGTAAATGCATTGCAAGGCTGCCGTTATTTGTCATACAGCAGATTGCCCATTTTTGAGAAGACGAGAATTTCATTGTAATACAGTCTACTCCGCTTATTACAAAAGTCGGATATAGCAACACTTTTTTAAAGGTCCCAACAGCAGTTTTTCAACGTCAATTACTTCGCTCATCACAAACGTCGGATGTAACCAAAAAACAAAAAAATCAAAACAAAAAAAATCACAACAACGACAACAACGAAGGGTCCCCCTTCGATTTGTTATATCAGGAGTTTACTGTATACGCTTTTGCCAGATAACGGCAGAAATGTGTGCTGTTCTGCAATGTTGTACTTGACGGTCTAGAGCCGATAGGTTCACATTCATAAAGCAGCACAAAGTTATCTAAGGTTACATAAGTACAGAACAGACAGTATGTCAGCCAGACCCCAAAAGATGTTTTTTTCCTTCACAATATGACAGCATTTAGAAAATACAACTTTTTACAGGCCAAACTGATAATTATGTCTGAACAAATTCTGTCCAGTATTATTGTGAGACATTGTTGTAAGAACATGTAGGCCTACAGGGAACTGGGGGAAGGGGAAGATGGTGGAGTGATGGTGCTGTTGGAAAGGTAACATTCCCTTCATTTTCACAACCCCACCACCACCACCACCACTCAGTTTTATCTCCCACGCCTACGTACCAGCCGGAGTGTGTTAAACCTCTTCACATTGGCAGTGGACGCAGATCGTATTTTTGAAATCATTGTAAATTCAAAGATCACCACCCGTCAGAGGAATGTAGACACAAAGCGGTTTCAGCAAGAGGTATAGATCCTAATGAGTCCCCGCAATTGCGGGGGCTCATGAGGATCTATACCTCTTAAAGCTGCGTGGCGTTAAACCTCTTTGTCAACACGGTATTAGCGAAGGTTTAGCTTCTCGCTTCATGCAGACTTGAGAATGTTGTGAGAGATCTTTGCACGCTTGTTGGCAATACTGTCTTCAAGTTGCTTGAAAGCGATCTAGACTTAGGCCATGCTTGTCACAACAGTACGGTGGAATTCATCAAAGCTGATTTAATATGCTATGTAAAGCTTATCTGTTGGAGGGGTGGTCAATGTTTTGTGTGCAGAAACAGAGATTTGGGTTTTAAAAAAGTAAATCCACGATAACGATCTAGAACTCGAATCGAAACGGATATTTCATTTTAAAACCTAGACCAAACACATTTTACTGCTAAGAGTGTAAAATGCCCCCCCCCCCCCCAAATAAATAAACAAATAAAATAAATAAAATAAATAAATCAATAAATAAATACAATAAATAAATAAATAAATACAATAAATATCTCAATAACGAAAGAGATGCGCCTAGAAAAGACAAGTACAACACAATTTATTAAACTGTACATAACTTGCACATTGCAGAATACTACAGCTAAATAAACAATTTAGGAGGTTACACAATAAAAACAGCTGAATGCAGGCGCTTTGTAATATCGTTGGCATCAATTTCATACAAATAACAACTAAAATATCTAATAAATTAGAACAAATCATCGACAGAAATTCGAACGACCGTAATCGCAACGGCGCAGACACAAAAGCAAGATAAATCAAAACACAGGTTTAAGCAACAAAAAGGTTACACGCACGCGTTATGTACATACTAATTATGGTACATATTTCATACAAAAATATACCTCGAAAACATGATAAGTAAGACAATAACATCGACCAAAATCCCGAAGCGAAAGCACGTTGCGACATCATTGGTAAAGGTTCAGAGTTGCGTTCCCTGAGGACTGAATGCACTAAGAAGAGGCTCTTTCAAAGGTATCCCTCATACGCATATATCATTACAATTAAATAGAAAATCGTTATACTACGAGTTAGGCTTTGCTAGGGTTTCTTGTCGCCTCTCGGGTCCAATCAGGGAGTTCAGTGTCAAAGGTAAAAGTCGACGGATAAAGCCCTCGACATTTACCTTTGACATTGAACTCCCTGATCGTAAAATAACCATCGGCAAAGTCCGACTCTTAATATAACTAATAATATCATTTATTTCCTCGAAGAACTAAACATACCCAGTGGGTTTTGCAGTGAACAGTTTGAAGTGTGTAATGGACACTTGCCTTTCTTGTAAAGTTGATCCAGGTACCGCCCAAAACATAAAGGGCGGTATTAGAAGGGTTCTGTTTCTATACTCAGTCAAAAAATAAAAGCTGACATGCTACATAGAGAAGGAATCGCCTCGACGATAAGCGCTGCCGCCAGCCACAAATGTATGACTTTATCGTACTTTAGATATTGCAATGCAGATTTAAAAGACTGGGCATCGGCTAATGGTCAGCACTGTATTGTATATCCAACAGATCAAACCCGTCCCATTTGTGATATTTTTCCCTACACAGCCACCTGATTCCTAAATAAACTTTCAAATTATCTGCCACCGGGCCTGCATCAGGAAAATATTACGACAGACCTCCGAGACACACGGCGTAACCTGCATGGTCGTTTCAACTGCGAATGTACATGTATATCGATTATAACTTGATCCCTAGGGTGTCGGTAGAGCTTTTTGTCGCGACGATTCCTGCAAGAATCATCGCGACAAAAAGTGCTACCGACAGCCAAGGAGTTAACGGACTATCTATGAAACACCATCAAGGTTGGTTGGTTGGTTAATTGTGGTTTAACTCATTCAAGGCCAGCCGCATCCGGATGTGCGTCTTACGCCGCGCATCCGGATGCGGCTTGCCGCGAATGAGTTAATGCCACATCACAAGAGTGACTGCAGACGGCCTTAGAAGGTGTTGGGGGACAGGGATAGCTGGGGATCGCTTGTAGAGTATACGTTCTTCGAGCCTGCGCTGTTGACAGCCAAAGAGATAATGCTGAGTAGCTGTAGTGAGACGAGGAATCGTCTGCTTGATAACGTACACCATATTCAATGCATTTCTTTATCCCCTCAGTATATATATTTCTTTCAAAACAATATGTCTGAAGGTATAAATATGACTACGACACGGAACGGTGTGGTACGGCGAGCGAGGCACGAGAGGGCGCTCTAAACCGCGAGGCGCCACGGGTAAAGTAGGGGAGATAATACCTGGGGGATCAGGTAACGGGGTAGACGGCGCTGTCAGCCGGGGGACAACTCTTTCGCACCCTGTCCCCGTCAAGAGGCACTTGAGTAAAGTCGGGTTCAAAACGACCTCACACATTCACACACTCATACCGCAGACTAAACTTTGACGTGAGAGATCCATTGACATTGACAATGCACAGAGAGACCTAAGCGTGGTGAATCAGCAAGAGGCCGGGGATAGATCTTCATGAGCCCCCGCAATGTGGGGATTCATAAGGATCTATTCCTCTTGGAGACGAGTGAGCTGGTCTGCAGTCTGAGCAAACCTTGATTTTGAGTGTTTTTGCAAAGCGATGGTACATGTACTGCCATTAAAGCCAAAGGTCCTCGGACCTTTCGATCCGGCGTTGGTACGCACACAGCTGTGACTGACCGTGCGTCGGTCCTGAGACCTTTTGCTTATCGGATTTCTTATTTAACCCCTTCACTACTGAGAGAAACTTAACAAGATCCAACCGCATGAGACATACTTGCGAGGGCTCATGAGGATATATGCAACTTTTTATCCATGTCTTTTCCGGCGACGGCTAGGGTTCTTTGGAGATGAATAATGATTAGTCTGCGTCAGCTGGCAGTCAAGGGGTTAAAAACTCGATACTTAACAACACTGACCGTCATGTTTCGAAATGAAATCAGAAATTTTCGAAATTTCCCTAAATGACCAGAGGGTTAGCGATCTCCGTCGCAGGGTGTAACTCAACACGCGCATGTGGAAAGTGCATATGCTCTTCTGTGGCAGGATATGTGCAAGGTATATAGGTATTAATTACGTGCAGACAACTCCTCACAAGTTGCGTTTTGCAAATGCTCTGTTACGAGTCAGAAAAACCACATGCTGTAAACATGCAAGTCCTGTGTCACAATTTAACTCGAGTCTCTCCGTAACTCATTCAAGGCGCCAGGTATCAATATCTGCGAAAATGTCGAAGATATCGTCTGAGTTGAAGAAATATCCAACTAACAAAGATACATCTCATTATAACAAAAGATAACTACTATCGTATTTTTGTCTGTATGTCCATTTTGGAAAAGAAAAAGCATTTTAAGCCAAAATTTTAGTCAACTTAGCTAAGCGTTACCTAATAAAGCGCGGGTTTAAAAAAATGCATTTTACACGTTTCACCGTCACCTGTTTGGTCTGGATTTTTCGATTAAGTCGAATTTTCTCATCACTGCCAATTGACGCAGATTGCGTTTCTGAAATCTTCGTAAATTCGACGTCATTGAGACCCAGCCGCCCACGGAAACATAGATTCAAAGCCAGTGGTGTCAGCAAGAGACTTAGATCCTCATGAGCCCCCGCAATTGCGGGGGCTCATGATGATCTAGGCCTCTTGAAGTTGGATCGTATCAATTTAAAAAAAAAACATTCTTCTCCGCACTTAAGGGGTAAAACAGAATCAAGCTACTGTGGGCAAATCTGTCATTAATAGTCCCTGAAGGTACTCACTGCCCTTAGTTACTATCACTTAAAGCCACTTCAGGGTGGGATTCCGGGTATCTATAGTACCCGCAATTATATACACCCACCCGTTGGAAGTATCCACTGCAATGTGTAAATGTTGGTGTGAAACACCCTGACAGCAGATAAGAGCTGGTCGAAATCCAAAACCCAAATCCGGATTCGCTCCCAATACAGACTGGCCAGTCTGGTACTCAGGGAGGTGAGGTAGGTCACGATAGTTCAAGGGTCGTGCCGAATTAGCTTGGCGTCCTTTCGGGCGCAAAGCTAATCCGGTACGACCCTTGAACTATGACGGGCAGTTGACGGTGCGAGGGAAATAGGTAAGAGCTGGACGCCAAACACCCGGCTCTCACAGTGCATACCGCGCTAACCGCGCAACGGTACGCGATGGCTGACATCCCGCACCCAGATGTGTAGACTGGAGACAGATCTGTGGGAAAGGTATCACTTTGCGCCACCGTGGAATTAAAATAAGGACTCGGGAAGGCAGGCTGTTTGTCCTTTTCTCGGCGGTAATCACGAATTTACTCACAAAGCTTTCTCGGCCTTCATAATTTCCGTTGTTCTTCTTCAAATTATCAACGTCTGCTATTAAAAAACGTTCTTAGCATTGAATTAATTACTTACTCTAGCAAAGTCAGGGACCCTCTCCCACTTCACAATCTTGTAAAGATCGACACCATAATTCAGTACTAAATCGTCAACTGTTGTTTCTTCCTCGTAAACGGAAAGTATTGATCAGTGATTCTGTGTGCGTATGATGTACACCGGACACTATCGCAAACTTGGTTTAGTCTAACCAGGGGCAGTACTTTGTAATACGAGTTCATGACTGAAACTGAAATAACATGCGGTTTAGCCAGTCAGCCCCTAAAGTTGAAATGTCTTCCACAAGTTAGATATTGCAGTTTTAGTAAAAAAAATAAAAAGCTAACTGATTCAAATCTATATTGCCTTAGCTAAGGAGGGCAGAGAGAGAGAGAGAGAGAGAGAGAGAGAGAGAGAGAGAGAGAGAGAGAGAGAGAGAGAGAGAGAGAGAGAGAGAGAGAGAGAGAGAGAGAGAGAGAGAGAGAGAGAGAGAGAGAGAGAGATGCAGCCGACGAAACATACACCCTGAACCCGTTATCTGACCCGTGTGATTCCCTCTGAATTATATGAATCGGGTCGATCTCCGTCAGCAAAAGGCAAAGATTGTCATGAGGCCCCTGCGACTGCACGGAAAGACGCCCCTGCATAAGAAACTGCCCTGTAATGTGTAAAGTCACACCAGTAGCACGCGTAGCCCGTATTGTTTTGATATAGCCAGCCGCTTCTCGAACTGACGTCTAATGACGTTCACGTCATCGCAGGTTTTGCGTCAATTTTCACACAGTAATTCGTTTAGCCTTCGCACCGCGACCAAGCCTCGGCAGAACAACCTTTAACTCATTCAGCCCCGACGGACTACGGCAGAAGATAGATCGACCGTGATAATTCAAGGGTAGTGGCAGATTAGCTTGGCACCTTTAGGCGCAAAACTAATCTGGCACTACCCTTGAATTATCATGGTCAAACCATCTCCTGCAACTGGCGCATAGTCGTTAGATGACGCCTTCAGAATTTGGGAACTACGGCCCTGGGGTTGAATGAGTTAAGTAGAACCTTCTAAGTGCGAGAGGAACAAATCGTTATGAGCCTTTGCAGATGATGGGCTCATGGAAATCTGTACCCTTTGTTAGCAGACGTCCGGACTATTTATGCCTGTTTGGTTGAAGTCTACAGTTGAGACTGTAGTAAGTGAATTGTGATACATATCCCTACACACCAAGGCACGTAGACCGTCATACTAATGAACCTCTACAGCAGCAGGGTTTATGACAATTTACTCATCTTTTCTGGCAAGCATTTGGCTCTGTTTCCTTCTCAATCGCTAGACGCAACCTGTAACACGTAGAAAGTGGCTTCGTGATATTATATCCCACACTTCATGTGACAGAGACATATATTATCATGAGCCTACGCAGGAACGGGTGCTCATGACAAAGCCTCTTGAAACGGGCGTCAGTCCATTTACATTCTCAAACGATAACGTCCCTCTGGTTTTAGGTCTAGGTTTAGGACTCGGAAAGCAGACAATTAATTGTGACATAATAAACTAATATTGTTTAGCGTCTTCACCCCTACTGCGGGAAGGTATATCATTCGAACGGTGATTAACTCTCACTGTGAATTTAAGGTTGCGGCTGACAAACGTAAGTTTGAGTAAATACGTAGTACGCACTGTGTCTGGCTGGGTTCCGTGGTAAGTACTCGAATCAGTGCCAGAACTATTGTGCTATAGTGGACATGCTGTTGGTCGTCCTTGACTGGTTGGTTGGTTAGTTCGGGGTTTAACGTCCACGGCACCAAAGTGATAATGGACGGCCCTGACGGACGGGTTATGGGGGACAAAAATCTATTGCCTATGGAGTACGACCTGAACACTGATCAATTCAGGCGTACTGCAACTGTGCGACTTTGATATACCAGGACCTTTCAACGGACATGCTATGGAACAAGCCCGTCTTTTTCCTCTGGATTGCGAGTCCAGCTACCGGGGCCGGGACGGGGACTCGAACCCACGACCCGGCGATTCCCTTCGCTCTCTTGCTCCGACGCTTAATCGCCTGAGCTATTTCGGACTCAGTCCTTGACTGAGAAGTTTGCTTAGACAATGAATTCAGAACGAAAATGAGATGCATGCAAAAAGGTGTGTGTGTGTGTGTGTGTGGGGGGGGGGGGTGAATGGGGGTGACGTCGGCCCGAGGGTTTTTTGCTTACTGGATAGACATTATACCCCAGGTTAAGGCAAGAGACAGGTAGGAAAAAGTATTATCTAGCTAGTAAGCGAGGAAATTGTGCATTGTAGACCAATCTACTTGACATAAATAAACAAATAAAATAAATAAATAAATAAATATAAAAAGGGTGGGGGTGGTTTTTTTTTAGTTGGGGGACACTACAGAAGTGATTGTAGGCAAATAATAATTTCTGCCTCTTATTTAATACAACCCCACCTCTCCCTCCCTTCCCCATCTTTCCTATCATTCTGTTTGTGTGATTAGCCAAGAAGATTTACGTGTTTTAATCAATGCATTTAAAAATTAACACAAAAAATCCCGAGAAATTTGAACATTACTCATTTCAGATGGGCCATCGGGAAAAAGTGATGAATAGGACACTGCTAAACTCAAACTATCTCGCATTACTCACACAGACACACGTGACCCGGCCTTGACTCACACTGTTATTAGAAAGACATATAATGGCAAATTTCATGATCACAACACTGATCCTTGATCCTCAAATATAGCATGCCAAATACTTATGAGTGTTTATGTGAAGAAAAAAAAAGGTTGGGTCTACCTTGGGATGGTTCACACTTATTATTTCTGAAACGGAATGAATTATGGCCCTCGTTACTTCCGTTGTTCCATGATTTTTTCCCTAAGGTGAGCAAAAGACCTTCGGGCCAGACGTCGGCCCGTGGACCTTTTGCTCACTAGATGGTCATGGCGTCTCGCTATTATCAACTATTCAACTATCCCCCCCCCCAACAAAAAAAAAAAATCATTTGCAAGGCCTGTAAAAATTGTTTTAACCCGTTAGGTGCCGGAGAAAATTGGAACACCACCCAACTGCAAAAGGTATTGGTCCTCATGAGCCCACGCATTTGCGGGGGCTCATGAGGATCTGTGCTTCTTGCTGATGCAACTTTAAATCCATGTTCTTGGGACAGCTATAGGGTTCTCTGGTGTTGAATCAACGAAGATTACACGAACACGATCTGCCTCAACTAGCACTGAACGAGTGAACCCTTGGCTGTCGGTAGCGGTTTTTGTCCCGATGATTCCCTACGGGAATCATCGCGACAAAAACCACTACCGACAGCCAAAGGGTAAAAAATGGTAGAGGGCCACAGGTCGGTAGACATGAGAAAAACAGAAGAAAAATGTCTACACTGACGAATATACAAAGAATAATAAACGTAAGTTCAGTATAAACAGAAAACGTCACTGTTAAGTTAAAAATAAACAGCATGGTACAGACACTAAGTTCACGAACACCTTACTCTGTAAAATTTATTTCCCCAAATGACACGAAATTATCAGTTTTTTATGCTTACTTCCTCACCATATGTGACTCTTCTTTTGTGATAGCTCATTTTGAGTTCGTTAGCTCAGAAATACATGTATTATGTATACTCTTTCACGTCCAAAGCAAGCATGATCGATGTCGATATATTTGGCTTAGAATTGCGATGACAGCGTTGAAACTGGAACGATAAAGGGCTGTACCTGATTAACCCCTTCGTCGCGATCACGAATTGCGCGTCTGTTTAGGCACTACCCCCTCACCTATCACTATGACACAGAAGATATGACAGTTGGCACTTAAAATGTAAACGAGAATCGACCCCCACGGTTTTTTTTTCGTGTGTGTGTGTGTGTGTGTGTGTGTGTGTGTGTGTGTGTGTGTGTGTGTGTGTGTGTGTGTGTGTGTGTGTGTGTGTGTGTGTGTGTGTGTGTGTGTTTCTACCGAAGAAAATTCAGCAAGACAGTTAGACTTTCGGCTGCCGGGAGCGTTATAGTCGGTATCGTTTTTAGTCGAGGTGATTCCTGCAAGAATCATCTCGACTGAAAACGCTACCGACTGCCGAAGAGTAAACTAGGAAAATATTTTTCTTACTAACTACCGTCTGGACAAACCTAAGTCCCGTACACGCACCGCCACGCGCCCGATATATAGGTTTTAGGCTGCCTTGGTAATCGGTCATTTAGCTAGTGATCGCCGGCGCCCTTCCTCCACTTGATTCCATTAGGGAAGAACTGGCAGGCTTCGCTTGTTGGGGGCCAGTTGCGTGAGGGAGCTTAGTCCTGCCCCAGCCACTAAGCAAGATGCCCCGCTAAAGTGGCTGGGGCAGGACTAAGCTCACGCATGCAACTGACCCCAGGTCTATAGCCTCAGTTTTGTGATGGACCCTTTCCTTCCATTTGTAGATCGGTACGGTTGTTTCGTAAGCTTCGAGGCATACTCAGGTTGAGTTCTAAATCCGATAGAAATAAGGTGATTTTACTTATTTCACGGACAGTTTGGCTGGAGAAGACTTTTTGGGCCAAGGCATCCTTCAACGACGACCTGCCCGGCTTCAGTTAGTTCTTAGGGGTTAACGCCGAACAGGCTACTAAGGCCATCTCACGGGTGCCCGGTTTCAGGGAAATTAGTGAGTGAGAGTGAGCATGCTCAGTTAACCCCTCAAGTGCGGAGAGAACATGCAACTGGTTCCTGCACTCGACTGATCGCAAACCCCTACGGAGTTTTAGCGAGATGGTCATCAGCTGTTGAAGGCTTGTGAAAAGGATAGCGGGCACTGAATAGATGATTTTCTAATGAAGTTAAAAGTCGCAGTCAAGCGTCATCAATCTTCAAGAGGCATAGATTCTCATGAGCCCATGCAGCAGAGCTGCATGGGCTCATGAGAATCTATGCCTCTTACTGTTACGTAGAAGTGAGGCCTCACAAACAACGACGGAGAAAGTTATCCGAGAAGATTTTGTAATGAAGTTAACAGGAAGTATGTACAGTAACAATTTTTGTCGTCCTAGCTTGAGTTGAGGGGTCGAGAAGGGTGGTGTTAGTGGGGTGAAGCATTTTAGGGCCTTGTGTAAAGCATTTTAGGGCCTTTGTGGAAGCAGTTCTCATTTCCCTCTAACAACCCCCCCCCCCTTTTCCCCTCCCCCCCCAAAAAAAAAAAAAAAAAAAAAAAATCGCTTGAATTAGGATAGGTGTGGTAAGCTGGCAGGCCACCGACAGCCATATAACAAACTTCGGATATAACAACAACATTTGTTATGAGCGAAGTCAACTGTATATAAATATACAGTCTACTCTGCTTATAACAAGGTCGGATATAATAAAAGTCGGATATAGCAACACTTATGTTTTCAAAGGTCCGGACAGCAGTTTTTCAACGTCAATTACTTCGCATAAAACAAACATCGGATATAACAATAAGAAAAATTGGGTTGCCTAGCGGCGATTTCTTTCCCGGAGTTTACTGTAAATATATATAATATCTGTTAATTGTATCCACAATAGCATTATAGCCCTGAGATCGTGTACACGCGTTCCTTTTCTAAACTGTTCGCGTGCTGTAACGATCGTTGTGACTGTGTGACAATGGAGGTTTTCCTCTAAACCGGAAGGAGGTCAAAATTAAACGGAGTTCAACGAAAACAGTGGATTAAAAGCCCGGACAAACATGCGATATCGCATGTTTGTCCGGGCTCTTTAGTCAACCGCTTACATCGAAACACGTGCACTTCTGATTTCCGGAAATCGTCTGCTGCAGTCAGAGAAGATGAAGAGATAGGCCTAGCTGTTAGACAAAAAGGTCTCTCGGATAAAACTTCAATTCACGGAATTCAACGTTTATTATCATGCAGTCTCATACTTTATCCGCTAGATAATTAAATGAGGAATGCAATTTAACACGTCCTCTGTTATCCTACCGCGGTAATGATGCTCGGCCACCACTCCTCACCGCCGGTACGGGCTTGTGACACCAACTAAAAACAATCAGCCCATGCCTGTGATGAGGTGTGCGAGTTAGCAGGACGCCTGTATAATATATATTTAACAACAGACTAGCCGCGACAGCGCCAGAACATGAATCAATGTTCCACTATTTTTAGAACGGTTTATTAAGTTAAGGGTTTAAAATAAGACTCCCCGTTCATCAGCATTCCACGGGCCGACGGTCGCCCTAGCTGGCCCGTGCGCGGGCCAGCTAGGGCGGCCGTCGGCCCGTGGGTTTTTGGCTGAATGAGCCTTATGCTGCAGACAATTTACATCGGGGAGGGGCGGGGGGTGGGTGGGGAAAGGGGGTGGGGGCTGGTGTGATAACTCGCGAAATTTTAAAAGTGGGTTTCCAAACACCCCCCAAAAGAGTCTTTGTTATAGCATTTAAAAAAAGAAGTCGGGGGACGGGGAACTCCTGGAACCCCCCCCCCATCCGCCCCTGCACGTTGTGCATACGCGGCACTCGTAACCACGGGCCTCCCGACATGTGAAAACACAGTCTAGGAGTGATTATTGAGTATGCTTTTAAATACGGTAGAATCTGTCTCAAAGCAACTTTTTTTTTTTTTTTTTCAAGAATGTGGTCTCCACCCTTTCCGTGTGGGTAGCGGTATTAGTCGCGATGATTTCTACAAGCGGCACGTCTCGAATGAGTTAACTCATTGTGAGTAATATATAAATATTATTACTACAGGAATCATCGCGACTAAAACCGCTACCGACACACACAGGGTTACAAGACAAGAGCTTTCTCAAGATAAGTCTTGAAGTGCGAAAAGTGTCATCTGTTATTAAAGCCCATCATTTAGATGGCTATCCAGACCTAAACGATGGTCTTTAATGACCGGTGATCTCTCATAGGGGTGCTCGCACAAAACAGGTTCTGATAGTCTACAGTCTTGTTCAAATACCTTAAAATTTGACAGTATTTGAAATCACGACCGTTGCTGTGGGTGGTGCTTTTAAATAGAGTAGGATCTGTTTTTATGTAACCATCATTTTTAAAGACAAAAGGTGGTTTTAAAAGCCTTAAGTGCTTTCCAACGAGAAGTCTTGCAATGCAACAGGTGATCTCTCATAAGTGTGTTCTGATGTGTCACAGGTGTCATTAAATATCATCATTTAGGTCGCTATAGCTACATAAATGAAGGTCTGTAATGACAGGTGATCTCCCATAAAAGGTGGTCGCTCAAAGCAGGTTGTGGTGTGTTAACAAGATCATGCAAGGCGACTATGGTCTCAAGCGGATCAGGCACTTCCTTGAACTGTCGCAGCCAACCAATGTCATGCGCTTGACTGTATTGCTATGCAAATAATAGTAGTAATATTTAAATATTACTCACAATGAGTTAACGACCACCCTGGAAAATGGTCACGATTTCAAAGAACAACTCTGCCCAGTTTTATGGTCTAGTCTTGTCCAAATATTGATAGTCTTGTCCACATATTCCACGCCAAAATCTTAAAATTTGCCATTTGAGTTGTGCGTATTTGAAATCACAACCATTGTTCAGTATGGTCCTTACCTTATTATCGGTAGTGTATATCAAGTTGTGTCTGTGATCAAGCTGACAGAGTTATGATACTGTATAATACGTAGTTGTCAAATACGCAAATGTGTCATTCATAAACAGGCGAACATGTAAACTTCAAACAACTTTTTATTCAGCGTCGAAAAAGATAATTCTGAATAACAAACCCAGCAAGCAAACGGCCATCGTGCAGAAGTCCTCTGTAGCTGACCAGTACACGACTATACAAGGGCCCTCTATAAGGCCCACATCGGCCACATTACTTTCTGATGATTCTGAATCCCAACGCACCATGGGAGATGTTTACATAATTTTTTTAAATATTTTAAATCGAAAGCGGCGAAACATACTCTCGTGCAGCAATTATTTTGTCTGCAAATGCATCTTGAGTCCATAAAACTCAGGCTCATTCACACAGTTACAAACGGCACTTCAATATCACATCCTGGGCCACCCAAGGAACGGTACAAGGACTTCTAACAATGTGATGCAATCTAACAGTGTTGTGAATGAATACTTGACCAAACTTTGAACGCGGTGGGAGAGATTTCGCACACTCAGTCCTAAACTGATTAACTCATGCGAGGAACCCCGCATCAATAGCTGCGGAAGTGTCGTGTAGCGTTACCGTCAGGCAACGCTACACGACACTTCCGCGGCTATTGATGCGGGACGCATTGAACGAGTCGACCAGTTTTTATAAAGCACGTTCAAAATCATAAACACACACACGCATGCAAATTTTACAGCATACTTGCTACCCTGCAGACGACAGCAAGTGCATGCTCGTGAAAAGCGAGATTCTGTATTGTAAACTGATGGAAATGTCGCTTTTCACAGAATGTACTCGCTGTCTTTTGACTCCACGGGGCAACTTACATGAAGGCAATATCACAACTGAAAGCACAATTACCGCAGGTGTAATATACGGCAGAGTGGCAGAGAACAGAGAAGAATGGAGGGAGCTGGTTGTTGTCATCAGTGGTGCCCCAACGGTCGGCAAGACTACGGGATATAGATAGATTATATTAGATTATATTAGATTAGATTAGATTAGATTAGATTAGATTAGATTAGGATAGGATAGGATAGGATAGGATAAGATAAGATAGTAATATACGTTTGCGCTGAGCGCCAATGACACAAACAGGGCCACCTCGACCAAACGGAGATAACCCCAACGCAGCCAGTGATCACGAATTGCACGTCTGAAACGGTTGCTCACTGACCGACATTCGCGTAGAGAACACAGATTTAATGCGACAAAAAAAGGCATAGATAGGCATAAAGGACATAAGACTAACAAGAGACATAAAATCTCATGAGCCCCCGCTTTTGCGGAGTCTCATGAGGGTTTATGTTTCTTGCTGGGAGGAGTTCGCCTTGCCCCGGCAAGTTAAGGGGGTTACGATCAAAGCAATGGCACTGCGGGGGAGATTTTCATGCACCAGCAAAGCGTATTAACACCTTTATCTTACGACTTAACAATTTCCGTTCAAAATCAGTTTTCATGAGTGCAGAGCCCAAAACCTAGCACTCGTAAAAGACAGCGTTACGACAGTCGGATCCACCACGAGCTTTCCATGTCCCAGTAAAAACATTTGCCATTTCGGAGGCTGCAGGCGGTGCAGTATAATTTATTTTAAACCGTGTTCATTAACACATTTGAGACGTACTGAATTCGGATACGCGGTTTTATGCCGCGTATCCGAACTCAGTACGTCTCGAATGAGCTAAACCTAACCTTGGCAGCTCCTGGTGGGGGTGCTTAACACATCCTCTCCAAAGCTGTCAATTAAAAAAAAAAAACACACACACACAAACTAAGACTGATATATAACGGTGTTAAACCAAACCAACTGAACGGCGAGGGAGATAAGAAAAAAAAATCAAAATATTTTTTTTTGTTCTTTAATTCATTCAGCCCAGAAACACGACAGCGACATATGGATTGACCCTAATAGTTCAAGGTGGGTGCCAGAATAGCTTGGCGCCTATAGATAGATAGATAGATAGATAGTAATATACGTTTGCGCTGAGCGCCAATGACACAAACAGGGCCACCTCGACCAAACGGCGATAACCCCAACGCAGCCAGGCTATTCTGGCACCACCCTTGAACTATCATCATCGATCTGACTCCTGAATTGTAGTTTAGTCTTCAGAGGATAACTCCAAATGTGAGTATTACGTGCCTCGGACACAAAATGGTTAATATTTCTTAATAATTCCCCGATAGAGAAGATCGAGACACTCAATGTGATCCAGAGACTTTTGAGATGTTCAGTTCTTTTATGCACGTCTTATTGCAAGCTGTACATTAAACTGCATACCCCATGGCAAAATGAACACAACATCTGCATGCGAGGATTTAAATAAGAAAAACAAAATGACAGTATCACGCTCATGACTCTAAGCATTACGGCATTTTATTACGCGATCACAGAACGCGAAAACACAAACAGAACACAACTGTAAACTACCCTGTCTATTAGCTTATCATTGACACAAACAGAGCCACCCCGAAGTCTTCTAGCGGGTGTGAGGCAGCTTAACCCCATCAATGCCAGTGGACACCTATTTTGTTTCTGAAAGCTTTCTTCATTCAACGACCAAAAAGCCCCCCCCCCAAAAAAAAAAAAACAACAACAACAACAAACAAACAAACAACAAAAAAAAAAAACAACGTCCAAGGAACATGGGTGCAAACAAATTGATTTCAGCAAGAGGCATAGATCCTCATGGGCCCCCGCGACCGCGGGGGCCCATGAGGATCTATGCCTCTTGCAGTCTGAGTGGCCTTCCAATTTCTCTCGGCAGGGAAGGGGTTAAACATGGACACCTAACCAAACGCCGCACGGTGGGGGAGATTTACACACCCTATCACAAACTGATAAACTAATTCTCATTACATTCGCCACTCATGTCCAGTCATCAGCAAGAGGTATAGGTGCGCATGGTGCCCTTCAAAGATGCAGAGCGTTTACTGATGAATCTACGCCTCTTGCTGACCGAGATTTGGCTCTAGCGTTTCCTCGAAGCGAGGATCTCGCACGCGGTTTGCGTGTGAGTTTGATCACGCGTCTGTGAAGGTGCAGTTTTACAAGCAGAAGTCCCTTGATCATCTCGGCCGACGCCTCCCCAGAGACCACTTCATTCCACAATAGTCTTCAAATATCCTCTTCCTCCGTCTGAAAAAGGAGCACATATTCTCAAAGGCCACTTGCAGTAGCAGGGGCTCATGAGAATCTATACCTCTGCTGGTTTTTCAACTCTACGTCCATTGCTCATTCTTAGCCCACCACCTCTCTAGCGAGCACTTCAATCCGCATACGTCTCATTCAGTACACCCATTCCAAGTCTGCGAGAGGAACGTGATCAGACCAAGACCTGCAGTCAGGTAACTGTGCAAGAGACGGCATGGTAAGCAAATGACCCTCGGGCCGACGTCACTCGACCCAAGGACCTTTTGCTTACGGTGGCAGAATCTGCGACCAGATGGAACGCAACGTGCTCGGTATGTCTGTGTGTGTATGTGTGTGGCAGTGTGTGCAAGTTCCGAATGAAACCTGTAGGTAGGTCTATATTAATATTCAGTGACCGGTATGGAGACGGTGAGGGAGCGCGGGGTTGTGGGTAGGGCGATGGTGGAGATGGCGGGTCAGTTATGGACAGGTGCTGCCGGAATTAGGGCAGTTATAGACGAGTTATGTGGTTCGACAGGTTTGTTTATGTTCGCGTATGTTCATTCGCGAAAGATATATACTCTTTGATATTTTTATTTTATGATTTCAAAAAAATATCTGGCGTTAAGATCCCCCCCCCTAGCCCCCTCGCCCCCCCCCCCTTCCCCCTAACCTCCCACGAACTTGAACACCTAGTCTGAGAAGAGATGATATCCGAAAGCATGTAAGCATGTTCTCTGATGGAATATATCTCCCTAGATTGTCACTAAGGGGGCTCGACTGCTCTTAATTGCATTACTTCAAACATGTAAGGTGGTAGAGCGATCCAGAAGAGTGAGAGCGGCTTTGAAAAATTCAGACACCCATCATCCAACTTAAGTCTGCAAGCGGCACAGATTCTCATCAGCCCTCACAGTCGCGGAAGCTCATGAGAATCTATGCCACTAGCTCCATGTAATCGGCTGTAATTGACTCTTGTGTAGCAGGATATTGTTGGGATTGTAAAAGGCTTTGAAGAGTTGGATGGAGTGTCAATTTATTACCGCGAACTTCTTAGGGCTCTCCATGTAATATAGATTGTCCAAGATGGTGGTGTCAAAATCAAAGTCCAGTGCACACACACACACACACATCTCTCTCTCTCTCTCTCTCTCTCTCTCTCTCTCTCTCTCTCTCTCTCTCTCTCTCTCTCTCTCTCTCTCTCTCATTCTCGCTCTCGCTCTCTCGATGATTGAAAAAGAGGCCAATGTGTTCTTAATAATCTAACATTGAAAATTTCATTTCATTTCATTTCATTTCGTTTCGTTTCATCTCTCTCTCTCTCTCTCTCTCTCTCTCTCTCTCTCTCTCTCTCTGTCTCTCTCTCTCTCTCTGGCTCTCTCTCTCTCTCTCTCTCTCTCTCTCTCTCTTTCTCTCTCTCTCTCTGTGTTTTGATCTAATTTTATTTATGCTTAACTTTACATAGATCTTCATTTGGTTGTATGCATCTCTTCAGCTTGCAACTCTTCTATTTGCTTTTGTTACATAATACAAGGGACATATTGTAAAACCTAAATCAATTGCTTGAATGAGACAAGATTCGTCATATCTCTCTCCGTTTTTCACGTAATGGACGTCATTTATGTTATCTCACTATTTCTCGTTTGAGGTGTACCTTCTTTTTCATATTGTTGTTTCAAGGGATAAAACTGTGCGCTATTTTTAACGAGAAAAGTTGTTAAGGGTCTTTAACTTTCAAAGTGCTACGGATTGCGTCTCTTAACTCTCTCTCTCTCTCTCTCTCTCTCTCTCTCTCTCTCTCTCTCTCTCTCTCTCTCTCTCTCTCTCTCTCTCTCTCTCTCTCTCTCTCTCTCTCTCTCTGCTGGGTCCAATTTATTCCCAATTAAGTCTGTTATCCTTTTCAATTATCATTTGGACTACTTAGCTCTGTCTATGTGTGAAGGGGGGTGGGTGGGGTGGGGGGTGTCTGTGAGTCTATGAGTATGTCTGTCTATGTGAATAGTGTTGTCATCTCTTTGCAAGTATTATGCTTACTTATATGTATGCATATTTGTAGTTAGTCTTGTAGTTGTTAGCAACGGCAGGTTTGTAAAATGGCTGTGTCGATGACGATGTCAATGCCTAAACCGTTGTAAAATAAAGTTTCATTGATTCATTGATTCATTGATTCTCTCTCTCTCTCTCTCTCTCTCTCTCTCTCTCTCTCTCTCTCTCTCTCTCTCTCTCTCTCTCTCTCTCTCTCTCTCCCTCTCTCTCTCTCCATCATCTTTAACGACATATTGCTAAACCAACTGCAAAATTGTAAGTTCTCCAAGTTACACCCAACACGATCAAAGAGATGCCTGTAAATCTCATGTTATCTTCATGGATTTTAGCAGAGCTTTTGATGCGATTACAAGCTTAGTGGACACACTGACCTCGTTACCATGAATGTGTGCTGGTCTGTGACTTTGTACCTTACGGCTAAAAATCGTAAGGTCCAAAATCACAGACCAGCACGCGGTGCCAGTAGCAAGGTCCAACTTCACAGATCAGTGCACAAATAGTACAGCAATAAGTGATCTCGTGTAGCTGTCAGCGTGGTTTTAAGTCTTTGGCAACACGATGCATCGGATAGTTTAAGGGACAGTGACCGACCTTGATCATCACAACATGTACAGACCCTGTTTTAATCGACTACTGTTATCACAGCTCACGTATCATCCATGACCTTCATTTAGGTCGTTGTAGCCACCTAAATGACAGTCTTAGAAGACAAGTGAAACTGTTTGCCCTTCAAGACCATGCAAACCCATATTCTGTTACAAAGTTTACTTAACCTGTCGGTAAATGGTGGTATCATCCTCTGGATCAAAGATTTCTTGTCAGATCGCCATCAGAGAGTTCTTATGAAGGACTTCTTTTCTAATGAACTTGTCTTAAACACAGGTGCTCCTCAGGGCTATGTGTTGTCACCATTGTTATTTTATATTTACAATGATGAAATGAAGGTCCAGAATGCTGTTTTAGTTGTACAAATATGCAGATGACATGGCTTTGGCAGCTTTCCTAATGCGAGAACAAACCTTGTGTGAACAAATATACGTTGATCATGTTCTTGCCTTGCAAGACTGGTGCACATCCAGCGCATTACATATAAATGGTTGTAAAACAAGAGAGTTGATCGTGAATACTTCCAAACCACCTGTTGCATACCAATCAGTCGTTGTCAATTGCCAGCCTGTTGAAGCTGTGGAGTGCTTTAAATATTTTGGCACGCACATAGACAGTAAACTCAAGTTTTAATGAGAACGCTAATTTCATTTTCAAAAAGGCAATGCAGCGGCTGTTTTTTCTGAGGAAACTCCGTAGTTTTGGGGTCAGTGAGGCCGTGCTTGAAACTGTGTATAAAATTCTCATCCAAAGTTTGTTATCATTCAACATCACAGTGTTGTTTGGTAACCTGAGTGCAAAGAACAAGCGTACATTGAATAGAGCTGTGAACACAGCCAGTAAGATTATAGGCAGACCACAAAGTCAGCTGAGTGACATTTATACAGTTTATGTTCACAGAAAAGCCTTTTCCATCACATCAGACAGTTCTCATCCTCTGTACTGCCAGTTTGAGAAACTGCCTTCTGGTAGGCGTTATAGAATGCCCCTGCCGGGCTCACATCAGTGAATCTTTTCAAAAGGTCATTTGTGCCTAATGCAAAAACCTTGCTGAACTGCATCATGTTACTGTTGGGCCTTATGACCAGTAATATTTTGGGCATAGTAACTCTGCATAGTAACTTTTCATCGCAGTGAAGTATGCGACATCATGTAACTGTCCATGGATGACAGTGTTTGCGTGCGTGTGTCCGCGGCATGTCCGTTCGAGCGTGTGCGCATGTGAGCATGTATAAGGTTTTCATATTTGCACATATGTTTATTATTTTCATATTTTTTTCTGCGTGTTTTAAAGTCGAAGCCGAAGGAAAATTTCCATCGCATGGACAATAAGGTGATTTGTAATTGTAATTGTAAGACAATTTCTCTTGAGGGAGCACCTAGCTGTCTTGTAAGACCCATTTTTTCTTGTACAAAAGTTGGTTTCTCAGGTAACACTCTTTACGAGTGCTTTAGTGTTTGCTTGAGTATCACCAAGCAGCGAATAATACTCTTATTTACAGTTGCTTACAAACATATTTTATTACTAATAAATGCCCAAGAAAGAGAGAAATACGCTTAGAAAGACCATTTGGATGTTTTTGCGCTTTTGGTCGATGCAGGAAACACTCCGATCAAAAGCGCCAGCAAAAGCCCAAGGGTTGACACAGTTTATGGAGCCTCTGCAGATAGGACACACTACAGTGGCAGTCCGCCTTCATCCGCTGCCGCATAGGATGATTTTTGCGTAATCGACAGCAGAGAGAGTCTTCGATCTCTTTTACAAAAGATGATGGGGCATAGACAATGTGTTTGTATCCTTTTATGCTGGCGAGCGAAAGAAACGCGACATCATTCGAGTCATCGGAAACACGGAAATCCGCTGCGCATCACGCGAAGAAGATCGAGGGAGGTAAACAGTAACTCAGTAAACGAAGTTCCTCGGGCCGATGTCAGCGGCAGGTAACCTGTGTACACTCGGTTTGCGCGGGCCAACTGCGACCGAGGACTTTTTGCTTCCTAGGAAATCACGTCACCATAAGTGTGCCGCGTGTCGCTAAAACTATACGTCAGTGGCTGATGGATGTCGGAGTGACGAACGCGATTATCCCCCTTGTCTGCTCCCGTGTCAGGGGTCGTGACTCTGCGTGGGATTTATAGTTACCTCCCTCGTCTCGGCATGTTACGGAGTTTAAAGTACCATTACGCCTAAATATGAATACTAATTTTAATACCGTTTGCGTATGTCATGCCTTATCCACACGCCTATTGAACTTCGACAACAAGCAGCAAACGCACACGCGTAATCACACTAGTTTAATCTGCACAGCCGTTAGAGCGTCAATCTATTTTTAATTGTTGCTCGTACAGATATCGCTGTATTTAAAGAATGGAGCGAAATATGTCGTTTTCAGATTACTTGATATTAAGACGGCGTGTGCTGGACCGGATTCTCCTGTGTCTAAATAAACCAAAGCTAGACCTGCATGAAAAGTTTCAAACATCTGTTGTAGTTGAAGTGTTTCTTTTAATAGTTACGCTTGTGACCTTTTAAACATACATTCCTCAACATTTTCATAGTCACAGATCTATGCAACAAAAAAGGTATATACAGATTCTCATAAAACCCTATAGGATGCAGGGTCTAATTACAATTTAGAGTTCAACTTCTGCGGCAGAAATTAGCCCCGCTGGCAACATGTGACCCCCACGAACAGAACTAGCTCAGTGAAATCTTAATTGCAGACTGGTCTTCCGAGGCACATAGACCACTAAATGCGTGCATTTCGTACTTTTTCTTCTAAACTAATTCTAAATAACGACTGACGCACTAACCTGTATTAACTCATTCGAGGTTTACGCCGCGTATCCGTATGCAACACGCCTCGAATATGACGAATTCCTTGATTCTTGTAAACACAAAATTAATATACAGGACACTCTCGTCGTGCAACGGAAGTATGAGCTATGGTGGGATCATAATCTAAACCGCTGTCTTGTTTGCAGAGAACAAACGTCGCAAAAATAACATTCATTATGCGACACAAAAATGTTTTAGAATAATGGTGGGCGTCATCTCACGGTGAGTCACCTAAAAGTAAATACACGTCACTGTGTCAAAATTTACAGCAAAGGTCAAGGTCAGAGACTGCGTGGTATTTAACCCTTTCATTTCCAGCGGACACGAATTATATACGTCTCTTAAAAAAAAAAAAAAACTACAACATTCCGAAAATCAGACAACTGTTCTTGCATGAGGAAGGTAGGTTTGAATTAAACGAGCAAGAGGCTTAGATCCTCACGAGCCCCCGGATCTAGGGCTCTTGCAGTCGGTTGGTGTGACCGTGTCCCGGCAGTCACGGGTTAAATCAGTCAATTCCGAAATGACAGTTTCGTGTTCCTAGGCTTTTTATGGAGCCCCAACTGAGTTTTCTGACAAGGAAAAGGAAAAGCTTCGTCGCAAATTTTTTTTTTTTTTTTGACAAATAGGTCAGGAAATCTAATTCCTAGACAGTGTGTCATACACACTTATGATGATAATAATAATAATAATAATAATAAAAATAATGGCGATGTTGTTGATGATGATGATGATGATAATATTAATAGTTATAATAAACAACAATAATAATAAATATATATTAAAATATTTGATTTTCCTACTCAATTGCTCGGGAAAATGTCTTTTTCATTTCTTGCTATGTTGACCATGTTTGAGAAGGAAGTAACAAATGTTTAAGATCAATTTATCTGTCTGAAAAATTGTCCTTTTCTGTCAGACTCACAAAAAAAACAGGTGAAACACGCGCTGCTTGGGACATCACTCAGCGCTGGACATACAATTAGTTCCCCTCGGAATCTGTCTGGCGTTGAGTGTTTTCCCTTAGTGTGTATACCTCTCTAAGGACAGATATGAGAAAAAAAAAAACTTCATCCTCGTAAAATAATGGTTTAGTTTAGATCAGATCAGATCAGTCTCTCTCCCACTCTCTCTTTCTATCACACACCCACACACCACACACACGCGCACACACGCACACACACACGCACACACACATACACACACACACACACACACACACACACACACACACACACACACACACACACACACACACACACACACACACACTGACATGAGATGTCGCGCTAAGATTGAAAAGGAAGAGCATGTAATTGTGGAAGTCTTTTAGCGCAATCTCATCTGTCAGCAGTTGACATAACTCGTTAGCGATGTATGAGATACGCAGGCACTTAGCCATCACATTTCTTGCTGGGCAAAACAATGTGAGGATGCTCCGATGTAGGAATGTAAAGGTATGTTGAAACGGGACTGTGTGCTGGCCTGTGATTTTGGACCTTACGGCTCAGCCGTAACGTCCACAATCACAGACCAGCACACATTGTCTTAACTTCCGGTTGCGTAAAAAACCCACTCAAACACATGGTATGGTTATATTGCTTGTGTAAGCTGCTATATGATTTGATAACGAAACAGTAAGAAACTATTTAACGTTAAGCATGCAAATAATATTATTTTAGGGCAAAACAAAGACATTTTCCACAGAAATGGCTTTAGGGCTATGCTCAAAGTTATAACCACGTCAATTTTGATTGTTTGGCCAGCCGATTTTGATATCTACCGATTTAGGTTTGATCATCGTTTGTTCTTCAAGTGTAGAGTGGCTGATCCTATGGATAGAGAGTGTTATCCCACTTAACTCAACTCGCACGTTTTTTATTCCCCACTATGTGTTAAGAGGCTGCCTCAATTTACGTTTGGCGATACGATTTGTGCGGTTTCCGCCGTACTTTACAATAGACAATCAGCAACTGAGAGGCGTGGTAATGTAAGAGCCACCCAACTGTGGCACCGCACATATTGCATAAAGAAACATGTACGTCAATCACACCAATACAGCCCAACACACCACAGAAAAACATGGATTGAAGATGATAGTTTAACTCATTCTACCCCAGACACACCACAGCAAGATACTGATCGACCATGATAGTTCAAGGGGTGATGCCAGAATAGCTTGGCGCCTATGGGCGCCAAGCTATTCTGGCATCACCCTTGAACTATCATGGTCGATCTGTGTCCTGCACTGCAATGCAGTCTTAAGAGGACAACGGCAAAATTTGCGGATTTCGGTGATGGGGTAGAATGAGTTAAGTGTGGTGCCAAAATAACTTAATAAATGGACGCCAAGCTATTCTGGCACCACCCTTAAACTATCATGCTCGATCTGTCTATAGGATTGTAACACAGTCCTTAAGACGGCAACTTCAAAATTTGGGGACTTGGGTCCTGGGGTAGAATGTGTTATAAGAGTCGTGTATAAATATACTGAATTATGCCTAACCTCCCGTCTAGTTACGTGAAATAAATCACTCTTGCTCAGTTCAACCGATAAAATGCCAGTCCTCCCGTTATAATTCACCGATAAAATGCTCGCATTTTATCGGTGAATTATAACGGGAGGACTGGCATAGTTTAATCTCCATGAGCGCGCTCATGTGCAGATCAGACATAAAAGCAGCTGGCTAAATAGGGAAATGTCCCCAGCTGTGCATTGACCATGACATTTCTGCCGTTATTTGGCAAAAGCCAGTTGTGTCCATTTTTTTAAGAAAGCGGGGTTGTATTATTATACAATGAAAATTTGCTCCTCTCAAAAATGGACATATCTGGCTTTTGCCAAATAACGGCAAATGTACTGGTCATTTTTAGTCGTGCAGTGCGACATGTATTTAGTGAAAACAGCTTTCCGTTGGCAGTCACCTTTCTGGTCTGATTTTAGCTAGTATACACACGCCGCGTTTATAAAACTTGTGTTCCTGCCACGTTCTACCTATGTAGCGCTTCTTTTTGTTAACACCTCCAACGCACATTGAGCACCCTTGGTCTTCCCTCCGCATGACTTTGCACAGATGTAAATCGTTGCCAGCAAGAGGCATAGATCCTCGTGAGCCCCTCAATTGCGGGGGCTCATGAGGATCTATGCCTCTCTGGACGTGGCACCATAAGACCTAACAAGACCGGTGCCCTGTTCGCATCATGTTTAACACAAAGTTCACGCTTGTTCCTGTCTCTTAAACGTCCTGTGATGAATGGGGCTGTAAAAATTAAGCGCCAACAGACTTCAGTCGACGAGCAAGAACAAAAATCCATTGCTCTATACTACTCTTTCCTGTGAAGCGAACTCCGTGTTCTCTACAAGAGGCACAGATATTCATTAACCTTCGTAGATTTCAACAGGCATCTGGCCACGTGAACCCCCCCCCCCCCCCCCCCGGTAGACAGTTTTATGAACAACGGCTTATGATAATAAAATCACGAAGACAGACGTTGCTTAGGGGCTGCTAAAAACATTTAAATGCGAGACAATATTAACTCATTCAGCCCCGACACACCACAGCAAGATGTGGCTCAACCATGATAGTTCAAGGGGGGTGCCAGAATAGCTTGGCGCCTATAGGCGCCAAGCTATTCTAGCACCACCCTTGAACTATTATGTTCGATCTGTCTCCTGAATTGTAATGCAGTCCTCAGAGGACAACTCGTAAATGTGGGTTTTTCGTACCTGGGGCTCAATGAGTTAAATATCTTTTTTTATTAATAAAATAATCTGTATAACTATTGTGCGCTGGTATGTGATTTTGGATCACACGGCTTACAACTGTAAGGTCCAAAATCGCATACCAGTACACAAGAAATCTGAACCTGCTACTTTAATTTACATCTTTGGTTTTCGTTTAGGGAGGGAGGGGCGGGGAGGGGGAGGGGGGAAGGGGCGTTTTCGGTGTAATCTACCAGACAATCTTCCATCTCCTGTTGAATCTTTTCACAATTCCACAACCCAAACCTTCAACCTAAAAATATCTGCGTTCTAACATATTTTCGAAAACATTTGTTTTTCAATCTATACGTTAATCTTTAAACGTAGAGTAGAATACAGCAAAAATCTTGAACTGGTAGGTATTTTTGAGTCGTGCATGGTGGATCGTGTTAGATGTCAGTTGTTGCCATTTGTTGCTGCAAATTAATTACATTCTTTCATTTCACTGGTCAAACGAAAGCCAACGTGTTTTCGTGTCACAGCTTTCACAACTATTTTATCATTTTCTGTGATCAGTTGTTAACCCATTTAACCACATGGCCGCATTTCCCAAATGTTGGAGGGGTCATATAACTACTTCCAACTGTAGGAGATGAAGCGATCATGATACTTCAAGGGTTGTGCCGGACGAACTTGGCGCCTTCTGGCACCAAGTTCATCTGGCACTACCCTTGAATTATCACGATCAATCCATCTCCTGCTGCAGGGCGTTGTGGCTGAATGGGCCAACATGATATCAAGAATAAAACATATAACATCACGAAATACGTTAAGTTTTAACTTATTTTGGTTTCAAATAATTTTTTATGAATTAAGAAACTTATATCTGTATAGTCAAAATTAAACATGAACACACTCCAGACCTCCTGCATTCGGACACTCGCCTATGAGTTAACTCATTCGTGGCCAGCCGCATCCGGATGCGCGGCTTATGCCGCGCATCCGGATGCGGCTTGCCGCGAATGAATTAATCTGTGGACATCAGGCAAGAAATATGAAGTAGTCGCCGAACCCTTGACCTTTAAGGTCATACTTTACACCACTTGCAAGGAACTTTCAGGGGAGGAGAAACAATCTGCGTTTTTCTACCCCTAGAGACCATAACATAGACTAAAACGGGCGCGCAGTAATACATGACATAATCAATCGTGTCGTCTGCACCGTTTTCTGCCGTACTCTGCCTCTTGTTAGGAACAGTTACGTGGTGTTTGGTATTAGTTTTACAGAGATATGCATATATTCTTTCTTATTCGAACACTAGACACTACATTTGTTGCCACGGAGCGCACTCGGAAGTTACAAGGTTTCCGGTCCAATGCAAATGGCTGAAGGGTTTGAAAGTTCTTCTTTTTACCGTTAAATAGTAAGTAGAGAGAGGCACGCGATATTAACTGCCTCGGCAACAGGGCTGTCATGTGCGATCGGGTATGTATGTGTGTGTGTGTGTGTGTGTGTGTGTGTGTGTGTGTGTGTGTGTGCGTGCGTGCGTGCGCGTGCGTGCGTGTGTGCGTGCGTGCGTGTGTGTGTGTGTGTATCAAAAATATCTATGTCCACTCCACCCTTACTGTCAAAGCACTCATACAGCTAATCAATCAGACAAAATAGTACTTATTTACAAAGATCTTCAATTTAATTGCAGTTTGGTGAATGATTCCATAACACATTTTCACACACCATCGGAGGACATCCCAACTTCCGGTTATGAGCGAAAAACCCATCCCATCGCAAAACTTTTACGAACTCCACAAAAATCGCTCCAACAGGGCTGAACTTGATAGGCTTTGGTTGAACACGGACTAAAACTGAAAACTTTGACGACCGTGTCTGCTTGTTGCTGTCATGTCTAAAATCCCTCGACTGCTACGTTCCATTTGCAAGAGACCGCATAGATCCTCATGAGACTTTGCGGCCTGCGGCCGCAAAAGCTCATGAGAATATGTGCCTCTTGCTGGATGAGATGGACTGGGGTTTACGCCCTCACTTGTAGGGAGACAGAGGGGTGTTAGTCTGCGACTGTTTCGCGGCGCTTGCTGGCATTCTTTTCTATACTGGAAGCGAAAGAGAGATTGACAACCCATTTTGTCCGTCGCTTTCCGGCATCGCGATGTTTCTTTCTGCAACCGAATTAGGCCTTATTGATTTGATGCGGTGTGTGCGATTTATATCTGGGGAAGTACATAGGCGGAACATAAACAGAATATACCATCTAAATATTTCATTCTAACACTCGCATTTCAGAAGTTTTCTCCGATACTTCGTGCTTGTCTTGAATAGAAAGAAACAAAAATCTTTCACTATACAAAATTATTTATCATATATTTTAGTATTTTAAGGAAATCCTAATTGTGTAAACCTTTAAAACCACCTTCTCATTTTTTTTTCAATTTTTAAAAATTATTTTCTTTAATCTGTATGTATGGAATAGAGTCAACATGAGTCAGCACATGTAGATCTATATATTACACACTGTCGCCTGTGCAAATGCAGCAGAGGATGCTTGCAGAAATAAGTACCGCCTCCGGCACAGCAGTCTATATACCTCCCTGGCGGGCCAAGTCTAGTTAGTGTCGTCTGCTCAGCTCTGCCATTTTTAGCTTACAGGTTATGACCTAATGCTGTATCCGACAATAATAAAGAAAATTTGGATGTAATTTTGGCTCGCTGAACCATTCATAACTAGATCGTGGTGCATGTTCGGAATGTGTTAACCCTATGTCTCTCGGTAGCAATTTTAGTCGAGGTGATTGCTGCAGGAATCACCTCGACGATAAAGCACTACCTAACACCAACGGGTTAACTCATTCGCGGCCAGCCGCATCCGGATGCGCGGCATAAGCCGCGCATCCGGATGCGGCTGGTCGTGAATGAGTTAAACGCATTTCTATTGTGGGCGAAATAGTGGCCAAGTTTAACTCCCTCCTACTGGTTGCCACTGCTAGTGTTTACAGTGCCGGTGGCTGCAGGCACAAACGGGTTAACATTGGGCTGTTTCAGAACAATTTAGAAATGTTATAATGGATCGAATTAAGGCTTGCTTCACTAATCACAAACATGTCTGCGGGACAATATCAAAAATGTCGTCGGTGAAGAGCTTCAGATCGCGTTTGAGAGCCGCAAGATTTTTTTTCTTTCAAGTTTGGAGTTGTGACTGAAGACTATACATTACAGTTAACTCATTTTACCCCAGACACACGACAGGAAGATAGATCGATCATGATAGTTCACGGGTGATGCCAGAATAGCTTGGCGACTATGGGCGCCAAGCTATTTTGGCATCACCCTTGAACATGGTCGATCCGTGTCATGCACTGCAATGCAGTCTTCAGAGAACACGGGCAACATTTCGGGATTTTGGTGTTGGGGTAGAATGAGTTAAGGAGATGGGCCGACTAAAGGTATCTCACGGTATGAGTAGCTAGGCGCCAAGCTAACTTTGTACCATCCTTGGACTCATTCACTGGCATCACACAGTCTGAATCTGTGATGTAATCTTGAACGTACGTTACCTTTTGGTTGTCCGTAGCGGATTTTTGTCGCGATGATTCCTGTAGGAATCATCGCGACAAAAATCGCTATCGACAGCCAAAGGGTCATCTCATTCGAGACGTGCCGCATCCGGATACGCGGCTTCATGCCGCGTATCCGGAGGCGGCGCGTCTCGAATGAGTTAATGATTTTTCTATAACCTTTGTATTACACGGTAGGCAACTCGTTCTACATTTTCCTTTAAAGTACCATTACGCATGGGCGTTTCCTAAAGCCTGCGCGGTGGAGCTTTTTGGTGGAGTGCAGTGTGCGCAGTACTGGCCCCACCCTTTAAACCCTTGGTTCGTTTGCCATGGCCTAGCAAGCTGGGACGGTGGCATCGAGGTCCTCGGGTCGTAGGTTTTATATCAGACTGTCCTTGTCTTAGTCTCTGGCTCAAAAGCCTTCCCCGGAGACACGGGGGCTTTGATGTCAGGGGTTTCCTCCCTTAGCCTTTCCGCAGCCAAGCGGCCAAGCCTGCAAGGCAGCAGGGGACTCGTGGAGGGCGGGGTCGTCTATGTCCCGTGCAGATGTGAACATCTGCCCACTGCCCACGACGTGAAGACCCACATTGCGACTAAGTTGGAAAACCTACCAACGGGTCACTCCGACCGCATCATGTCCATGCGCCTCCCACTGAGACACCAGCAATACGTCACCCTTCTCAGTGTGTACTCCCCAACCCTCCTGGCAGAGCCTGCAGAAAAAGACAAGTTCTACTCTGACCTGCGCAGCCTCCTGCAGAGCACCCCTGCAGACGACAAAATCATCATCCTTGGCGACTTCAACGCCAGAGTGGGCCAAGACTCTGAAGTCTGGAAAGGAGTCCTCGGCAAGCATGGCGTTGGGAACTGCAATGACAATGGTCGCTTACTGTTGGAGCTCTGTGCAGAACAGCAACTTGTCATCACCAACACTACTTTCCAGCAAAAGGACAGTCGAAAGACCACCTGGATGCATCCTCGCTCCAAGCACTGGCACCTTATCGACTATGTCCTAGTGCGTCAGAGGGACCGCAGTGACGTCCTTCTCACCAGAGTGATGCCCAGCGCAGAGTGCCACACTGACCACCGCCTTGTTCGCTGCAAACTCAGGCTCCGCCTCAAGCTGAAACCCAAGAAAGGGGGCCCCCCCAAGAAAAAGCTTGATGTTGCCAGCCTTCAGCGTGACGACAAGAAAGCTGCCCTTCAGGCCGATTTACAGCGCATGCTCAAAGACACAGTTGATCCAGCAGACTCCTCCCCTGAAACACTCTGGGAACAACTGAAAACTGCTATTGTAAAATCTTCTGTGGAAGTCTTGGGCTTTGCTAGAAAGAGGAACAAAGACTGGTTTGACGAAAACGACGTAGAGATCCAGGAACTTCTAGCAAAAAAAAAGAGCCGCCCACCAGGCCCACCTAGCCCAGCCTTCCTGCCCTGTGAAGAAGTCTGCCTTCCGCCTCATCTGCAGCAGTCTCCAGCTCAAGCTTAGAGAGCTCCAGAACGAGTGGTGGTCCAGACTCGCACAGAGGACCCAGCTCTGCGCTGACAACGGTGATTACAGGGGCTTCTACGAAGCACTGAAAGCAGTGTATGGCCCTAGGCACCTGGTACAAAGTCCCCTGCGAAGCGCTGATGGACAGGCACTCCTCACAGATAATACCTCCATCTTGAACCGCTGGTCGGAATACTTTCAGGACCTCTTCGGCGCTGAGCGCACTGTTCAAGAAACAGTCATCCTTCAAATCCCACACCTTCCACTAAAGGTTGAATTGGACGAACCGCCCACCGCCGAAGAGACCCTCACAGCCATCCACCAGCTCAAGAGTGGCAAAGCAGCAGGCATTGACGGAATCCCGCCAGAGATCTGGAAACATGGAGGCCCAGCACTGCACAACAAGCTCCACGACCTCTTTCTCTGCTGCTGGGAAAAAGGAACACTACCAAAGGATCTCCGTGATGCAGTCATCATCACCCTGTACAAGAACAAAGGAGAGAAGTCTGCCTGCTCTAATTATCGTGGAATTACCCTGCTGTCCATTGCCGGGAAAATTCTCGCAAGGTTGCTCCTGAATCGGCTGGTACCTGCCATCGCTGAAGACCACCTCCCAGAGGGCCAGTGTGGCTTCAGAGCCAACAGGAGTACCACCGACATGGTCTTTGTGCTGAGACAGCTTCAGGAGAAGTGCCGCGAGCAGAACAAAGGGCTGTACGTAACGTTTGTCGACCTAACAAAAGCGTTTGACACTGTGAGCAGGCAAGGTATGTGGCAGATCCTGGAGCGACTAGGCTGTCCCCCAAAGTTCCTCAACATGATCGTCCAGCTCCACGAGGACCAGCAAGGCCAGGTCAGACTAAACAGTGACCTCTCAGAACCATTCCCCATTCGCAACGGCGTGAAGCAAGGCTGCGTGCTGGCACCGACCCTCTTCACCATCTTCTTCAGCATGATGTTGAAGCAGGCCACAGTGGACCTCGACGACGACGACGCAGTGTACATCAGGTATCGTCTTGATGGCAGCCTGTTCAACCTCAGACGACTGCAGGCCCACACGAAAACCCTAGACCAACTGGTTCGTGAGCTGCTCTTTGCTGATGACGCTGCCCTCGTTGCACACACAGAGAGAGCCTTGCAGCGCATTACGTCCTGCTTCGCAGATGCCGCCCAGCTCTTTGGACTTGAGGTCAGTCTGAAAAAGACAGAGGTCCTTCATCAGCCGGCACCCAAGGAAGAGCATCGCTCTCCCCACATCACCATCGGCGAGTCCGAACTGAAGTCTGTACACCAGTTTACCTACCTTGGCTGCATCATCACGTCAGACGCCAAGCTGGACAAGGAGCTGGACAACAGGCTGGCAAAAGCGAACAGTGCTTTCGGGCGACTATTCAAGCGGGTGTGGCACAATCAACAGCTGAAAACAGGCACCAAGATCAGCGTGTACAGAGCTGTCGTCCTCACCACCCTGCTGTACGGTTCCGAGTCCTGGGCCCTCTACCGCAGCCAACTACGACTCCTCGAACGCTTTCACCAGCGCTGCCTGCGTACCATCCTCAGCATTCACTGGAGTGACTATGTCACCAACGTCGAGGTCCTTGAACAGGCGGAAACTGTGAGCATCGAGGCTTTGCTGCTGCGGACACAGCTTCGCTGGGCGGGGCACGTCTCCAGGATGGAGAATCATCGCCTACCCAAGATCACTCTGTTCGGCGAGCTCGCCACTGGACACCAAGACAGAGGGGCACCAAAGAAGAGGTACAAAGACGGTCTCAAGAAGTCACTTAGTGCCTGCCAAATCGACCACCGCCAGTGGTCTTCGCTTGCTGCGGACCGTGACACCTGGCGCTCCACCATTCACAAGGCAGCCGTCTCCTTTGAGGACTCTCGCAGAGCTAACCTTAAGGACAAGCGGCTCAGAAGAAAAAACAGAGCTGTCGTAACTCAGAACCCTGAACAGACCTTCCCCTGCAGCCACTGCGGTCGTACCTGCCTGTCCCGGATTGGCCTCCGCAGCCACGAAAATGCCTGCAGACGACGTGGGCAAGCCCTATAGAATCTTCGTTCGCGAAGTCAAGCCAAGAAGACCATTACGCATACATCCGAATACACGTTTCTGCACCATTTGTGTGTGTTATGCCTTGTCGACACACCTAATGAACGTTACCAGCAGTTTGGACAGGCAGCAACAGCACATGCCTAATCGCGCTTATTATATTTATTCTGTGCAGCCGTTAGCGTTTCAAACTACTTTTAGTAGATGCTTCTCGTACTGATAGCACTGTATTTATAGAAAGGAGTGGAGTCCTTTGTCAGGTTACTTGATATTAAGACGACGTGTGCTGAACTGGATTCTCCTGTGTCCAAATGAACCATAACTAGACCTGTGTGTAGCGTTTTGTAACCGTTTGTTATAGAAGTGTATCTTTGAACACTTACGGCGGTAGTGGGCCTTCAAGATTTGTATCAATATATTTTTAATATACAGACGGTTTCGAGTATATTAAGAAGGTTGGATATAATCGACGTCAGATATTACAGCACTTTTTCATAAGTCCCAACATTATATTTATGCAGAAATTACTTCGCTTTAACAACTTCGCATAATAACGACGAGAGCATTTGGGTCACAAGCATTTTGTTATATCCAAAGTTCATTGTGTACTATTTTACACATGTACTGATTTTCACGCTATTTTATTTATGACCCTGCTCTAATTCGTCTAGCTGACCGTGCCTTCACTCATTCGAGACGTGACGCCTCCGGATACGCGGTATAAGCCGCGTATCCGGAGGCGGCACGTCTCGAATGAGTTAACTCTCCTGTTGTGAGGTGACCCTAGTAGCCTTCTCTGCGTTAAACCCCAACTTGAGCCTTGGTTAATTAATTTCGTGTAGTGCGTATTTTGCTGAAATGCTCAACGCCCCCTCGATCTGAATAGGGATGATACAAGCAGGTGGGTGGGAACATTCCAGTGTTGATACAAGAAATCGTGCTATGTTTTTTAAAAAAAAAAATTCCCAGATATAAATGGCATACTAATAGTAGCATTACAAATACATATGTATTGCTTAGAGACAATTGTTTCATGTTTGTGTTTGTGTTATAATGTTGTTTTGTCTTGTCATCGTTGTAACATCTCATATTTTATAAACAAAGGAAATGTGAACATCTTCGTGAGTGCCGAATATTTTTTTCTTAACTGTTTACCTGTAATGTTCGCCTGTGGTTGTTCTCTTCTAAAACGTCATTTGTAAAATAGTCCAACAGCAAGCGTTTAAACTCATTCGAGACGTGCCGCATCGGATACGTGGCATTAGCTGCGTATCCGGATGTGCCACGTCTCGACTGCATTAAACAGAGGAACTATATATTTAACTGTCCACTTTGCCTAGCTACTGACAATTTTAACTCATTCAGCCCGACGCACGTATTTCCCAAATTTTGGAGGCGTCCTCTGACCACTATGCACCTGTTGCAGGAGATGGATCGACCATGATAATTCAAGGGTAGAGACAGATTAGCCTGGCGCCGACAGGCGCCAAGCTAATCTGGCACTACTCTTGAATTATCATGGTCGACCCATCTCCTGCTGTAGTGCGTCAGGGTTGAATGGGTTAAGTAAAAGTTAAAAACGTCGACCCCCCAAAAAAAAAAAATAAATCATCGGCGATTATATTACTTTGCTGTTTGTACGTTGCTGTCCTTTTTTTTTTTATAAAAAGAAGATTTTTACAATAATACCTATAAAGTCACTATTCAGTTTAGTATAATCTGTACACTATAGCGCTTCTTGTTTCAATCTGCTAACATAAGTCAAGTTTAATGTGCATATACACAGTGCAACAATGTTACATGTTTTTGTTTACTAGGTGTGTGACAATTGTCGTAAAGGTAGTTTAGTGGACACTGCATTAGTTTCCACGTGCTTGTGAGAAAATATTTGGTTTTTCACAATTCACGTGGAGTCTTTAACCCTTCGGCTGTCGGTAGTGCTTTTTGTCGCGACGATTCCAGCAAGAATCATCGCGACAAAAATGCTACCGACAGCAAAAGGGTTAATAGCTCGTGTAGTATCCACTTTGTGACAATTGCTGCATTATCGCAAAACTCGACCGTCCCAGACTCAAACGCATGACGGCCTGGGGTCAGTTGCAAGAGCGAGCTTAGTCCTGGCCAGCCACTAAGCAAGGTGCTCCGCGCTAGCGGAGCACCTTGCGTAGTGGCTGGCGCAGGACTAAGATTACTCATGCAAGTGGCCCCTGGTGTGTCGGCGTGGGGGATGTCGGTCTATTTTCCCCAGATTTGATGGACACGTTTTCACAAACATGCTTATGTTTAGCAGCCTAGACGGGGCTGAGTTACGATTAGTCGCCGCAAGTCGAAATGCATACTTGAAAACACAAAAGAAAACACGGAACTTAAGACGATGGGAATGTGCAGATTGCCCAGATACATACAGGTGCATCCTGTTTTGTGTGTGTGTGTGTGTGTGTGTGTGTGTGTGTGTGTGTGTGTGTGTGTGTGCGTGTGTGTGTGTGTGTGTGTTTGTGTGGTGTGTATGTGTGTGTGTGTGTGTGTGTGTGTGTGTGTGTGTGTGTGTGTGTGTGTGTGTGTGTGTGTGTGTGTGTGTGAGAGAGAGAGAGAGAGAGAGAGAGAGAGAGAGAGAGAGAGAGAGAGAGAGAGAGAGAGAGAGAGAGAGAGAGAGAGAGAGAGAGAGAGAGAGATTCGTTGCTTTTACACGATTCAAAAGACATAGATTGAAATGTCAAAAGGACACTTCACACATCACATGTAACGAAAATGATAGAAATGAAACAAGAAAAACGCAACAGCAAACAAAATTAAAACATGACGACATGCACCAAAACTTCATCGTTGACCTGTGATGATAAGGTAAGAAAAACGACTGGGTACATGTAGACTAAAAAATAAAGTTCTCAACTACACCAACTTTTAACCCTTTGACTGCTGTTAGCGGTTTTTGTCGTGCTGATTCCTGTAGCAACCATCACGACAAAACCGCTACCGACAGCCAAAGAGCTGATATGATTTTTAACACATTTTACCCCAAGACCGAAATCCCCAAATTTCGAAGTTGCCCTCTGGAGGACTGTATTACAATTCTAGAAACAGATCGAGCATGATAGTTCAAGGGTGGTGACAGAATAGCTTGGCGCCTATGGGCGCCAAGCTATTCTGGCACCACCCTTGAACCATCATGCTCGATCCAGGTCTTGCTGTGTGGTGTGTCGGGGCTGAACAAGTTAGATTTAATTTTAATGTGAAAAACATAGAGACGAAAATGTCACAATTTTAGTCCAAGGGCTGTATTAGCCCAATGCGCAAAAGGCCATCGGGCCTATGTGGTCCGCCGTTGTCCCGCGCGTAGCCGTGCGCGGGCTAACGGCGGCCTGACGGCCTTTGCGCACTGGGAGGGCTGTGACAAATGCAAGCTTACCGAGATGCGGACTGATGCCCGGCCACCAGCCCCAGTACGAGTGAAATCCTCACACAAACCGCCAGACGTCCGCCAGGCATGGTCCCTCCCTTGGTCCTTCTGATCACACTGCGCCCTCCGCCTGACCGGCGAGCTCACCAAGCAAGAGGACAGTCACCCTTCGCAGACTCGGCGACCTCACGCGGCGAGGATGAGCTTGCTTCCTTTTCCCAAAATCGGCGATTTTACACGAAGACAACACAATCCCCTTCGCCGAATAGGTGATCTCATAAGGGAAAACCTTCTTTTCTTGAAACTGACGATCTCACGACTAACTGACTATCTCAGAAAGGTCAGTACAAGCCCGAAACCGCAATGGCGTGAGTTGAAAATGAGGAAAATTTCGCAAATACTGGAGGTCAGTGCCTCTGAGTCGAACCAGCGATGTCACACAAATTTTGTTTCGTCGATTCAAATACAGACACGCCGTAGCAGAGGGGGTCGAATAGGGTGGCAGAGACACGATCTTGTGTAGATCACCATTGTTGTGGTGCGTGGCCTAGACGATTCCAGGCCAATATTTTGTTCTCTCTGTCTATTGTTCTGTCCAAGAAAAGAGGCTGAAGGTCAGTTGCCGGTTAAATCCATCTTTTGCTGAATGCCAAATAGTGTTTATATCACTTCATTTATTTCGTGTTTCACGAATTTAATAATACTTTTGACACAGTTATTGTAGCATATACAACGCCACCACTTACATATTTAAATCAAAAACTAATTCCGAAAAAAAAACCACGGCCCAAGCCACTTCTAAAAAAAAAGAAGATTTTATCTCCGTATAATGGAAAGGCTACAGAATTTGATGCACCAAATCCAGGTTAACTTCAGTCGGAAAAAGAACAAACATTCCTTTTCGTATTTGACAAATTTTCAACACTCAATACTTAACCATACAAGTCCCAAAAATCAGCATCCTCTGTTAGGAATATCGAGGATTGAATAAACAGCTGCGTCACGACGTGCTAAGATGAAACTCTTCGAGTCAAACCGTTCACGCTGTAAGTTCACACTTTCTCGCCTCTGGTGGCGCGAATACAAACTTCGCGAACAGCCAGAGTGATTCCCAATGCTAAACGGCGCAGATACGCTTCTGTGCCGCAAACACGCTGCGATTCCGTCGGGTAGCAGAGATGAAGGTAAACTGAGGCAAGAGGCATAGATTCTCATGAGCCCCTGCTTGCAGGGGCTCTTGAGAATCTATGTATCTTGCAGATTCAAAAGTTCATAGTCGAACGACTCATCAACACTTCTTTGGCGTACGCGCCTGTAACTTTTACCCGCCGAGGCGCAGAGATGCAATTAAATTTTGGCCGATCCATGCAAGCAGGAAATGAACTAGATTCTCATAGGTTCCTGTGCCTGCAAGCGCTTATGAGAGTCTGTGTCTATTGCAGATAATAAGATGCCTGTTCAAATACTGGATACGCCTCCTTGGCTCCTCTTTACCAAAAGCTCATGCCGATGTACCCGCGCACCTCCTCGTATGAAGTTTATGAACAACAGCCTCCGCAGACCTCTCCATGGTACTTCGATCTCATCACAAAGGCGTAGGATATGGTGGGCATGGTAGGAACCAAAGGTACAGCTTAGTGGCATGCCTTGTGTAAGGGGAAAAAAAAGTTTGATAGGGCCACGACTGTATGTAGGCCATAATAATATACTAGTCGCCTGCTCGGCGAACTGATTGTGCCCCAGTTACGAAATACCCGCATTTTGGAGTTATCATCTGAGGACTGCATTACAATTCAGGAGACAGATCGACCATGATAGTTGAACTGTCATGGTCGAGCCATATCATGTCTTGCTGTGGTGTGTCGCGGGCCGAATGAGAGTTAAATCCAAACTAACAAATTCCTTTTGGCATAGTATGGTCAAAGAATTCCTTGGAGTCTTTTGGAGGACACACCTTTGCTGAGCTTTCCTCAGTTGCATGAGTGAACTTAGTACTGCGCAAACCACTAAATAAGATAGGTGCTCCTTGCTTAGTACACTCTGTTTAGTGGCTTGTACAGCACTAGGTTCATTTATGCATCTGAGCCCTGGGTTCTAGCTGAGTGTGGTCTCTTTCAGTAATGTCCAAATTCTGATCCACGTTTTTATTTAGAATTCCACTGGAGTGTTCTCTTTTTATTTATTAAAAAAAATTAATATTTTAAAAAAAACTGTAGTCATGAATGAAGAAGCGAAGTAAAAAGCCATGATAAAATTGGTGAATACAACAAGATCAAAATGTATTAGCTTATTAACCCCTTAACCTTCGAGGCCAAGGCGAACTCTACTCAGCTGCAAAAGACATAAATCCTCATCAGGCCCCAGCGACATCGGGGGCCTCATGAGGATTTGTGTCTGAGTCGTGTTACTCCTTTCTTCTTTATGTCTATTTTGGGCCCCAATATTCACGGGAATGTCGGTCAGTCTAGTGGTTTTAGATGCGCAATTCATGATAATTGGCAGTGAATGAGTTACCATAAACATTAGTACAGTGAAATCACAAGTACACTCAAAACTCCCTTCCTTCTCCAAATCACCTTCTCCTCTCCTCTTTCCAGCTCTACCCCACAGTCGTTCAGTTTTTCAGACAGTGGACCCTACCTTATCTTAAAATCCTCCTAAGACTGTGCTTGAATTTGATTATGAGAGGTATGGAATTAACGAAACCATGGTAGGGCCGTAGGTGGGAAGGTAACGGTCTATGAGTCTAGCTACAGAATAACTTTCATGCCAACTGCATAGATGCTCATGGGCACCCGCAACGTTTTCAAGAAGAATAGATTCTCATTAACCCCTTCAGATGCTAGGCCCCTTGGAGCCGAGATTATCTCATTTTTCTGAACGTTTCGTTCAAGAAATTCCTTTACCTCTACAAGATACAAAGATGCCCATGACTTCCAGCCTTCACAGGGGCTCATGAGGATCTGTGCCTCTTGCTTTTAAGGGCAGGTCTGACTTGCACTCTTACGGAGTAGACTGTCGGGGTTTCAGTGTAGATGCATTGTACCTCGGACCAGTTACATGAGTGAGCTTAGTCTTGCGCCAGCCACTAAGTAAGGTGCTTCACTATAGCGGAGCACCTTGCTTCGTGGCTGGCGCATGACTAAGCTCACTCATGATGCAACACGGTTTCAAGATAGCACGTGCGTGCGCGCGCCAGAAAGTCACGCGCGAAAGCGGTCAGTGAAGTCCTGGTACAAATTAAATTTTGCTTCTCGCCTTTGAGAAGGCACAGGTCAAAATGACGAAGAACATCTGTCTGTTGCCCATAACCCTTTCTGTCTACATCGTGTATGCGTTACTGGGTATTCAATGTCCGAATATTGATGCGATAGACTTAGCACACAAGCGGCCTAGGTATTACACAAGTTGGATTAACTCATTCGAGACGTGCCCCTTTAAGCCGCGTATCCGGAGGCCGCACGTCTCGAATGAGTTAACAACAGTTTTCACAGAGGTCCACACCAAAATTTAACACACTTCAGACGCTGCAACAAACAGTATAGTTTCAGTGAATTTTGTCATATCCGAGGTTCGTGGTTGGAACACGTTATGATTCATCCAGAGGTCTCTGGCATATATTGGACATTCGGGTAAGGTTCTGTTTTGTTAACATTAGACACACTTTACTCATTTACGCACTAGACTTTAACTCAGGCACGCCGTTAGTTCTTCACTGGTGGGCACTTTTCCCCAGAATGTTAGTCTCATCCTGTGTCAGTCATTCATTAAATATCTTTGAATTCGGTCGCCGTTAGTCATCGCTGATTCATTGGCATCGGCCCTCTTCTTCCTCATCTTGGCCATGTGTGAGAGTTTACCCTTTGGCTGTCGGTAGCGGGTTTTGTCGCGATGATTCCTGCAGGAATCATCGCGACAAAACCCGCTACCGACAAACAAAGGGTTAACACACGGAGGCCATGTCCTTTGAGGACTACATACGATTTTATAACCCTTTAGCTGTCGGTAGCGATATTAGTCGCGATGATTCCTACAAAGAATGCTACCGACAAGCCAACCGGTTAAGAGATATAATCACCGTAATAGGTAGCTTATGAGTCGTGCTAGAATAGCTTTTCGGCGACTCCATTTATAGTTATAGCGGGATTTAAATCATAATTCTTCTTTCTCATCATTTCGTCGCCGGTGGAGAGGTCATGAGAAAGTCTTGTTGCTGTCGAGACGTTAAGTAAAGCACAACCAACCAGTGTCCAGAGTCAATCCATTTTAGACGAAGGAAATTGAAATAGAATCAAGGTAGAACATTTGGTAGCACGTTGTAGATTATATCCGCAAGAAGAGAGTGACACAGTATTTTTTTTTTAAATTCATTTTACCTCCTGCAGCGCATCTTTGTAAAGTTCATTTCTAAGCATTCTTCCGTCGGCATTCTCCTGTGACTATCTCACCCTTCACACGTTAGCTGCAGTCGTTTAATCTCACTTTGCAAGGCACGCAACACAAAATATCATTGCAGTGGCAGTTTTTTTTTTCTTCTATGTGTAAAATTCTTTTAACCTATTCAGCCCTGACGCACTACAGCAGGAGATGGTTCGACCATGATAATTCAAGGGTATTGCCAGATTAGCTTGGCGCCTGTCGGCGCCAAGCTAATCTGCAACTGCCCTTGAATTTCCATGGTCGATCCATCTCCTGCAACTGGTGCATAGTCATTGGTTGACGCCTCCAAAATTTTGGAAATACGGCCGTCGGGCTGAATGAGTTAATTGTAAAAATCGTCTGGTCTCTAATGAACATTCCAACGAAGAAAGAAACACCCCTTAGAAAAAACAATTACAACACAAATTGTTGTAATTGTCTTTCCTAAGCGTGTTTCTTTCTTCCGGTTGGGACGTCCTGTGCATACACGCTTGGCATTCACCTTTTTGGTCTGGATTTCTTCTACTCACTACGCTTTGGGCATTCACGAACTGCCACAAGAATTATTTTTATTGAAGCATTTTCGTTTGTTTGTTTTTCTCCAAGCAAACAAATTATCGTCACAATATGTAAGTTTGGACCTTACAAGTATTGGAAGATAAGATTCAGGGTCACAGACCGACACGTAAGGTCTAAAACCACAGACAAACACACACACACATCGCAAGATCCCAAAATACGAACCACTCTCAGTGAGAGACAAAGAAATACACTGACACAACATCCCCATTGCACTTTAATACTCCGACGGACACAATCGACTGTTTTTCACGGACGAGTTTCCATCAGCTGACTGAAGATGAGGAGCGTGCAGCCGCTCATCCAACTACTTCCCTCTTTCAAGAGACATAGATTCGCATGAGCCCCTGCAGGATGCAGGGGCCCATGAGAATGTATGTCTCTTGTGGATAGACATCGAGCCCATTAGCGTTGACGTCTTCAGACTTTGGGACGCCATCCGGGTTAGGTCCTCAACAATGCGCTCCTCGAGAAAGCTGAACATATTTCTCCCTGTCATAACTACACACACCCCATTAAGCACCTTTTAGGCTCGCCCTTGCATCATCACAGCCAATATATTTTCCTCTTGACGTACGGCAGTAGTTCACGGACGAACGCATGTTCCACGCTCAAGATCGAGAGACTATAAGAATGCTATTAGGATCTAGCGTATCACAGCAGGCGAAGTGTTGTTGCGTGTCATACTACACAACAAAAATTCAAGGACCGTTTAGAAGAAGATGCACCGTTGCACATCGCGTGCAGCAGATCCTAATATTTCATTGAATGTGGATAATTAATGTTAACTCATGCGAGGCGCCTCGCATCAGTAGCTGGGAAAGTGTGGTATAGCGTTCCCGGCGCCAACGCTATACGACTCTTCCGCAGCTATTCATGCGGAGCGCATGGAATGACTTAATCTTTAGCAAACATCTTTGGTGGATGATGAAGCTCTGTGTCCCTTGGAGAATTTTGGAATTCGCCGTACGGTTGGCATGTATTGTGTGCTAGCCTGTGATTTTGGACCTTACGGTTCAAAGCCATAAGGTCCAAAATCACAGACTAGCACGCAAATCGATAACGTACACATTCATCATTTTATCAATTACATGTTTATAAAACACAGCAGTTTATCGGCTTGCCTTAGAAAGAATTTTAATGAAACATAAAAAGCTCCGCGATCTAAACCTGACGAGCACGCCCACGATTGTAAAAATCGCCTGCACTCACACATCGAGCTAAAGGTCCTCGGGCAGACGTCGGCCTTAAGCTGCAAGCCCGAGGACCTTCCTCATACTGGAAGATCGAAGATCGTACTGTGTCGTTGATCACAAAAGTCACGATAACGTTGTAAAACACTTCCAAAGAACAGCACGCATTCCCAACTGGCGAGCAAAGAAAGGAAAAATTAAGTAAAAATCAAATAAAATCATGATCATTAACCAAACTATTCTGTGCTATAAATAGCCAGGCTAAAGGTTATAATTTAATATAAATAAGGCTAGGCTAATTATTATAATATAAGCGATCTGCTCCACGACGTGATTTTTGACAGCTTTAACTCTTTCTACCCCATCACCGAAATCCCCACATTTTGCCCTTGTCCTCTGAAGATTGCATTGCAGTGCAGAACGCATATCGACCATGATAGTTCAGAATAGCTTGGCGCCCATAGGCGCCAAGCTATTCTGGCATCACCCTTGAACTATCATGGTCGATCCTTATCTTGCTGTGATGTGTCTGGGGTAGAAAGAGTTAATTCGTGGATGCCGTTGCGTTTCATGCTGTCCTGCCTCAACTATGGCTTTCTTTAACCCATTACATACTGAGGCTGATTTTGTAAAATTTGCTCATTGTCCTATGAAGGCCGCTACATTACAGATTAGGAGATGGATCAACTGTTTTAGTTCAAGTGTGGTGCCAGAATAGCTTGGCGCCTCAGGCGCCAAGCAATTCTGGCACCACACTTGAACTATCGGTCAAATGTGTTTCAAGCAATGGGATGAAAACCCTGGTATTCGTGGTTATGAGTAGTCCCACGTGAGAGAGGTTTTCTACGACAGTCAAACTGTATAAATCAAACTAGCCCTTCTGAGCAGCAATATTGTACAATATATACTAAAACATTTTGATTTATAAAAGAGCTATTGTAAACTACTAACCTTTTGTTGCCTGGGGCAAGTCGCTTTAATCTTCACATATTGTCTAATGCAGTTCAGTAATCGAAACAAGAATACCTTGCGACACACATTTCAAGGAAAACCTGTGTAACTGAGTAATAACCAGCTCGTTTTGGCTTATGTATATAGACTTCTTAAATCTGAAATTTACTACCTGGGAGGGGCGTTAGAGGTGAGGTGGCAAGGGGGTGGATGGGTTAGGGAGTGGGAGGGGCGTGACGGGTTGGGGGGGGGGGGGGGCATGATGGGGTGGGGGTCGGGTCAGGAACAAGGGTGGTATGAGGCAATTTTTTTTTAAAGGGGGGGGGGGGCGGGGGAGTCGGGGTTCTATGTGAGGCAAGGAAATACTGGAGGTGTTCGTTGGCCGGGGTGGGGGGGGGGGGGAGGGGGGCGGTGAGGGGGAGAAGGGTGAGCAGAGGTGATTTTCAGGTGGGGACAGCGGTAGTGTGTGGCAAAGTCTTCTGAGGGTGGGCGTCCAGTGGGGCACAGGTGCGAGGCTAAGAAGCTTTTGAGGTTTGGTCGGGGGTGGGTAGATGGGGGTGTGTTTCCGAGGTAAGATTATTGGGGTACGCAGGGGGTAGGTGGACGGGTGGGGTGGGGGTCGGGGCTGGGGAGAGGAGGTATCGAACCGTGGCGTGGGAGGGAGGTGCATTAGTATGAATGTACTTTACACAGATAAAAACAATTTTTAAAATTTGGAATTAATTCCCAAACAAACACAGCAGGGAGGTTCCGGGCCGGGAGAGATTGGGCATAGATCCTGTTGCATTCTTTCTCCTCTAACGCCAGTTTTCCTTTTGTGTAAGGCGGTCTGGGTGCAAACTGAAAGGACCGTGGCAGTTCCAGGGTAGTGCCTAATTAGCTCAGCGCCTTTCTAGGCGCCAAGCTACCAAGCACTGCCCTTCAGCTCTCACGGTCGTTCCATCACGTTGACAACTACCCGCAGTGCTTAGCATACTGAGCTTTAAGCCCTTCACCGCCAATGGACGCAGACTTTGTTTCTGAAATCTTTGTTAATTCAACGCCAAGGAGCCCCAAGGAACATAGATACCTAGTGTTTTCAGCAAGAGGCATAGATCCTCATGAGCCCCCGCGACTGCAAGGGCTCATGAGGATCTATGCCTCTTGCCGTTGAACTTTTTTTCAGTTTAGTTTCCTGGCGGTGAAGGGGTGAAAAGGGAGAGAATTCCTGTTCTGTTCTTCTTCGGGCAAATCTGCCTAGGTCACATCTTCGGGTCATTTGTAATCCCATAATCCGCAACGCTAAACAAACCGACATGAACAATTTTTTTTGCAGTATGGACACATGTGATATATATATAACTTTGAGTATTTCATAACCTGCAGTATTTTAGATCTTCTAAAAAGTTCCCATTTCGCAAATGTTGGAGGTGTTGCCTAATGACTATGTACCAGATGCAGGAGGTGGAATGATCATGATATTTCAAGGGTAGTGCCAGATGAGCTTGGCGCTTTTGAATTAACATGATCAGCCCATCTCCTTCTGCAGGGTCCCCGGGATAAAAGGGTTAACTGACAGTGTTAAAGTGCATTCACCGTTATAATTAATTTTGTCATTGTCAGTGACAGCTGCCTAGTGTATCCGTTATTAGTTTTATGGTACACGTATATCTTTGGTGTGTGTGTGAGCATTTCTTTGTTTGTGTGTTCACGCTGCTAATCTTTTTTCCTTGTATATCTTGTTGCGTGAGTATGTATGTTAGGGAATATATTTGTGTTGTATATGTGTTGAACACTTGCTCACATGAGTTGCCTGTCGGACAGGTCAAGGTCACTGAAGGTCACATAAATGGTTTCACTTGGTAATCAGTTGGCCTCAAGGCTTCTATAATTTTGTTCCACTTTTATTGGCTCACGTGCGAAGCAAAAGTGAATATATTCTGGGCCTGTGGTCGTCCGTGGTAAACTTTAACGTTGGCATTTTCTCGGAGACTATTCGAGCTACAGTTTTCAAACTTGACCCAAGGATACTTTGTGGCAAGACCTTTCTAAACATACAAATTTCAGTGACCTCTCACAAAGGTCAAGGTCAAAGGGGATAAGGAAATATATCCAAAATAGATATTTTGGGACATAATTTATTTTTGCTCAAATACAATTCACAATTTCAAACCCAAACTCGGTACAAAGATACCTGACGGTAAGACCTTTATCCGCACACAAATTTGGTTGATGGTGTCTGGAGTATTCAAGGAGGGGGTTTCACCTATAATGGGGGACAAGTCGTCTCTCCAAGGTTAGTGAGTAGTCCACCAGAATAAGTCCCCACTTTGACACTCAACTCTCACTCTGACGTAGCTGCAGCATGCGCAGCGGCCACACCACGGGCAGCAGCTTCGTCTGGCTGGCTAAACCAAGTGAGGGGAAACCGGGGGTCTCAAACTCTTGGTGAGGCAGGACTTGCTCGTCCTAGCATGCAAAGTCTGTCACCAGCCGACTGGGCGGAGGAAACTCAAGGGTTCAACGGCCAAGAGAGCGGGTCAGCAGTGCACTGTGGAGTGCATAGGGCATGTCAGAGCACAGAAGAAACCTTAACACACCTTTTCTGGAACTGTGGGCATGTCCAGTCCTTCTGGACAGATCTAATCGACTGGTTAAAAGATACATATAATCACTTTCCCACTCTCTCCCTGTCTGAGATATTTGTACTTTTTGGTAGACAGCAAAATATTGTCACAGATAAGGTGTTTGACCTTATTCTCTTATTGGCAAAATTTCACATTTTTACAAATCAAGACTGCAAAATATTTTTCCAAATATTGTGCATTTTAAGCAGATGCTTAAATACCGCTATTCTGTAGAAAAACATACTTACGTAATTAAAGGTAAATTAGACATATTTAATCGTCATTGGTCTCTGTATTCCGAAATTACCTCGTAATTGTATTACTTTATCACTGCGTTTCTTATTCTCTCTCTCTCTCTCTCTCTCTCTCTCTCTCTCTCTCTCTCTCTCTCTCTCTCTCTCTCTCTCTCTCTCTCTCTCTCTCTCTCTCATCTCTTATACTCAGTATATTGTAGACTGTAGATTATAAGTAAACTTTATGTCTTTTTTTTCTTTGTTAAGGTCGAAAGTTATGTGTAGTATATCGTATTTGATCTGTAACTCTGCAAATTGTAACTTTGGTTGTGTTACGTGTATGTGAGTGTGTGTGTTATGCAAATAAAGATTTAAAAAAAAAAAAAAAAAAAAAAGAGCACAGAAGAAGACATGGCCATCCACTGCAGCCAAAGAAGTTACCAGTTGTAACGTCTCATCGTGCCACTGGACTCTGAATTCTCCGGCCGAGAGGGTGGGGTTATTCCAGCGCAACAGCTTCTCCACCAAAATCTCCTTCACACGCAGGTTTTGTGCATGGACCTTCACCATCACCAAATCTGCTTCTTCATCTTCTTTTTTTCTTCTGCCTCCTCCAGAAGCCCTGCGGCGATTGGGAACGGGCGAACCGACAGGTAGAGGTTACTCCTGGGAGTCGTAGGTCCGAACCTGCACGTAGGCGGCCTGTGGACCAGTGGTAGCTCTTCCCTGTACCAGGGGCAGCAGGGAAGTTCGGCAGCATCCCAGGCGACTGAGCAGCCCTCTTCAGGACAGCACTGCTCACCCTGGTAAGGGAGGGAACTAGAAAGGTTGTTCCAAACATTGCCTGCCCTACACCAAACCGGTCAGCTTACCGCGACTGGCGGTTTAACCCTTTCATGCGGTCAAAAAGAAAAACAAAGAAAGAAACCTATTTTCGGTACTTGGAACGTACGAACCTTGTCGGACAGAGATCAGACCCAGAGACCGCACAGAAGAACAGCCCTCATAGCCAGGGAGCTAGCGAGATATAAGATCGGCATTGCAGCTCTTAGTGAAACCAGATTTGCTGACGAAGGCTCGATCTATGAACCTAAGGGTGGGTACACCTTCTTCTGGAAGGGCAAAGCTGAGAACGAGGACCGGATGCACGGAGTTGGCTTCGCCATCTGCACCACGCTCCTCTGACAGCTGTCTTCTCTTCCCACTGCCATCAGCGAACGAGTGATGAAGCTCCGTTTTCCCATCTCCCATACCCGACATGTCACTATCATCAGCGCCTATGCTCCGACACTCACCAACGCCGATGACGACAAGGAGGCGTTTTATGAGAGCCTCGACTACCTCCTGAAGTCCACCCCTGCAAGTGACAAACTCATCGTGCTTGGTGACTTCAATGCTCGAGTTGGGCGCGAATGTGACTGCTGGGAAGGAGTGATGGGCCCACACGGGCTGGGCAAGATGAACAGCAATGACCTGCTGCTGCTGACATTGTGCGCTGAGAATGGACTCACCATCACCAACACCCTCTTCAGGCTGGCCAGTAAGTACAAGACAACATGGATGCATCCCAATTCCAAGCAGTGGCATCTCATAGAATATGTCATTGTCCGCCAGCGGGATACTTGTGATATCAGAATCACCAGAGCCATGAGAGGAGCCGAGTGCTGGACCGACCATCGGCTGGTGCGGTCTCTCCTCAACCTGCACATTGCACCAGCACACAGGAAGAGGCCTAAGCTCACCCAACCTTCATTCAACCTGGCCAAGCTGAAGTGCCCGGACGTCAAGGAAAACTTCCAGTCCCACCTTGATGACCTGCTAACTGCCCATGGACCGTTGACTGGCAACCCAACTGAAATGTGGAACCAGTTCAAGGGGATGGTGACGGAGTCTGCCAAAGACGTGCTTGGACCCAAGCATAGGGTACACCAGGATTGGTTCGATGAGAACAATGAGATCAGCAAGATACTGGAGCAAAAGCACAGTGCCTTCATCGAGTGGCAAAACGACATCAACTCCTTGTCCAATAAAGACCGCTTCAAACACCTCCAGAGAAAAGCCCAGAGAGAGCTCCGCAACATGCAGGACACCAGTTGGGACAGTAAGTCAAAATAACTTGAACACTTTGCTGAATCCAACAACTCCAAGGAGTTTTTCAGCGCAATGAAAGCTGTGTACGGCCCTGCCAGACCCAGCACAACCCTCTCTTTTCTTCCGACGGCTTCACCTTGCTGAAAGACAAAGGCAGCATCACTGAGCGCTGGAGAGAACACTTCTCAAATCTGCTGAACCTGCCTTCCACTGTCGACCCCGCGGCCCTGGACATGATTCCCCAGAATCCGACACTGGATGACCTTGACCTCCCGCCTACCCTGGATGAGGTCACGAAAGCGATCAACCAGACTAGCTCCGGCAAGGCTGCAGGCATGGACGGCATCCCCGCAGAGCTTTTCAAAGCAGCTGGACCTGAGTCCCTTGATGTCTTCCTCAACATTCTGACATGCATCTGGGCAGAGGAGAACATGCCACCGGAATTTAGAGATGCTACAATCGTCTCCCTGATCAAGAACAAGGGCAGCAAAGCAGACTGTGCCAATTACCGAGGGATCTCACTCTTGTTTATTGCTGGCAAGATCCTCGCGAGAGTCATCCTCAACCGTCTGATCAGCTCTGTATCTGAGGAAGCACTCCCAGAGGCTCAGTGTGGCTTCACAACCGGCCGCAGCACAATCGACATGGTCTTCTCTGTGAGACAGGTCCAGAAGAAAGGCACTGAGCAGCACATGGACCTCTACGTTGTCTTCATAGATCTGACCAAAGCATTCGACACCGTGAACAGAGAAACGCTTTGTGTCATCCTCGCAAAGCTCGGCTGCCCCAGGAAGTTCACCACCATCCTCCGCCTCTTCCATGATGGAATGGTAGGTGTTGTCCAGTCAAACGGCGACACATCCGCACCCTTCGACATTTCCAACGGTGTCAAGCAATGTTGTGTTCTTGCCCCCGTGATGTTCCACCTGATCTTCACGTGTGTCCTGACCCATGCAGTACGTGACCTTGAGAAAGGAGTGTACCTGAAGTACAGACTAGACGGTTCTCTCTTCGGCCTCCGTCGACTGAACGCCAGGACCAACACCATAGAGAGACTGATCCTTGAGGCGTTGTTTGCCGAAGACTGTGCGCTGATGGCGCACTCGGAGTCTGACATCCAGACCATCGTCAACAGGTTATCGGAAGCCTCTCAACTGTTTGGCCTCACCATCAGTCTCAACAAGACCGAGGTCCTGCACCAACCAGCCCCAGGCACAAGAGCCCTCCCTCCCCCCCCCCCCGACCCAAAGTGTATATCGAAGGCACCGAGCTGAAGACTGTCGACCAGTTCAGGTACCTGGGGAACATCATCTCTTCTGACGGTACTATCGACAAGGAAATCGCAGCTCGTATCAGCAAAGTCAACCAAGCCCTGGGTCGTCTGCGCACTCGTGTGTTGAATAACAACGTCAAGCTCTCCACCAAGATCAAAGTCTATAAGGCAGTAGTCCTCCCCAGCCTCCTCTACGGCTGTGAGTCATGGACGCTGTACATAAAGCATCTCAAATAGCTTGAACGTTTCCACATAAGATCCCTGCGCTCACTCATGGGCATCAAATGGCAAGACAAGGTGACAAACCTGGAAGTCCTGGATAATGCTGGCTTAGTAAGTGTTGAAGCCTTGATCTTAAAGACACAACTTCGCTGGACAGGTCATGTCATACGCATGGATGATTCTCGCATGCCACGTATGGTGCACTCTCAAAAGGCCACAGGAAGCAAGGACGGCCAAAGAAATTCTTCAAAGACTGCATAAAAGACAGCCTCAAGTACTTCTCGGTAAAGGAACTTGAAGCACAAGCACAAGACAGATCTGGCTGGCGTGCCGCGACCAGGAAAGCCTACACGCTCTTTGAACACAATCGGCGCGAACGGATCACCAGTGCCAGAGCTCGCAGAAAGACAGCGCCGACTCTCCCCACAGCTACGTTCCAGTGCCCCCATTGCCCTCGCAGGTGTGGCTCCAGGATTGGCTTGGCCAGCCACACCCGCACCCACAAATAGAAGTCATGCACAATGACGACGTCATCGGTTTTCGATGGTCTGCCCATTATGTGTTGTGGGATGCAAGGTGTAGTATGTATGTAGTATGTCATGTGCACGTCGCCTAGAGCTTTTCTATCGAAAGTATAGGCGCCTTAAAAATATACATTATTATTATTTTATTATTATTATTATTATTATTATCGTGCATGGAATCAGCATTATTTTATTCGATTTGATTTGAAGTGTTTGCTTTTTAAATTGTAGATAAGTTTAGCGCTTAGATGATGTCAAATGATGATTAGTCATTTGGTTAGACTTGTGAAAAATCAGCAGTTCTTCATCAGCAAGTTGCATGATGAATGTCGAACAGTCAAGAAACATCATACTGTACGCTTCACTAAAAAGCAAGCGGCAGGCGGAGAATATGATCATTGGTCAAGCATTCGTCTTGCGTAAAAGATGCACTTTGTTTGTTAGTTCTTTTGTGTATTTTTGGTTTGGTTTTTGTGGGTTGTGGGTTGGTTGGGTTGGGTTGGGTTGGTTGGTTGGTTTGGTTGGTCGGACGGGTTAGTTTGTTGGTTGATCGGTTGTCCGTTTGACTGGTTTGTTGTTTTGGTTAGTTGATTGAGTGGTTGGCTGGTTAGTTGGCTGGTTGATTGCTTGCTTGGTTGTTGCTTACACATTTGAACGGCACGGTCAACAAGACAGCAATCGATCATTGCGCTGCTGAAATGATGCTTTCCGCACTCTCGGTGTGTGTGTGTGGGGGGGGGGGGGTGGAGGGGGAGGTGATGGGGGAGGGGTGGGGAGCGGGGAGAAGAGGGGTAAAAGAGGGGTGGGGGGGGGGGAGAAAGGGGGCGGAGGGGGGGGGGGGCGGGGGGGGGGGGACGTGACTGCTTTTCTCCTAAAATCTGAGCACCCAACATACTATTCCTCCAAAGGCTATCCACAGGCGAAGGATGGCTTAACAGTGATTTGAAACTGAGTTTTATCTTAGGGTCCGTGGGAAGTCAGACGAAAACTAAGAAAAACTCCATCTGAAATCGTCATAGTGTCATGCTCTACCTTTAGAACATACAAGCGACATAACTCTGCAGCATTCCGGAGTCCGGGTGAGTTTCTGCGACTGATCTCAGCAAGTGTCTCCGCCGCAGGATAAATCCTGTTCCCCATCAGACATGCCTTTGATCCTTTCACTGCCCGTAGTAGATGACTAACTCGGCCCAAGATACATTTGCTTACTAGGGAACACACTCTATACTACGAGAGGCATAGATCCTCACGAGCCCTCACAGATGTGGGGTGTCATGAGCATATAACTTATAAGCTCTTAAAAACGCAACAATAACAATCGTACATTCAAATCATGAGAACCTCAGCCGTCAGTCCAACGAACACGAACACAAAATAAGGCAAGCAAGAGTAATAGAACCTCATGAACCCCCGCGACTGTAGGGGCTCATGGATTTCTATGCCTCTTGCAGTTCGGTGCATGGTCCTAGTTCACCGGATGCAGTCAAAGGGTTCAAGTCTCCTTTAAAAAAAAAATGTATACGGTGGCAGCAATATCTGCTCCAAACGGTCGCGTTAACTCTTTCGAGACGTGCCGCATCCGGATTCGCGGCGTTACGCCGCGAATCCGGATGCGTCAATTCTCGAAAGAGTTAAAAGTATTTGTCTGTATCCAGAAGGCTCTCGACGATGATGCGCTGTTATATGAGTACATGGAAGTCAGGTATTTCTACATTATCTGTTCGTCAGAAGAATCATCCCAGTGAGAACAAGTTCCTCCGGCCGACTTCGACCTTACCTGGCCCGCGCACAGTCGTTGCAGCTGGGTTTATTCTGGCTGTGTCTCCGGCGGCATTCAAAGTGTTAAAGCCAAATTAAAAAAAAAGAAAAGGTATACGGTGAACACGGATACAAAATAAGGTAAGAAAGAGGCATAGAACCTCATGAGCCCCCGCGACTGCGGGGGCTCATGGATTTCTATGCCTCTTGCAGTTCGGTGCATGGTCCTAGTTCACCGGATGCAGTCAAAGGGTTCAAGTCTCCTTTAAAAAAAAATGTATACGGTGGCAGCAATATCTGCTCCAAACGGTCGCGTTAACTCTTTCGAGACGTGCCGCATCCGGATTCGCGGCGTTACGCCGCGAATCCGGATGCGTCAATTCTCGAAAGAGTTAAAAGTATTTGTCTGTATCCAGAAGGCTCTCGACGATGATGCGCTGTTATATGAGTACATGGAAGTCAGGTATTTCTACATTATCTGTTCGTCAGAAGAATCATCCCAGTGAGAACAAGTTCCTCGGGCCGACTTCGACCTTACCTGACCCGCGCACAGTCGTGCGCGGGCCAGCTAAGGCCGATGTCGGCCCGCGGTGGGCCCCTCTATAAAGCCCACTATCGGACCGAGACGGTTTTTTTAGTCTCTGATCACTGGCGTGACAAGGGACTCTAAACTGGAGTGAAGTATGTAATTAAGAAAGATGACTGCAGGCTTCATACCCCCGAACAGACTAAAAATCTAGTTATGACCTGAAGACTGGAACGCAGAAGAAAAACAAGAAGGACCGAAGACCTTTAGCTTCTTGGATCCTTCCACATTGGTTTCCTCCCTCGATTCGCTATATAGCGGCCGGTAGAAAACTGAGGGAGTCAACCAGTGTGTGGGTCCTTCTACAATTCTTTCGCTCAAGCCCACCCCCACGGTTATCTGTCCTGTAATCCTTATTTAGTGGTCTATTGTCTAGACGTTACTGTCTTTTTCTTGGCTTGATTACGTAATTTTTTCAGTAGGGTAAAGGGTTCGTTGTTGAAGTATTTTCAACGATGTGGGCGTAGGTTGGGGGGAGGGGAGGAGGGAAAGGGTGGGGGTGCGGGGGGGGGGGGGGGGGGGTTGGGGGAGGGACACTTTGGAGGTAAGTGAGGTTGGAATCCGGGCACATTTCTAGTCTGGTAGGTTAACGAGTACAGGGAGTTAGACTTTCTACGAGACTAAGTATGAAGTACTACTCACACTTGTACACTGTGTATGCAGTACACGGTGTGCACAACTAATCTTAGATGTCTTCACATTTTATTTGTGGCAGTTATTTCGTACATTAACTCATTCGCGGCCAGCCGCATCCGGATGCGCGGCTTATGCCGCGCATCCGGATGCGGCGGGCCGCGAATGAGTTAATGTTGCTGACTAGTAACGATCATTTTGTGTGATCAGAATGTGTTATTTTGCATCAGCGATTGCGCATTAAAGTTGTGAGTCACAACTTTTCTCCGTACCCCGATGACTTTAAAGCGTACGAATGTTCCTCCATCTCTCACTGTTTGTACACCACACAAATGCAAGAGGCATAGAACCTCTGGGTCTTTCAGCTTCTCGAGGTCAAACTTGATTCTGGTGGGACCCTGCTTGTTGACCTTCTTTAGGCGGAGTCGGAAGGTCATCATCACTAAGTCATGGTCGCTTCCAATGTCTGCTCCTGGAAAACTTCTTGTCTTGGCAATGTTCACACTGGTTTGGAAGCGTCTCTTCACCATGATGTAGTCAATTTGGTTATGGTGCTCTCCGTTCGGGCTGTGCCATGTCCACCTTCTGGATGCTTTGTGCGGGCCAAACGTGTTCATCAGCTTTAGATCATTTGAACTGGCAAATTCCAGGAGCCTTAAGCCTCTGTCATTGGTCTCTGCATTGCAGTAGCGTCCGCATGTGCCTTTCCAGTTCCTAGCAGCATCCTCTCCTATTTTGGCATTCCAGTCTCCCTGCACCACAAGAATGTCTTTCTTGGGGGTCTGGTCCAGAACTTCTTGCAGTTGGTCATAGAAGTCTTCTATTTCCTCATCCCCATAGTCTGTTGTTGGGGCATAAACTTGTACAATGGTGATATTAAATGGGGTTGCCCTCAAGCGTATGGTGATAAGCCTACTGGAGACTGGCCGACAACTCATGACGGTGTTCACGATGTCTTTGTGGACGAGAAATCCGACACCCTGTTCGTGTTTGTCTTCTCTGCCACTGTAGTACAGTTTGTGGTTTTCCTGGGTTGATGTTTCCCCAAGGTTCTTCCATCGTACTTCGCAAAGTCCTAGGATGGTCCAATGGTATCTGTTCATTTCATGTGTCAGTTCCTCTACCTTTCTAGGCGTTCTTAATGTTCTGACGTTCCAAGTGCCAATGCTGATGTTGTTTCTGGCACGGAGTTTTGATGGTGATGGTGCGGATGCCTTTCAAGCAAAGATAGGATGAAAATTCGCACCACTGCTACTTCTAGGTGCAGAAGACACGGACGTGGACACACTGATTGACACATTTAACACTGTTGTAACCCAAACAGCCAGTGAGATCCTTGGCAAACACCGATAAGCAAAGAAACCTTGGGTTACAGCTGACATCTTTGTTCTATGTGACAAGCGTCGAGAACTAAAGAAAAAGAAATCAGAGGTAGAAGGAGCTAAACAATACAGGGATATTAACCAGGATATCAAGAAAAGCATGAAAAAGGCAAAGAATAAGTGGATTGAAGATCAGTGTAAACACGTAGAAGTAAATCTGAACAAAAATAATAGCAAAAAAGCATACCAGCTGGTGAAAGACCTGACCAGTGTAAAACACGGACGCTCCTCTATCATTCAAGATAGTGAAGGGAACTGTCTTACGGAAGACCAAGACATACTGAAGAGATGGACAGAGTACTGCTCAGATTTGTACAAACACCGAGCTGCAGGGGACCCAGGCATACTTGTCAACCCACCCGTGACCAACAATGGCAACTATCCCATACTCCGAGAAGAAGTAGAGGCTGCAGTGAAGTCGCTGAATAAAGGGAAGGCAGCAGGAGCAGACAACATCCCTGCAGAGCTAGTCCACGAAGGGGGAGAAGACACGATAAGCGCCTTACTAACAATCTGCAATAAGATCTGGCAGTCAGGGGATTGGCCCACACCATGGACCCAATCACTTATAATATCTCTCCCCCAAAAAGGCAACTTACATCAATGCCAGAACTATCGCACGATCAGTCTTATATCCCACCCAAGCAAAGTCATCTTAAAGATCCTACTGAACAGGCTGAAGCCACAGGCAGAGGAAATCATAGCTGAGGAACAGGCAGGCTTCAGACCAGAGCGCAGCACAACTGAGCAGATCTTCAACCTGAGAGTTCTATGTGAGAGATACCTCCAGCACCAGCAGGACCTCTATCATGTCTTTGTGGATTTTAAGAAAGCATTTGACAGGGTGTGGCATGCAGCCCTTTGGTCCACCATGAAGCTATACAACATCAATGCCAACCTGATCAAAGTCATAGCAAACCTTTACAACAAGGCCACTAGCGCAGTCTGCTTCAACGGCAAAATAGGAAACTGGTTTAGGACTACAGTTGGAGTCAGACAAGGCTGCTTGCTCTCGCCTACTCTTTTCAACATCTTCCTGGAAAGAATCATGACGGACGCTCTGAAAGATCATGAAGGAACTGTCAGTATTGGAGGCAGAACAATCACCAACTTGCGCTTTGCGGACGACATTGATGGCCTTGCAGGAACAGAGAAGGAGCTAGCTCAGCTGGTGGAAAAGCTGGATAGTACAGCCATTGCATATGGGATGGAAATCAGTGCAGAGAAGACCAAACTGATGACCAATAACGCCAGTGGCATTGACACTGAAATCATGGTTGGAGGCCAAAAACTGGAAACAGTTAAGAAATTCAAATACTTAGGAGCCATTGTGACAGATGAGGGATCAAAACCAGAAATACTGTCCAGGATTGCGCAGACAACAACAACACTGACAAGATTGAAGACCATATGGAAGGACAGAAACATCACACTCTGCTCCAAGATCAGACTGATGCGCTTCTTAGTCATCTCAGTGTTCTTGTATGCCTGCGAGCGTCATGGACCCTCACAGCAGACCTTGAAAGGAGGATACAAGCCACTGAAATGAGATGTTTTCGAAGGCTGCTTGGCATCTCATACAGAGATCACATCACAAACGAGGAAGTGAGAAGCAGAATCAGGCAAGCCATCGGGCCCTATGAAGACTTATTAGCCATTGTGAGAAAACGCAAACTGAAGTGGTATGGGCATGTCACGCGTTCAGCAGGGCTTGCCAAAACAATCCTGCAAGGCACTGTGCGAGGAGGACGAAGGAGAGGAAGACAGAGGAAAAGATGGGAGGACAATATCTCAGAGTGGACAGGACTGAAGCTGGGCGATACGCTGAGAATGGCAGAAAACAGAGAGGAATGGAGGGAGCGGGTTGCCAAGTCATCAGTGGTGCCCCAACGGTCGGCAAGACTACGGGATATAGATAGATATAGATAGATAGATAGATAGAACCTCATGAGCCCCCATGAAGTTCTATGCCTCTTGTTGGCATTGTTTGTATCCACGCGTTTACCGGATGTAAGTCGGCGAGGTTATGCCATATTTCATTCACGGCGGAGAATTTCAAACTTATAGAACATTCAAAGGACTACATTAAAACTCAGTAGGTAGATCGACCATGACAATTCAAGGGTAGTGGCAGAATAGCTCATCCTGTGCATCAAGACGCCTTGTTGTAAAGTGTCCGGACTGACAAAAAAAAACAAACCACCGTTTACGTTGAACATTTAGGGCTGAACGTCTTTTGTCCACCACGAAGGTGATTTCAAAGACGGGGCACCGCACAAATAGGGTCTGAACAAATTTTGACCCAAACTGGATTCGAACCTGGGACGACAGTCGAACGCCAGGCTCTACCACCGAGCCACCCAGCTTCCCTGTCCGCACTCAGGATGGATTGACCCCTTCAAAGCCAGTAGTTAAAGGCTGCGTTTCTGAAATCTTCACAAATTCAATAGCGAAGAAAGCAAGCCGTCCAAAGAACTCGGCGTCAACAGCTGCGTCAACAAGAGGCACAGATCGATCATCCTCATGAGCCCCCGCAGGTGCGGAGGCTCATGAGGATATATGTCTCTTGCAGTTGTATCTTTTATCCTTTTCTCGGCAATAAAGGGGGTTTAAAATCACCCTACGCCACCGAAGAATGCAGACAGAATGAAAATAGTGCAATAAATTATCTAAAGTCAGCCAGCAGTAACGACCACACAAACAACTAGTGAGCGGAAACTGACAGAGCATCCTGTGTCTTGGTAACGAGCTACTCTGCCATCTCCAGACTGACAACTTCAAAAAATAAATTGACAGCACTAGTCTAGGACTAAAGTTGGTCAGGTCCAATCAGGACAAGTATCTATCAGCTGTTTTTCACGAATGCACCAACACAATTATACTGGCACCGTCTGTGTACATTGCAAAAAAATTAAAGATGTCAAATTAACGTGCATAGAACATTAACCCGTTCAGTGCCGAGGAAAGTTAGCACCACCCAACAGCAAGAGGCATAGATCCACATGAGCCCCCGCAACTGCGGGGGCTCATGAGGATCTATACCTCTTGCTGACACCACTTTGCATCCATGTTCCTGGGACATCAAAGGGGTTTGGTGTTGAATTAACGTAGATTGCAGAAACAGTCTGCGTCAGCGGGCACTGAACGGGTTAAAAGGTACTTTGAAAGTCGGCACATTCACCCTTCAAACGTCACGGAGCAGACTGGTCTGATTATCGCGGGTTAGCTTGGCGCCTTCGTAGGCTGATCCATCTTCCCCCACGGTTATAATAAACGCCTTTCAAAGTTGCAAACACTATTATTAGGTGAAATGGAGTTTTACAGCTTTTATAACATTGAAAGAAAAGATAATATCAGCAAGTAAATATTCCGCTTTAACAAACTTCATGATTTGTTTTAATTATAACAAATCGCCAAGTTTTTTTTTTTTTTTTATAAGCGAAGCAATTTATGTGATAAAAAGCGGAGTACCGTTGGGACTTTGTGTCATAGACGAAGTAATTTACACAGATAGAGTGTTGTCGGAACCTCTGAAAAAGTGCTGCTATATTCGCCGCGTGTTATATCCGACCGTTATCTCATTCGAAACGTGCCGCCTCCGGATACGCGGCTTATGCCGCGTATCCGGAGGCGTTACGTTGCGTATCGCCGGGATTGAGTGCCGGAATTGTTATAAGCCGCACGCGGGCAGTCGACTGTAAATAGTATTGTTGTTCATCATTTAGTTTTATTATTTGGCTTACTGTCGGTTTAGACGCGTTTCTCCCAGACTATAACGTTGCTTGGCTCTTGCTCAGTAAATTGCAGCAAGGGGCCAGATTTACGACAGAAAGAAAGCGTAAAACATATGTCCGCCATTACTCACATGAGAATGGGCGGGAGAGAATACAGGACTGAGAAACCTACAAGAGTTAGGTCCCCTGACAGCGACTTGAAACATCAAGAGGCTAAGGGGCCCACGGCCACTGTCAGGATACCTAAGTAACTGAGGTAGGTGTCCTCGTCCTATGGAGACGCTAAAAGCCATCTCACACTGGTTGTCTCCCTCGATTCGTTACCGCTGAACATAGTGTATCAGCGAGTCCATTGTGCCGCTGGTTGACCCGGCGTGACGGTCGCTCAGTCAGTCAAGTCAGTCTAGGGATGACAGAGTGGAGCAGGTTTGTCAGGGGACCTAATTGTTTTACGTTTCCTAATCCTGCTGAGAAGCAAATAGCCCAGCTGTCAGAGGACCTAACTCATGTACGAGTCCTCATCCTGTCACAAGAAAATGCAGTTAGTGAAACTGACGAAATGCTGATTAGCAGCTAAAGGGAGAGAAAAACATTTTCGGAGTAGTGCGTGGTTGTTTCCCTTATGCTGCAATCGTCTGAGATATACGGGTTTCCGTTGTGTTCACAATTACTTTGAGCCTGTTTGATAACCAGTTTTCTTCTTCATCTTCTGTACAACTACTACTACACACACACCACTATTAGCGCCCACAAGACAGCTGTCCGCTGTGAATGAGGCAAACAATGTAATACCATGAAAATGTCGCCTTTTACACTACTACTACTACTACTACTACTACACACACCACTATTAGCACCCACAAGACAGCTGTCCGCTGTGAACTGAAGGCAAAGAATGTAATACCATGAAAATGTCGTCTTTTACACTAGTACTACTACTAAACACACCACTATTAGCACCCACAAGACAGCTGTCCGCTGTGAACTGAAGGCAAAGAATGTAATACCATGAAAATGTCGTCTTTTACACTAGTACTACTACTAAACACACCACTATTAGCACCCACAAGACAGCTGTCCGCTGTGAACTGAAGGCAAAGAATGTAATACCATGAAAATGTCGTCTTTTACACTAGTACTACTACTACACACACCACTATTAGCACCCACAAGACAGCTGTCCGCTGTGAACTGAAGGCAAAGAATGTAATACCATGAAAATGTCGTCTTTTACACTAGTACTACTACTACACACACCACTATTAGCACCCACAAGACAGCTGTCCGCTGTGAACTGAAGGCAAAGAATGTAATAACATGAACATGTCGTCTTTTACACTAGTACTACTACTACACACACCACTATTAGCACCCACAAGACAGCTGTCCGCTGTGAACTGAAGGCAAAGAATGTAATAGTAATACCATGAAAATGTCGCCTTTTACACTAGTACTACTACTACACACACCACTATTAGCGCCCACAAGACAGCTGTCCGCTGTGAAGGCAAAGAATGTAATACCATGAAAATGTCGCCTTTTACACTAGTACTACTACTACACACACCACTATTAGCGCCCACAAGACAGCTGTCCGCTGTGAAGGCAAAGAATGTAATACCATGAAAATGTCACCTTTTACAAAAATGGACTTACTGAATGTTACCTTTACAGGACAGGGTTCCCACCCAGCACACACACAAGCAAAAAAAGCCGGGGTGGTCACTTTACAGCCCCGAACTGTGCCCCACTTCACTAGACTCTACAGGAGATACTGCAGACCCGGTAAGCAAAGGTACTTGAGCCCACGACGACCACAGTGAGCCAGTGCGCTGGCCCGCTGCGGATCTCGTACTCGAGATTTCGAGTAAGTTTTTGAATTTTAATGAAATTTGACCACCTGTAGGGGGCGGAGTAGCAGACACTGTCCAAATTTTACACCCTTTTGCTTACTTTCTGTTTCAAAGTTTGCTTTGCAGTCTCAGTAACGATATGGCGCATGCCACTCTAGAGTGCTTTAAGGCATTACATCCTGAGGCATTTTTTTTTAAAAATTTGCTTGTTGTCCTATGACGGCTACATTACACATTAGGAGATAGATCAACAATTTTAGTTCGAGGGTGGTGCCGGAATAGTTTGGTGCCTCAAGCGCCAGCTATTCTGGCACCACGCTTGAACTATCATAGTCAAATTAATTTCACGCAGTATTGTAACAGAGTGAAAAGGGTTATAAGAAGTGCTTAGATCAATTTTCTGGGTGGAAACTGGCTTCTAACGGCGTGTGCGTTATGTACCAGGGTGGAGATACGGGGGGATGGGTACGCACACCTCAGCTTCAGCCAACCTGCCACCAAAAAGTAGACGACTGTGTACTTTGTCCACAAGTGAGACAATTTTCCTTGTGGAGGCACCGCGTTTTTCTCTTGATGGCATCAGGCAGGCAAGCAACTTGTGTCACAACAAATTGTGCTTTAATCGTCGGCACTTAAATTTAGAACCCAAAAGCATAAAGGAAGAACAAACGATATGTGTTCGCCGGGACTTTTGCATTGGGCATGGAGCCTAGACCAACTGCTTGTTGCACCTGCGACTTTGAAGGGTAAGCGACCTTTGACTTTGACCTTGACAAATGGCAGTGGGTGTGGGTGGTGGGGCATTAGGGTAGTAATTAAAATTTCAATTTACAGTCTAAAATCAATGTATGCCACTCCTCTCTCTCCATACACCCCCACCCCCTCCCCCTTCTAAAAATAACAGCATGAACTCCAGCAAGCAAACTAATCAGCAAGCCAGCAAGCGAGAAAAGAAAAAGATAAGCGAAACAGAAAGCAATAAAAAAAAAAAAAAAACTCACCTTCACTTTTTCCGTGCTTGGCTGTATTGCACGTCCTGCTGATCCTTCTTGTAAGGGTCGGTTGTCTTGCTGGCTATGAAGCGCATTGTCGTTCTGGCGCGGCTTCTATATTCACGACATTTTGTTGATGCTATGTTCTGGTACACATTGTTGTAATCACATAGCCTCATTTCACGAAACTGTCACTCTGGGCTCAGCGCCACACCTACATTATGCAACATCATTTGAAGACCTTCACCCTCACCATTCTTCACACACAGTACTGTTGCATGGGATCTCAAAGCAAAAGCACGGGAGTACTTGACATTTTTCGGTGATCTAGCACGGAACACTCTGATGACGGTTTCGTTCTTTGAGTGTCTAGTCTAATTTTCACAGCAGCTTCAGAACTCAGGATGACTCCTATGGTATCTTTCATCTGGGCCCTGACTTTCTCATCGTCTGAATGTCTTCGATGCCATTACTAAGGCATGACAACGGAATTCTATACCCAATTCTTCTGTTCTTTCCTTGCACATGTGCAGTCTCCCCTAGCTTTATATAACCAGCCGAGTAAGAACAGGTCCTCGGTCCCACGACGTCTGCAGTGAGCCCGCGCACGGCCGTGCGCGGGCCCACTGCAAGCGTCGTGGGACCGTAGGCGTTTTGCTTCTGGGGCAATTGTCACTGTAAGAGTCCAGCCGGCAGAGCGTCTCAGTGCTCTGGCAGCATGTTACAGAACACAATCTGGTCTCCACCACAGGCTGTGACAGTTCTTCACAGTCTGTTGGCCATTGACTATTCTTAATGAGATTGGGGTCAAAAGGTCGCGTGCACGAAAACGAGGCTATCTGGGGCTGGACGCGCGACAGCAACATGGCGAGTGAAAGTGCAGAACGTCGAGACCTTGGAAATGTGCCGTATTTTGAGCATCAGCAAATATCTGACCACACATTAAAATCAGTCAACTGCAAACCAATCACAGCCATTTGCATTAAAGCTTGATTGAATCGTGTTCGAAGAAACCTGTCAGCAGATTGAGCATTCAGAAGATCGCGGTTTTAGGATTTTTTCTACACGCCTGAGTGATGAGAGATCTATGAGGACTTTGTCAAAACTTACAAGGAACTTGTAACATACTGAGTGCACACTATTTTTTAGATTTGACAGCACATTAGCATTGTTGGAGGGGTAAACTCGATTATATTTTGTGAATTTAGCCAGCGAAAACATCACAGCTTGAATTCAATTATCGGTCAGTAGACCTACTTAGTGTTGCCCCCCCCCTCCCCCCCTCAATGTTTCCAGTTTGGTTAATTCAAGCATGTATGGGTGTGCTTCGGGTAGAAATTTAAGCCAGTGGGTTAACAAGTGTTTGTCATCTCTTAACTATTTCGCAGTTTGTAGCAATTTCAGAAGTGTTTTTCACAGGCATCATTTCAACCAAAATCGCTGCTGACAGCTAAAGGGCTAAAAATTGTCGAAGTCAGAAGACTGCAGCAAAAATAAAAGTTATGACATTCATCACTGTGTGTGTGTGTGTGTGTGTGTGTGTGTGTGTGTGTGTGTGAAGGGTAGTGCCATGGCACTTTCATGTGTTAAGCTGATCAGACAATACCATAAGTTATCACAGCTGATCCCCCGTTTTCTTGGAATCAAGATTGAAAGCCAAAACTTATATACATTGACATTCAATAGCAAAACACGCACACATACACACGTGAGAACGGGCACCCAACTTAAATTTTACAACAAAAATAAATGAACATACAGCAGAACCTGTTCTTGGCAAACATCATTTTTGCTAGAAGAAAGTGGCCTTAGAATCTCATGCTCTCTCAAGAGAGGTCTTGACGGGCAAACAGTGTCACCTGAGCTGCAGCCATCTAAATGTTTTTCTGTAAAGACAGGTGATCTGCTGTAAAGATGGTCGCTCAAAACAGTTTCTGCAGTAGACCATAAAGTCTATACATGCAAAAGTTTCTCAGTCTCACACCCAACACACTTGCACATGCACCCACACACGAGCAGACTAATTCCGATCAACCACTCCTTCCTCCGTTGAATTTCGGTTGATTTTGGAAAAGTATGAAATGAAAGTTTCGTGTTTTCATTATTCTGTGCACTATTTGATGTGCACACAGGAACACAGCAACTTAGTTTCGATCTGCTCTTCGACTGCTCCTTCTCTGTCGCCATTGTTGATACTAGCTTCTTACATACAATACAATACAATACAATTTTATTGTCTGTTCGAGTCCAGGCACGACAGAAATTTGCCTTTCGGCTCGTCATGAAACAACAATATAAGACATTAACAAACGCTGCAAAAGCATATCATGAAAAATTATCATTGCAGCAATCTATCACAAGCAATCTGTCACAAGATGGGAGGTAATGTTAAGTAGATCATACTTATCGCGGCGTTATAATCGAGAGTTCAAAATCGAGACAGCAGTTGGAATAAAAGACTTCTTAAAAACATTCCTTTTGGCAAGTGGCATGTTGAAACGTCTGCCTGATGGTAGCATTTGAAACTGATCAGAGAGTGGGTGACTAGGATCATTGACAATGCTAGCAGCTATCCTTCGGACAGCTCTATGGTACAGATCATCTACTGGGTACTGTCCTAGGCCAATGATCTTCTCAGCTGTTCTGACGATACGTGACAGTCTGCCCCTGTTTTTCATACTGAGGTTGCCATACCAAGCAGTGATGTTAAAAGTCAGTATGCTTTCGATCAGGCTTCTATAAACGGATTCTAAAACCCTGGAACTGACATCAAAACTTCTCAGTTTCCTAAGAAGGTACAGACGCTGGTTTGCTTTTTTCACAATCAGATCAGTGTTTCCAGTGAAGGACAGCCCACTATCCACGACTGTGCCAAGGTACTTAAATTCAGTGACCACCTCTACAGGTTGATTATTAATTGAGACAGGTACATAAATATCATCAACTTTCCTGTCATCAATGACGAGTTCCTTGGTTTTCTGTACATTCATTTCCAGAAAACCCATATAGACTCGCGTTCGATGCGTGACCTTCACCTCATGTATATTTGTTGGGAATGGTCCATGTCATTGCTCAGCCGCCTTTTGGCCTCAGTCTTCTGTGTTTTAGTGCGACACTCTAAGAACATTTTGTTGTTAAATTCAATTTGTGAATTTGAATAGCGCTTCATATTCTCAGCAAGGTGGGTTGGCTCAGCTTTGTCGCTACACATATGTCAGGAAACAGAGTCTGCAGACCTGTCTGCACACTCTTAGCACAGCGAGCATCATCGTCACTTGTCACAAAGTCCACCTTGTATTTACAGCAGCAAGAGACTGTCCGAGGCGATCACCCAGCACTTCCTCAAACAAGGGCACAACTTCGTCCGTGTCAGCACAGCAGAACAAAACACATCTTCTTTTTGAGCGCAGTCTGGCAAAACCTATGCAACTTACTTACTTACTTACGCCTGTCACCCCTCCCCGGGTATAGACCGTTGACGAGAGACCTCCATCTTCTTCGTCCAATTTCATTCTCTTCTGTTATCTGCTGTGTTAATAATAATAATAATAATTACGGTATTTATAATCCGCTTATCTTATAATAATTATAACTCTAAGCGCGCACTCACAAACTCGCACACGCATGCGCACGCTTTAGACAATGACTCACGTAGCACAAATAGTGAAAATACATTACGACGGTCAGCTTGGGGCGGGGAGTGTGGTGATATAGTGCTAGAACTGTTGAAAGAGGTGAGTTTTGAGGGCGGACTGGAAGGAGGAGAGCGAGTGTTTCTGACGGAGAGAGAGTGGGAGAGTGTTCCAGGTGGATGGACCGTATACTGAGAAGGAGCGGGGGCCGAAAGTGCTGAGTTTGGTGCGGGGGATGAGGAGGCGGAGAGGGTCGGAGGCGGAGCGGAGGGAGCGGGGAGGAGTGTAGGGGTGAAGTAAGTTGGAGAGATAGGCAGGAGCGTAGTTGTTCAGGGATTTGTAGCAGAGAGACAGAGTCTTGTATTGGATGCGTTGGGGGATGGGGAGCCAGTGAAGGAGCTTGAGCAGGGGAGTGATGTGGTCGGATTTTTTCTTTCTGAGGACGAGGCGGGCAGCATTGTTCTGGACGCGCTGGAGAATGAAAGTGGTGGAGTGAGGAAGGCCGGAAAGGAGAGAGTTGCAGTAGTCGATGCGAGATAAGATGAGAGAGATGAGCGAGTTTGGTGGCAGCTTCGGTAGTGAGGTATTTTCTGATCTGACTGATACGGCGGAGGTGGAAATAACATGCCTGGGCCGTGGCGGAGACGAAGCTGGTCACGGAAAGAGAGGAATCGAGGATAACGCTAAGGTTCCTGACCGAGTCAACTCAGAGAGGGGGATGGGGGTGCTGTCGAGTTGAAGGTGGAGAGAGAGGGGGGGGGGGGGGAGCTGGAAAAGTTTCTGGCGAGTGCCTTCCAGCATGGCTTCCGTTTTGTTCTCTGTTCTCTCCCAGATGCAAACGTATGCAAGCCATAAGTATATTACGCTTATATTAATAGACTTATGGCACAGCGTATTGAGCTAAGCTAAACCTACAATGTACTTGGGAAGCCCTTTGGCCACACATGCGTCTGTTGGCGCGCGATTAATTCAGTATTGCTTGGCGACGGACAAACACATTCCTGATCGAAAAGTCTGGCCACTTGTTCAAATTTCACCCACATTTCTCTCCCATTCCGTTGACTAGTTTCATGCTCACATACTCGGCGAATCTCTATATGCCAAATCTGCACGGAAACAGATATTTTGAGTCCGGGACAGAGAGATTGTAATTTTATTGTTTCTTGTGACTGGAACCGTTTCTTCATCTGTTTCAGGCGGCCTAATGGAACGCAGATTGTTTGCAGGTCGCCGATGCCGACCGGCCGCCCTTCAAAACGACAGTTGCTGACGCAGGCTTCCCAGTAGCAAAACGTCTTCGGGCCCACGGGCCCCAGTGAGTCCGCGCACAGATGTCAACGGTGCTGTCTGCAGAAACGCTGGCCACAGGCCGTTCAGGTTTAGGGTCACTGCTGCTGGGCTCCGCCTTGGCTCCAGCACCCTTCCAGGCTGCATTACCTGGCTGAAACTGGCTTGGATGTCCATGATGGCGGCGACAAACTGGCATGATGAGAAAAAAAAGTGTTTTAACTGTAACATACTGTTTAAGCTGATTGATTGATTGTACATTGCAAAGACTTTCTCAGGACGTGCCTGCACTGCTTGTGTAAAAAACAACTAAACAGAATACTGAATGTATGTCGCCAGCCGGTCCAATACGTTAAATAAACCTTCGAAATGGGGCCTAAATAAAGCCAAGACCATTTAGCAACACACATCCAATATCAAGAGCTACATGCAGCGCAGACATTAGGGAGAGTTTAAAAATGGAAAATACAGGTGAATGGGCCAAGGGTAGACATAAACATGCCCCAGAATAGAGAGGAAAACCCACCCGTGACCAGGGTGACCCTGGGAACTAAAAAGTAGTTGACCCGGGTGGGGGTAAGGTTTAAGCCGGCAGGTCTGACTGCAAGTTATGTTTTAGTCGAAGTGAGCCACTTTATGTGGAGAAATAGACCTGTGCCTATGGCCAGTTGCACACAGATAGCCTTCCATCTAACATAGAAAACAGCATTGTCTCCACCCCAGACAGCTTGCCACCTGACATCATTGACATCCCCTGCAGTTTCCTGAGTAGCCTGGCTGGGCAGAGATTAAGGCCAACAGTCAAGAAAGGCTAGCTTTTACGTCGCATGTGAGAAACTTGTATTATTTGAATATCTGTTTAACTCATTCATCCCTGACGCACTACAGCAGGAGATGGGTCGACCATGATAATTCAAGGGTAGTGCCAGATTAGCTTGGCGCCTGTCGGCGCCAAGCTAATCTGGCAGTACCCTTGAATTATCATGGTAGATCCATCTCCTGAAACAGGTGCATATTCATTAGATGACGCCTCCAAAATTTGGGAAATACGGCCGTCGGGCTGAATGAGTTAACAAAAAAAAAAAAATGTTGCTTTGTTTTAAGGGGGTACCCCAATGCGCAAAAGGCCATCGGGCCGTTGTCGGGCGCCGATGGCCCGCACACAGTCGTGCACGGGCCAACGGCGGCCGACCTCGGCCCGACGGTCTTTGCGCACTGGGGCTTTACCAATTACAACATACAATTTAAAACATGTGGGATTCATTCTTTTTTTGGTTTGATTGAGGGGCGGGGGGAGGGGGGGGGGGGGGCGGGCGGGCGGGCGTGCAGTTAAAGGGTTAACCTCTTCACCGACGACGACAAAAATCGAAAACCACTCAAATCCAAGAGGTGTAGATCCCATATAATCCCCCGCAGTTACGGGCTCATGAGCATCTTGCTAAGTCCATTGTTTAACTCATTCGAGACGTGCCGCCTCCGGATACGCGGCACATGCCGCGTATCCGGAGGCGGCACGTCTCGAATGAGTTAACGGCTGGGAATCTATAAACGTTGAATTTACGATTTTAAAAAGCACAATCTGCATCCACTGGCGGTAAAGGAGTTAATAAGAATACTCTCCCAACCAACCAGTGCCAATTAACCCTACCGACCCGCCCCCTCTCCCCCTTTCCCCCTCCCCTCCTGCCCCCCCCCCCCCCCCCCCTCCCCCCCCCCCCCCCATCTTACGGCGGAGAATCGAAACAGGTTACAGGGGTAGGCAAGCTGAAGAACTTTCACTCACAAACTTACGCAAACCGACCAACCGTTCGTTCTCTCTCTCTCTCTCTCTCTCTCTCTCTCTCTCTCTCTCTCTCTCTCTCTCTCTCTCTCTCTCTCTCTCAGTCTCTCTCAGTCTCTCTCTGTCTCTCTCTCTCTCTCTCTCTCTCTCTCTCTCTCTCTCTCTCTCTCTCTCTCTCTCTCTCTTTCTCTGGCCTCATCTACACGCCTTTTCTTTCGCTCGCTCCTGCACGTGCTTGCACATACTCTTGTCTCTCGTGTTCAGGTTCTTTCCGAGTCTCTCTCACGATTTTTCGTTGACGTCATTTTTACTTTTTCCGCACTTTTGTTCTTCCTTTTCTTTTATTTTACGTCACCTCCTTCAGTTGCCACATTCCTTCTGCCAATGAAGATAAGTCGCGGCTAATCTCTCTGTTTGTTTGTTTGTCTATTTTGACAAAGGGTATTTACCAGAAATATTAATAAATTGTGTTGTACCCGTCTTTTCTAAGCGTGTTTCTTTCTCCGTTGGGTACTTCTTTATAATAGAAGGAACTTAAAAAGTGATGACCAAACAAAATCACGTTAAAAGAACCGTCTTCAGGCCCGGATCCAGGGGGCGGAAGGGGGTCCATGGACTCCCCCCCCCCTTTCCCCATTAAAAAATGCTATTGTCCTTGACAAGCACATTTTGTTGATGCACAACCGCACACAAAACTCTGCTTCAGGTGGTTAATTTCTCCCCAAAATGTAGTTGGACCCTCCCCCACACTTGTAAGTGATCCGGCCCTGGTCTTGACACAGTTTCGCAGGCTTATTTTTTAGCCTATCGCGCACTGATATGTAGTTGTCGGTGACGAGTTACCTTCCATAATGATACTTTCACATAACACAAATCGTTGACTCAGTCGCCAAAAAGGCGCTATTCCGGGCGTGATATCTCAATGGGTGCACACCTTTTGGCTAGCCTACTTTTTAAATAATAACAATAAATAATAATTACGGTATTTATAATGCGCTTATCTTATAATAATTATAACTCTAAGCGCGCACTCACAACTCGCGCACGCATGCGCACGCTTTAGACAACGACTCACGTACCACAAATAGTGAAATACATTTCGACAGTCTGCTTAGGGTGGGGAGTGTGGTGGTATAGTGCTAGAACTGTTGAAAGAGGTGAGTTTTGAGGGCGGACTGGAAGGAGGAGAGAGAGTGTTTCTGATGGAGAGAGAGTGGGAGAGTGTTCCAGGTGGATGGACCGTATACTGAGAAGGAGCGGGGGCCGAAAGTGTTGAGTTTGGTGTGGGGGATGTGGAGGCGGAGAGGGTCGGAGGCGGAGCGGAGGGAGCGGGGAGGAGTGTAGGGGTGAAGTAAGTTTGAGAGATAGGCGGGAGCGCAGTTGTTCAGGGATTTGTAGCAGAGAGACATAATCTTGTATTGGGAAACCAGTGAAGGAGTTTGAGCAGGGGAGTAATGTGGACGGATTTTTTCTTTCTGAGGACGAGGCGGGCAGCATTGTTCTGGACGCGCTGGAGAGTGAAAGTGGTGGAGTGAGGGAGGCCGGAAAGGAGAAAGTTGCAGTAGTCGATGCGAGATAGGAAGAGAGAGACAGCAAGTTTGGTGGCAGCTTCGGTAGTGAGGTATTTTCTGATCTGACTGATGCGGCGGAGGTGGAAGTAGCATGCCTGGGCCGTGGCGGAGAATCATATGTGACATGATGTGTGCATTACTGAACAATTTTCTGGTTTCACTATCTGTATAATACTTTAATTTCGATAACATAAAGACATTTCTAGAGACCGTTTTACAGACATTGTCAATGTGCATCTGCCACCTCAGCTGATTATCAATTGTGACCTCCAATAGAAGATGTTCGGCTACCTTTTCTATGATGTCGTCGCCGAGTGATAGATTAAGCTTTAATGGTTTCAACTGGTGCTTTTGGCGTGTTGCAATAATCATAATCATTTTTCGCTTAGATATCATTTTATTTAATTTTTATTTATTTTACGTAACTGTCTATAAATATCATTTTTGGCGTTTAGACATGAGATCAATTGTGACTAAACTAACAAGTGCGCAAAGGTCATCGGACCGACGTCGGCCGCCGTTGACCCTCGCACGGCCGTGCGCCGGCCAACGGCGGCCGATGTCGGTCCAATGGCCTTTGCGCATAGGGCAGAAAGTTCTAATTACAATTCAATCCTGCAATAATTTGTGTGAAGCCTGGTTGACTTTAACTATACATGATATATACTACACGCGCACGCTCTTCTGTCAGTGCGTCGGTGTGTGTGTGTGTGTGTGTGTGTGTGTGTGTGTGTGTGTGTGTGTGTGTGTGTGTGTGTGTGTGTGTGTGTGCGTGCGTGCGCGATGATAATTCAAGGGTAGTGCCAATTGTGCCTTTTCTTATTGAAATCTGGCAATCTTTTTGTGAACGAATCGAATTCGGAATCCATGCTTTACTTGTCAAAAGCCAGCGTTTCAAGGAGGTGCGTGATTTGGTGCGTAATGTAGACACAGTCCGAGTTTGTCCCCCCGTTTCTTCGTCGTTATAGCTGTGTGTAAAAGAGACTTTCAAAAGATAATATAAAAGCCATACAGAACAAAAAATTTCACAACAATGCTGTTAACTTTTGTCTTGGGCAGTACACCGGAATACACGCACAGTTTGTCTTTGGTGTCAGCTAGCTTCCAAAGTTTTCTCCCTTTGTCCATGTGCTGCCTCTTGTTCAACTACAGAGTTTTATTTACCATGATGGGAGTCGGTAGCGGCGATTTTAGTCGCGATGATTCCTGCAGGAATCATCGCGACCAAAATCGCTACCGACACCCAAAAGGTTTATTTAGTTTCCAGTCTGCGTATGTCTTTGTTACAAGTGCTGGGGGGAAGCGTGGGTTGAACTGAGGGAATGGGGGTGACTGTCGGAGGGGTGATTTTGTGATACGGTGCGGGTAGAGGAGCTGAGGAGGGGGAGAAGGAGGGGGAGGGGGGGGGTTGGAAGGGGGAGGGGGGGGGGGGGAGTGGCTACTGCATGGGCTCATGGTAATTAATTTTTGAGTTTTGCCAGTGGCAGGTGAAAGGTTCTGCTCAACTCCATTCAATGCGGGTTTAAACTGCTCTCCTAGAAATACTATACAACCTCACGCAACAGAAAGTGACAGACCTGGTCCTTTGGGACACATTAGCCTCGTTATGCGTTCACCGAGACAACGACTGAGGAGCAATTCAAGTTGAAACAAGGTGAGGATTTCATCCCATCTACCGTATCGTAGGTGCTCACATGCGTTTATCTTTTAGGAACATTCAGAGTTGTTCATATTTTTAGGCTTATCAGCTGATCCGGCCGGCCATTTCCCTCCTCTCTAAGCCAACCTCTGATCAACACACACGTCGGCCCACACAAATAAAGACGACAACACGGGCCTTCCCGTCATTAGTACGCTCGTGTAGTGACAGGAATCCATCTCCTTCTACTCTAACTCACCTCTGACCCACACACACTGGCACATCATAAATAAAGACGGACACACGGACGGCGATTCCCGCCATTCGTAAGCTCTGTGGTCTGGCGTAGCATAACTATTCTGAAGAAGAATAATAGCACGAGCAGCGAAATGACGTCACTTCAAGCTTCACGTCATGCCATCATTAGTCCCACGACGCCGTGTGGCGACTCAGTCGATGTTATACGTCACTCATCACAGTACTAACATCTGACATATCAGGGATCAACGTTTCAATTTTCTTGCTGAGTTTCACGCCTAGGGCTTACAGCCCACAATTTGACCTAATCCTACCCAAGGGCCGGGATAAATAGCGGGTTTATGCAAACACCGTTTATGAAAAATCATGTGGGTATTCATGAGAAGATAGCTTTTTGCGTAAAAGAAAAATTAAAGTTATGTTAGCTGTTTTACAAATTACTCTAAAAGAGTACTGAGAAAATTGTATGATTTTCACACCTAGGGCGTACAGGTCACAATTGACCTAATTAATCGTAGTCGACAGCCGAGACAAAATGTAGGCTTATGTAAATACCATATATTAAAAATCATGCGATTATTAATGGGAAGATTGTTTTTTTTTCGTAAAAAATATTCAATTGTTTAAGATTACCCCATATAATTCGTGAAATCAATCCCAAAAACGTGAAAATATATTTCTTTTAAAAAAATATTTAATTATCACTCAAAATGTTCTAGAGGTACAATGCTGATTAACGAACTCATACAATGTCTCCCTTTTATCTAGCTATATTCAAAATATCTAGTAAAAATAAGATAAATTACGGACTCCAGTGTCGATCAAACGTGTGTTTTTTTTTTTTTTTGGTGTGAAACGGCCATTTTCTCGCCAAAGAGCATCTCAATAAAAAAAATCGAGAAAAATGTCTCGAGATAATTCTTTTTTTTTTAGGGACAATAATTATCCTACAATTTCATGCTTGTCCGTCCTCAAGCTAGACGTGACATCATTTTTATCTTGTTACTTCTTTTCCAGAATTTCTGCCCCGCACGCCAAACACGTCATGTGCATGCTCCGGAATGCGCTACCGTCTGCCCCATTTCAAAGTCTACTGTATTTTCAATACGATAGACAAAAGAAGAACATCTAAGGAGTAAAAGGGTTGCCAATTAGCTTCTTACTACGCCCCCCCCCCCACCCCCCCACACACACCCTGCCCTAGCCCCCCCCCCCTCCCCCACACACACACATACATATGATTGTGAATTAATATTTTTTTCGAAATTGTTTTGTTCTTAGTCCAAAGACACTGCACACAATAAATTTCGTCAGTACGTTTGAGCTTCGACAGACAGACGAAGTTACCCTGCATAACGAATCCGACGAATTTGACCCAAATGACCGTCAAAGGTCTAAGGTTTCTTTCGGACAATCGTCGGGTGGAATGTTTGCTGTCGACCCCTCACGTTTAGCTGGCAGGTCCTCAGTTAATGAGCGATGAAAGACGACCAGTTCGAAAGTCAAACACTTTCCTGGGTAGGTACAGTCCAAGGCTCGTATGTCGACCAGCACCTTCGGAAGGATAAGGAAACTATCAACAGATCAGCGGCTAGCAAGAGGCATAGATTCTCATGAGGCCCTGCATCTGCAGGGCCTCATGAGAATCTATGCCTCTTGCAGATGGAAGGTGCCGGTTATGAAGAAAACGCCTATATGTGTTAAGGTTAAACAACTAAAATCTTTAACTCTTTTGGTGTCGGTAGCGGTTTTAGTCGCGATGATTCCTGCAGGAATCATCGCGGCTAAAACGGCTACCGACACCCAAAGGATTAAACCCGTCTATGCGGGACAGCAGTGGCGTAGGAATCCGGGGGAGGGGAAGGGGGGGGGAGGCGCGGGAGGGCCCTGGCCCAGCAATGAAAATGTTGGGGGTGGGCCAGAGTGTCCCGCGGACCCCCGATATTTGGGAGGAAAAAGAATTTTGGAAAAAGAGAAATTTGAGGGGGAAAAAAACCCTGAAAGATTGTTGTGTTTGGTATGTTTCAGGCCGGAAACCCGCCTCCCCCCCCCCCCCCCCCTTCCCCTCTGCCCCTATTGTCGTAGTTTTTCGGAGGTTGGTCTGAAACTAGCCATCCCCCCCCCCCCCTTCCTACAGGAAACTGGAGTTAAATTCACGCAGTGGTTTGGAATAATACAGCATCTCATCTTGGCTTGTAATTTTTTATAATTATGTACTTGATACAATATGATAATGTTTAACCCGTTTAGTGAAAGCTGACGCAGTCAGTGTTTCTGCAGTCTTTGTTAATTCAAGACAAAGGAACCCGAGATGCCCCAGGAACATGGGCTCAAAGTGGTGTCACCAAGAGACATAGATCCTCATGAGCCCCCGCAACTGCGGGGGCTCATGAGGATCTATGCCTCTTGCGGATGTGTGATGTTCAGCTTTTCTGAACGGATTGGTATTTTGGACAAAATTGAACTGGCAGGAGAAATGGCAGACTGTTATCTACATGCAGCAAGCATCCGTTAAGTGGTCTCAGGCTGTGAATCAAGCAACCCGCTTACTGTACAATGTACACCCGACAGCAAGCAAGACAGCAGACACAGTCAGCCATCTAACCAACCAGTCTACCAGCCAACCAGCCAAACAACCAACCCAACCCACACGAATAACCAAAGTACCAACCCACCGTTTTACGCATGCGCATTGTAACTCATTTAGCCCCTACGAACCCAGCAGGAGATGGATCGACCATGATAATTCATGGGTGGTGCCAGATTAGGTTGAGCCATCTGGCGCCAAGCTAATCTGGCTCTACCCTTGAATTATCATGGTCGATCTAAGAGATCTCCAGCAACTGGTACACAATCATTACGTGACACGTCCAAATTTTTAAAATGCAGCCTTTGGGGCTAAATGGGTTAACTACTGTACGAATTGTCTAGACACTGTCATTGCAGTTTGAGCATCTCCAGTTGTGAGAAAGACACGCTGCTTAGAAGAATATTTATCTGGCGTCAACTGTGTGCTGGTCTGTGACTTTAGACCTTACTGTCTAAAGCCGTAAGGTCCAAAATCACAGACCAGCACAGTATTTGTGTGTGCATACAAATCATTATTACTTTTTTCCATATAAATGTATACTGACGAGCAAAATAAATGCAACATCATTCTAGTCATCGGAAACACTGAAGTGTTTCCAATGACTCGAATGGAGTCGCATTTCTTCTGCTTGTCAGTAAAAAAACGTTTTAAAGAACTTATTTAAGCCATGCTACTTAAGTGCAGAAAGTGAGAACATTTCTTTCGTGCCTGCTTGTATCACGTAAAAACGATGAGCCTGCAGTTTTGATATTTCATTTTTGTTTTTAAGGAATGTGTGTGCTCGTCTGCGATTTTGGACCTTACGACTTGCGCCGTAGGTCCAAAATCACAGACCAGAACAGTTAGATAGTTCCGCTGTACTTTGAAAGCTGACAGAAATTGTTGGCAAGAGTTTCGGACTGATTCACCAAAATGCTGATAAAGCATTTTAGATGTGAACGCACAAAACACAGTTATCTTTCCGCCGGAAGTAAGGGTCATTTTCATTGAGTTTTTGATGTGGTAATTTTGTAAAATTATATGAGAACACTATCTACGAGAATGCGAACATGAAAGTAAATGTTTGAACGCAGAGCGGACTGTATCGTCACCGCAGGTAAACTGGCAAAACATTTCTGATTGTAGTGTTCTGTGGTCGGCACGTTTACACACACTGACGCAATCAGACACGCACGCACTCACACACAAACACACACACGCACACACACACACACACACACACACACACACACACACACACATACACACACTGACGCAATCAGACACGCACGCACTCACACACAAACACACACACGCACACACACACACACACACACACACACACACACACACACATACACACACACACACACACACACACACGCACGCACTCACACACAAACACACACACACACACACATACACACACAAACACACACACACACACACACACACACACACAATCACATACACACGACACACATGCACGCACACGTCTTATACGCTCTGATACTGTACAGCGGAATGCAAGTGAAAATGTACCGTCAACAAGAGGCATAGATTCTCATGAGTCCCTGCAGCTGCAGGGGCTCATAAGAATCCATGCCTCTTGATGGAACACATCGCTTCATTTACATCCTCCTTCTGTGGAGTCCACAAGGTTTCGTCTGCATACGCTTGATATTGAAGATCCGTGTTATCGGCCTTTTCGCCACTGCCTGGAACCGATGATTTATATTTGTTGCGTTCTCATACGAAAGCCCTTCATCTGAATACCAGGCCAGAGACACGTCCTACATAACTATATCTTACGTGCTAATATATGATAATGCTTTCGGAATAAACAGAGGGGTTCAACGCCCCTTTTCAAGGACAGAAGACTATTACATGAGTTATAATATCATACATCATCTTGCTCACCACCACCAGTGTCATTAACTCATTCAGCCCGACGGTCGTACTTCCCAAATTTTAGAGGCGTTATCTAATGTCTATGCATCAGTTGCAGGAGATGGATCGACCATGATAATTCAAGGGTAGTGCCGGGGCCGACAGGCGCCAAGCTAATCTGGCACTACCCCTTGAAATATCATGGTCGACCCATCTCCTGCTGTAGTGCGTCAGGGTCTGAATGGGTTTTTTATAAAAGTGTACCATTCGGCCACAGCAATACACAACAAACCAAGGGGAATTACAATTGTACAATTGTAGAATTGTACAATTCTGCCAGCGCTAGCCTCACTTATCTGGTTTGTGAGTATCACAGCAATACAGTATATATAGGTTTATTCATAACGTTGATGTTGCTGCTGTTGTCAATGTTGCTTGTTTTCTTGTCGTCGTACAGTTTACTTTTGTTTTCTCTTTGTAGGCATCTGTTTGTGTATTGAAGATAAAGTTCCTTTTTCTTCTCTAGAGGTGATATTATGAGCTGGGAAATGACTCTTTTAACCCTGCCAGTGGACGCAAATCATGTCACGGGAACAGTTGAAGAATTCAGCGCACAAAAAAACCCATCCTTCCCAGGAACATATATATAAATAGCACAAACAAGAGGCAAAGAACATCATGATCCCCCCGCATCCGCGGGGGGATCATGATGTTCTTTGCCTCTTGCAGACTTTGTGTAGTGTTCACGTTTGTAGTGAACAGCGTGTGGTGAGAAAGGGTAGGCGGATAGCTTCAGACAGAGCCCATGTCCTTGCCCACCTCTATGAACTCCTCCCCTCTGGCCGCAGACTCCGCACGCACAAAGCTAGAACACTTAGACTACAGCACAGTTTCATCCCCAAATCCATCACTCTAAGCAATCTGTAGGTACATCCACGCATACCCAAACCTAATTCCTCCCCCTATCCCCCTTTACCTGTGCAATCAGTAGGAATGGAGCTTGTTGATTTTAGAGAAGTGATTATATTGTGTTTCGTTTCATTTGGTGGTGAACATGGACATACTGGGATTGTTGTTACTGAGTGTTTACCCACTAATTATTTTACTATGGTAGACTTTAATTATGCAGCTTGTGTAATAATGTGTAATAATGTACTGAGATGTTTGTATAATAAGTAGTGAGGGTTAGGACTAGGTTGAAACACGCGTATTATGTATGCATATGTAGAGGTGGGTGTGAATGTATAAGAGCCGCTCAGTTCAGTCCATAAAAGATGTTTGTGTGAGATGTGTAAGAGTTATGTGTAAAGATTTTGTAGTGTTTACTTTATATCCATTTGGAATTTGTAGCTGTGCAAGTGCAGGGAGAAAATGTTCATAATTATGCTATAATGTTTTTATGTCTTGTTTGTACTATTTGTTATAAATGTACCACAAGCGAATTTCTCTTTTCGAGATAATAAAGTACTCTTATTCTTATTATTTCCCCGCAGAGAAGGGGTTGTCACATTTGTACAACTCTTGTCAATGTCTGTAACGTATAATCCCAGAAATGATACAGTCTGACAGTACGATACATGTGTGTGAGTGTTTGTTTTCACGTGAAGTGACAGGTTTGGTATATTTCATGTTTTCGTTCTGTCCTCGGGTGGTTTAACTTGTCAGAATGTTTGGCGTGGCGTAATTACCTATTTAATTTTTTTTTTCATGACCGTTGCCTACACCAGGCCCACGAATGGGCAGATCAGTCGTATAGTGAGACATGTGAGAGAGTTCTTTTTTTCAGGAACAGAGCCAAGGGCACCACACAACTGATCGCCTCCGGAGCACAGGTTGCGAAAAGGCGACAGACGCTGGATAGACTTGTTAGGACGTGAGAATTACGTAGTAAACCAGACCAATCTTGGCACGATATTGAAAGGAGCCCAAGACTTCTGATGGGTGAGGCGGAGAGCGTATGGGTCTTTCCGCGCGCAGAGATGCCATCTCGATCGAAATGAACTGAACTGGACTATGGCACTTTGTTGTTGTTGTTTCTTTCTTCTTTTTTTTTTCTTCTCAAATGTGATCATTTTCCAATTCTACGACAAAAACGACAGCAGCAAGATCGTTTATAATGTAAACGATTTCTCTCACATCTGTGACGTCTGTTACAGACAGCTCCCCTATTATCAGGCACCACCCTTGAGCTGTCAATGGCCATCCTTCTTCATCAAATTTTAAGTAGAGATCAACAAACAATGCAAAAATGTGAACCGCTATTGTACTCACGCAGCCAGACAATGACTTTTCCGAAGATCAGCGATACTTGCCTTCAGAGGAGACACTCTGACCCTCATGTTTGTAATATTTTATATCAATTGAAGGCTATCAGACGGCGCTGTCAATCACTGGACACTTGACGGAAACATGTGAACATATTGCGGATTAGATGAGTTTTGTCTCAGGCACGACAGGAAATGAGGTATACAGTCAAAACTGATTTGTCAAGGCCGCGACTATACCTCTCGATGTAGACCTCCCATTTTTGGGGACCCAGTGTCTTCTGTAGATGACCACCTGTCAAAATCTACCACTTTTTGATAGCCGCTTCTGTGGTTGCCTTACACAGGTCTGACTGTACGCACAACATGACAGCATTCATGATTTTGTCGTACAATATTTAACTTGAAATTTGTAACGGTCGGGGCAAGGAGTTGCAAGAAACATAAACACACATGAGCTCCCGCAGTCGTGGGGGCTCATGAGGATTTATGTCTCTTGTTAGTCCTATATTCTTTACGTCTATTTTCGGTCCCATTCAGATCTGTGTTCTTCACGCGAATTCGGTCAGTGTTTAGTGGTTTCGTGGTTTCAGACGCGCAATTCGTGATCACAGGCGGAGACGGGGTTATCATCTTCACTGGCAAGAAAAAGTATAAACTTCCAAACTGCAAGAGGCTTAGTGAAACCAATGAGCTTCCGCAGGAAGATCAATGCCTTTTGCGGGATGTTACGATTGTGGTTGTGTTGTTCTGTGAGAGCATACATGTGTTAATCGTAGGAAACGATCCGATATTTATTTGAGCTATCATGGTTGCGAATCACGTACCTTTTCAGTAAGATTCTTTATCGTTCGCGGATAGCGGAATTGGCTTTGTTATGATACGCTAAGATTAGTCTGGAAGTTTCTAGCATAGCCGCTCAAATACTCGTAGTTTTCTGTACGCGTGAAGTTGGCAGCCAGTCGGTATGTTATGAAAGACCGTGAAGCTTCCAGAAAGTGTAGGCAAGGTCGTGAATTGTCTGCCATACTTTTGTCGAGACATCGAATGCACTAGGATTTGGGGCTGAAATTAGCAAAGAAGTACCCAACGGAGAAAGAAACACGCTTAGAAAAGACGGGTACAACACAACACACTCTCTTTCTCTCTCTCCGTCTCGCTCTCTCTCTCTCTCTCTCTCTCTCTCTCTTTCTCTCTCTCTCTTTCTCTCTCTCTCTCTCTCTCTCTCTCTCTCTCTCTCTCTCTCTCTCTCTCTCTCTCTCTCACTCTCTCTCTCTCTCTCTCTCTCTCTCTCTCTCTCTCTCTCTCTCTGGCCTCATCTACTTTACCTTTTCTTTCGCTCGCTCCTGCACGTGCTTGCACACACTCTTGTCTCTCGTGTTCAGGTTCTTTCCGAGTCTCTCTCTTACGCGATTTTTCGTTGACGTCATTTTTACTTTTTCCGCACTTTTGTTCTTCCTTTTCTTTTATTTTACGTCACCTCCTTCAGTTGCCACATTCCTTCTGCCATTGAAGATAAGTAGCGGCTAATCTCTATGTTTGTTTGTTTGTCTATTTTGACAAAGGGTATTTACCCGAAATATTAATAAATTGTGTTGTACCCGTCTTTTCTAAGCGTGTTTCTTTCTCCGTTGGGTACTTCTTTGCATATTACACGCTTGGCAGTCACCTTTTTGAAATAAATTGTGTTGTACCCGTCTTTTCTAAGCGTGTTTCTTTCTCCGTTGGGTACTTCTTTGCATATTACACGCTTGGCAGTCACCTTTTCGGTCTGGATTGAAATTAGCAGTCAAATTTTCGTAGACTATTGTACTATTGTAGTATTCTAGAAAGTTCCTCTTTTTTTATATTAATATTTATGAGTTTCAGTTACGTGTTCCGTTCTGACTGGTTGCGTTGTGTAAATTCCTTGGATTATTCTGGAAAGTTTTTATACTATAAAAGTTTGTGCTAGAAGGCATGTTTGTACATTGTCATGCATTGTCAGTTGTAGGGACACATAGTTTATCGTACGTACGTGGCCCGTATAGGGTGTACATTGTGACTGAGAGACGCAGCGTAACCGTGGTGTACGTTGTGTGAGAAACTTTGTGTCGCCAGTGTTGACATTTGCAGAAGAGAAGACATTGTATCAGTGTTGGTGCATTTGGGAATGCATTGTGTGGAGATCGCATCGCTGAATTAAAATATTGTTGGAACTGTTACTCCAGTGTAGCCTACATCCTTAAGCCAAGTGTGACGGGTTGCAGCTGAATAAAGTTTATTTAAAAGAACCTTACGTGCGTGAGTCTGGTGTGTCTATCATACTACGACTACGACTCCATCACGTAACACGGGAGCTATGTTACATCTGTGTTCCTTGCATAAATAGGTGTCTTCAGCAAAAAAAATAAAAATAAAATAATAATAAATAAATAAATTACGATGGTTTATAAATAACAGCTTGTTAAAACTAGCAGCGGATGGGTTAAATACGTTTTTACGTGATGAAATTGCTTCCCATATTTGCCTCTACACCGTACCTCTGACACCAACTTTCCACATGATATTATACGAGACTAACCAGAATGACGTCCGATTTGTACACCAAACGGGTACTACGTCATAATTATGAGTAAAATGTCACTAAAGAATGGTTGATGAAGAAGAGAAAACAAAACTCAGTTTGAAAAGTTATTTTGTTGCGACGGGAGCCGCGCGTTTTATATTAAGAGTTGTTCCATATTTGGGAATCCTTCCATATATCTTAGAACTTAGGCCGAGAAACATTCTCCGTCAATCCCTTTACTGTCAGCGAACGCAGACTGTGTTTTTGTGATCTTTGTAAACCCAACGAACAATGACCTCCAGCGGTCAAAGCAGCGTGGATGCAAGGTGGTGTCAGCAAGAGGCATAGATCTTCATGAGCCCCCGCAACTGCGGGGGCTCATGAAGATCTATGCCTCTTGCAGTGAGTTGAGTGGTGAGTCAAATTTTCCCCCGGCAGTGAAGGGTATTGGTTAACCTCACAACTAAGGAATTATGCCAGTGTGTCGGTTCGTGCGGTCACAGATTCTTGTTGTGGTTGTTGTCGGTTTTGCTGTGTTGTAGTCATCGCCGTTGCCAGACTGACGTGCCCGGAAAACGTTCAACATACTTCACACCGTATCCTCTGATCCCGGGGCAGTCTAACTCAGTCTCCGTCGTAAGACACTTGAACATCCCGTGACAAGTGCCTGCACCCTGAAGGTCACATACCACAAAATCACCACAGAAAAAGGTAAATTCGCATGTCAGCCGCCATCGGCTTGCCACCGTTTTCCCAAACCTTGTAACGCTAGCCGTCAACACTTCTAATTTCGACCAGGATTGGTCCCCAGTGTGTGCGAAAGAGAGGGAACAGGAATATCGAGGCCCCACGGATAGTTTTGACACTACAAACACCTCTCTTGAGTACCATCACACTGTCAGTTTAAGTGGCACGGCTGGGTCAGGGAAGGGAGTTTACTTAAAACTGAACCCAAACTTTACCTCTTTTTATTATTCATTCGCTAACTTTCCTGGATCGACCGTGATATTGAAACTTTTCATCGGCAAACGCTGACTACATAACTCCAAGAGGCATAGATCCTCATGAGCGCCTGCTGTTGCGGGGGTTCGTGAGGATCTATGCCTCTTGCTGACAACACTTTGTATCCAAGTTCTTTGTACGGTGGAACTTTCTAACGTTAAATTAAGAAATAATTGAATCCTGAGGCTAACGATTTCAAAGTGTGTTTATTGTTCTGTTGGCTGCTTTACAGGTTAGGAGATACATCAAGCATTTCACTTCAAGAGTGGTGCCAGATTAGCTTGGCGCCTCAGGCGCCAAGCTATTCTGGCACCAACCTTGAACTATCGCAATGAAATTTATTTCAAGCAACGGGTGTATCAGGATAAAAAAGGGTAAAAAAGATTTCAGAAACGTAATCTGCTACCACGTCTGTGACTCTCGCTGACACCACCCTGTATCCATGTTCCTTGGTCGACTGTGAATTTTTTTTATTTTTTATTTTTGGGTCGTAGAATTAACAAAGATTTCAAAAACACAATATGATATCACCGACAGTTACGGGACTCACGAAGAGCCATGCCTCAATTTTGCTGACACCAATTCGGATCCATGTTTCGCGGACGTCGCTGGCTCTTTGCCGCTAAATTAACCCTTTGGGTGTCGGTAGAGGGTTTAGTCGCGATGATTCCTGCTGGATTCATCGCGACTAAAACCCACTACCGACACCCAAAGCGTTAACAGTTAGGCTATAGATTTAAAAAAAAACGTGGTCACCTCCCTTGAGTTTAACCCCTTCACTACCAGTGGGTAGTGAAAGGGTCAAGCTCATGGGAGATGCCTCATTAAGGAGCATGGTGTGCGTCTTCGCCGTCACGGTCGGTTAATCACCTGTGACCCGGAGAAATGAAAAACAGATGGTTAACCTTTTCAATTCCGTGAGACGATGTGTGTGTGTGTGTGTGTGTGTGTGTGTGTGTGTGTGTGTGTGTGTGTGATGGTGTGTGTGTGTGTGTGTGTGTGTGTGTGTGTGCGTGCGTGGGTGTTTTGTGAGTGCGTGCGTGCGTGCGCGTGCGTGCGTGCATGCTTGTGTGCTTATGTGTGTATATGTGTGTTGTTTAGTATTGAATGACTCAGTCTCTGACATGTGCATTGTATGTCCAGAAGACATATACACTGATTCATCCGCTGCCTCCTCAAACAAGACGAAGGACAGTCGAGTACACAAAGACTAATGGACTATCCTGCACGTCTCAACGCTTCCCGGTTTAGCACAAACACTAACTATTGTCACTCCCTAGCTAGACACGCGGCTGATTACCGGAATAAGTCGTACATGTATACAAAAGAAAAAATAAGCAGCGAGAATCTGGATTAAAGATCATCACTCAATGCGCAAAAGGCCATCAGGCCGACGTCGGCCGCCGTTGGCCCGCACAGGGCAGTTCTACCCTGAGAAGGCAATAGACAGCAAATCTTTTTCTGTTAAAAGCAAGATTTGTTTACTGTATTAAATGAAAAAATCGTATTTCGTGGTAGTCGTAATCGTAGTATGATACAATCACACCAGACGCAGGCACGTAGGGTTCTTGTAAAGAAACTTCACTCAGCTGCAACTCGTCACATGTGGCACAAAGTTGTAGACCACACTGGAGTAACAGTTCCAACAATATTTTATTCTCACGATGCAATCTCTGCACAATGCATTCACAACTGCATTTACACTTTGGTACACTGTCTCTCAACAGTGCATCCACACTGCTACTCATAACAATCCAGCAAATTACCACAACACAACCAATCAGAGAAGAAAACGTAACCAAAACTCATTAATATTCAAGAGAAAGAACACTCTAGATCTGCCTACAACTTTCTACAAACTTCGACTAAATCCGGAAAATCCGTGATTTCCGTAATTGTTGCTAATTGTATCGAAACATGTTTACTTTGACGTCATATCTAAAGTCACTAGAAAGATCGCGACCCTGCTCGAACCTTCTAGTGAAATGTAGGTCAAACTTTACAACATTGTAGCAAAAATACGCGTCACAACAAAAATCGAACGCAATTCTCCATGCAAAAGAAATTAAATTCTACTAAAAAGGTATGTAATTCTTATCCAAAATAACTGAAATGAATATCGGATCTTTCCTGTGATCAACACGCACATGATCTCAAAACAATAACACAACCACAAACGTAACATATCGCTTTTCATACAAACATAATCTTACTGACTTTCATCTTCACAAGGCAGGCTTTCGAAAAGTACTTTCAGTTGCGAGTGAGTACGTCATTTTGACACCTCGGTGCAATATAAACCCTGTGCACAAAGGTCAACGGCGGCCGACTTCGGCCCGGTGACCTTTTGCGCATTGGGAATATGCTAAATCTGCTTTATTCACTGTCACTTTTAAACCATTTCCTACCAGTAGTCGCAGACTGTGCTTTTGAAAATGCTTGAAATTCAATGATCAAGAACCCCAGCCTTCTGAGGAACATGGATACAAAGTAATATCATCAAGAGGCATAGATTCTCATGACCCTCCCCCCCCCTCCCCACCAACTTCGGGGGCTGATGAATATCTATATCACTCTCGCAGTTATTTGTTCACGTTTTCTCAGTGAAAAAGGTCTTCAACAGGATCATCCTGGAGAGAATGAAGAGCTCCGTTGACCCCCAACTGAGAGACCAGCAAGCAGGATTCAGGAAGAACCGATCATGTACAGACCAGATCGCCACTCTCCGCATCATCGTGGAACAGTCTCTGGAGTGGAGCTCCCCGCTGTACGTCAACTTTGTGGATTATGAGAAAGCATTTGACAGTGTGGACCGAGAGACTCTGTGGAAACTCCTACGACACTACGGTGTACCCACAAAGCTCGTCCGCCTGATCAAGAGCAGCTACGATGGCATGACATATCGCGTGATCCACGAAGGGCAGTTCACCAGGGAGCTCCAGGTCAGAACCGGTGTCAGGCAGGGGTGTCTGCTGTCTCCGTTCCTCTTCCTACTGGCCATAGACTGGGTCATGAAGATGACCACAGAGTACAGACGAAGTGGAATACAGTGGACACTGTGGACACAGCTTGACGACCTCGATTTTGCAGACGACTTGGCATTACTGTCCCACACTCATCAACAAATCCAGGACAAGACCACGAGGCTTGCTGACATCTTGTCCCAAGTGGGCCTCACCATTCACAAACAGAAAACAAAGACAATGAGGCTGAACGCAACCAGGGAAGAACCAGTCTTGCTTGCTGGCACCCCGTTGGAGGAGGTGGAGTCCTTCACCTATCTTGGGAGCATCATAGACAAAAAAGGCGGCACTGATGCAGATGTCAGAGCACGAATCGGTAAAGCCAGAGCAGCCTTTCTCCAGTTGAAAAAAGTGTGGAGCTCCAGAGAGCTGTCACAACACACCAAAGTCCGGATTTTCAACTCCAATGTAAAAGCAGTTCTCTTATATGGAGCAGAGACTTGGAGATTGACAAAAACCACAGTAAACAGAGTACAGACCTTCATGAACAGTTGCCTTAGAAGAATTTTGAAAATCCACTGGCCAGAGAAGATCAGCAACGTCAGACTCTGGGAGAGAACAGAGCAGATAACAGCAGAGAATGAAATTGGGCGAAGAAGATTGGGATGGATCGGTCACAGTCTGAGAAAGCCAGCTTCCAGTATCACTAGGCAGGCATTGTCATGGAACCCCCAGGGAAAGAGGAAAAGAGGTAGGCCGAGAAACTCCTGGCGTCGAGACCTCCAAGCAGACATCAAGAGACTGGGAACCACCTGGAGTAGAATCGAAGGAGAAGCACAGGACAGGAGTTGCTGGAGGTCTCTTGTCGATGGCCTATACCCGGGTAGGGGTGACAGGCGTAAGTAAGTAAGTTTCTCAGTGAAAGAGCTTTACCAAATTACTGCTTGCATGACCCATTGTGTAACTCTTTCAGTGCCGAGTGGCTGTCAGCAGAATACCATCATACTCCTGAAATGAAAATGATACATGCACCACCAATGGAAAGGTAAATTATCAGCTGCCAATCGTCTTTTCTTGCATATCTGGTTTTAATGTTTCATTTTTTTTTTGGTGGGGTGGGGGGGGGGGGCGGGGGTGGGGGGGTGGGGGCGGGGAGGGGGGGGGGGAGGGAGGGGGTGGGGGCGGGGGGAGGGGGCGGGGGGTATTCGTTTGGTTTTAATTTGTTTCCTTTGTTTTCGTTGCGTCTTGGTTTGGCTACTTGCCTTTTTTTTTTTTTTTTTTTTTTTTTGGGGAGGGGGGGGGGGTTGTGGGGGGGGGGGGGGGCGGGGTGGTGGGGTGGTGGGCGGGGTGTTTAGTTTTAATTTTTTCGGTTGATTCTTTTTGTTTTTCTGATTTTCTGTATTTTTCTAGTACAGACGATGAAGGACACCGCTACAGCTGCAGATCACAGAGGTCTAGTCGCGGCTTTCAAAACACCTGACCAGCCTACACCATCCAAGTTTTGAACTCTGAAGACCGCAAATACTGACAAACACGAGCGTAAAGGAAAGTCTGCAAGAGGCATAGATCCTCATGAGCCCCGCCATTGCACTGGCTCTTGAGGATCTATGCCTCTTGCAGTAGTGTGGTGATTGCAGCAGTCAGCTGAACATCCTTTGCCCCTCCTCACCAACACTAGACGGGGTGAAAAAGAGAGTTTAGCACGTTTGGATTTTACAGGCAAAAATCTTCTGACACCTCTGAGCATGCTTTTGACACTTTACGTGTGCAGAGAAAGGTCGGGGGAAAAGGTGTTGGTGGACGGGGGACAGAGAATTGGGTGGGGGAGAAGAGAGAGAGAGAGAGTTTACAACAAACGTAAACAGTTGAACACTCCTTAATACAAGTCATGACATCCAACAGCTTTATTTTTAACCAGCTTGCTTTGGCTGCTCGCTTGCTTGCTGGGATGATAGACTGCCTGGATGGATGGACGGATGGATGTATGGTTGGTTGGTAGTTAGTTGGTTGTTTGGTTGGTTGGTTCACTGATTTACTGATTGATTGATTAATTGAGAGAGTGAGTGACTGAGTGAGTGAGTGAGTGAGCGAGCGAGCGAGTGAGTGAGTGAGTGAGTGAGTGAGTGCCGGTAATACCGTGCTTTAAGCCCCAATACCGAAATAGATAGAAAACAAAAGAAGTGTAGGTTAGAGAGAGAGAGAGAGAGAGAGAGATTCAATGATTCAATGATTCAATGAAGCTTTATTTATCAACGGTTGAGGCATTGACATCGTCACAGACATAGCCATTTTTCAAACCTGCCGTTGCTACAAAACTACGAGACAAAATACAAAAAAACTAAGTATATAGTTAAATGTAAATGAAACTGACAAAAACATTGCTAGTTTAGGGAAAGAAAGTCCCATGACAATCTCACACACCTAAACTCACACACACACACACACACACACACACACACACACACACACACACACACACACACACACACACACACACACACACCATCACACCATCACACACGCACGCACAGAGTTTGTAATTGGGAGAATACATAATCAGGGTTACAGGGCAGTATATATTTCACAACGTAATGATTACGACTGCTTCGAGAAGTACTTGAAGAGACTGATTTTGAAACGGGCTAGAGAGGAAGCGGATTTTACGTAATCAGGAAGCGTGTTCCAAGTCTGCGTTCCCGCGAATGACAAACTAGATTTGTATATATCAATTCTCGTTTTGGGGACTAAGAAAAGTTGCCTAATGTTACCAAGCCTAGATTCCGACTTAGAGAAAAGAGTTGTGATATATTCTGGTATTTTCTGGTTCCACACTTTGAACATAAAAATAGCCTTATTGTATTTGAAGTGGTCTTGCAGCGGCAGAAATCCTATTTTGGCGAGTTTTTCTTCTGTTGTGAGTCGTGGGTCAGGAAGGATTAACTTAGCTGCCCTTCTGTGTAACGAGTTGAGTCTCTTCAAGTGGACTTCACTGCATCCATCCCACACCGTTGACGCGTAATCAATATGAGAACGTATGTGAGCATTATAGAATAGTTTGCGCGTGTCCGAGTCGGTGTAATATTTCAGTTTGGACAACATGAAAAGATTTTTGGCTACCGTTCTGCATAAAGTGTCCGTATGAGCCTTCCACTTAAGCTGACTGTCAATTGTAATCCCTAGTAGGCGATGTTCATTAACGAGAGAGAGAGAGAGAGAGAGAGAGAGAGAGAGAGCGAGAGAGAGAGAGAGAGAGAGAGTACTAAAGCGAGGAGCTCTATCTATTGACAGTTCATAGGCATACAACTGGGAGGTCTAGCTAGAGAGTGAAAGAGAGTGTGAGTGTCTGTCTACCTTAGAACCTGCGAAGGTGAGAGTGCATTTCTGTGTGCATGGGGCGGGAGAGAGGGGAATTAGCCCAAAAGCCACACTCAGTGTTTGTCGACGTTCTTAGACTCACTAGACACTCATTCACAAACGACACTTCAATCGTTGACATCGAAACCTGTTCCTCCTCCGCCGGAGGAACGTGACTGTAAATTGGTCCAGCAAGAGGCATTGGTTTTTCATATTGCGGGGGCTCAGGAAAACCAATGTCTCTTGCAGGCTGGCGATAATAACTGCTGAAAAATTATTCTTTAGGACATTTCATCTCGTTTACTTTCAGTCTCTTCTAGGACATTTTTTTTTTTAAAGCACAGTGTAGCTTGCATTATCCTGACTGCCAAATTGTGTTCCGAGACAAACCTAGGGACAGTACTTCTATCGTCAAAGTATCGATGCGACATTTCTGTACCTCTATGACATGAATTGTTTGCTGGTGTGGTTTGCCAGCTTTTGACTGCTGTCAATCCCGTGCTGTCAAACATTATGAAAACACAGCTGGGCTTGGATGAAACTTGCGTAAGACGTCAGAGTGAAGGCAAAACACAGCATGTATATTATTGTTGTGAAAAGTGAGATTAATTTGTTCAGCGCCGATAAAATGTGAACACAACTCAACAGGAAGAGGTGTAGATCCTCATGAGCCCCCGCAGTTGCGGGGGCTCATGAGGATCTACACCTCTTGCTGATCCATGTTCCTGGGAACACCTAGTCTTCAATTAAAAAAGTTTGCAAAGACACAGTCTGCGTCCGCTGGCACTGAACGGGTTAAAAATCTTGCTCTTGAGGAAACATGTTGCAGACGTAGTCTGTGTTGTGTTTTGTACCTGGGACAGAGATCTTTGTGAATAGGACAAAATATTTTTTTTGGGCCGCCCTTGTTGTGCGGTCGCCGGCGAACTCATTGTAGCAGGAAACTTGCTGCGACAGTGACTTCGTTCTTCACTGACTCTCCTGTGATCACTCTCTGAAGCAAAAGGTAAGTTATCTTTCGTGTATGCATAACAAAATAATATTTTGAAACGCTCCACTCTGAAATAACTTGTGTTCTATCTCTTGATTGTGATCCCGTTGATCTGGCCCCAATGCAGATGACTGCAGCACGAAGCAGCCTGCATACAACCTAGCCTCAAACATTTCCGCATTCAAACACGTGCGAGCTATCAATGTTGGTCTTGTTATACGCGATTCGTGTTCTGCCTGAACTGTCCCAGTGCGCAAAGGCCATCGGGCCGACGTCGGCCGCCATCGGCCCGCGCACGGCTGTGCGCGAGCCAACGGCGGCCGACATCAGCCTTACGGCCTTTTGCGCATTGGGGTTTTGTTAGGACAGGTACTAGCTGTACGGCAATGTGTTCTCTTTTTAGATCATAGACAAAACTACCAACTGCCTGGGCTTATCCTGTGTAGAGCTAATCAGGCATTGTTTGCGGAAACTTGTTCACAGTGGAATTCATGTTAAAAGCACGAATCTCCGCAATAGTATGTGTGTTCGTAAAGTATAATAATTATGTTATAATCGCACTGCATAGCCCGGCGCACGTATACACTCATTGCGCATGCATACATACATTCACACATACATACATACCATACCACACCACGAAATACCATACCACACCACACCACACCACACCATACCATACCATACCATACCATACCGCATACCATACCTACCTGAATACCTACATACATACATATATGCACCCACGAATATATATTTATCGTTAACTCTGTGGCCGTTACAGGCGATACAGTTTGGCGTATCGACGCGTCTTTCAACCGCCGACCGCCATCGTCAATAGCAGTCAAGGGTTCAAACGCATGTGAAGGAATACAAATATTTTGTAGTCTTCCTAAAATATTAGCACTGGCGGTCTACCCTTTTCTTTTCAAATATTTCTTTTGGTTCCGGGGGAAAAGGCGTTGATCGCAAACATACAAAACACACAGTCATCTTGTAGAACACAGTCAGTTATTCTTTATCCGATCACTGCAAATGAACGCAGATTGAATTTCTAAACTCTTTGCTGATTCGAGCCAAAGGGCCATAACCGTCCGAAGAACATGGACACAGAGCGGTCAGTTCAGCAAGAGGCATAGTTCCTCATGAGCCCCCGCAACTGCGGGACTCATGAGGAGCTATGCCTCTTGCAGTGTGACCTTTGATAGTAGATGGATCAACCAGAATAGTTCACTGGTAGAAATTCAGCTGTACATCTCAGAAGACATCAAACGAATCAGCTACTACCATTGAACTGTTTAGTTCGATCCACCTGCCGCTAAGTTTGGTTTGTCAGACTGACTGTATAAAATCAGTGTCTCCAGGGCCTCTACCCCACCCTTCCGACCGAGGAAAGGGCCCCGGGCCCAGCCTGAATGAAATACTGATAGACGTATAAGCAATAAAAGGTTTGAGTTCTGAAACAATCTCCTGGATCCTTCAGCACAAAGACCTCCAGAGGGTATACTGCGTTTCTCTACCACCGACCCCTCCTACCTTTCTGTACCTCAGGGGTCAGTTCCATGAACAAGCTTGAATCCTGCGCACGCCACTCAGCAAGGTGCTCCGCTGTAGCGGAGCACCTTGCATAGTGGCGAGCGCAAGAGTTAAGCTCGTTCGTGCAACTTAGGCCAGGTGCAGCTCTGGACATGACTCGCGTTGATTCGTCGGTCTGAGCGATGTGAATGGGGCTAATCTCAGTTATCATGTGGCATAGGGTCTTATGAACCCTTTTACAGCTGCAATGGCACACGAGGCTCTATGCCTCTTGCAGACGGAAGAGGCTGGAGGAGGGACCGAGCGGCAATTTCTTCCACTTCCGACTGACAACCGGTGAAACCTTTGAAGACCTCCGAGGAACACGATGCTTTCCCGCGGCAGGGGTGTGTTTAACCTGGACTAAGCGCCCAGTTTTCGAGGAACGGCTGGAACCGATCTCGGTCAGCAAGAGTCATCGATTCACATGAGCCCCTGCAACTGCAATGGCGCATGTAAATCTATGTCCCTTGCAGATGGAAGGGTACGGACGGAGGACTGTAGATCAAGATCTTTATTTCTGGCGACTGCGCTAGCACTACATTGTCTGCGTGCACTCTCAACAACAGGTAGCGGCCAAAAAAAAAAAAAAAAAAAAAAGGAAAAGAGATAGAGAGTGAGCGCGTGTATGGCTGTGTGTGTGAGGTGAGAGCATGAGGCAGTTTTCGCTGTAAACCGTGTACAGTGTTGTTTGTGAAGTCACGGTTAACCCCTTCCCTACAACTGTTCATACACTGTACGTAATCCAGACCAAAAAGGTGACTGCCTAGCGTGTAAAATGCAGAAAAGAACCCAACGTAGAAAAAAAAAAACCACGCTTAGAAAAGACAATTACTACACAATTTATTAATATTTCGGGTAAATACCCTTTTTCAAAATAGACAAACAAACAAATATCGAGATCAGTCGCTACTTATCATTATCGCGAAGAAAGTGATATTAGTATACTGAATTCCATAAAAACGCGAAAATTTCAAACGTTGTTTCCCATACTAAAACAACTTAACTGTAAAGAGTTAACTTGTTTGACATGTCACTGGGGGCCCCGACTTCAGTGCAATGTAAGAAATTAGTGCACAACTCAACTATATACTAATGGTCAAAACTTAATGGACACTTTTTATCGCAGACGCACCGACAACACCACACAAATAATGTAACAATACTAGGAGTCAGTACTTTGCTAATTTATTCTGTAACAATTTCATTTAAGTTTTGAGGAAATCAAGCAATTGTAACAACAGCAGTACGTTAGAATGTTCACCCACCCCCCCATTTGAAAAGTCACACAAGACTGGTCCAGTCAGTCGCGAGTCTACCCACCGTTTGCAGCCAAGCATTCAATGCAGCGTTGACGCAAGGAGTTCACCAGGGTTCGGAGAACATGTGGGATCGCTTCTCACTCTTGATGCAGGAACTGAGTCAGCTTGGGGACGCCTTGAGGTGGGGGTGGTTGCTGACTACACGTTGCCCCAGCACGTCCCAGAGGTGCTCGATGGGAGCTAAATCAGGTGAACGAGCTGGCCACTCCATCCTCATGATGCTCCGTCGCTCAAGTTACTCATCCATCACACGGGCGCGATGAGGTCGGGCGTTGTCGTCCTGCAGAACATCATTGTTGCCTATGGCTTGGAGAGCTGGCTAGATGAGGGGCTACACAATCTCGTCCCGATAGCGCAATCCAGTCAGGGTGCCTCGGATGACGTGGAGGGGGTCCTGCCTTCCCTGCTGAAGCCTGCCCAGACCATGACTGAGCCTCCTCCGTAGCGATCCATCTATTAAACGCATCCATCCGTGAATCGCTCGCCCTTGCGTCTCCAGACCCTCACCCTGCCGTCGTTGAAGGACACAGTGAACCGTGACTTGTCAGTAAACAAAACCTGAATCAACTGGAGTCTGTTCCACCTCACATGTTGACGACACCAGGCAACCCGGGCTCTGCGCTGACCTGGAGTGAGGGGTATTCTCACTGCTGCTCTGCATGAAGCCAGGCCAATTTCGCGCAGACGTCGACAGTTAAAGTTTGCAGCTTGCATAAGTTGACGTCGCAGAGTTGTCACGCAGAGCTGCCACACAGAGGTATCTGTCCTCTCTTCTGTAGGTGCAGCGCGGGTGTCCTGAGCAGGGTCGTCGTTCTGCCCTTCCAGTTTCTTGGAATCGTGCCAGCAGCCTCTGGATCACAGAATGGAACAGCTCAAGACGTCTCCCAACTTCTGGTCTGGAAATTCCATCCTGCAGTCATGCTAGCGCCCGATTTGGATCTACTCTCGTTAGGCTTCGTCGTGGTGGCATGGTTAGGAAAGTGTCAATTATGCCCCTACTGTACCGGTATTTGTAGCGAAACAGAAGTGCTCAGTGTTCACGACTGACCCCTTTAGCACGTGCATCACGACTTTACCGATTTTTTTTTCACCTGCCTGACTTTGATACGCTTGCCAATATCGCACAACTTTTCACACAAAAGAAACTGACGATGTTTGACGTACATTTGACACGTTCGTGGAAATTGACGAATTGTTGTCTATTGTTCCCTGTACAGTGAGCTGTCTAAGATCGACTTTTAACCCATTTAGATCGAAAGTATATTGTATTTTATTGGCGTACTTGCAACGATAAACAATGACACAAAAAAGTGGGGTGGCCCTTAAGTTTTGACCATTATTATACATCAACGAATAAAATGCCCTCTCAAAACACGGCGTGTTGTGCTTTCGCTTTTTTAAGGGAAGTCGGAATAAATTGTATTGTAACTGTCTTTCCTAAGCGTGTTTCTTTCTCCGCTGGGTTCTTCCGTACACTGTACATGCATTTTTGTTTCTTGATATCTTGGTTCATTCAACGACCAAAACGTCTACACCGTCAAATGAGACGTGGATACAAATCGGCCTCAGCAAGAGGCATAGATCATCATGACACCCCCGCAGTCGCGGGGGTCTCATGAGGATCTATGTCTCTTGCAGTTGGATTATGTTCACTTTTTTCTCGGCAGTGAAGGGGTTAATGAAAGCTTTATTTGCCAATACTGCCATTATTTCGCAAAAGCCAATATATCCATTTTTGAGAAAAGCGAAATTTTCATTGTATAACAATGAAATATCGCTTTTCTCAAAAACTGACATGATGGCTTCTGCCATAGGACAGTAGGGTAAAGTGTTTTGTTGTTGTTGTTTAACCACAGTCGGATTTGTTGTTGTTTTCTTCTTTTAAATAACCTTTTGTAGCTTCATCCACAAATATATTTTGTCTCCTTTAGTTCCGGATGAGATGGGGATTAAAAACCACGGGGCTGACGCTACATACAAATAAATGCATGCATGCTGTGAGTCTGAAATTTCTTCTTCTTCTTCATTCGGGCTTAATGTCCCACGGCACTAAAAGTGATCAGGTCTTACATGTCTTTTCTTGTTCAATATTTAACCCATTCAGCCCTGACGCACTACAGCAGGAGATGGATCGACCATGATAATTCAAGGGTAGTGCCTGTCGGCGCCAAGCTAATCTGATACTGCCCATCTCCTGCAACTGGTGCATAGTCATTAGATGACGCCTCCAAAATTTGGGAAATACGGCCGTCGGGCTGAATGAGTTTAAAAAAAAACCCACAAAAAAACCCCACTTATTAACAAGTGTCAAGTCTACAGAAAACTATGTATTCTGTTTACGGCGGAGACCATGAATTTGAGTTGATGCCAGATTTGTTTGTTGGGCCGGCCGGTATCGGCTGATGTTTTATGATAACACCGGCTGGGTCTGTGACTGCAAGCGTGTGTACGAAATCTTCTGGAAATTTACAGTTGTTTATTATGGAATTTAAAGAGATTACTAACTCAGAAACAGCATCAAGCTGAAATAAGTTTGCACCAACGGTGTAAACTTACCGAATTTCAGCTTGATGCTATTACTTTCTTGACCATGAAAGTCTGTTGTAAAGAAAGGTGGAGGTGTTAGCGTGAAACCTGCCTCAATAAAGACATGTTGTTCTCTTCAGTGTCAGTGTCTGCAGGCCCATCATTCTCGCCTTTCTTCGCCAGCCCTGCAACCCGCTCTCTTGGCGCCATGTTTTGGCTAACTCACATGCCAACACGGAACCGGAAGTAGAAACAACCCGGCCGCCATGACAGCTGGAGGGGAGATGTCGGTCGGCTAATGCGGCATTCGGAGAGAGAGAGAGAGAGAGAGAGAGAGAGAGAGAGAGAGAGCATTGGCTGACAATGGCAGATAGAGCACATCAGAACAAGCTGGTCATTATGATACATTTAGTAGTTCAGTTTGGTCACCACTGAGCTGTGTATCTAGATTCTACTTGAATGCTCACTCTACAGATGGTCCGTCTTTCCTATACATAAATACGCATGAACATCGCGAACATCAGTAGAGGCTCATGATAACCTATGCCTCTTGTTGACCTAGCACGGTTCCCAGGGTCAGTCGCTTTAAAGAGCTTAATCCTGAATAATCCTGCGTAAGCCACAAAGCAGACTGCTCCGCCTTAGCGGAGCACCTTGCTTAGCGGCTTGCGCAAGATCTACACCCGCTCATGCAACTGGTACCATGCTACTGGAAATTCTTGGGGGACCGTAGGTAACTCAGTGTGTTATTCTTAACCTCTGCACTGTCAGTAGGTAACATGTAGAATTTTTTAATATGTGTTAATCTGACGTCAAAGAATTAGCCGTCCAAGGAACATTGACGCAACACTGTTTCAGCAAGAGGCATAAATCCTTATAAGCCCCCGCAATGCGGGGACTCATGAGGATCTATGCCTCTTGCAGTTAGCACTGAGTTGGCAGTTGACCCGTATTCACAATTTCTGCAGTGAAGGGGTTAACATTACATTTTCAAGGTCATATCCCATGTAGGCACTTAAAGTCAGTCAAGAGAGGTTGATGTACCACGATAGCTCAAAGATGCCGCAACTGACTTAAGTTTTTTCAGGAGACAAGATCTGCTAATGCGCAAAACTTGGGCTATCACAGACTCCATGTTTCAAGTCGCTGTAGGAGTAAAAGTCTGAAAACGAGAGAAGAAAAACATCAAGGCGGAAGAATGAGAAAGATAAGCCGGTCTGTAGAAAGTAATTTTTTGTTGTCGTTTTGGCTACCTAAATTGAAACTTGTTTGAAAACTTCTGTCGATGTCAGTGAAAGACTAATTCTCTTGTGCTCTGAACCACGTACGCCTCTGCCTCCCTCTCTCTCCCTCTCTCTCTCTCTCCCTCTTTCTCTCTCTCTGCGTGTTTGTGTGTGTGTGTGTGTGTGTGTGTGTGTGTGTGTGTGTGTGTGTGCGTGTGTGTGTGTGTGTGTGTGTGTGGGGGGGTGTTGATGTGTATGTGTGCGTCTACTTTTCTCTTCTTTTCTAAGCTCTCTTCCTCTCAGTACGTGCAATAAATCGTCTTCCAATATATGTAGCCGACCACCCATTCATCCGTTGATACAGCCGTCCATTCATCTATCCATCCATCCATATATCCATCCATCCTGCCGTCGGTCAGTCCGTTCGTCTATCCATCCATCCATCCCATCCACTAGGCAATCGAGCGAGAGAGAGAGAGAGAGAGAGAGAGAGAGAGAGAGAGAGAGAGAGAGAGAGAGAGAGAGAGAGAGAGAGAGAGAGAGAGAGAGAGAGAGAGAGAGAGAGAGAGAGAGAGAGAGAGAGAGAGAGAAATGAAATGAAATAAAACTTTATTTCTCAAGGATAAATGATTAGGCACATAGACCTGTTTTCAATCATGTCCTTGCGCGCGCACACACACACACACACACACACACACACACACACACACACACACACACACACACACACACACACACACATAAGAGAGAGAGAGAGAGAGAGAGAGAGAGAGAGAGAGAGAGAGAGAGAGAGAGAGAGAGAGAGAGAGAGAGAGAGAGAGAGAGAGAGAGAGAATTAATAAATATATGAATCAATGAATCAATGAAACTTTATTTTACAACGGTTAAGGCATTGATATCGTCATTGACACAACCATTTTACAAACCTGAGGTTGCTACATATAAGTAAAACATAATACTTGCAAACAATTGACAACACTGTTCACATAGGCAGACATACTCATAGACTCTCAGACGCCCCGTCCCCCACTCCCCGCCTCCCCCCCCCCCACCCTCCACACACACACACACACACACACACACACACACACACACACACACACACACACACACACACACACACACACACACACACACACACACACAGCTAAGTAGTTCAAATGATAAATGAAAAAGATAGCAGGCTTAATTGTGAATAAATTGGACCCAGCATAGAAAGAGACATATAATACATGTAGTTAAGGCATCCCTAGGCCCTACAAGTGATCCACAAAATACTTGCAGACTTTTTAAAACAGGCTAGCGAGGAGGAGGATTTTACATGGTCGGGAATCGCATTCCAGATATAAGCAATCCAGACCAAAAAGGTGACTGCCAAGCGTGTAATATGCAAAGAAGTACCCAACGGAAAAAGAAACACGCTTAGAAAAGACGGGTACAACACAATTTATTAATATTTCGGGTAAATACCCTTTGTCAAAATAGACAAATAAACAGAGAGATTAGCCGCTACTTATCTTATCTGTTTGTTTGTTTGTCTATTCTGACAAAGGGTATTTACCCGAAATATTAATAAATTGTGTTGTACCCGTCTTTCCTAAGCGTGTTTCTTTATCCGTTGGGTACTTCTTTGCATTCCAGATATGTGTCCCTGAGAAGGATAAGCTGGTTTCATATAGATCGATCCTTGGTTTTGGGACTATGAAAAACTTTTTGATGTTTCCAAGCCTCCCTTCTCGGGGAGGTAGAGAGAGAGAGAGAGAGAGAGAGAGAGAGAGAGAGAGAGAGAGAGAGAGAGAGAGAGAGAGAGAGAGAGAGAGAGAGAGAGAGAGAGAGAGAGAGAGAGAGAGAGAGAGAGAGAGAGAGAGAGAGAGAGATGATGATGATGATGAAACTTTATTTTTCAACGGTAAAAAGTTTTGACAGAAAACAAATCGTCATTTTACAAACTTGCCGTTGCTAACATCTACAGGATAAAAAAGAAGGGAAACTATAAAATATATATGTACATACAAAACCCAATAGCATCATTTTATACAGAAAACATAATAATACTCATCACACACACATGCACAGACGCACGCACGCGCGCCGCTCACACATACATCCACACGCACAAACAAACACGAGCACACACACACACGCGCACACACATCAGTATAAAAACCATCTGTATGAAATACGTGAGGTACAGGAAATATTACAGTACCTGAGAAACGTACTAAGTCTGACTCATCAGGTAATCAAAAAGTTTTGTTTTAAAACTTCCTGTTGAGGTAATAGTTTTCAAATGTGCAGGGATGGAATTCCAAGCAAACGGACCAGAGAATGACATACTAGTTTTAAAAAGGTCAATTCTTGGCAGTGGTAGGGGTAAGGTATTGTTTCTTGAGGTCCGTTCACGTTCTTGGTGAGATATAAATTTAGTGGTTAGATACTGGGGTGTCATATTATTCAGTATCTTATGCATATAGACGCATTTGTTTAATAAAGTAAAGTAAGAGAGAGAGAGAGAGAGAGAGAGAGAGAGAGAGAGAGAGAGAGAGAGAGAGAGAGAGAGAGAGAATCAATGAATCAATGAATCAATGAATCAATGAAACTTTATTTTACAACGGTTTAGGCATTGACATCGTCATCGACACAGCCATTTTACAAACCTGCCGTTGCTAACAACTACAAGACTAACTACAAATATACATACATATTAGTAAACATAATACTTGCAAACAATTGACAACACTGTTCATATAGACAGACAAACTCATAGACTCACAGACACCCCCCCCCCACCCCCACCCCACCCGCCCCCCTTCACACATAGACAGAGCTAAGTAGTCCAAATGATAAATGAAAAGGATAACAGACTTAATTGGGAATAAATTGGACCCAGCCTAAAAAGAGACATATAATACAAGTGGTTAAGGCATCCCTACGAGTGATCCAGAAAATATTTGCAGAGACCCTTTTTAAAACCGGCTAGAGATGAGGTGGAGTTTACATGGTCGGGAAGC